>JADRCH010000076.1:635942-843052 GCA_019843965.1 Rhynchomys soricoides | reverse complement strand
TTAGGGTTAGGGTTAGGGTTAGGGTTAGGGTTAGGGTTAGGGTTAGGGTTAGGGTTAGATCCAGAGATCCAAATAACCCTATCAAAAAATGGGGAACAGAGCTATACAGAGAATTCTCATCTGAGAAAACTCATAGGGTTGAGAAGCACCTAAAGAAATGTTCAACATCCTTAGTCATCAGGGGAAATGCAAATCAAAACAACTTTGAGATTCCACCTCATACCAGTCATAATAGCTAAGATCAAAAACTCAGGTGATAGCAGGCGTTGGCAAGGATATGGAGAAAGAGGAGCTTTACTCAATTGCTGCTGTTATTGCAAGCTGATACAACCTCTCTGGAAATCTGTTTGGTGAACCCTCAGAAAAATAAACATAATACTACCTGAGGACCCAGCTATTCCACTGCTAGGCGTATGCCCAGAAGATGCTCCAACATTTAATAAAGACACATGCTTTACTATGTTCATAGCAGCCATATTCATAATAGCCAGAAGCTGGAAACAACCCAGATGTCCCTCAACAGAGGAATGGATACAGAAAAGTGGTACATTTACACAATGGAATACTACTCAGCTATTAAATACAATGACTTCATGAAATTCACAGGCAAATGGATGGAACTTGAAAATATCATCTTGAGGGAGGTAATTCACTGACAAAAGAATAAACATGATATGTGAACACTGAGAAGTGTTTATTAGCCCAAAATTTCAGAATATCCATGATTTACTTCACAGCATCCATTGGGCTGAGCGTGAGGTCCCAGATGGAGGAGTTGGAGAAGGGACTGAAGGAGCTGAGGCAGTTTGTAGCCCCATGGAGGAAGCAACAGTATAAACTGGCCAGACCTCACTATGTTCTTGGAGACTGCATCACTAATCAAAAAATACACATGGTGGGACCCATGGTGCTGGCCACATATGTAGCAGAGGAGGGTCTTGTTTGCCATCCGGGTGAGGAGAGTCCCTTGGGCCTCAGGGTGTTAGATGCCCAGTATAGGAGAATGCCATGGGGGATGCAGAGAGTGGGTGGGTAGGTGGGTGGGGGAATACCCTCATAGAGTCAGGGGGAGGGGAAGGGGATAGGGGTGTTCCAAAGGGGAGCTCTGGAAATGGGGAAACATTTGAAATGTAAATAAAGTGTAAAAAATAAAAAGTAGTCAATTTCTCTTCCCTCACCTTGCTCTCAGAAATGAAAAATATTTCCTATCTCTTCTCTTCAACCCTGTATTTATTTTGTTTTTTTCTCATTACATTAATTATATTTGGATAAGAGAGCAGCAATCATGTTTAAGTTTAAGATACAAAACAACACAGCATGGCTCTATGAATAGAGTTTAATTGCACTAATTACTTACATTAATTATATGTCAACTTTTTAAAAGACATATTTATTGCACACCATCAGCTCTAAGGGATACATCATTCTCCTTCAAATTTTCTACCCTTTCCCAGAATAATCAACTATCTTTTTACACATAGTAAAATAAATATCTAATAAGACCTCAATTAAAATTGTATATGAAGCACTTAATTTTAAAGATAAATTAGAAATTATTATCTGGTTCAAGGTTCCACATTAGACAGGAAGAACAAAACTTTATCTTGACTAGTGAGAAAGGACAGGCACAGATGAAGATTTGCAATGTGCTTTCCAAAACCTGTTAGGGAACATCACTCTACCTCAGCAGATGGCACTGAGAGATGCCTTTTATTTCTTTAAATAGACTGTTCCTTTTCATACAGTGACTTGAGTGATTTTATATTTCATTATTACTGTCATCTGTTAGAGACAGAAAGATTGGGTGGGGGTATGAGCATATTATTTTTGACAAGACAAGAGCATCACCATGGAGGCAGCCTGTGAGCACATGGAGTTTAATTTCCTGAGTTGCAGTAAGCAGGAGAATGCACAGGCAGTCTCTTGGCTGTTCATTTTAAACAACTTATTTTTATTTGATGCTCACCGAGTAACATACTCATTTTCTTTCTCCTTATTTTAGCTTACCAAAGCAACTTTTCCTTTTTAAGTTTTAATAAATTCTAGAACCAATCTAAAGATTGTTAGGAGACACTACACAAAATATTATTACTTTATGTTCTAGAAGTTTATTTCATTAATAACTGTCACACACACACATTAAACTTAAAATTAACTTAAAATAAAATAAAAATCAGGGTGGTAGTGGCCCATGCCTTTAATCCTAGCACTCAGGAAGCAGAGGCAGGCAGATCTCTGAGTACAAGGCCAGTCTGGTCTACAAGTGAGTTCCAGTACAGTCTAGGTTACAGAGAAACCCTGTACTGAAAAACAAACAGGAGTTTTATGTGGTTCTCTGAGCCACATTGTCTAGCTCTGGGATTGCTCTTCAATTTGGAGGAGACTTGCATGACTCTGAGAGTGTTTGTCTCCTGGAGGAGACTTTTGGGGTCCCAAAGCTAACCAGCCTGGAACACTGACCCACCAATACAATCCCATTCAGATCCTCCCACCATACCAGTTGTAGCTAACTTAGACACAGCCTATAGAATGAGGTCTACCTGAGGCACAGCAAGCATAGTGGGTACCCTGACCTCCATTTTATGGCCCAATGCTGACCCCACCACCCTGAGGAAAAAAATACCATTGGGGGCAAGGACCTTCAGCATCAGTAAACTCAGATTTCTTCAAAGCATCAGAACCATCCTCTACACTTACCTAAGCACAATAAAAGCAATATACAGCAAGCCAAAAGCCAATATCAAAGTAAATGGAGAGAAATCTAAAGCATTTCCACTAAAATCAGGGACAAGACAAGGCTGTCCAGTATACCCCTTATCTTTTTAGTATAATACTTGAAGTTCTAGCTAGAGCAATAAGATAACTAAAGAAAATAAAGGGAATATAATTTGGAAAGGAAGAAGTAAAAATACAGGTATTTGCAGATGATATATAACATAATTGCCCCCCCAAAATTATACCAGAGAACTCTTACAACTGATAAACAACCTTGAGTAAAGTGTCTGGATAACAAATCAACACACAAAAAAATCAGTACCCCTGCTCAATATAAGCGATAAATGGTCCAAGAAAGGGAGACTGTACCCTTCACAATAGCCTCAAATAATATAAAATATCTTGCTGTAACTCTAAATAATCACCTTAAAGATCTATATGACAAGAACTTCAAGGATCTGAAAAAGGAAATTTAGGAAGATATAAGATGATGGAAAGATCTCTCATGCTCATGGATCAGTAGGATTAACATAGTGAAAATGGCCACTCTACCAAAAGCAATTCAATGCAATCCACACAAAACTCCAACACAATTCTTTACAGATTGTGAAAGGAAAATTCTCAACTTCAAATGGGAAAACAAAAAACAAAAACAAAACAAGGATAGATTAAAAAAGTACTGAACAATAAAGGACTTCTGGAGATATCACTATTACTTCAATCTGTACTACAGAGCAATAGTAATAAGAACTAAATAATATTGATATACAAAAAGTCAAAACCACACAAAGGAAAAGAGAGAGCATCTTCAACAAATGGTGCTCTTCTAACTGGATGTCTGCATGTAGAAGAATGCAAATAGATACCTATTTATCACCTGCACAAAACTCAAGTCCAAATGGGTCAAGGACCTCAATATAAAACCAGATATACTAAATCTAATAAAGAACTCAAGAAGTTAGATACCAACAATACAAATAACTCAATTTAAAAATGAGGTACAGAGCTAAGCAAAGAATTCTCAAAGTAGGAATCTCTAATGTTCCAGAAGTACCTAAAGAAATGTTCAGTGTCGTTAGTCATCAAGGAAATGCAAATCAAAATGAATCGGAGATCCCACTTTACACACATTAGAATGGCTAAGATGAAATACTGAAATGACAGTGCATGCTAGTGAGGTTGTGGGACAAGAGGAACATTTCTCAACTGCTTGTGGGAGTTCAAACTGTACAACCTCTCTGGAAATCACTTTGGCGGTGTCTCTGAAGACTGGGAATAGTTCTACCTCTGGACACAGTTATACCACTCCTGGGCATATACACAAAAGATGTTCCACCATGCTACAAGAATTGCTCTGCCATGTTCATAGTATCTTTATTCATAATAGCTAGAAACAACCTAGATGTGCCCTCACCTGAAGAATGGATAAAGAAAATGTGATTCATTTACCTAATAAAATACTACTCTCTATTAAAAATCACAGGCAATGGATGAATATCACACGCAAATGGATGGAACTAGGAAGTATCCTTCTGAGTGAGGTAACACAGATCCAAAAGGACTTGCATAGTATGTACTCACTTATAAGTAAATATTATCCATAAAGTATAGCATAGTCATGGTATAGTCAATAGGCCCAAAGAAGCCAAATGACAAGGAAGGTTCGGGGGGTGGGGAGGAGTTGAATCTTTCTCAAAAGGATAAACAAAAAAAGATATCTTAGGTTGACAGAAGGAGGGAACTGGGTCGAAGAGGGGATGAGGAGAGGTATGGGGTGGGAAGGGATAGAGAGATCATATGTAGGGAGACCAGGGGAGAGAGAAGGAAGATAGGTGATAGGGTAAGGAAATCTATAGGATGTGCCAGAGTCCTGGGTTGGAGGGAGGTCCCAGAGGGTCTACGGGGTAACTCTAGACAGTACTTGCAGTGGAGTATTAAGGACAACAACCCACGCACAAAACCTCAACCTCAAATTTGTACTGCCAAAAAGATACCCAGGGACAAAAACAGAGCAGAGACTGAGGGATTGGCCAACTAATGACTGCCACAAAATTAGACCCATCCCTTGGCAAAGAACAAATCCTTGACACTCTTAATGATACACTGTTATACTTGCAGACAGGAACCTAGCATAACTGTCCTCTGAGAGGCTCTACACAGCAGCCAATGGAAAGAGATGAAGTAACTCACACCAAAATATTAGATAGAACTCAGGAATCTTATGGAACAGTTGGGAAAAAAAATGAGAGACCCGAAGAGGACAGGGACTCCACAGGGAGAGTGACAGAATCAAGTAACCAGGACCCTTGGGGTCTCCCAGAGACTGAATTAACAACCAAAGAGCAAGCATGGGCTGGACGTTGACCCTCCTGTACATATGTAGCAAATAGTCTTCAAGTGGGTCTCCCAAACAACTGAAGCAGGGTCTGTTCTTGAGCCTGTTGCCTGCCTTTTTTTTGTGGATTCTGCCATTCCCCTAATAGATCAACTTGTAAGGTCTCAGTGGGGGAGAATATGCCTAGTCCTACAGCAACTTGATGTCAGATTCTGGGTTTGGGGTTTTTAATGGGGGTAACATCCACAGGTGATCTTCTCAAAAGAGAAGGGGAAGGTGTAATGGGGGAGGACTCACACTAAGGGGTACCAGGAGGAGAGAAATGGCTGATATTGGGTTGTAAAGTGACTTTATTGGAAATGTGGCCTTGTTAGAGTATGTGTGGCCTTTTTAGAGGAAATATGTCATAAAGGGTGGGCTTTCAGGTTTTCAAGCCAGGCCCGGTGCCATTCTCTTTTTCTTGCTGCCTGATAATCCAGATCTAGATCTCTCACCTACTTCTCCAGACCATATCTTCCTGCATGCCACCATGACAATCAAGGCCTAAACCTCTGAACTGTAAACCAGCTCCAATTTAAAGTTTTCCTTTATCATGGTCATAGTGTCTCATCACAGCAATTAAACCCAAGCTAAGACAGGTGCATACCAACATTTACTAAGTACCAGAATGGTAAAGGCAAAACTATTTATTATTATAAATTATAAATATTAGCAGTTAACCATATATACTCCCTCATCCTAGTCGCCATCCCTTTTCATGTCTATCTTTACATAGACAGGTACCACCAACAGAATAGTTCTTATCTCACCATAGTTCCTACTTCTTCTTAGCTTTAGGTAAAGGTCGATGTTGTAGATAGTGAAACCCCAAGAAAATAGTGTACATTTTTCATCTTTGGGATGTTTACACTCTGTATGCCTTCTTAGCTGTGGAGTTCCATCACCATGTAACTCTTGGCAGTAGATGACTAGAAAGTTATTGAAATAGTTATTGGAAGAATTTTAAGAGAGGGCATAGTTAAGAATTTTTCCACAATATTCAATATAAGCTAAGACTGTATCAGGCAAATCATGATATGGTCAGTTGTATCCTAGAAGTCTCCCCTACATCTTCAACAGAAGCTAACAAAACACAATTACTTCTCCCTCCTCAATGGCTAGGACACAGGAAAGCCTAAAGCTCACTCAACAGATCTTCCTTTAAAAATTCATGTTAAAATATATCTTAAATCTGACAGTAGGATTTATGAATGTCTGATGGCTAGAGAAGTGTCAGAGACAGCCTAGCCATGCTTCTCTCTTGATGGGATTATCTTTGAGTGGGATAATGCTGTCTGAGATGTATTTCAACTAAAATGACCTTCAAATATTCTTCATGTAATCTGTTTACCCAACAAATTTGTGTTTACCTGGGATTTATTTTAATTTTAATCAGTAGATTATAAAATAAATTATGCTGTGCCTCTGATAGAGCTAAACATTGAGAAATCCTAGGTTTTCATTTTGTACATTCAGGAGCCTTGATCTACAATGTAATAACTCTAGCACAAGAGGGAAAGGCAATAGGATGTGAGATGCCTAGCAGGCAAGTTCTCTGTGCCAGAGTGTTAAATATGTGAAGGCCTCTTCAAGCATTTATTTCATGTGAATGTGGCCCAGCTAACTCATGTGTAACTAACTCAGCAGCATCTGTAAAGCTTGAACACCCACAGACTAAGCCCTTGAGTTTTAAGGTGTTTGTATATTATATTATGGCAGTAAGTCAGAATTCTAATTAGCAGTTTACAAGCCCGTCTGGAGTTTTCTGTCATTTTCCTGTTGCAGTTCATTAGTCTTCATAAAAAATTCCTTGCCTTCCTGATTTATTGACAACTCTTTAAACATAGTCATTTCTATTTTGTTTTCTACTGTAGAGAAGAGTTCTCCAAAGATTTCACTTTTATCCCATTTTTTACATTTAAATTGCGGAATTTACATGGCATCCTTTTAATGAATATGGGCTGGGAAACTGACAACACGTTTTTAAAAATGCAGCAGTAGCCTTAGCGGATGGGCATTTGCTTCAAAATGGGCATACACTAAAAGAAGACCCTTTGCAAGTGTGTTCCATATTCAGTATTTAGAACTGTGTGGATGTCTGGGCTCCTGCTTAAGTTCCCTACCCTCAAAGCCATGTCATACACAGCCGGAGCTACCATGCTGACAAAACTTTCCCTGTTGACATTCTCTGCATAGAAAATGATTCTCCAAATACATTGATTCTTGAGAAAGGAAGCACTTTGAAAAACACTGGGACTCTTGGACAGACAACAGCCCTGTCACAGAAGGCATACAGAAAAAAATCTTGAGGTTAAACTTGATTTCCAAAGAAATCAATTGTCTTGAGAGGGTACCTGTGTTCATGTGTCACCATCTTGAAGAGGAATAGACAGCTCAGCAGTGTTGCTGGCAAAGCTATATGGCATCTGAGATGAAGCTCTTCTGAACATGGGTTCTTAATGCTTAAGTACACCACTTCAATCAAGGTACCACCTTTGCTTATATCCCTTAGAAAGGAACCTATATACACACTTTTCTCTATCTGTTCAAGTAGGTGCCAATAAAAATTAAACATTATTTTATCTTTGAGAGTATATCACAATCTAAATCAGAACTTTTTTTTCAGTTGTGGTGTTTTGTTTCACATTCTACAAACATTTTTGATATGAAAAAATTAGGGTAGAGAAGGAAATGACTTACAGTTTGATAGCACATCTAATCCTTTTTTCCTTCTCATAATAATAGAAAACTGTGATCCAGACAAAAAACTTTAAAAGTAAATTTTAAAACTGGATGCTGTAGTTAATCCTAATATAGTTTATTTTTAACTGAACATGTATCCTTCTGGAGAGAGGCCTAGGAATGTCTTCTGCAAGCTTCTATTTTCAACTATACATCACACTTTAAAAGAACCTGAAGAGCCCCTTTCTGTAACAGATGCATAGTTCACAGCTTTGCACAAGAACTGGGAGCTTAAAACAAACTGCTATGACATCTTTATAGATAATCTTTAAATGTTAATGGTAACATAAAATAGTAGAGTCAGTAGGAGGTTAGACAGATGGGAAAGATCCAGTTTTTGCTTTCTGATTTAAAAAAAAAAAAAAGAAGAACAGCATAATGTTTCCCCCTGCAGACTGTAATACTCAGGTGTTCAGCCTTCTCTTTACTTGCAGTTATCAGCTAATGGAAGTTTTATAGAGATAAAGCAAAAAAAAAAAAAATCAACTTTTCTCCCAAGTTGTGAATATAGGCTCCCTTTCCCTATTCAGTGGTCATTCTCTCATAGTCCCAAAATCATAAACATGATATTCTATAATATTCATAGCTATAAATATGATATTCTTCTAAAAAACAAACAAAAAAAAGTTCTCTACTTTTAAACAGGTCTATTTTTCTCTCTCAGCTGAGGTACTTCACCCAGCCAGGAATCAGCCACTGAAGGGAGAGAAGAAATTCAAACATATTATAAAAATCAGTTAACAGGTCAGCCAGCGTAAATCGCAAATGCCCAAGAAACCAGGCTCCATTAGGCAGCTTGTGGATTCATAGGGCCACTCTAAAAGTCTGAGTACTAAAAATTATCTTATAATCCCAGGCCTCCCTACCACAACCATGAACTTCTCTAGAAGTTAAAACATGGGGAAAACAAGGGATAGATAGGACATACATCCTCAACAAGTACCTATACCATTCCAGAGGTAACTTAATTCAGAATAACTGTTTCCAGCTCCATCATTTATTCCATCATCATTACAAATGAGAATTTTCACTTCTTAACAGCTAAACAATATCCCAGTGTGAAAATTTAACACATATTTATTATCCATTAATCAATGAATGGATATCTAGATCATTGTCATTTACTAGTGATTATTAATAATCGCTAAACAGTGAATAGTACCAGTTCTTAGTAATAAGTTATAATAGCTGTTACTTTTCAATTTTCCACTTCACAGCTGAAATTCTTGAAACTCTGAGCTATCCAAGGCTGTGAAGACCAGAGCCTGAGATAGTAAATCTAGATTTGCACTCAAGTTGCTCTACGTCCCATCCATTAGCTTCAGGTGAGACCAACTACATGTCTCCACACCTACCCAGCCACCTTACACCAAGCAAGGCAAAGGAGGAGCAACTGAAAGAAGATGATATGGGTAATAATGCCCAGTATGATACTGTATGCATGCATACATTACATATAGAGTACAGCCAGGCAATTTAAATTTTCAGTACTATAGAAATGTGTTTAAAGGCAATTGTGCTTGTTGTTACTATCTCCTCTATGCTTGAAAGAGCCACCATTGACATTTGGCAATCTTTTATCAGCAAAGACCCAACCTTCCTTACTTCTCACCATTCAGAACACTTCCACTGCTCTATAAAAATGATAAATATTAAACATTTATACTCAGCCATCTTAGAGAGGAACTTACAATTTCCAAGTAAGTATATGATATCTATGTAAAGAGCTACAATAGCTTTCCCATTGCTTAATGTACGACATTGATTATTTTTCTCTTAGTTGTTTGACATTATTAATGTCATATACCCATATGTGTGGATTGCACACAGTGCAAATGTGCAGCTCAGAGGAAAACATGCAAGGATTAGTTCCTTTCTGCTACCATGTGAGTCCAGAATCAAATTCAGGTCATCGAGGTTATTGTCAACTGACTTTACCAAGTGAGCCTTCTCACCAGCCTAGCATTGGTTATGCAAGCAATATTTACTATTGCTTTGACTAAGATGATATCATAATTTACTATGGAAGAATAATTCTCATATCACTTCCATGAAATTACTACTGTGATTCAACTTATTTCATCTCTGCCTTCAGTTCTTCAGACAAAGGTCCTAAGCTCTAATCAGTAAACATTAACTCTGTAGGAACAGACTAGGAACAGATTGTGGAGCATATAATAAAACCATTAAAAAGCCTCTAGAGTCAGAAATGAAACATTTGGTTTGTGACTTTGTCACCATGGAGCCTTTGAATCAGGCTGAGAGATGGCTTGTCCTCATTCTAGAGAGATAGAGTGCTTCTTGGCAGTAATAATGTCTGTTGATGAAGCTTTTTCAAGATGCACTGTCAAGTGGCAGGATGCTCTTTACAGAGACTTTCTGAATATCAGAAAATGCTGCTGCCTTTAGTACATTTTCAGATGGAGAATTAGATATATCATCACAAGATTACCTAATTCTTGTGAGCCCCTTCCAAATCTCTAACAAGAAAGAAGGGGACAGAGGAGGATTATGGGCAGCACTCCAACTCCATGTTTATAAATAGATATTCTTGCTACTGTATGAAATAAAAATTAGACATATGAAAGGATGCAGCAAATCACTGAGACTTATAACAATAGAATTTAATAAAAGTTCATACTAGTCCTGTTTTCCCAAACATACCTTCATACGAGTCCTGTTTTCCCAAAGAATAAATGACTAAAGTGTACGCCTTATTTTTCTGATGGTATTCATGGGAGGAACATCTACTCCTATTTACACAATAGTATAACTTACACATAGTGTATTTCATACATGCCAAATTTGCTTTGATGAAATATTACTTGCATATGTTGATATGCTGATCTATGGCAGGCTCACTTATGTCTGTATAATCCTAATCAGCCAGACTGTGGTCTGAAACTGGCTTGTCAAAGATTACTATATTTTTAGGAAAACAAGTAAAATATCAAATAATCTTGAAGCCACTGTTTATGACACAATTCCTACAGGGCATCTCAGGCTAAAATATGTCATGTAGTCAAATCAACTGTCCAGTGTTAAATAGCTGTAAAATCATAGAACAAAGTCTAAAAGAGTATTAGTCTGGAGCCCTCAGTCCACCAAAACGATAGGTTAGATACAAATTATAAAGTAAATATATAAGCACCATTTAACTATTGGTGCCCAGTAACTTTTCTAGGTAAGAATAACTTTTCATAGGACCAACAAACAAGCTACACAAAAGGTTAGGTTTATTTGAACTTATCTATAAAGATGAAACTTTATTGGACTTTTCTAAGTATAGTATATATCATGAAGGCTAAAAAGCCCAGAACACTGCTAATGAAAATTTTAGTCTTCCAGGGATCTGAACCACTAAGTGCTAAAAGTAGAAACATCTCAAGGCTACATCATTCAAAATCACTAATCACGTCTGGAAACGGAAGCTTGAGTATGGCATGAAAAGATTGTGTGTTTAGATGAAGGAAAGAATCTTAGAGGAGTTGGGAAGAGGAAATCATAGTCAGAATATATTGTATGAAAACACCTGTTTTCAAACATGGAACAATGCTTTCTCTTCAGTATTAAGAATTAAGTTGAAAATAGGAAGCTATTATGGCAATCATAAATGGATTGGTTTTGCTGTAGATATAATTAACATTTTCAATGGAGATGCAAATCAGACCAATCTAGATGTGTTCTCTGATTCTCTTAGTTTTGGAAAGCTGAGTAGAAAACAAAGATAAGGATAAGGAGTTAAAGAAGTTATAAACTCCCATCTTCATATATTTTATGACGCTGATTTCAGTAAGGAAGGATATAAGTACTTCATGTCTTTGGTTTTTTGTTTTCTTTTGTTTTGTTTTGTTTTAAGTCAAGGGATTAAACATCCATAGGAAGAGGGGGAAAAACTAAATTGAGATTGTTTTTAATGAAATGGTGTGGTGGTATGAATGTCTCCCATAGGCTCTTGTATTTTTTCCCCAGTTAGTGGTGCTGTTTTGTGAAGTTTAAGAGGTGTAAACTTGGAGGAAATATATCATGGAAAGTATCATTTGAGAGTTTAAAAACCTGCACTATTTCCATTTGTTTTCTCTGCTTTGTGCCTGTGTTTCAAGATAGAAGCAACAGCACCCTGCTCCAGCTATCATGTCTGTTGCTTGTTGCCATGTTACACTTGCCATGTTGGAGTCTTATCCCCCTGGAACCATCAGCTAAATAAATTCTTCCTTCAAAAAAAAATAACTAAAATAAAAATTAAAAACTAAGGATAGAAAAATGTATAGCTTGCTATAATGATAAAAAGTTGCAAAATTACCATCCTCCTCAGAGCCTTTAGACACATAACTCATGACTGACATTTCTAACCTCTCGTGACATTCGTGCATCAACTTTCAAATTTTATTTTTCCCTCTACCAAAAACAACAAAATAGGAAAGAGAGAGACCAACCACAGTATTCCTCACATTCCTAACATACTCTCTTGCCTATTTCATCCCATAGTTCCCAAGAAAGAAAGAAGATGAAAACAGCTTCCTTTCCATTTCTAAAGACTACAACTGAGAGACAGATAGTAAGGATTTGAAGAAAATTCCATACCTTTTGTTTATATATAAAGAAGGCATACACCTCCCATTTAATTAGCTATAGCCTGATATTGCTGTTCAAACCCAGTGAAGAACTAAACCATATCACAGGTCTATAGCTCCAAATGAGCTTGCAAGGGAGTTCTGAACTAGGATAAATACTTGACCTGTGGGTTTATTAGATGTGCTCTTTTTTTATTTTTATTTTTTTGATACTTAATTTATATTTCAAATGTTTCTCCCTTTAAAGATCTCCCCTTTGGAACCTCCCTATCCCCACCCACATCCCACAGCCTCTATGATGGTATTCCCACATGCACCTATCCACCCACTCTCTTTTTCCCTCCTTGGCATTCTCCTATACTGGGGGATCTAATACCCTCAGGCCCAAGGGCCTCTGCTCTCCCTGATGGCTAACAAGACCCTCCTCGGCCACATATGTGGCCAGCACCATGGGTCCCTCCATGTGTATTCTTTGGTTGGTGATCCAATCTCCAGGAACATCAGGAGGTCAAGCCAGTTGACACTGTTGCTCCCTTCATGAGGCTGCCAACTCCCTCAGCTCCTTCAGTCACTTCTAGCACACCTCCATCAGGGACCTCATGCTCAGCTCATTGGTTGCTGTGAAGTGACTCTTGAGTATTCCAAACTTTTGGGCTAATAACCACTTATCAGTGAGTACATACCATGTTCATTCTTTTGTGACTGAGTTACCTTGCTCAGGATGATATTTTCAAGTTCCATCCATTTGCCTGTGAATTTCATGAAGACATTGTTTTTAATAGTTGAGTAGTATTACATTGTGTAAATGTACCATATTTTCTGTATCCATTCCTCTGTTGAGGGACATCTGGGTTGTTTCCAGCTTCTGGCTATTATAAATATGACTGCTATGAACATAGTGGAGCATGTGTCTTTATTACATGTTGGGGCATTTTCTCGGTATACACCCAGGAGTGGAATAGCTGGGTCCTCAGGTAGTATTATGTTCATTTTTCTGAGGGTCCGCCAAACCGATTTCCAGAGAGGTTGTATCAGCTTGCAATCCCACCAGCAATGGAGGAGTGTTCCTCTTTTTCCACATCCTCACCAACATCTGCTGTCACCTGAGTTTTTAATCTTGGCCATTATGACTGGTATGAGGTAGAATCTCAGGGTTGTTTTGATTTGCATTTCCCTGATGACTAAGGATGTTGAACATTTCTTTAGGTGCTTCTGAGCCCTATGAGTTTCCTTGGTTGAGAATTCTCTGTTTAGATCTGTTCCCCATTTTTTGACAGGGTTATTTGGATCTCTGGAGTCTAACTTCTTGATTTCTTTATATATATTGGATATTAGCCCTCTATCGGACATAGGATTGGTAAAGATCTTTTCCCAATCTGTTGGGTGCTGTTTTGTCCTATTTACAGTGTCCTTTGCCTTACAAAAGCTTGTAATTTCATGAGGTCCCATTTGTCAATTCTTGATCTTAGAACATAAGCCATTGGTGTTCTGTTCAGGAACTTTTCCCCTGTGCCCATGGGTCAGAAAATTTTCCACAGTTTCTCTTCTATTAGATTCAGTGTATCTGGTTTTACGTGGAGGTCCTTGATCCACTTGGGCATGAGCTTTGTACAGTAAGATAGGAATGGATCAATTCTCATTCTTTTACATGTATACCTCCAGTTGAACCATCACTATTTGTTGAAAATGCTGTCTTTTTTTCTACTGGATGGTTTTCGCTCCTTTGTCAAAGATAAAGTGACCGTAAGTGTGTGGGTTCATGTCTGGGTCTTCAATTCTATTCCATTGATCTACCTGTCTATTATTGTACCAATACCATGCAGTTTTTCTCACTTCTGCTCTGTAGTACAGCTTGAGGTTAGGAATGCTGATTCCCCCCGGAAGTACTTTTATTATTGATAATAGTTTTTGCTATCCTGGGTTTTTTGCTATTCCAAATGAATTTGAGGATTGCTCTTTTGAAGTCTATGAAGAATTGAGTTGGGATTTTGATGGGGATTGCATTGAATCTGTAGATTGCTTTAGGCAGGATGGCCATTTTAACTATATTAACCCTGCCAATCCATGCTCATGGGAGTTCTTTCCATCTTCTGAGGTCTTCTTCTATTTCTCTCTTCAGAGACTTGAAGTTCTTGTCATATAGATCTTTCACTTGTTTGGTTAAAGTCACACCAAGATACTTTATATTGTTTGTGACAATTGTGAAGGGTGTCATTTCCCTAATTTCTTTCTCAGCCTGTTTATCCTTTAAGTATAGGAAGGCTACTGATTTGCTTGAGTTAATTTTGTATCTGGTCACTTTGCTGAAATAGTTTATCAGCTATAGCGGATCTCTGGTGATGTTCTTGTGTCACTTAAGTATACTATCATATCATCTGTATATAGTGATATTTTGATTTGTTACTTTCAGTTTGTATTCCTTTGACCTCCTATTGTTTTCTAATTGCTCTAGCTAGAACTTCAAGTACAATATTGCATAGATAGGGAGAGAGAGGGTAGCCTTGTCTTGTCTTTGATTTTAGTGGGATTGCTTCAAGTTTCTCTCCACATAGTTTGATGTTGGCCACTGGTTTGCTATATATTGCTTTTACTATGTTTAGGTATGGTCCTTGAATTCCTGAAATTTCAAAGACCTTTATAATGAAGGGATGTTGAATTTTGTCAAATGCTTTTTCAGCATCTAACAAAATGACCCTGTGGTTTTTTTTCTTTGAGTATGTTTATGAAGTGAATTATATTGATGGATTTCTGGGTATTGAACCATCCTGTATCCCTGGAATGAAGCCAACCTGATCATGGTGAATGATTATTTTGATGTGTTCTTGGATTCTGTTTGCAAGAATTTTATTGAGTATTTTTGCATCAATATTCATAAGGGAAATTTGTCTGAAGTTTTCTTTTATTGTTCTGTCTTTGTGAGGTTTTGGTATCAGTGTAACTGTGGCCTCATAGAATGAATTGGGTAGTGTTCCTTCTGTTTCTATTTTGTGGAATAGATTGAAGAGTATTGGTATTAGGTCTTCTTTGAAGGTCTGATAGAATTCTGCACTGAACCCATCTGGTACTGGGCTTTTTTGGTTGGGAGACTTTTAATGACTTCCTCTATTACTTTAGGGGTTAATGGACTGTTTAGACAGTTCATCTGATCATGACTTAACTTTGGTATTTGGTATCTGTCTAGAAACTTGTCCATTTCATACAGATTTTCCAACTTTGTTGAGTATAGGCCTTTGTAGTAGGATCTGATGATTTTTTTTAATTTCCTCAGATTCTGATGTTATATCTCCTTTTTCATTTCTAATTTTGTTAATTTGGATACTGTCTCTGTGCCCTCTGGTTAGTCTGTAAGGCTTTATCTATCTTGTTAATTTTCTCAAAGATCTAGCTCCTGGTTTTGTTGATTCTTTGTATAGATCTTTTATTTTCTACTTGGTTGATTTTAGCCCTTGTTTTGATTATTTCCTGCCTTCTACTTCTCTTGGGTGTATTAGCTTCTTTTTGTTCTATAGCTTTCAGGTGTGCTGTTAAGCTGCTAGTATATGCTCTCTCCAGTTTCCTTTTGGAAGCAGTCAGAGCTATGAGTTTTCCTCTTAACACTGCTTTCATTGGGTCCCATAGGTTTGGCAATGTTTTACTTTCTTTTTCATTAAATTCTAGAAAGTCTTTAATTTCTTTCTTTATTTCTTCCTTGATCAAGTAATCATTGAGTATAGTGTTGTTCAGCTTCTATGTGTATGTGGGCTTTCTGTTGTTGTTGTTGTTGTTGCTGCCATTGAAGACCAGCCTTAATCTGCAGTTATCTAGTAGGAGGCATGGGATTATTTTAATCTTAAATCTGTTGAGGTTTGTTTGTGACCAGTTATATGATCAATTTTGGAGAAGGTACAATGAAATGCTGAGAGGGTATATTCTTACAATTTAGGGTGAAATGTTCTATAGATATCTGTTAAATCCATTTGGTTCATAACTTCTATTAGTTTCACTATGTCTCTGTTTAGTTTGTGTTTCCAAAATCTGTCCATTGATGATAGTGGGGTGTTGAAGTCTCCAGTATTATTGTGTGAGGTGCAATGTATGCTTTGAGCTTTAGCAAAGTTTCTTTTATGAATGTGGATGCCCTTGCATTTGGGATATATATGTTCAGAATTGAGAGTTCTTCTTGGTAGATTTTTACTTTGATGAGTATGAAGTGCCCATCCTTATGTTTTTGATGATTTTTGCTTGAAAGTTGATTTTATCCAATATTAGAATGGCTACTCCAGCCTGCTTCTTGAGGCTATTTGCCTGGAAAATTGTTTTCCAGCCCTTTACTTGGAGGTAGTATTTGTCTTTAACACTGAGGTACGTTTCCTGGATGCAACAAAATCCTGGGTCCTGTTTATGAGTCCAGTCTGTCAGTCTATGTCTTTTATTGGGGAACTGAGTCCATTGATGTTAAGAGATATTAAGGAATAGTGATTGTTGCTTCTTGTTATTTTCCATCTTATTTTTGTTTGTGTGGCTATCTTCTTTTGAACTTGTTGAAAGGTTACTTTCTTGCTTTTTCTAGGGTGTAGTTTTCCATCTTTGAGTTGACGTTTTCCATCTATTATTCTTTATAGGGCTGGGTTTGTGGAAAATTAATGTGCAAACTTGGCTTTGTCATAGAATATTTTAGTTTCACCATCTATGATAATTGAGAGTTTTGCTGGGTATAGCAGCATGGGCAGGCATTTGTGTTCTCTTAGAGTTTGTATGAGATCTGTCCAAGATCTTCCAACTTTCATAGAGTCTGGTGAGAAGTCTGTTGTAATTCTGATAGGTTTGCCTTTATATGTTACTTGACCTTTATTCCTTATTGCTTTTAATATTTTTCATATTTTGTGTATTTGGTGGTTTGACTCTAATGTGATGGGAGGAATTTCTTTTCTAGTACAATCTATTTGGAGTTCTGTTGGCTTCTTATATATTTATGTCCATCTCTTTCTTTAGGTTAAGGAAGTTTTCTTCTATAATTTTGTTGAAGATATTTACTACTCCTTTAAGTTGGAAATCTTCACACTCTTCTATACCTATTATCCTCAGGTTCTGTCTTCTCATTGTATCCTGGATGTTTTGGGTTAGGAGCTTTTTGCATTTTGTGTTTCTTTGACTGTTGTGTCAATGTTTTCTATGGTATCTTCTGTACTGCACATGAGATTCTCTCTTCTCTCTCTTGTATTCTATTGGTGATGCTTGCATCTTTGACTCCTGATCTCTTTCCTAGGTTTTCTAACTCCAGGAATGCCTCTCTTTGTGATTTCTTTATTGTTTCTATTTCTATTTTTAGTTCCTGGATGGTTTTGTTCATTTCTTTCCTCTGTTTGTGTTTCCTGTAATTCTGCCCATTTTATTGTGTTTTCCTGTAATTCTTTAATAGATTTTTCTGTTTCCTCTTTAAGGGCTTCTAGTTGTTTACCTGTGTTCTCTTGTATTTCTTTAAGGGAGCTATTTATTTCCTTCTTAAAATTTTCTATCATCATCATGAGATGTGATTTTAAATCTGAGTCTTGCTTTTTTGGTGTGTTTGGGTATCTGGGGCTTGCTGTGGTGGTAGAGCTGGGTTCTGATGATGCCAAGTAGCCTTTGTTTCTGTTCCTTATGTTCTTGCCCTTGCCTGTTACCATCTGGTTTTCTCTGGTGTTAGCTGGTCTTACTCTCTCTGAATGTGGCTTGGCTTTCCTGCAAGCCTAGGTTTCAATACTTCTTGAAGACCAGTTCTTTCTGAGAGGAATTTGGGTTTAGAGCGCTGTGGTACAGAGTCAGCTCTGGGGCGCAGACAGAAACCAGAAAGTTCTAATCTCCAGCTGTCCCTTGGTTCCTGTGTCCTGATGATTATGCAAGTGTCCCTCTTGATCCAGTGAATTTGAACAGAAGTGGTGGTCTTGCCTGTGCAAGAAGGTGTCTCAGCACTGCTAGCATACCAGCTCTCTCCTGACACTAGTGGAGCCTTGTGTCGCAAGATCCACTCCCTGACCACCGATAGAAACCAGAAGACCACTCCTCAGTCCCTGTGTCCTGGGTATTCCAGGTAGGTCCCTCTGAGCAGACAGGCTTGCCCACATTCCCGGGAGGCTATCTTTCTCCCATCGCTATTTGGCTATGGAGCCCTGGTGGCCCAGGTAGTGGTTTCCTGCCGCAGTTGTAAACCGAAAGGCTCCTTCCTCTTGGCTGTTCTTCAGTCCCTGTGTCCCAAGGATTCTGTGCGAATCCTGCTGAGTAGTGTTGCTCCTCATATCCCCTCTCACAGGCTTTTCAACAGTCCTGGGAAGCTAGCTTTCTCCAAGCCCTATTTGGCTCTGGAGCCCTGGTGGCCCAGGCAGAGGTCTACCGCCACAGATCTAGTTTGTGCTCTGGATTAACCTTCCCCTTTCCCCTCTGCTCTGGATGAAGGATTAAGCCCAACACATTAAACACATCGTTTCTAATCATCCCAAGTCCACCACTTGTAACTTCCCTATTCTAGGTTCCCAAGCCAGATATGGGATGTTAGAGCACTGCCTATACCCCAGACAAGCTCTCAGAGAGCATGGAAGGAGTAGGGCCACTCCCAACCCAAGTAAGGCTTGGGCCTACTCAACCCCATAGAGACAAAGGCCATGTCATCATAAAGCCAGTTAAGCTTCTGTTTCCCTGGCAGAAAACTGACTTCTCAGAAATATTGTGACTGGCAGTCTGATAATTTTGTAGACTTAGAAAGTTCCTCCTCTTCTTCCTCCTCCTTGTCCTCCTCCTCAACCTCCTCCTCCTTCTCTTCTTCCTCCTTCTGCATTTGTATTTTACTTGGTTTGTCATTAACATGTGCCTGTCTTCAATTAGGTCTACATATGCAAATTACCTATATTTTCTCCCTTGTCCTTTTTTCTCCCATCATGCCTGACTCAACTTATAAAAAACTAGCCCTGCCATTTTAATAAATGAGTTTTCCTCTGACACAGTCTGCCTGGTCATCTATACTCGCCATATTCACTTTTTCTTGAGATTCTCATCTCTAGTTTCTCTGTTCTCTGAAACTCCAAGTGCACCATGGCCAATTAAGAGAAGGGTACTCATGCCCTACAGGAACAGCAGGTGGAGTTCTACAGAGAAAATCTTGAAAGGCATTGCTTTTGAACAAATGATTTTTTTCCTCAGGAGGTCTATTTTCCTCAATTTCATTAAAGCTGAGATTCGAAGAGATAAGTAACACTGGAAAAATAGATAGACAGACAGACATAGAAAAATTAAAAACACCAGATATTTAATGGAAAGTTTTACCCTATATGAATATTTTACACTTTGAAGATCTCTCTATCAGATTATAGGTATGAGTTTTCTAACCCAACCAGAATATCATTGTGGGTGTTACCAAAAACAGAGGCCCAGGAGGGAAAAGAATGTCCAGCCCCAAGAGGAGAAAGATCAAGGATAATAGACATGTCATGGCAGACCAAAACACCTTCGCTTCTTGTGATGGCCAACCAGGTATACGACCTGTGTAAACTACTTCCATCTTCTATGTTTCCTCTGGGGTAATGTGAGAATTGTGACAAAGTCAGCCTTACTGGGGTCATTGAATCAGTTGGTCTCTATAAAATACCCACTGCAGTGTCTGTACTGACAGATCATTTGTGAATATTCCCAAGGTAGACATAAACGTCTATGCACACAAGGATACCACTAAGAGGACAAACTAGCAATTCTACCCAAGTACTACTTGGCAAACCAATAAGTTTATTTGGATTACTACAGCGTATGTCTGAGGGATTACATACAGAAGAGTGGGTGACCCAAGAACAGCTGCATTCCTGAAAAATCACCCCAGGACAGGTGAAAATATCTTATAGCTACATGGATGGACACCTCATCTGATCTTCAATTCTCTCAATATAGCTCCTCCAGAGACAGCATTCATCTGGAACATACTGACATACAGCTAATGGGGAGGTATATTAGAAGTGACTGAAACATCCAGCAAGTGTCTGGTAACCTTCTCAACCCCTTCTTTTATGGAGGAACTTCAACATGCAACATCTAAACATTTTGTAACTGTAGCCATAGCTGCTCTGATAAGGATGGTAACAACTGTTATCTTGGAGGATGCCATTTCACATTATCATTTCATAAACATTGAAGCTTATGCCTGTCATTGCTCAAAGAGATTAGTACTGAGTATTGCCAAGAATTACATTAGTGCGTCAGAAGTAGTATCTTATGTAATCATTAGCGTTTAGCAAAGAATATTTGGAGCTTTTATCTTCTTTCAGCTTTGCCATCTCAACCTAAGTACAGACTAGTCATGAACAATCTTTGTAATCTCTATTTTTCTCTTCTCAGCCCACAGAATCCTATAAGCAGCAAGTTTAAAAACCAAGAATTAGAAGAGGATGATATATACAATAAAGCAGTATAAAGCAAAAGTTTTGAGTTAGATTATATAGTCATTTTTTCCAGGCAGTGCATTGGACATTTGAGCATTCTAAAATGATTTAGGATGAGAGTAAATGAGGTACATGATCCACTAGGACCTAAAAGTGATGTTGAGTACAGTGAGCTATGTACATTAGTGATAAAAACAGTTAAGTTCTGGCCACTTTTTTTTTTTTTTTCATGGAACAAACAAAAAAGGTGAATTTGTAGTTCAGTGCTAAAGTGTATGGCCAACATGTTAAGACCCCTGGGATAATCTCCAGAATTTCAAGGAAAATATAAAGATGTAAATAAGCAAGAGCAGTGTGCTGTGATGCCTGCCAATAGTGCCAGGTTGAGATGTGAGACTCACATAAGCCCAGGGGTTTGTTTGGTGAAACAGTCACATAACAAAGAAAAGGATATGATGAAGGAGTGTGAGAGGCATAGGATTAAATATTTTAAAGGTATTCTTTCTGAAACTTTTAGAAAGATTGAAGTGTACTTACATGTAAAATAATCTTTTAGAGAGAGAAACAGAATTATAAAAGCAACACATCAATCAAACATTCAAATATAACAATCAAATATCATAAAATTCTTCTAAAAAATGTATTCCTATTGATGCTTTTTCATAATAGGGTAAGGAGAGAAAAACCTAAAAAGATTAAGTGATTCATGAAGATGTCCCTAGACATGGGGTTATCTTATGAATCTAGTGAAAGGGGGTTGAGTAGTAGGCTAGGGCCAGAGCTGTGGACTACAATGTTCTAGCACGCTATGATGAGGGGCCTCCAATACCCTATGAGCTAGCTTTTTATGCAATATCCTATCTGTAAAAATATATAAATATCAAATACAATTTTTCATAACTTATTTATTTTTATTAAATTATTCTAAGTGAGAGTACAAGGAAACCACCTAACTAGACCATTCTGTAAAGTAGAAAGGAAGATTTATCAGGGATCAAACTGCCAAAGCTTCCTCTCAGGAGGTGAGATAAGAACAAAATGAAAGGAAAACAAACATATTTTATATCAGCAGAGTTGGGGAGTCATTGATTTTATGTCAGTAGAGTGAGGGTAATTGAGCAGATACAGGCTATTTGGACTGACAGGGAACTAGATGTCTTACCCTGAGATAGTTGGCCTTTGAGTTTGGAATAAGGGGAGGTTTCTGTAAACTAAAAACAGCCTTTGGGCTTGTTAACCCAATAACAGTCCTTGTTTACTCAGCCAGTCTTTCTGCTTAGAACATTGTCCTTGTCAGCAGGACTGCAACATTTTGGGGGAAAATGGGCGGGGGGCTTTGAACCTAGCAATTATCATTTTAAAATATCTTATGGCATAGAACATACAATTTGAAAATATTTTTTAACAGTTAAAATAAATATCTTCATAACTTCCACTCTTCGCTAACTTGTCGTATCTAATTTTGTCCCCATAGTTGCTCTTTCTACTTTATTTGTAAACCACTTCCTCGATTTTGTGAGAACTATTTTGATTGAAATTGGATGGCATTATCTATAATCAGTTATGCTTGTTCATCAACACATGAACACATGAACATGTTATGAGTAGTTCATAACAACTACTCAGTGTTATATAGTCTTTCTCTTTTCTTGGCTACTTCATCGTCAGATGTGGCCTACAGGCAAAGAATAAGGATCCCATCACTTCTCACAATGAGTGATGATTCATGTTGATTTCTTCTTAAATGTGTGTTTGTGTATCCTAACTTTCATCCATCAAGTCATTTTGAGCATTCTCTTTGGAAATACTCATGGTGGATGGGTAAGGCAGCATAAAAGACTAGAAATCAAGGTCTCACAAGGTTATGAATAACAATTACAAAGAACTACAAAAGAGACCAAGTATATTTGGCAAAGGTTGAACTGTGAAAAGTTAGACTCAGGATGAATAAAGACAGAAAGAGTGAAAAGACAGATAGTGAATTCTAGAAACATTTAGGGATGGAAGATGGATTGGAGTAGGAAGAAAAAGAGATGAGTGACTCTAAATTTGACCCTCAAATTATGGATTAACACATAAAGACCAACAGCAGGACTGGCAAGACTGTCTGTAGGTGGTGTTGAGTTAGTGCAGTGCCAAATTTCCCAGGCCTCTTCTGTTAGAGGTCTTAGAAGACCTCTTCTGTTTCTTAAGGCACACCCATTTGTTGTATCCAATAAGAGTAAATGCAAACTTGAAAATTATTTCTGACATTTACATAAGAAGCAGCCAAACCCCTTTCTTTGGATTATCAGTCAGAATTAACTAGCTCATCCCATCATCCCTTACAAAGATTTAAACCCTCAGTTGTAATCAAATGAATAAAGAGACTTTTAGTGGCTTAATGGCCACAAACACATAACCACCCATGAAGATGAATTACACGTTCTTGTTCTTGTGTTGTATGTACTTGTTTAGTCTGTTTAAACTACTGTTGTGCCAATTATTTTATTCAGTATTAGAAGTGACACAATAAATATAGGACACAACGCATAGACTTCCAAGGAGTTGGCAGGAGATGGTGGAGGCAATTTGCTCATTCCTTTTGTTTGTTTGTTTCTCTTTTTTTCTTCCTACAACCAACATATGTTTGTGCTGAGTTCTGACAGTATTTTCATCTTTGAAATACTGTGCTGATATTCAACACTGATTTTAAACACAGTTTTGCTCTCTGAAATGAGATGGCAGTGAAGAAACAGTATCTTTCTTTAGTTGTTATTGTATTAAATCATATCACAAATAATATTATTTGACATATTTTCAATAGATAAAATATATTAATTTATAAATGAAAATATATAACTGCTGTCATCTTGAGAGTATGATACTACTGAGAAGATTTCTGTGTGCCAAGATAGGAGCACCTTCAGTACAATGTGAATAAAATAAACATAGTAAAATCAAAACCAGTCTTTATGTGGGTATAAAAATGGAAATGTTTATTCCAAACTGCCAAGATGCTTTCTTGGAAAAGCAAGGAAAAGAGAAAATAGACAGAAACATGTTCTTTTTCATTGTCCCCAAGATGTCATGTTAATAATAATATCACTGTATAAAACATTTCACTTTTTAAATGTTGCAGTCTTTAAAAATTCAAACACTTTAAAGTTCAGTTACTTTAAAATATCCAAAACCTCTCAAAAATATTCAAATTCAATCAACTGGTTCTTGAAAAAAAATAAGTTATATATTTTCTTACTCCAAGGAAGAAGAATCAGTGAATAATCGCAATGAAATCAAGCCAAAACCAAAGTGCAACCATGTGAAAATGCAGTATCAGATGTATGGTGGCACTTCCACAGCACACCTTTTCTCACTGGCTCAGGATAGCTGCATCCCACAGCTTCTGCTGTTATGGGGGTACGATTATCTGCAATATGCTTGAGTTCCTGTAGCATCTGAAGTCACATATTCACCATTTGTTTATCCTAGCCTCTCAGAGTCTCAAGCCTCAGCTGCTTTCCATGACAACTTCAAACCTTCAGAACAGTACTATGTAGAAAATTTTTTCCACATAACCATATTTGGTTGCCAGCATGAAGTATAGCCTTGGCCCCTCTGCACTACAGCTTCAGTGTACTGACTTTGAAGCAACCCTTTCCAAAATATTATGCTTCAGTGATGCTGGTCTATTCTCAACCACAGCTGATCCTGTAGCACAAACTGACCAGAACCATCAAATATTATTGGATATTAATTCAAAATATCAAATGGCTCTAGTATAGTCTTTAAGGGACTCTCAGACTTCGCTCTGAAACTTCACAATCCAAGCTTCTATCAACTGCATTGCTCTCAGTCTTACTACATAAAGTTTCACAATAGTTCACTAAGCTCTAGCAATCAATGTCTTCTCTAGCCCAAGTTCCAAATTCCTTACACAATCTTCCCTAGGACACAGTCTAATGTGTGTCATGCCAATATCCCATGATCTGGAACCAACATCTGTCTTAATTATGTTCCTACTGCTATTATAAAACACAGATCAAAAGCAACTCAGAAAGGAAAGGGTTTCCATTATGAAGAGAATTCAGGGCAGAAACTGAAGGCAGGAAACTGGAGACAAGAAGTAAAGTAGAAGCAATGGAAAATTGCTGCTGACTGGCTTGTTCTTCATGACTTTTTGTGTCTGCTTTCATATACAATTGAAGACCACCTTCCCAAGGGTAACATTACTTCACACAGGATGGCCCTCCCACATCAATTAAGAAAATACATTGTAGACTTGTGCATAGACAGTCTGATGGGGGTATTTTTTCAGTTGAGGTCTTTCTTACTAAATGATTCTAGCTTGTGTCAAGTTGACAAAAACAAACAAACACAAGAAACTATCCAGCACAAACTGAACATTCAAATCTACAGATTCCTGAACCCTGTACCAAAGTTTCTGATTCAGTAGTGTTGAGATGAGGCTCATGAATTTGTTCCCTCAAGATCCCATGTGATTCTGCCAGCCATTGCACAAGAGTGGTGTTTATTGATCTGTACACTCTTAGACACCTTGTTAGGAGGAAGGATGATCCTTTCTCCGAGAAAGAGGTATTAGCTACAAGAATATTTTGGAATATTTTGTGAGACCAACCAATGCAAATGTTTGTGGGAGGTGATTCAATAGGATGCTATCTTTTCAAAGGAAGATAGTATCTATCTAAAAAGTGGCTCAGTTCTTGGTGTTTTACAGTATCACTTTGAAATTCCTCCTACTAAAAAATGGGAAGTATGTTTTCCTACCATTTAGCTTACTTATGGTTGACCATGTGACTTATTTTTTTATCCAGTGGAATGTTAGCAAGTACATTATGAACAAAGACTTGAATTGTTCTTGTATGACTACCCTCCACTTTTGTGCCTCTGCTGTTTCATATCCCTATTAAATTTCTGACTTCAATGAAAAAATGAGTCATAATTCAAATGTCTGGCATGTAATAGGAAAAAGTTGTGATTTGAGTCATCAAGTTTGATGTTGTTTCTATGCAACATATTTTAGGAAGATAGTAAACTGGTGTGTTTGATGGATTTTTTAAAATTATTTTATTTTATTTTATTTTGCCTTCTCAAAGAATTAGAACATAGAAAGTTTCAACAGGTGTTTATAACCACACATATTTCAATACTAAAGGGACCATGATATTTATAGTTCCATTATTTGGAGCTACACACAAGGATAGTTTCAGGAATGACCAAGCTCAAGTCTTCTCTCTGGAACTTTTAGAGGAAAGGGTTTAATATTTTGTAAAATTTACAGTGCATCATGAAGAGAAGCCATGGCAGGAACACAAAGCTGGAGCTTGAAGAGAAACTGTAAAGGAACACTGGTCCCTGATTTGCTCTCCCTGCCTTCCTCAGCTACATTTCTTATACAATGCAAGGCAACCTGCCAAGGAGTAGTACTACCAACTCACTAGGCTGAGCCATCACATGCAAGTTATTAATTTTTAAAAAAATACCTCCACAGACATGGCCCCAGGTCAATATAAAGGTATCAATTTCTAAATTGAAGTTCTCTCTTCCCAGGGAACTCTACTTTATGTCAAGTTAACAGAAAATTACCATCATACTGCCTATAGTTATTTTCATGATTTGGTAAGGTAGATTTGTCTCCTAAAATATCTGATTTTCCTATAAGCTTTGAAAAATAACAGTTTCCATCTCAGAAACTTTTTGAGAGAACCACATATACTATAGTATGTTTAATTTTTTAATTATTAATTTTTATTAGTTAGTTGGGAATTGAATACAATGAGTTTTTTTATCATATTCACCTTCCCCCAACACTTCCCAGATATTTGCCTGTTTTCATCCCACACAGTTTTGTGTCTTTTTTTTTTTTTTAATCTATCAAGGTCAATTTCTTTTACCCAAATATTCTTGGATGCAAAGATTTCCATTGAAGTGTGGTAATTTAGCTACTTTTAGAAAAAAACTGACATTTTTTTCATAGACCCTAAAAATGGTCAACAACACTTCCACTATGGATGCAATTTTATGCTTGATTCTTCTTTTCCTGCTGGGATTTGGTGTGGTTTATGATTGGCAGGTCTCAGAATGCTGTCACAACTGTGTTCATATATGCAGTTGCCCTGCTATGCCCAGACAATATTGGGTCCTCATAGTCATCCCCCACTTTTGTCTTTTACACTCTTTCTTCCCCCTTTTCTGCAGTGAGCGCTGAATCTATGGAGGTTGGGTGTGGTATATATGATTTTTTAGGACTGAATATTCTGATCTTTTATACTTTTCATTTTGGCCACTCATGGGTCTCTGTGTTGATCATCATCCGCTACAAAGAGTAGGTTATCTAATGTATTGGTTATTAGGAGCCAATTTAATATTATATCAATTTAGAATAATGGTAGTAGGTTCTCTCTAGGGCCTATGATCTCTCTGATTATAAGTTATCAGCCTGATAACAGTCATAGGTATGGGCTACATCTTTTGAAAGGTGTCTCAGACTCAAGCAGAAATGAGTTTGTTACTGCTATGATGCTCACACCACGATGGCACCAGAGGCATGTCTTGCCAGGACATCATTATTATAGCTTACAGGGTTAACAGCTTGGTTTGATTGGTGCTTACATTTTCTCCTCTAGTAATGAACATAAGACCTTCTAGCACTATAAAAGCTAGACAGTAGAGATGAATTGTTCAGGTTGGTAATAACTTGGTTTTTTCATACCCTGACTCAAACATGTGGTATTTTCATTAATAGTCTTATTGTCAAGTTCTGGAGACTCAGGTTGTTCAAATGGTCTGTTTGTCCATTAGTGAATGTCAGATAATAATGGTCAATGTCCTTGTAATCCTCCATCAAACCAAGAAAGAGGGACACCTAACATGGACCACTGACATTCTAGCTTGTATACAAAGAACTCTAAACCATGATAACTAAGGGATAGTCTTGATGCCATAGTTGAACTTAACTTCATTTTTCCAGACTTTCCCCAGGAGGCACCCAAGGCCTGATAGTTGCTTTCTATCAACTCATAACATGGTAATGTCAGAATTGTGGGCAGATTCTAGGCCAGATGTTCAGCATTTTAGCTGTTACAAAGATGCTTCTCAACTCACTGCCACACTACACTTGCTCAATGATTTTTAGCAATAATTTAGAAATTTATGTTTTTCTGTTGTGCTCCAACTCTGAGAAAATGACCCTATTAAAAGAAAAAAATTCTACAGTATGGTCTGCAGTGGGTGAGACACACTATCATTTCTAAAGATGATAAGCCTGAAAAAACTTCATCTAAGAAAAAATGAAATTTGCTTTTCTGATTTCTTTGAATGTCTACTTAGGCAAAGTCTGAATGTATTTTCCAACTTCTACTTTCCTTAATAAGTATATTTCATACCTACTGTCATGGTTATACTAGCAAACCAGGAAAAGAGAGTAGTTCTTCAGAAGAATGCATTGAAATTTTCAGAACATTACTATTTTCTAATACTCAGAAGCAATGCCAGCTCAGTGCTCAGCCCTCCTGCCCCCATAAGGCTATAAACAGTTCTATTATCCCATTCAACTTATACTTTGCCAAACAGCTTTGGTGCATATGTGCAAGAATGAGATCCAAGAGTTTCAGACAATATGTTCTCTCAAGCTTCATCATGTCCCACGTTTGATTTTATTTATAAATGGACAAGCAATTCATGGCTCCAGTGTTGATCTCAAAGCAGAGACTGTTGATTTGGCATTTACAACAGGTCAATCAGAAGCACTGCCTGATTAAAAGTAATACAAACAGTATCCACAGGGCCAGGGCACACAGAGACTCTGGAACATTGTCATTATTATACAAAGGATTAACTACAAACTCACTGGGATGTTCTCATCATATAGGCCCTGTTCAAAGTCAGTATGACCATAGAATAATCTGGCCATGATAAACTGTGGAAGAAAAAGACTATTCACAATATATTTTAAAAATAAGTATATTTAATATATTAAGTTTTTAAAAGAAAAAGATAGATATATAACCTGACTTTTGTCGTTGATGTAGTTTTCCCTTTAAGATCATCTCCCAGCAACTGCCCAACATTTAGATGGGAGTTATAAATCAATAGCATCATTATAAGAGCTATAAATTTATAAAGATATATGAAATAAAATGTTGCCCTCTTATCTTTCTTGAGGTTAGAGAGAAGAGTAGGGATGAGGACACTGAGGAATTTAATAGGAAAACTGATCTTAATGTTTTTCTAATGGTAGGTACAAGTCATTATATTTTTCCACATCTAAATAATGAAGAAAATCAGGAATGGTGCCAGTGTACACCATGGATTGCTTTGGAGTCAGTCATTGTTGCTAACCATCTCAATAAACCTTGACAATGAGCTAACAGTATGTTTTAGTTAATTTTTAATGGATTGTATTTTATAGCCCTTGAGGTTCATAGTAAAAGTGAGTAGAAAGGACAGCCAGTTCCCAGACTTTTGTCTGCCTGGAACAAGCACAACGTCCACTGCTATGGCTATGCAGCACCAGTGAGCCAGGCTTGTGATAGCTGTATCTCCTCTAACACATCAGCACCATCCACAGCCCATGATTTCTACTTACTGGACAAGCAATAAGGTGCACAAATGCCAGGCTTCTTGGTGACAGTATGCCAAGTGTTTTATCAGGCAATGTCAAGCTGCTTTTCAGGTAGCTGAACCTTTTTATGCCACATTTCAATGGAATTGGCATTTTCATTGTTATGGCCTAGAATTCCTTTAATAAAGTAGATATACTATTTTATTGTTTTATCTTAACTTTCTGGTAACATATGGAATGGCACATTTTTACATGTTTCTTTGCCATCTGTGTATCTTTCATCATAATGCATGTGTGCAGGTCTTTGGATCACTTTATATAATCAGGATGTACGTTTTGTTACCTCTTGTACTTTTAAGAGTTCTTTATATATTAAAGGCCCTTTGTCATGTGTGTCTCTTATAAATATTTTCTTCTAGTGTGTGGCATCTCTCCTCATTATCTTTATAGGATCATTTTGATTGAAGTTGTGAAATCATTTTACATTAGAATATTATATAGCAAAACAGTTTTTTCTGAGTCTCAGTTTGCTTAGCCATTAAGAGAGTCCAATGATAATAAATACCTTAATGAGATTGTGAAGAATAAAGTAATCAGAACACATAAAGTTGGATGGTGATTATAGAATTAAGAACAGTTGTACTACTAGGTCCTTGCAAGCTTAAAAAACATAAAAATTAGTTTATGAAACTATACCCTTCCATTTCATTCCAAAAAAAATATCTATAAATAATATAACCAACCCTGGGTGGGGAGTGGTCATATTTATAATGCTAAACATTAATTAATAAGTGATGGATAAATTGACAAATATTATTCTGGCTGATTTCCAGTCAACTCATTCTGAGGTCCCTACTGTTCATATTGCTCATGTCCAAGGTAGAAATCCTCATAAACAAGCAAACAAAAATGTTGAAAGGTTCCACTGAAGAGGGATCAAGACGTATATTGTAAGGAAAATGAACACTGGAAGAATGAATGTCCATACATCCCAAATTCAGGAAAGTAATGGCCCTCTGAAACACAAGGAAGATGCATAATAAATCAAAATAAAGGGGCAGAGACACTACTGTCTTCGGTCTCCAAGAAACCATGGTCATTGTGTCAATTGGAGGTGACCCAGTTAGGTTTTTAATAGACACTGGGGCAGAGGTTTCTATTCTAAAAATTAATTTTTTTTCTGTTTTTTTCCTGAACCTTAGCTCCCTCCCCAACCCATTTACTCACAGGAACAAGAGGACAATGCCCCACTTCCAGGATCCAAAACAGGATACAACTAGATAGCAGATATTGCCAGACTCAAGAATTATCCTCCCTATTATTCTTTCACACTTTAAGTACATCAACTGCACCAGACTGCCCATCACACTCACCAGACTAACTAGAATTTGCAACTCTGAGAGATGACCACTTAGGCTGTCTCAGAATGTTTATCCTGCACACAGATCAACCTAAGATAAAGGAAAATCGGGCTCCCCACTGTTACTCTCATGGGACAAGCCTCTGATAAGACATGTAAAGTTGACTTCACCTAGATGGGCTGCCCTCAAGCTGGGTGTAAGTATCTGTTATGTTTTTGTGGCTCCCTTCTCAAGATCAATAAAAATCTTTCCTACCAAGAGGGAGACTGCTCTAACAGTGGACAAAACTCTGTTACAAGAAAATATTTCTAGATCTACCCTGCCCCTGCCAATTAGATCATATAATAGATCTGCCTTCACTTTGTCCATAGGTCAAATGATCAATAAGGCCTTAAATGAAACCTGGAACTCCACTGTGGCTACTGGACAGGTCTAATGCATAAATTGGACTATTAAGTTCACTCTTTCTAAATTGATTTTAAAATTGGTGAAAATTGGTCCAACCTTTTATCCCTGGGCCTTCTTCTGTCAAGATATAGAACTTACAAGATATAATTCAACCCCTGTGAGATGTTGTTTAGAAGGCTACCCACCTTGTTTGCCTGATTTGACTCCATAATTAAGAATATTAGTAATCAGTCTCTTCTAAAGTATTTCTTGGCTTTTTAACAGGTCCAGACTTCAATCCATTCTAGGGTTCAAGACTGCCTTCCAGTTCTCTCTTCAGTGTCTTTGTTCATTCCAACTCTGGTACTAAGTATGCATCAAGAAGTTTAAAGAAAAATGTCCTGACACCTCCCTGGAAATGATCTTACTATGTTATCCAGACAACACCAGTTGCAATCAAGGTTGATGAGATTTCCTCTGGATCCCTCACCCCCTTGAGAAGCCTGTTCCAGTTCGAGACAGGGAGTGGACCATATCAACAGAGCCAGATTTACGTATACTAAGACTTTCTCACAAATAGAACTGTTTGTTTCTATGATGCATTCTATGGCTAGACTGTCTACATATTCCTTTGCTCTCACTTCCTTCTACAGTGAAAGAATCCTAACAAACTACCTGGACAAAAGGACAAAATAAGCCTATGTTTAAAACTGATCTCCCTCACTGGCAATGGGCAAAAGAACACCCTATTGGTGGTGGTGTTCTTATATTCATCAAATGAATATGAGCAGATGACAGTCCTTTGTTCATCCTGGCATGATGCCTGGCTTGGTGACCAAAGTGGTTTTATGCCTAGGACACTCACAAAAAAAAAAAAAAAAAATCAAATCAAATCTAATCCAGGCAGCACAGCAGGAGAGGAGGTAGACAGAGACTTGCATGTGCACCATGCCACATGTTATGAGTGCTGAAAGATTCTCATAGACATGTCTTCTGCACCACAGAATGGGGAGTATAGATGCACAAAACCCTGACTAGCACCATTCAGCTTATCATAGGAGGAGAAAAGTAGCAGAGACCTGAAGATATCTATACCACCTACAGACCTGCCCTTTGACGAACAGCACAGACTGGAATAGACACCTCCTTGCCACCATGCAGTATGACTAGAGGATGTCACCAGGCAAGGGGCCAGCATTCAAAGGAAGCCACCACAGTGTGCAATTCTGTGGGGTTAAGATGGAAAAGAAAGAGAAGTGGAGCAGCTTGAGCATTATGAAGCTAGATGGAACTCGAGACTCAAGGGTGGAGAGGAATAGCATGTTGTAAGTGGCCAGTCCCACCACCTGGGCCATGGTGAGGTTCTAGCCCAAGCAGCCACTAAGGGCCATGTCTGGGTCCATTGCTACACAGCAACAAGGGTCAAGTTCAATGTCCTTATTTCATATTACCATATCACCACTAGAAAACATGGGAACATACCTGGTCAGGACAACCACCAAGGAATGAATATCCAAGGGCTATGCAGAACTGTCCTTGCCCATTACTGGCTGAGGCACTCTGGAGAGCTAGCCACATTTCTCACTGATAGCAGTGCTCTACTCAGGCAGCACAGTAGCAGCCCTGGTGGCAGTGTATAGATGAGCAGGCCCTGAGGTCATGAGTGTGGGTGAATTGCCCCTCACCAACTGCAGCATTCAGAAGAGCCGGAACTGACCCTTGCCTGGGCAGCACAGTAAGTCTGACCCTAGTTGGGTGGCACAGGCACAGAGATGTTGCTCCCATCCATGGCCTTGGTCACTTCAGGAAAATTGCCCACAGGGTCATGACCTGGAGAGCTATCCCTGCCCCTCACCACCTCCAGCACTCAGAAGAGTGGGCGCTCTACCTCACCTGAGCAGCACAGTAGAGCTTGCCCTGTTGGCAGGGGTAAAGGTGATCTGGTTTGAGGGTGTGAGAAAGGGATAGCTAACCCAACCTCTCTTTGCTGTGAGGTGGCCTGAGTGAGAGGGAGATACCCTTTGCCCCTCATGCCTTGCCATCTGAGACTGTCAGGAGTGCTGGCCCTGGGGTCATAAGAGTGGGTAAACTGCCCCTCGCCAATTGCATCACTCAGGACACCAGGCCTTGAACCTTGTCTTGGCAGCACAGTAAGACTGGCTCTAGTCAAGGAGGCGTAAATGATCCCACCCCCAAGGTAAAAAGCAAAGGAGACATGGTCTTGCCATTTGTCTGCCATGATGTGGCATGTGTGCGGCGGTGATGCCCTCTAACCCCCACCCCATCACTTGCAGTAGTAGACTTGGTTCTGAGGGCATGAAAGTGGGAGAGCAAGCATTGCTTCCCTCATTGGCTGTAGTATTCAGGAGAAGAGGTTCTGCACCTTGACTGGGCAACCAGTGGAGAAGACCTGATGGCAAAGGCACACATGAGACAGCCCAAGAGTGAAAGAGTAGAAAAGTTGTTCCAGTCCCTCACAGGCTGCAACGCTTGGGAGAATGCTTTAAATAAATTATACAATGGCCCTGGCTCTAGAATCATGGGTGTGGGTAAGCTATCCTGAGGTCAGGAGAGCAGGAGAGCTGACCTTGCCTCTTTCCAATAGCAGCACTAGGTGACCTTGCTGGGGAAGTGATGGAGAGCTTGCCCTGGTGGTCCAGATAAGGGAGATCCAGAAGGATGATGAGCTCAGAGACCACCCAGACCCAGATTTGGGATTCTGAGTTGGCCCACCCCAAAATCTACATCATCTTCAAATGGTTGGGACCTGTGAAAGGGCCAGTCCTGTTAATCCAAAGCTGCAGTAACTCCATGACACAGGGTAACAGCAGTACAACCAGGAGTGGTCCCAATGAGAAGACAGTATTGATGTTGTCACAGAAGACAGATATCTCTAACCATACCAATAACTTGTTGCAATGAGGTCTCTGCCTTGACTAATATTTTTATTATACTTCAAAAAATACCACCTCCTAAATTACACCCAGCCTAGCTGACATAAAACTACTAAATCTACTTAAAATTATGTCACCCTTATTATAGCAACTTCAAAATATAACTTCTAATAACCATGTCCTCCATCTTGTCTGCTTGTCTAGTCCCCTGAACGACTATTACATTATAAAAAGCATAACTTAAAATGCCTCTTGTCTTGTCACATGTATTTCCACCTTGTAATTTCACCATTTCTGCTTCTTGTAATATTTTTTCACAGTTTATCTTGACACAAAAGCTTATTTCACTCACAAAAATGTATTTTGCCTATACCATCAGTCTCACCTGCTATACAACCTCAAAATATCTATATAATAATACAGTTTTATATATGGTTATTCATATATTCCCCCAAATGTATCTTGAAGTAGAAATTTCTGGTTTCTTTGCTAGAGCAAATGCTTAAGAAAATACATGATGGTTGGAAAGGGTATAAATATAGCCTAACAGATAATGACTAGCCCTTTGGTGGTATTGGTTTACCACACTTTGGTGGTCATCACTGGGCTTTGCTGATGCAGGTCTTCACTGATGAGGCTTTGTAGTATTGGTTTACCTTGGCACTCTTTACTGGTCATTGTTTGTCATGACTTCATAGAAAAAAAAACACACACCTCTAAAGAACTTCTGGAGGTGTTCTGACAGCTTCTTGCCACTTCCATGGAATCCCACTGATTGGCAGAGCCTCACAGTTTGTTCTGGATAGAACTGCTATTGTTAATTTGTAATTGGAACTTGTGAGTGAATCAAGCTACTGCTACTGATTCATGTAAACTAAATTGCTGATATCCTGACAATGCAGATTGGACTCACCACAAAAATCTATTTCTAAACAGATCCACATTTTCCTTTGCCTTATTAATCTTTTCTTTCCAATACCTCTGGCAGGTGGTGGGCTAGAAGGGATATTAAAGCATTTAAGTACACTTATTAAAATAATGTTTTAAAAAATATAAGCCTACAGTGTCCTTTTTACAGAACCAGAGGAGCCCCACCTCTTATTCCCCTTCAGGCTGCCCCATGCCAGTTGTACAAGAGGCCTGCTCTTCTCATTCCAGTGATGGCAGTAATAGGGGATCAGAGACTACTGTCTTGAGTACTATGGACCTAATCAGAGGAGAAACAAGCCTACAACAGATAAGTTACCAGATAAATATAAACAAAAACACCTTCATTCTCCCTCGGTACATTCTATATGCAGATAAAGTCTCTGATAAAAAATAATCCCAACAAACAGATAAGGTTTAAACTTAGTTTTTAATGTACCAGGGAGAACTTTATGACACTGAGAGAGGCTTGTTGTATCTATACTAAGCAATAAAAATTATGTGTGTGTGTGTATGTATATACATATATATATACACATATATATAACAAAAAATAATTTAAATAGAAAACAACAAAACATAAATTAAATAATTTCCAGCACCTTGGGATATTTAATTAACCTCTATAACTCACACTTTTCATTGCTCTAGCTCTCCCCTACTCCTTTTTGTAGGTCTTCCTATTAGGCCTGTTATAAAAAACTCCCTTTAAAGGTTTACCAAACAAGCTATTGCCTCTGCTAAGCTAATAATCCTCAAAACCCAATATTTAACCCTTAATCAAAATAAAAAGTTATAAATAACTAAAATATGAAATAACTAAAATAACATTTTAATCTAACTCCATTCATATTCTAACTCCATTTAAACTTAAATAATTCTTAGCTCTCTATCCCCCTTCCCACAAGTTACATCTATCTTACCCATACATTTGAGATTTCCATGCCATTGATTAGAGTCCAAATATACTAATTAACAAATTATGTCTAAAATACCTAATATGCCAAAATCAAACATTTCAAGGTTACTTTACCCCTCACCTAACTTTAATATATCTTTATGGATTTTTTGCCTTTAACAGTGTTTGCCTTTAAAATCTATGTATCCCTAAACTTAGACACCAAAAACCTTTTCAGAACCTCAACCCCAATATTGGTCTGATCATCAATAACAACAAAACAAAACAAACAAACAAAAACTTAAAAATTTTAATTCACTTAATCAAGATAGTTGTCAATAATTATCTCATATAACTTATTTCAAATCCATGGTACTTCTAACGGCCTTAGTTTCTGCAAGTAGTGGATGAAAGCGACCACCACATGTCCATAAAGATTATACTCTTAGTCATTTTGTATCCCAGGCTGGAGATCTGTGAGTTCATACATGTAATGGCCCTATCATGTCTGGAAAACTCCATTTTATAGAGGTCATTCACTACTTCTTAGTCTTACAATCTTGTTTCCTCTTCTTTCCTGATGATATATAAGCCATGTGGGGATGGGGTGTTAAATAGATATTCCATTTAGGGCTCAGCACTACACAGTTATATTCTTAGTATATTGAAAGTTGAAATTCACTGTATTCATCATCATTTACTGAAAAACTAATTTCCCTGGAGAGGTTTGAAAAGTATACTAATCTATCAGTATCAAACTAATTACTTAAGGAGTAGTTTAATACTGTTTCCATTTAAGAGTATAATAGGTTTTTCTCTAAGCTCTATGACCTCTCTAGCCACAGGTTCTTGACCTAGTTAATAGTACCAAGTATGAGTTCTATTCTGGGAGTAGGCTTTATATCCAAACAGAATGAGCTGGTTATTCCTCTGACATTTGTGCCACTGTTGCACCAGTGGGCATGTTTTGTCAGGCCAGCTGTCATTGTACCTTGAAGGTGTCATAGCTGAATAAGATTGGTGACTATTTTTCTCTTTCAGTATCATGCATTGTACCTTATTGAACATTAAAGCTATCCATCAGCGAAGAAGCTGCCACGCCAGTAGCATGATTTCTTCATGTTATTTCTTTCAAGTGCATGATGTCTTTAGTAATTGAGTCTTACCATCAAGTTCTGGGTGGTAGTTATGAGCAATGTCAATACCGTGTAGAGTATGTGGTAGTCTATGAGATCTCACCAACTCATAAAGATAAACTTGTGAGAATGTTTATCTAAATATTATTTTCTTCATGTCAATATAAACCTTCCTTCTTTGACCTATTTCACTCCTAAAGGTAACAGAAATGGCTAACCTAAGTCCATAACCAAATTAAATGGGATTATAAGCAACTTTAGTAGTATCAAGGTCTTTTAAGTTTCTTTAAATTTTACAGTTCTCAAGACTTTTTAGATCTCTGAAATACAATTATAGTCTCAATTAGATTCACCATCCACTGAGATACTGTCTCCAGAAAACAGTTTGATCCAGCAGACACTACAAGTATGTATGATTCCTATTGTCTCTAAACTCTCAAGATTCTCTATTCTTATGTTAATGGGACTTATGTAGTTTTTAACCTCTTAACTCAATTTCAAGAATTTGAAGTTAGGAACTGTCAACTGTCATTACATATGGCCCACGATAACAGACAAGTTGGATGAGAAGTAAAATTATTTGAAATAGTACCAATGGAAAACAGGAAAAAAGTTGGAAATCTAAATAAAAGTGTACTTATGCTGAGAACCCACATCTTGGGTTCAGACTCTATCTTAGAGAACCTGACCTAAGGTTGAACTCCAGTTAACTAACAGGCTGGTACCTACCTAGCATAAGTTTCCTGGTTACACACCAACAAGACCTGCATCTACCACCAGTTTCAAGGTTACCCCACAACAAGATGTTGGTCTAACACTAACATTTCTAGGTTATTCCTCAACAAATATATACCTCCAGGTTACAAACCTTCCCCTGACAAGTCACTTCCTAACAACCACCAATCCAGAGAAAAGCAAAGGTAAGCTTAATGGTTGACATATAGCACCAGCCAATTATGTTAAAGGACAACAATAGCCCCCCAATTAGAAGCTTACTAGGTTAGAAACCCCCACCGCTTGCTTGCCATGTCCTATAAAACCTTGTCGCAATGAGAGTTCAGGGCTGATTCACTGAACCATCCTGTAGGTTGGAGATGAATAAGCCCAAACTTGAGTTTTTAATAATGAGACCCTAATGTGATTACTTGCCCTTTTGGGCTACTCCTGAAATGATTCTTGGTACTACAATGCAATGAAATTAGCTTTGGGAAAACTCTGAAATATGCCTGGCTTTTATTCATTTCCGCATCTTCTCAATAAAGATAGCGCCACCAAAGTTTTCTGTCTGGCTAAGAAACTCTATGTGTCTCTGTAATATAACCAACCCCATAACCTGGTCATATTTTCCTATTTCACCATTAAAATTGACTTGTCCTTTCCTCATTTCTTTTAGATTCCTTCTTTCTGGGAGACAATTTTCCAGAAAGTATGGAAATGTTAACTGTATTATGGCTCTCCTTGATAATATCTCTTATGTAATCAACCTTACAAAGCTCTTTAGATCACTAATTAGCTGCTGTACACAGAAGATTTAGACAGAAAAGTTTGTCCATTTATCTAAAAACCAACAATTCAACTTGGTGGCCATACAAACTGTTCTGTGAATAATACAAAACTGGCCCTTGAGTTACATCCATTGTACAAATTTGACAAACACACTGTGAGCCTGTATGAAAGTAAACATCTACTCAGTTGCCCAGTGTTTTACACAGCAGTACTCACACTTCTTTTACTCCAACCCTAAGTTCCTTTTAGTTCAATTTGTGATAAATAATCTTAAAATGCTAAATACTTGGCTTATTTACATTTTCTAAAGGATAATTGATCAGAAGAAGTTCACAGTTGACAGTACATACAAGAAAAAAATCCATGAATCCAACTTCAGGTACTAATAGCATAACAGAATGAGAGATATATTTTGAATATTTCTTTCAAATAAAATTCTATTTACCTTACTTTAGTTTTACCAAAATACGTCTATATGTCTCAGCTGTTCAAAATTTCTCAAGAAAGTTTGTATACATTGGATATTAGCCCTCTATCAGACGTAGGATTGGTAAAGATCTTTTCCCAATCTGTAGGTTGCCGTTTTGTTCTATTTACAGCCTTACAGAAGCTTTGTAATTTCATGAGGTCCCATCTGTTGATTCTTGACCTTAGAGCACAAGCCATTGGTGTTCTGTTCAAGAACTTTCCCCCTGTGCCCATGTGTTTGAGACTTTTCCCCACTTTCTCTTCTATTAGATTCAGTGTATCTGGTTTTATGTGGAGGTCCTTGATCCACTTGGACTTGAGCTTTGTACAGGGAGATAGGAATGGATCAATTCGCAATCTTCTACATGTAAACTGCCGGTTGAACCAGCACCATTTGTTGAAGATGCTGTCTTTTTTCCACTGTATGGTTTTAGCTCCTTTGTGAAAGATCAAGTGACCATAAGTGTGTGGGTTCATTTCTGGGTCTTTGATTCTATTCCATTGATCTACCTGCCTGTCACTGTACCAATATCATACAGTTTTTATCACTACTGTTCTGTAGGATAGCTTGAGGTCAGGGAGGCTGATTCCCCCAGAAGTCCTTTTATTGTTGAGAATAGTTTTTTGCTATCCTGAGTTTTTTGTAATTCCATATGAATGTGAGAATTGCTCTTTCTAAGTCTATGAAGAATTGAATTGGGATTTTGATGGGGATTGCATTGAATCTGTAGATTGCTTTTGACAGGATGGCCATTTTAACTATATTAATCTTGACAATCCATGCGCATGGGAGATCTTTCTATCTTCTGAGGTCTTTATCGATTTCTTTCTTCAGAGACTTGAAGTTCTTGTCATACAGATCTTTCACTTGTTTGGTTAGAGTCACACCAAGATATTTTATATTGTTTGTGACAATTGTGAAGGGTGTTATTTCCCTAATTTCTTTCTCAGTCTGTTTATCCTTCAAGTATAGGAAGGCTACTGATTTGCTTGAGTTAATTTTGTATCCAGCCACTTTGCTGAAGTAGTTTATCAGCTGTAGCAGATCTCTGGTGGAGTTTTTCGGGTCACTTAAGTATACCATCATATCATCTGTAAATAGTGATATTTTGATTTTTTTCCTTTCCAATTTGTATCACTTTGACCTCCTTTTTTTGTCTGATTGCTTTAGCTAGAACTCAAGAAGCTAGACTCCAGAGATCCAAATAACCCTATCAAAAAATGGGGAAGAGAGCTAAACAGAGAATTCTCAACTGAGGAAACTCGAATGGCCATAAAGCACCTAAAGAAATGTTCAACATCCTGTTTGCATCAGGGAAATGCAAATCAAAATAACCCTGAGATTTCACCTCACACCAGTCAGAATGGCTAATATCAAATCTCAGGTGACAGCAACAGATGTTGGTGATGATGTGGAGAAAGAGGAATGCTCCTCCATTTCTGGTGGAAATGCAAGTTGATACAGTCTCTCTGGAAATCAGTTTGGTGGACCCTCAGAAAAACAACCCAGCTATTCCACTCCTGGGCATATAGTCAGAATATTCTCCAACATGTAATAAAGACACATGCTTCACTATGTTCCTAGCAGCCATATTTATAATAGCCAGAAGCTGGAAACAACCCAGATGTCCCTCCACAGAGGAATGGATACAGAAAATGTGGTACATTTACACAATGGAATACTACTCAGCTATTAAAAACAATAACTTCATGAAATTCGCAGACAAATGGTTGGATCTTGAAAATATCCTGAGCGAGCTAACGCAGTCACAAAAGAATGAACATGATATGTACTCACTGATAAATGGTTATTAGCCCAAAAGTTCGAAATACCCGAGAGTCACTTCACAGCAACAGTAGAGCAGAGTGTGAGGTCCCAGATGGAGGACTTGGAGAAGGGACTGAAGGTGCTGAGGGAGTTTGCATCCCCAGGGAAGCAGCAACAGTGGCAACTGGCCTGACCCCTTGATACTCCTGGAAACTGATCCACCAACCAAAGAATACATGGAGGGACCCATGGTGCTGGCCACATGTGCAGCAGAGGAGGGTCTTGTTAGACATCATGGGGAGGAGAGGCCCTTGGGCCTGAGTGTGTTAGATCCCCCAGTATAGGAGAATGCCAAGGAGGGAAGATGAGAGTAAGTGGGTGGGTGGGTGGGGGAATACCATCATAGAAGCAGGAGAGGGGGGAGGGAATAGTAAGGTTCCATAGGGGAGATCTGGAAAGGAGAAAACATTTGAAATGTAAATAAAGTAGAAATAAAATAAGTTCGGTCTCAGCTTTTGGGTGTGTGTGTGTTAATGTCTTTCATTATTGTTTTCAAGGATAGCTATAGCTTATGTAACTTTTGCAATAATACAGCAATGGAAATCTACCAGTCAAGTGTCATCACTGCCTTTAAAAAGGCTCACAAAGGTGGTGAATTCAGGAGCTAAACCTTGATTCTTCACTCAGGAATCTAAAACCTGTGGACATTACAGCCACAGCTTTCTGTAAACACACAAACTCTACTTTCATTCTCAAGTTTGAGTCTACATTCTTATCGAAGCTAGAAATGAAACTGTTAAACTGGAGTCAAGCTACCTTGACTCAAATATGCCCTTTTTGTTCAATGCATTTCACCTAAGGAATCCTATTTTAAACCAATCCAATGGTGAGGGATTACCTCAATTAAGATTCTCAAGATTCAAATCAGCCTTTAAGGGACATTGAATATTTCTAGCATCTGCCTCCTTTGCAGCAAAGGTAATACACCTTTAAGTCACTTGAAATCCTGTTATAGGTGCAACACTGTAACTACAGCAGACTTCTATAGACACAGGGCCTCTAGGCTGCACATTTCACATAACTCTCACCATTAAACATTTAAATATTGAGGAGATTAACTTCATTAATAGCAATGTTGAAAAAGTTCTGTTTGTGGCAAGTCTGAAGATACAACTTCTAGCTTTTCATTTTCTAATAGATCTGCCTGTATGGACCTGGAATTCTAACAAGCCTTTAATGCAGAGCTGTGGCATCCTCACACAAAAGGCTGTTTTAAATTATGTGTGGCAAGTTCTTAAGCACATTAGCAACTAGAACAAGCTGTCCTTATATTAACTGGCCTGTCTTTGTCCTTGATGGTGGAAAATCTCACTTTAACTGCCCTCTAATTTATTGTAAAATGCTACCGAACCAGCAGCTGTGTTGGCACAGGATTAAACACACAGGAAAGCATTATTTTCCACACAAATTATCAACAGTGCCAAAAGCCACAAAATCCTATTTCAATTTTTTTTTCTTTACTCCCCCTTTTTTGTTTTCTCTTCTGTAAAGCAGCCTGTAACAAATCCATCTCAATGGGATCTTTTGAGGATTCCCCCAATTCCATGTAAACATACAGAGTTGGTACATCATCCTCTTTTTTGATAACAGACAGACAGTTCAATAGGAGCAAAGGGAAATGTCAACTTCAAATATAGTTAAGTGTCAGTGAATGAGGCCTCCTAAGAAGCATGCCAGCCAAGTACTTCAGAGGCTTGTTCAAAACCTTCAAGAGGATATACATACAACAAGCATCCCTCAGTTCTTATCTTATTCTGACTACAGCTGTTTCTGTGCAGCAGCTAAACATTTGCTTGATTGCTGCTTCAGACAAGAATGTATTACTGATGTCTGCAGACAACTGCTGAAATGACGGCTGTGCTCCACTCATTGTCATTCTCATTCTGAAGGCCTGCCATGGCTTATTTTATTTTGTTATTTTATTTTTTACATATTCTTACATCTGTTAGGGAATAACAAGAAGACCTATAATTGTCTTAACTCTGCAGAAGCCTTAAAAAGTCAATTCTTATTGGTAGAGAAACAAAAAAGAAGGCAGTGTCCTCTAAGCTTTCTTTCAGACAAGTCCGTCATCTTTTATACTGTAAGAGGTAGGAGTAGTTTGGGTTCCTGGCATCAAGTAAGACCTGGCCATGTTTTCATCATCTCTTTTGAAGAGTGTCCAACATCCAGTAATAAGCTCATTAACAATAAGCTCAAGTAACTTTAGTGATATTCAGAAAAAAGAGTCTGGCTAGCACAGAAATGAGAATAACAGGAGAGAGAAGTGGGGTTGGTGATATGGCTTCCTAAAGAGATCCTACACAGCCTGCTACTTCATGGCTTCCCATTCCCATCATCCTCATGGAAATCGTTGATGTCTTTATACTCCTGCAGAAATTTTTCTTTCTCCACTAAGAGAATTCAGGAAATAGGTGAATTTGGTGGGGACCACAACTTTCTACTGCAGTTTATTCCTCAAGTCATCAAAAGGACAGAAAACCTAGAACTTGACTACTTTGAAAATCCCATGGCTCAAGGTCAAAGCCACCTTCTGGCCTTGACTTCCAAGAATGGCCTCTCTCTTTAATTATACCTCATTTTTTCTTTGCATTCTGAGTATTCTTTTGATCAGTTATTCAACTTGCAGAAATGATTGGATGCAATGATTTGAAAAAAATTAAAGCTTGTATTCAAAGCTGCTTTTATTAAAAATTTCATTAAGGGATTTACAATCTTTTCCTCTGCTTTCTGCTCCATCATCCTCTGTGAGCTGCACAGCAGAACAGTCCACCCTCAGGCATTCACTGAAAATTCATCTCACATCACCCACTATTAACTAGATGACTCCAGATTCATGAAATAAATATGCCAAAAATTCAAAGCAAATGAAATGAACATTAAATTCACATGGTCAACAAAATGACTGAAATATATGATGAAAGCCACATCAGCTGAATGTAAAAAGTTTACAGAGAAACTGTAAACTTTGCTTTATGCTAATGGTTGTAATTAGGGTCAGTATTTCTATTTCTTAGCTACACAGATTATCTATACAAGTAGACATTAGAATTTTCAGATTAAAAATGACTTTCAGTTTTTTTGCAGTTCTTCTGGATAACTTCTAATACATGTAGTAAATAACAAATGACAATGCTACATATTTTGTGTGATCTAAGTTATTACTCAGAGAATACAATGTTTATTAGCTGTGTGTTATATAATTTTTACAGTGTTTATTATATATCCAAACAAATGATGCATAAAATATCTGGTATTTATGTAAATACTATCTATGATGTTGATCCCCAATTAAATCCGGTACACATCATACATCATGTTCTGTACAGAAAAAGATCAAACTCTCTGGTACTAAACATGTGCCCTGTCTAGGTACTGATGATAGTCTCTGACACAACTTAGGTATCACTCATGGTTCTCAGTGTATAACACAGAACTGTGATTCTTAGTGTGATCCCTAAAATCATCCATCTCATTATAATGAAAATTATAATAATAAATGAAAATTTTTCAGGTCCCAAAACAGACCAGTTGAATTTTGAAACCAAAAAAAAATATGGATGTTGTAGAGATTCTGGGTGATTATCTGGTTTGAGAGTCATTTCTTAAACAAGCATGCCAATACACCCCATGGTTGAGCCCAGAACAAACCTGGCAAATTTCTACAACACAGGCAAATCTGCTGGCCTCTGCTTTTATTGATCTCTACATTGTGAATACACATTTGAGTAAGTCTTATAAAAGTTGGATTCAATATTCCAAAATTAGTTCCTTCTTCACTTCTCCATTTCTTCGTCACAAAAAAAAAGAAAAAAAAATCCTCATTGTAAGCTGTTTTTTGTTGATTTGTTTTGTTTTTTAATTTCAGGGAAGAATTACCTACCACTTTCAAAGCTTAATGGTGAAATTACATTTCCCACAGGAAATTGACGGGAAAGAAGAAGTTGTAGATAGAATTTCTTATCATCTTGAAAATCAGATAATAAATAATGAGTTGGTTTGCCTACATAAAAGGCATTAGGAATCATCACATATCCAAATTTATTGACTTTAATAGAATTATTTTTATGATTTTATCTGAATTACCATCCCCCACCCAGGCTCAGGATTACCTGATTTCCATCTGATAACTTTGGGGATGTGAGGAATTTTTGGAACTGCAGCCTAAAGAGCAAGAGAAAAGTGCTAGATGCAGATCTTGATGGTGACCATGATCTACCAATATGTGAAAAGCTGCTGTGTTACATTCCCTCAATTAGGTGACAGGTGAAGACCTGGGTCACTCTATCTTCTCTGTCACTATGGGGATACTGGCACCCTTGAAGGTATGAACCCAAATAAATTTTTTGCTCTCTTAAATAGCCTCTATCAGATATTGTCACTAAGATTGGAAAAGTAATTAATCCAATGACTTTCTTAACTTTCTCAATAGAAACAGGAGTCAGGCTCCCCAACAATAAAATAAGGATCAAAATTCTTTCTTTCTTAAAAAATATATTTGGAAATTCATAATTAATTCAAAAAACTACAGGAGCAAAACCAAAACCAATAAAGTATCTATCAGTTCCTGCTGGGAAGGAAGGCTCAATGAGTAGAAAATCTATTAGCATAATGAAAAATTGTGTCCTTTGGAGTTGAAGTGACAATGAACTCTAGTTCAAAACATAGCCTGATTTCAAGAATTAAACTACCTCTCATAATGTGGTTTTTTTTCCTTCAACACTGTCCACTGCGTATGTCGCCTGGAACAACCATAAACTAACCTTATGTCAGTTATGTGACATAAAAATGATGCTTATTTCCTATTCCCTATAATTGAGTACAGGACTGGTGGGAAAGCAAGGATGGATAAATACCTCAACTGGCTTGTACTTAAGACCCAGATCCATTTTATTAGCTGTACCGCCTTCTTAAGCTACAAAATTTGTGCAACATTTTATGTTACAATGAGCACCAGCTTTTGTATTTGTTAAAGTTTAACTACTTTTGCCATTCAAAGTTGCTATAAGATTTAAATGTAGTAATGAACATGGGCAAAGTAATCATAGAGTGATTGCCTTCACATAGTAGACTCTCCAGTTAGAGGGATTTGTCAGTTCAACTTACTATGAGTACTATCACTATTATAATTCATTGTGTCTATTCCTTGATAACCAAATGTATCGAATTCAGCATGTGATGAGTCATGCAGTTAACACATTATCTTTGTAATGCCAGCACACAGGAAGTAAAGTCAGAAAGATTCCAATCTCAAAATTTACCATTTATTCTTTCAAGGTGATAACTTCTTTAAAAATAATGCTGTTAGCCTTCATGACATATAGAGAAATTTAAGGTCAGAGAATTAAGCCATTTGCTTCCAACTATACACAAATGGCTTGGCACAGCAGAGGAAATTGATCCTCTGGCTTTTGGAAGTAGATTTCATAGAAAGGAATGAATGCACTCTATGAATGACACCCTAGGCTTCTGCTCCCCAAACCTCTGACTACACATACACAAAAGGATTACATTTTTTAAAAAAAGCAAATGTTTTTCAGTAGCTATCATATGGTGAACATTGATCTAGACACCTATTAAAAACAAGTGTAAAAAAAAAAGTGTTTATTCAAACCCCAAGTTCTCATTCCTGCCCATCATCTTTCCTCACACCCAGGATGCCTAGGACTCTATCATTTACCACTGTCAAATATTCATTGGCTTGAAGCAGTTCCTGGAAAACTTTCATGAACTTGCTTTCAGTCATTCTTACAGTGGCCATATAACCCAGGCAGTGTTTTCCACCTGAGATTTCTGTTGCTTTCTTATCTTTGTGTAGTAGCTCTTGTAATTCTAGAAGAGTAAGTTTGATTCCAAACTCTGAACTAAGGAATTATGCTTCCCCAAGACTCAGAACCAGCCTCTCTAGTATTCTAGGTTTGTTTTTAGGATGTTTGCTTATTTGTTTGATTTTGTTTTTGTTTCTTCAGCACGGCAGTTAGCTTGGTGACTGTACTAGTATTCAGTAAGTATAGGCACTGCACATGAATGTACTCAGTTTTGTCTTGGTTCCCAGACTCCATGTCTCCAGTTGCTATGGGAGGGTGAACACAATTCAAGAATTAAAATTTAAAATGAGGACAGTCCCAGATATAATTTAAGTCAAGGCTCTAAAATACCATTTGTTTTTCATGAACTATGCCAATAATATAAACACATAAAGTGAATTTTTCAATGATATTTTTGAGATTATAAAATAATTATATAATTTCCTCCTTCCTTCACTCCCAACCTCCCATGTGCCCCTCCCCCTTTTCTCTTTCAAATTCATGGCATCTTTTTCTTCATTATATAGCACAATAGGGAGAAATCAAAGCTATGAAGAAAGCATGAGACTTCTAATTAAAAAGAGAAAACTGGGGAAGGGGCCAAGACATAGCCACTGTGGTTTTATAAGAACAGGATGGAGGCATCTCATACTTGATAGCATCTTAACTTAGCAGAGTGCTTGCACTTAGTGGGTTATTGAGTCAATGAATGGATTAAACAACAATAAGTCAATAAATGAACCAAACTTAAGAAGTGAAATATCTTTTGAGTGCATGAGAAGACAGGCCTCACCCACTCTGCCTTCACAATGGGTAAGATGGCATGCTATATCTATTTTCACTTACTTTGTTTTCTAATCACTGCAGGCTTTGAAGCTTATAAAATTTTTCAAAATTATTTTTCTAAAGGATTTCATTTAGGCCTTTATTAGAGACAGTTGCATGGTTATCATGAGATGGATGAGAGGTATAAATATTGTGCATTCCTAAAAGACAGTCAGAGTACACACAATCTATTTTATATTTTCATTACCAGAGCCAGTGTGATTGCTCTGTTTGTGATTATTAAACCATTTTTACTGAAAGCCTCATCCTGGAGCCCATGTAAAAATCTAGTTATGATAACATATGTCTGTAACTCCAGTACAACAGCGACATGAGACAATTTTTCAAAAGTCGAAGGACACCTTGCTGAGAGTATGCAGGGAAGGGACAGAAATAATGGTTTGAGCCTCTGGGGGGAGAGCAGCTCTGCTGGGACACAGCCCTGATTTCAACCCTTTGTATTTCTCTCCTTCCAGAAGCTCAAGCCATTACTTGATTCTTTTAGCTTCTGGTGGGGGTTAATATTCCCTGACCCTGTGACTGTTACTCAGCCCCATCCCATTCTCTTCCACTGATTAAATGTTTTTCTGCCTCTGTCCACTCAGGATACTCATGATGGAATTCATGGCTCTTATAAACTGTGCAGGAAAAATGTCTTATTTGAATAACCTCAACATAATCATCTGCAAAACCTTTTTCAAGTAATTCAACATTTACCACTTTCATCGACAGGGTAGGTAATTTGTGAACAAATTATATAAATAGGGTAAATGGGTTGCATTTTGTATCTTCCAACTACATGAGTCTTCTACATAATCTTATTCCATGACCACCCCTAACCTCAAATTCAAAATGCTCTTCCATAGAGAGTCAGAGCTTTATTCCATTTGAATGTCTAAATGTCACAATCATCTCAAGGGATAAATTATATAAATCTTAGGAGATTCCCATTTATATTGTTCAATGATAATTTCTTGTCTGATACTCCCTTGTCTGGTGCCTTTAAACAGATGTTCCAATCAATAGCAGTCTATCCTTCCATCCACTGTAAGCATCCTCTATTTCTTTCCTTATCTCCTCTTCCACTCTGGCATTTTAAAAGGATGTTTGAGATATTCACAGTCTAATAGATCATCCCCGAACTTAGTATTCAGTAGTTCCTGAAGCTGTCTGCTGTTTTTTAACTGATTTGATGTACATGCCTATTTCTCTTCTCCCACCCTTCCCCCCAAATTTACACAGAGTACTAGTCAATCATGATATGGAGTTGTGACTCCTGTATTTTCTAAATGTACAGACTGGGCTCTTCTTGCTTTTCACCCCCAGAAAGCTCTCTGGAAATTCAGACAGTGGTTATATTTGTCCAGGTGTCTTGAAACTTACCACAAGACATCTTTCCGAAAGCAGTCCACAAAAGACAGCACCCTGGCTCAATAAAATATGTGGATTGAGTTTCTTCAAATGAAAGGCATAGCATGCTCAGTTCACTTAGCAGAATTCCTAGGACTTACATTGTGGGGAAGTGTTCATTACCCAAGCCTGCCAAAAGATGCCACTCAACCATAACCACAAATGTGTTTTCCTACTGGAATACAAACAGGATCTCAGCTCTTGGAAGATTGATTTATACTTCCCTTAACTACCAAACTTGGGACACAAGAAGCCTCTTTTGCGCACACACCACACACACATACAAACACAACCAGCTTTTAACAGCTTCATAAGCTTTCCAGTTTTCAGGCTGTGCAATGAAAGAAAATAAAAATTATCAATTGTTTTGAAAAAAGTCTGTTATTCTTATAAATGTTCTATTTTGAAGAATATAAACAAATACAAACAGCAAAAAATCCCAAAACCCAACAACAACAAACAAACAAACCAGCCTCTTACTAAAACAAGAAAATTAAGGTTACATGATTCTCTGATCCTAAGGTGATAAGGAAACTTTGAGCCATTTCATGCTGTAGATATTGCTGAAGTTATTTAAAGTTCACAAATACCCTTTAAAAGCAGGGGGTTCCTTAATAGACCTGTGACTTATAGCTCATAGAATATGCTAATGAGTGACAAAATACCTGCATCTTTTTATTGGGATTAAAATATAATTACATGATAGATACCTTTCCTTCTTATAAACTCTTCCATATATCCCTCCTCACTCTCCTATTAATCATAGCCTTTTTTTCACTAATTGTTATTGCATGCATATGTGTATATGTGTTTATATACACACATATATATATATATGCATGTGTGTGTGTTCATTGCATATCATGTTACTTGGATGTATGATTTCGGGGCTGAGTATTTGGCACTGAACAACCAATTGGTATGCTTTTTCCTGGGAAAGACTACCTCCCATGTCCCCAGCTTTCCTCGGCTACTTATCATTCTTTGTATAGAGTTGAGGCCTTTTGAGTTTTTCCCCTTCTAGTTTGGTATGGTTATTGGTATCTCCATTGTTCAGCTCACATTTGGGCAGTCATGTTGGCAAAATTTTATATGCCCTTTCTGATGTTACTAGATGACATAATCTCACAGCAAATTCTCTGATTCTCTGATTCTTACAATCTTTCTACCCACTCTTCTGCAGTGTCTCCAAGTCTTTGGTGCAGGAGTGTTCCTATAGATCTATCCACTGGGACTGGGCACCACAATTCTGTCTTTTGATTTCTTGTGTTTTTCTATAGTTGTCTTTGTCTGTAGCAAAGAGAAGGTTCCGTAATGAAGGTTAAACACTACACTTTTCTCTGAGTTTAAAGATGCATATTTAGAGAATTTAAAGGTGAATTGTGGATTGTATTTGTTTAGTGATATGGTGGTTGTAAGTTCATTTTCAAGATCCATGATTTCACTATATTCTGTAGTTGGCTTGGTTTCCAGTGCAACGTATGCATACCACTACTACACTCTTAGGGTTATCATGCCATGCTGGTCATTGATGTGGTTAATAGGTATCCTAGCTGGATAGGCCTTTTGTTTATGCCTCTCCTTTGGAAGATTGCATAGTACCTTCTGGTACCATGAAAGACAGTCTTCAGATTAGTTCCAGTTTAGGAGTCCCTGTGTTCTGTTTCTGAAGTGCATAAGAGACTTACCTTCCACCTCTGGGAAGGTAGCCAATGGTAACATCAATAGGTTGAATGTTTGGGGAGTCTATTGGACAGCTCTTGCCAATGACTCAAAAGAGGTCTGCTATTGGGGTTGCACTATGGAGTTAATACTCATCTGTAAATAAAAATGAAATCATGAATCTTACAGCTAAATGGATAGAACTAGAAAAACCATACTGAGTAACATAACCTAGAAAGACAAACATTTCAGGTTCTTTCATTGAAGATTCCTAGATCTAAATCTTCAAATGTGAGTACCTAGCCTATAGTAAGTACAGAGACCAGAAAAGTAAGAGGGGACTGTTACCAGGGTAGTGGGTTTCAGAAGCAATAGAGACAAGAATGATAGGATAAAAGTGACCTGATCAAGGAAATAAGAAAGCAGGGGAGGGGAAAGAAGGTAAATACAGAAGAAAGTGGGAGGAAGGTAAAGGGGAATAGCTAGATAAAGTGATCTGATAGGGGCAATGGGAAAGTGTGGTTTCTTAGAGAAACAGAAGGAAGATGAGTACAAAAGGATGTACGTGGGTAAATTAACCACAGGGATGTCTGTAAAAGCCACACAAGAAATCTTCCTATTAAAAAGTAACCCAAAATGAAGCCCTGTAACATATGTATCCCCACATATAATTTACACATATACAGTTTTAATGAACTTTTCACTTCTGGGCTGACTGTGCTCCCTCCAAGAGTCAAAGACTGGAACCAGACTGAGAAGCTTGCATTTTTATAGTTTCAGGATGGAGTTTTAATTTATACAAAGATTACTTTGTGTTCTCTACACACCTCTCTTTCTCTCTGTCTTGACTATGTTGGATATTGAACATAGCCAGATAATATTAAAGCTAGTACTGGACATGGTGACCTAACTGCACGAAGGCTCATGAGCAAAAAATCAAAGCCATGGAACAGTCTCTTTTCTGATGGGTTTATAGTGACTTGTGCAACAGGACCAGCAAACTAAGAATCTGAAAGGTCTGGAAAGACTTGTTATTCAATTTGAAGACCTACCTGAGGTGAAAATCTTATTTTATAAGAGTTTCTCAGAAAATATAACTTTTTGTCTTTGCTGTCTTTGGCTCTTAAAAGATTAGAGCTCTGACTTACTAGCTAAGCGTCTTAATTTTTACTTTTGCCAAGTCTAAAGTCAAAAGATTGACAGGTATTGGAGACATAATGCTATTTGATTGAGAAGATGGAAAAGTTTATAAAAATCATTCTTTGTTGAGTTTAGAGCACATATTTTCCCTATATTAAAAAAGGTCAACATGTGTATATCTTTCTTGACCTTTTTTTCTCTGGAGTATTGCATCTGAGGACAGGAGATCATGTGAAACTCAGAGATCGTTAGTTGATGTACTTTGTATCTAAATTTCTTGTTATATAATAATTTATTATTTATGCTGAGTCAGAACCATATGCTCTTTGCATTCAGCTCACACCATAACAGGACCACCCCCTATGATCAGAACTCCCCCTAACTGAATCTCTTCTCATTTAAAAATAAATCATTTGTGATTCTGCTTAGATATTACATCTTCCAGGAAGCCTTCCTTAACTCTAATTTTCTAGTCTCTGATGTGTTAGATTTGATTTTCCTTGTTTGCACTGGCATGGAAATCTCTATATCACTCTGTAATTACTTCTCCATCTGGGAGCATCACATCCCTTGTGTCTGACAATGAGAAAATAATTTTTAAAATTTATTTCCCTTAAATTTTTTCTTTCCTGTTCTAAGGAATTATAGAGCCTTTTAAAAAAGCTTCATTCTGTTTATACATAAGCAACTCCAAAATTCAACCAGAGAACTCCTACAGCTGATAACTTCAGCAAAGTGGCTAGATAAAATATTAGCTCATAGAAATCAGTACCTTTCCTTTATATAAATGATAAACAGGCTGAAAAATTAGGGAAACAACACCTTTCATAATAGCCATAAGTAGTATAAAATATCTTGATGTTTAACTCTCACCAAGCAAGTAAAAACCTGCATAACAAGAATTTCAAGTCCCTGAAGAAAAAAATCAAAGAGGACCTCAGAAGATGGAAAGATTTACCATGCTCATGGATTGGCAGAATTAATATAGTAAAAATGGCCATCTTAGCAAAAGAAATCTAGAGATTCAATGCTATCCCCATCAAAATTCCAACACAATTCCTCACAGACATGGAAAGAGCAATTCTCAACTTCATATGGAAAATCAAAAATAGAATAGTCAAAACAATTCTCCACCATAAAAGATCTTCTGGGAGAATCACCATCCCTACCCTCAAGCTGTATTACAAAGTGGTAGTGATCAAGACTACATGGTATTGGTACAGAGACAGATGGGTCGATCAATGGAATAGAATTGAAGACCCAGAAATAAACCCACACACCTACGGACATTTGATCTTTGACAAAGAAGCCAAAATCATATATGCATAAGAATACAGTGGAAAAAGAAATGACTTCTAACTACTTGTTTGAATTTAGAGTCTTGGGGAGATGGGATAGGGGGTTTTCAAAGGGGAGACCTGGAAAGGGGAAAACATTTGAAATGTAAATAAAGTATCAAAAATAAAAATAAATAAATAAATAAATAAATAAATAGAAAAAAAATGTTCTCATTCAGGTCCATTACTGTGTGATTAATGATTTGGGGAAAGTTATGTTTTCTAAGATTTTCATATTGTTCATGTTTTTGTGTGAAACCATAACACCCGGAGTTAGATTGCTGTTTATGTGTTTTAATACAAATTTTTATCTACAATAAGGTGGAAGGCATGCTTGATAGTTATTGCATTTCAAAGGAATATAGCTTTTGCTAAGGCCATGTGATTAGAATCCCAAGATATAACAGATGACCAAATGACTTCAGTAGAATCCTGAGGGCATGAAGCTCAGAAGGTAATGCTAACTAGAGGTAGGTATACTAGATTTCACACCAGTTGGCAGAGGCTGGTGAGTCAAGCACTTAGAACAAGCTCTGGGTGACTTGTGTGAAGGCTGTGCTAGAGAACCAGCTTCTGTAGGCATAATGTTGTTGGCACTGTGTAAAGAACATTCTTGTGTTATTCAAATGCTTATTTCTCTGTTCACAAATCTTGTTTCAATACAGACACAGCAATTTAAGATTTATATCAAGAATCTCCTGTCTCGAGTTTGTATAAACAATTCTTTCCACTTATTCTCTGTCTTGTCAATAAATGATGATCACCCAATGGTGGAGCAGAATAGAGAATAGTGCAGAAGCTTCTGCAGCCAGGGGGACAAAATGGAGGGGGAGTTTCAGATCTTCTATAAGGATATAGAGATGAGACATGAGGAGAGGGTCTGAGAAGACACCATGGGAAGAAACAACTAAAGCAGAGAGAACTAGAACAATATTAAACTCCATACTTGGGATCATGGCTGGGAGGTATCCACATTAGTATAGGGGTTAATATAAATCAATATTGCCTAGATATTGATGTGCAGGCTGAAATAAATCTTCATTTCTCTGTGGTGTTAATGGAGATTAGCAAAGGTAAAAAATACAGATGCGAGATTAAAACTAATTCATTTACAAGATTCCTCGTCTGATGCCCAAGGCTGCACAAGCAACATTTAGGGTGAGTTCCCAAGAAAAGATGGGTGAGGCTTAAGTGAAGAAGTCTGGGTCCATTGTCTGGTTTTATAAGCAACATGGGTCAGCACTTGGCCAAACTTCTCTTGAGTAATGTGGATGAAGTCTAAGCAAAAAGCCATAGTCCTTAACCAGATCAAGAAATTCTCATGGGTCATACACCTGGAGGAAATTCCTCCCAAGGCAGAAAGAAGAGGCTACATGTGAATGTCTTAGCATTAAAATTAGAAATCACTATCTATGACATGCTTTTCTCAACAGCCCAGAAAACATTTGTGCACTGTGCATATTCACTTTAGTCCAAGGCTTCTTTTTCTGTTTTAGATGCAAGACAAACTTCAAAATGTCAATATAAATACTTACTACTTTAATTTTTCCTGAGGTACATTTTCTTTACCATTTAGAAACAGGAGACAAAATCCAGGAAGTCTCTGTAGAATCTGACTACTAACTATGTGTATCCTAAACACTTCCTGAGGGTGAATCACTCAAATCCCCCATCCTTGTTATCACAGTGCACTTATTATCTTGTAGAGTAATGTTCTCTGTAGTGATGAAAATGGTCTATTTCTGTAAGCCTGACAGGGAGGCAAGTATCGTGGCCAGTGAGAATTAATAATGTATGTTAAATTATAATTTCACTAAATTGTAATATAGTCACTTTAAATTAATTTAAGTTAAATTAATTTATACTCAAGTTCAAATATAAATAGATGGTCACTGGACACTATATTGGATGATATAGCTCTGGATATGTCCATTCCTTAATTATCTGACTTAATTAGAGTATTCCCCAAATGGGAAAATAGCCCAATAAAGACCTAATTGATTAAAACGTCTGGGTTATTTGATTTTTATGCATAGCCCAGTGTTGCCAATGACACCAATCACAAGAATATAGTTCCTATGGGGGGAGGAACAGTAGCTGTGCAAAGATAACTAAAAGATAAATGTTAAACTAGCCTAACATAAAATGGGTAATATAAAAGAATATAGCTGAAGAGAAAAAAGAAAAAGAAAGACTACTTATGTTCTTTGCAAACAGTACAGTAGCTAATCATTTTAAGCCAAAAACCATGGATATTTAAGAAGAAGATACAGTTCTAGTGTTCTACAGCACAGTAATGAAATGGCAATGGCTACAATAATTTATTGTATACGTAGATTAATTACCTTGATTTGGTCATTACACATTATATACATGTATCAAAAATCACACAACTCTTATAATGTACTTATTGTACCTTAAAGTGCCTTGACTTGTTAAAAACCAAATGTTTCATTTGTGATGTGTAATTCATAAGTCTTTTGTTACATGTACTTACACAAAACCAGTACTGAAGAGATGCCACCGCATTTAAGAGCACTGGCTACTATTATAGAGGATCTGGGTTCAATTAAAAGCAACTACATGGTAACTCACAACTGTCTATAACTCCAGTTCTGAACGATCCAACTGTCTTCAGGCCTCCATGAGCACCAGGTTGTGTATGTCATATACAGGTAGACATGCAGTCAAAACAGCTATACACATAAAAAAATAAAATGAAAAAAAAAAAAACAAAAAAAACAAAGATTTAATTTTCCAAGCATTGAGTTTCTTCTTCCTTTTTCTATGTGAATTAGTGCTAATGGGTATCTAATGAGTTGCCTTAACCAACTACTTTGGAATTCCCATGAACTGTTAAGTTGCATTAAATTGACACTTAATATTTACAACTCTCAAAAAGCTTGTTAGATTGTTATCTGTTTTATCCTATGTTTTTCTGGAATGCAGACACAAGACCAAATATATCCTTTACTATGAATTACTAGAATACACCTAGTATTGCTTTAGGTATTAGAAATACATGATGAGATAATATGAAAATTATGTGTCTCCCTAAAAGAACAAAAAAGAAAAACATTCCACACAAATTATCATGGGCCTAAGGGCCTTTTATGTTGTCGGTAATTCCTTTAATTTACATTGATATGTTGTTAAAATTATCTGGGTTGGTGAACTGGGTTTGATTCCATGATAATATTGAGCTTTTTAAGTACATCTGGTTCCCCAAATTTCTGTTGGCAAAATTGACTGAGATAACATTTTAAAATTATTTCTAAGTAAGCTAAAGACATATCTTTCCCCTAAATGAAATAAGTTTCATCATAAAATAAATCTTCTGGTTTGTTTGTTTGTTTGTTTGTTTGTTTTTGTTGTTGTTTTTTCCCTTACCATAAAATGACAGGCTACTTGGAAGAGCTGGCCCTGGGGTCATGAGGGCATGTGAGCTGACCCTGCCCTTTAAGAGGATATAGCACTCAGGAGATAGTGCCCTGGCCCTCACCTGGACAGCACAGGAAAGCTGGCCCTGATTGTGAAAGCACAGGTGAGCTAGCCCAGAGGGTGTGAAAGCAGAACTGGACCAGCCCTTCAACAGCTACAGCACTTGGGAAAGTAGTATCCCACACCTCAACTGGGCAGTAGAGTGAAGCTGGCTCTGAAGGTCTGAGGCAGGTGAGCTGGCCCTAAGGGCATGAGAGCAGAAGAGTTGACCCTGCCTCCTGCCAGATGCACAGTGCCTGAGAGCTCACCCTGGTGGAGTGGATATTGGAAAGCTGGAGGGCTAATCAGCTCAGCTACCACCCAGGCCCATATCCAAGGCCTTGAGTTGACCCACCCCAAAATCTACAGCACTTGTAAACTGTTGGGACATGTGAAAGGGCTGATCTTGCTGATCCAAAGCTAGAGGATCAACCTGGCACAGGGCAACAACAGAAAAACTGGAAAGAATCCAGGTGAGGATCCAGTGGTGGTGGTGTGACAAGCTAGAGGACTTCCACCACCAGACTAATGACTCATTGCAATGAGCATTTGTAAGTGAAGATGTGCAGAGGGGTATACTGTGGAACACACTGTGACACACTACAACTTCCATGACAGGATGTTTTCTATGCTTTGTTTGCTTCATTTTGTATATTTATTTATATTTGTTTGTTTATTTTCCTTTGGGAGGAGGTTGTATGGGCAGGGGGTGGATACAAGAGAACAGGAAGAGGAGTGGGACTGGGTGATATGATGGAGATCTATCCATATACAGTCACCAAAGGCAGACACTATTGTGGATGCCAAGAGGTGCATGCTGACAGGAGCCTGATATAGCTGTCTCCTGAGAGGCTCTGCCAAAGCCTGACAAAAACAGAGGCAGATGATAGCAGCCAACCATTGAACTGAGCACTGGGTCCCCAGTGGAGAAGTTAAAGAAAGGACTGAAGGAGCTGAAGTGGTTTGCAACCCCATAGGAAAGACAACAATATCAACCAACCAGAACCCCCAGAGCTCCCATGGGCTAAACCACCAACCAAGGAGTACACATAGAGGGACCATGGCTCCAGCCACATACATAGCAGAGGATGGCCTTGTCTGGAATCAATGGGAGGAAAGGCTCTTGGTCCTGTGAAGACACAATGCCCCAGTGTAGGGGAATGCAAGGGAGAGGAGGCATGAGTGGGTGGTGAGAGAACACCCTCATAGAAGTAGGGGGAGGGGCAATGGGATAGGGAGTTTCTGGGGGAGATCAAAAAAAGAGATAACATTTGAAATGTAAAAAATTGACAGGCTATAAAAAATCAACATAAAAAATCAGTATCCTTTCTATATGACAATTAGAGATCACAGATATGCTCACATTTATGCTTCTGTCTCTTACAATGTCACAATGACTGTCTGCCTTTTCTCTTTCTCTTTAAGTAACAAAAATATGTGTGTGCATGTGTGTGTGTGTGTGTGTGTGTGTTTACTAGTGAGATTAATGCCCTCTATAATGAAGAATTTAAATCTTTGAAAAAGATATTGAGGAAGATAACAGAAGGAAAGATTTCCCATGTTCATGAATTGGTAAAGTTAGAAGCCAGAAAGCCAAGGGATGGCTACTGGTGATCTACTTACTTCCTCCTTTGTATCCACTCTGGATTTCAGCACACGGAGTAGTGCTACCCTCACTTAGAGTAGATTCTCAAAATTCAATTAAATCAATTTTTTATAGACATACCCAGAGGGTTGTCTTCGAGGTGAATCTAGAACTTGCCAAGTCTAAAATCAAAGTTAACTAGTACAATAATAACCATTACTATTTAAATAAACTCTGAAAGATTTTTAATAGTAGTTCTTTAAGTCAAATAATTATTACCTTTCCCAGATTATCTACCTGATATGATGGGGGCCTGTTTTGCACAGTTCACCCACAAACTATAGCTCGTTGTATATATGCCTCTGTATTTTAATCCTTGGATTCCTCCAATATGGTATTTTCCAGATGATAAAAATTAATTGATAGTTTTACTTATAACTGATTATAAGGCACATTTTAACAGAAACTGAAGATAATAGCTATGAATTTCAGTGGAATCAAGCTATTTCATTATCTTAACTCCTTCAAAATTCTTTTTTAAAAAAATTTTATTGATTATTTTATTTATTTACATTTCAGATGTTATTCCCTTTCCCAGTTTCCCCTCCACTAACCCCTTATGCCATCCCCTCTCCTACCTCCCCCGTTTCTATGAGGTATTTCTCGCACCCACCCATCCACTCCTGCCTTCTCCCTACTTTGGGGCATCGAGCCTTCACAGAACCAAGGGGCTCCCCTCCCATTGATGCCAGATAAGGCAATCCTCTGCTATATATGCAGCTGAAGTCCTGGGTCCCTCCATGTGTACTCTTTGGTTAGAACAGAAGTGGTGGTCTTCCTGTATTCACAGGTGTGTTGGCACTCCTGGGAGAACAGCTCTCTCCTGGCACTGAGTATGGAGCCCTGTGTCACTGGATCAGCTCCCCAGCCTCAGAAGAAAACCAGAAGGCCACTCCTCAGTCTCTGTGTCCTGAGGGTTCTGGACGGGTCTCTCTGAGCAGAGGTGCTGACCTTACCCCTGATCATAGGCTTGTCCACCCTCCTGGGAGAGTAGCTCTTTCCCTGTGCTATTTGGGTATGGAGCTGTGAGGCACAGACCTCAGGCATAAACTGGAAGGCTCCTGTCCCAGGATGTTCTTCTGTCCCTGTGTTCTGAAGATTCTAGGCAGTTCCCGCTGAGCAGTGACACCTGTCTTACCTCCACTCAACCGGTTTGTCCACACTCCCTGGATGCTACTAGCCTTTACCCTGTGCTATTTGGTTATGGAGCTCTGTAGCACAGACTGGGGTCCCCAGCCACAGAAGGAGACCATAAGGCTGCTGTACCAGGCTGCTTATAGGTCCCTAAGTTCTGCAGGTTCTGGACAGGTCCCTCTGAACAGAAGTACTGGCCTTATGCTCTGATCACAGGCTTGTCCACACTCCTGGGAGCGTAGCTCTCTTCCTGAGCTATTTGGGAATCTTATGTTTTATTAATTGCTACAGTATAAGTACTTTATTTAAAAACAGTTTTGAAAGATCACCAGGTACAACTTTTAGCATAGTAACCATTTCAACTGTAGTCATACAGCCAACAAGGAAATTATATGACTTAATAAATATAAGAAATTGTAACAACAGAATTTTAAAAAGCTTTCAAAAATGTTAATGCTCTCTAAACTATGTGCATAATTTTAACACTTCAGTACTTTCTCAGTAGACATACATCTCTCTACTCCTATTGTTTGTAAGCATAACTCACATGATTACTGTTCAATAATTTTCTAATATTTATTGAAATGAATGACATAATTATTTCTAGTTAGTCAGCATAACACTTTATATAAAAATTTAAGTTTATATAACAATTTTACCAGCCAGTTTATATAACAATTGTGGTCTGTAGGGCTCTACTCTGGAATTATATAGTGCACATGCCAAGTACCTTAAGCATATGCACTGAGAATTTGATTTCTGAATACTTTATCTAAACCCCACTACAATAGTTACACTTAAATGTTGCAAATACTTCAACAGAAAAAACACAAATGATACAATGTCCAGTCGATGAAATGACTGTATATGTATAAATATCAATGAAGCAATATAAGAAATATGAACAAACCAGACAACATGATCAAGCACCAAGATACAAATTCCACAGTAATACCTTCTAATGAGAAAAAAATAAACAAAATCCCAAATTAATAACTTAAAAGAATGACTATAATGATATTTTATGAAATCAAGGGGATACAAATAAAATCCTAAATGGTTTATAAAAGAATATAAATGAAGAGAAGAACAAAAAAGAAAATGTTTTATATGAAACAAGAATTTAATGAAGAGGATAATACTAGAAATAATAAAAAATTAAATGTAAAGATACAGTATTTCAAATGAAAAAAATCAATAAAAATTTCATCAATAAAATAGAACATTTTGAAGACAAAAATATCAAGAATGTAAAACAAGGTAAATTAATTAGACTATGTTAACATCAAGAAAAATAAAATAAGGAAATCTGAACATATTGGGCAATTTTGATGAGAGAACATTCAAAGATCAAATTCATGAGTTATGAGCACAGCAGAAGAACTCCAGCTGAAAGGCATAAATATCATGTACACCTCAACCACAGCAAGAAATTCCCTGAATCTAGAAAAACTTGGTTGACCAAATTCAGGGGGCAAATATAATACCAAATGAACAAGACCAAGAAAGAACTCCCCATCTCATATCACAGTTAAAAAGATACAGACAAAAAACATAAATAAAACAAAACTGAAAGTTTCAAGAAAGATTTATAAAGTCACATATAAAGACAAATCCATCAATAAGATTCTATGCGTAAGAACTGAAGGATCCATCAGAAAACTCATGAATTTAACAAACACTTTCAGAAAGTAGCAGGTAAAAAACTGACATGTAAAAATCTGTATCTTTCTCACACAAACCCCACCCCACTCATACATATGGAGTGAGGGTATGGGCAAGTTAGGGGCAGCTCTGGACAAGGTTTTACCTACACTAGGAGAACTTTAGGTGGGATATGATTGTTTTGGGATCACTTAAGCTGGTGCCCATAACCTGTAACCTATGCTCTGTAATTATGCAAAATAAACACATTGATTTGACGTTAGATTTTGATTGAGCCATTACTTTGATATGTTTTTAATCCCCTACCTGATGTGAGTAAACATTTCTTTACTTTCTCCAGGAAAATTTCTGGAACCATATACATGCTTGTTTACTCAATTTGAGCACTCAAAGTAGCTGTAGCAATAATTATTAAATCAATAATTTTCAAAGCCAACCTTTTATATAAGAAATTAGTAATAATATTTATGCAAATGTAATATCTCAACACAAACACTCTAAACTATAGAGAAAAACAAGACTATTCAGTTTAATTTCATTTATGGAAGTTTGTATAATTCTTGACCAACCTATCCTCTATCAAATCTTACCTGTAATAATTGTGATGATAAAATGGTAAACGGAGGGTGTCATACAATTTATTACCCTAAATTTAATACATTTGGCTGTGAGCATTACCTTATTTTTTTAAACCTTTTAGTGCTCTATATGTAATAAATGCACAGGCATAAATACAAGGAGAAAATCTGTACACATAGTATTGACAGTCCAATGTCTTTACATTTGAACCACCAAAAAAGTTTGTGCCACAGAGTTGTTTTCGTAGCCTTCCTATGACAAAAGTCCTCACTGGTCTGTACAAACACATGAATCTTCCTCAATGGATGAAGCTATATGTTGAAAGTCCAGGTTCATTAACTTAATAGCATACCACTAATATTAAGAGCACTCAAGTAAGAGATCATAAAATTTAATAAGTAGTGGGTCTTGGACATAAGGTACATGTAGGAATGCATCTGTGACAGCTAGAGCCTGGAGTGTAATGACAAAGATATATTAGAGGAAAATTGTCATTATGCATTAAATGCTAGATATCTCGAAACTCAACTCAGTTTTATACTGCGAATATCTAACACAGATTTCTTTTTATCAAACCAAGGAATAAATTTGAACTGAGAAATCACTTAAGCAATAGACTAAAATTACTGATTAACTGCACTGTTCATTGCTCTAAAAGTAATACATGTGCTAGCAATTACCACTGGGTGAACTGTTCAGCAGGAAGCTCCTGTGAAGAAAAGCAAACAGTGGGCACACACCAACATGTCTAAATACCATAACAGTTTTGAAATAGAAGATCCACATTGGGAAAAATGTCAACAAAAGGTCCTACATTCAGAATCATATATTCTCTAAGAGAAATTGAACACAGGTAGCTGGCTTTAAAAAAATATTTTTGAATGATTTTGAATGAAATGATTTTTTTGTGTGTTGAAGAAGATTTAATTTCCTCCTAGTTATGCTTAGCTCCAAATTCAGTCCCCAAGCAGATCCATTCCAACTTCTAAATACATCTCCACGCTATGCCAAGTCCCTCCCTTTCATAACTACTATCATTGTCTTAGTGGAAGAAATCATCTTACATTTTGTAGAACATTACTTCCGTTCCCTATCTCATTACTCTTTCCGCCTACCAACCAACATGGTGAGTTTTTAAACACATATCTCAATAAATAACAGCCCACTGATGACTCCCAGTGGCTTACAGGATAAAATATAAGTCTCATTTCTAGAATGCTAGGTTTATGCCAGACTGACCACAGCTTACCTCCTGATCTTGCTCAATTCTCTATTTGCATAGCCCTAGATTTCACTTTCAATGACAGTGTCATTGCATACACAGTTCAGGCCGCCTTGTTGCAAATCCAACATTTGCTAGTTCATCAGCAATGCCTTCTGTTAACCCCAAACTAACAGAACAGCAGGAAATTCTTTGTTTAGGTAGGTTTAGTTTCTCCTTACTTTTCTTCTAGGGATTTTGTGTCTGTGTCTCTAATACAATGTGTGTTTATGTATAATTCAGAAACATTTAAATAATTTTATAACTATTCTCCAAACTCATCATTACATAAACTGGAAACACCTTTAGGTCACCTAAATTTAATATGTCTGTCAATAGCATTAGCAAGAAATCTGAACTATTGTGTGTGTAAAATACAAATATCATTAATAGAGAATGTAGGACTTCAATATTTAGCAAAAGAAGTAGAATATCACCCCTGCTGAAAGTCCTAAAAATACTCTGATCTAATCAGAACCAACCTCAAAAATAACACATCTGAAGTTTTGTCCCTGTAAACAACCTAAAATATCAATGTTTTTCCCAAATTGATCTTCTTTCTCTAAGTCAGCCTGTATAGTGATCAGTCCTCACAACTGTAAAGATCTAACTAAAGAAATGGATGATATGAAGGAAAAATTATACTTTCTGGCGTTCATCTAATCTTATCAATTAAAACATGAAGCACTCCACCAAAATTATCTCTCACAACAATGCAAGCTAACAAAATGCTTAGGAATAGCATAGAAGTCTGCATACCAAGAAGAAATATAACAGAATGTACCAAATATTTCTCATTTGCCTATGACTTCAGAGCACATATTCATGAACTTATTTCTGAGGAATTACAAACCAGCTCCACCTGAGCTCTTTTAGAAAATTTTAGGCAAATGAATAGGGGATATTTAGTATGTAGGCAAGGCTTGAGTTTATAGTGGATACCTGGAATAGTATTTATCTAATGAATAATCTTAACACAAAGGCAACAAAAAAAACTGTGTTTTTTTTTAAAAAACTAAAACATTATTCCTGCTAAATACATTTCCAAACCTGAATTAAAATTTTAGACTTGGACAGGATTTGAATGTCTCCTATCTCTAATATCTGATGCTATCCAAATCATTGTTTCTCAAAATAAGGCCTAGGGAATCCCTAGGACTATCAGGAAGCCTATAAATGTAATAAAGAGTTTTATATTAATAAAATGCAGGCTGGGTTTGTAGTTAAATTCATTGAGAACATACCTATTGTGCATGAAGCCCTGGATTTAAACAGGATATGGTGGTTCCTGTCTATAATCCCAACACTTAGAAGATGGACACTCCAAGATCAAAGCTTCAAGGTACTCCAACTGTAGACCTAGTCTTTTTGGCACATTCTGTGTATTGACCCATTCTGATTGGAAATACCTGTGTCATTACCAATGAATACCCAGGCTGGCCCTGGTTGTGTACCTTACTTACCAATCAAGTCTGATTGATCAGCTAATCTGATTCATGCACAACTCTGCATCATTCAACTTTCAGGTCTTGTCCTGAATTTCAATGGCTATACTCAGGACCAATCTTGTGAGTTCCCTGAACCCTAACATAACTATACCTTCATCTGGGTTGCATATTCCATGAGTCTATCCAGCCAGATAAGTCCCACCTGTGACATTTCCAACAACCAGGCAATTGTCAAATCCCATAGAATGAGTTCTCACGCATTCTAGCTCAATTGTATCACAATTAACCTCCAGACCTATCCCATGATCAAGTCTTTGCACTAAATCAACATGTTGAGTCCTAGGAATCTCACTTGATACACCATCAAAACCTTAAGTCCTTGTCCCAGCCATATAACTTGTATAGTTGCTTTGTACATCATCTCAGAGTAAACTGATGGAAAAATGTTACAAGGTAACAGAATCAAGAAGCAAGCAATGTAGCTATTTTAATATCAGAAAAAAACAATAGACTTCAAACCAAACTAATTGGAAGAGATAGCAAAGGGAATTGCATATTCAAAAGGATATCGCAATTCTAAAGATTCATGTATCAATCACAAGGGTACCTACCCAAGATTATGAAAGAACCACTGCTATAGCTAGTGTTATATATTGAGCCTCACATAGTGACAATGGCAGACTTCAATACCCCACTTTTGCCAATAGAAAGATCATCCAGACGAAAACTAGACAAAGAAATACTGGGATTAAATGACATCATAAACCAAATGATCTGACATATCTTATAAAATAAACAAACAAAAAACATACTGTCTTCTTTACAGATCATGGAATTTGCTCCAAAATTTATCACATACTTGGAGAGAAAGCAATTTCTCATCAGATACAAAGAAATTGAAATCATACCCTGATTTCTGTCTGTCCACCGTGGATTAAAGCTGTGTATGAATAACAACAGAAAGTGGACAAACACTTGGAAGCTGAACAACTCACTATTGAATGAAAATTGTGTCAGAAAATAAATCAAAAAGGAAATTTGCCTTTTAGAATTGAATGAAAATGAAAGCATAATATATCCAAACCTATAAGAGATAACTAAGGTGGTTTTAAGAGGACAGGTCATTATAAGAAGCACCTAAATAAAAGCAAAGAAATAAACTGTAGAAGTCTAACACTAATTTTAAAAAATTGAGATATCTAGAAAAAAGAAGATGAAATAGAAAAACAAAGAGGAGATGAAAATAAATAAACTATGATAGGAAATTGAAGTTAACACATAATCAATACAAAGAATCGGTGAAATAGAGTTGGCTCTTTAATTAAATGAAGAATATTGAAAAAGCCTAAGCCAAGTCAACCAAAACCAAAAAGATAGAGAATACAAAATAATAAAATTGAGATGAAGCTTTTCTATATACAAATGTCAAACATATTAAGAAAGAAATCAAGAAAACAGTACCTTTTACAGCAGCCTCAAAAAGATATCTTGGATTATTCTAGCTAAGTGAAATATTATTATTATTATTAATATTATTATTATTTATAATAATAACAATAAATTCTACTTTGAAGAGATAAATTGAAGAAGAAAGCAGAAGAGGCCAAGACATATCATGCTCATGGATTTGTAGGATTAATAGAGAAAAGAAATGAAAAGAAATGGCCTTCCTACAAAAGAAATGTACTTATTCAATGCAATGCCCATCAAAATTCTACCATAGTTCTTTACTGAAATTAAAATACTCATCCTAGATCTTATATTGGAACACAAAAACATCAAGTTAGCTTAAATAATTTTGAATAATAAAAGAACTTCTAGAACTATCACCATCTCAGATTTCATGTTATAATTCAGAGCTACACTAATAAAAAATAGGATTAAATTGGCATAAAGGAAGAACCATTAATCAATAGAATAGAATTAAAGACCTGTATATACTCCATAAACCTGTGGATGTTTATTTTGTTTTAGGATGTTTTATTTTTGAGATTGTAAATAATAATACTTCTTCCTTTCCCTTCTCTAAATGCTCTCATACACCCTTCCAAAATCTCTTTCAAATTTATGAACTCTTGTCTTCATTAATTGTTATGTGTGCATATATCCATATGAATATGTTGATCACAAAATATAACTCATTCAGCCCATTTGATATTAGTTATATGTATGTTTTTATGGTTGACAGTTTGGAACTGAAAAGAAATGTTATGCTTTTTCCTGGGAAAGACCACCTTTCCTGTTCCCAGCTTTCTTCAGTTGCCTATGTCTGTGGGCTTTCCATCCTGCATTTTTAGCATGTCCATCAGTGTCATCCTTGTTCTGCTCACATTCATCATCCACACTGATGAGATTTTATGGGTATAGCTTCTGATATTGTGAGGCACACTGCCACAGCAAATTCCCTGGTCTTCTGGTTCTTAATCTTTCTCTCCCTGTCCTCACTGCTATAACAGTCCGTAAGCCTTAGGTGCAGGCATGTTTTGTAGCTGTATCCATTTGGACTGGGCTACAAAACTCTGGATTTTGGTTGGTTGTGTTTTTCTGTAGTATTTTCTGTTTCAAAAGGAAGTTTCCTTGATGACAGTGAAGGCTACACTTATCTATGGCTATAATAACAAATATTAATAGATTGTTGTTAGGGACTATGTTGGTTTAGGAAAGTAGTAGACAGCTCATTTTTGACAAAAACGCAAAAGTTAAACAATGGATAAATGGCAGTCTTCAACAAATGGTGCTAGTCAAACTGGTTGACTATGTGTAGAAGATGAAATATAGAGTCATATCAATAATCATGCACAAAATTCAACTACTAATACAGGATTTCAGCATAAGGCCAGATATTCTCAATCTGATACAAAACAAAGTAGAGAATAGGCTTGATGTCACTGGAATAAGAAAGGACTTTTGAAGAGGACGCAAATGCACTGATATTACAATCATCAATTAATAATTGGGACCTGATGAAGATAAGAATCTTCAGCACAAGACACACCATAATTTGTGGCAAAGTGACAACCATCAAAATGAGAAAAAAAATCTTTACCAATTATACATCTAAGAAACAGTTAATATATAAAATATACAAAGAACATAGAAAAATAAACATCCAGAAAACAAATAACACAATTTAAAAATCAGGGTATAGAACAGAAAAGAGGGTTCTTAACGGGTGAAAAACAACTGACTAGAAACACTTTTAAAATGTTCAACATTCTAAACCATTGACAAATGCAAATACAACCACTTTAAGATTTCTTCTATCCCAATCAGAATAGCCAAGATAAAACAAAAAACAAAAAACAAAAACAAACAAACAAACAAAACCCCAAAACAGCACATGCTAGCAAGGATGTTGGGAAAGGGGAACACTAATACTTATTCCTTGATAGTGGAACTGCAAACTGGTATAGCCACTATGGCAATTAGTGTGGAAATTTCTTAAAAAGCTGCAAATTGATCCACCACAATATAATCTATACCATTATTGTACATATACCCTAAAGGACTCTACATCTTTTTACATTTCCTCATTAAGATTCATGCTGCTCTACTTATGGTATTTGGAAACTGAATAGATGTTCATCAACTGATGAATGGATGGTGAATAGTTGTACATGTAAACAATTATTTAACTGTAAAAAGTAAAATCATCAAATTTTCAGGTAAATGGATGGAACTAGAAACAATAATCCTAAATGATGCAGCCCAGACACAAAAATACAAATGTTGCCATGTGTCTCTAAAGAGTGGATAATAGTCACTAAGCTTATAGATAATGTTTTTTAATTATAATAACCATAGAAGTTAATAGCTAGTTAAGGACCAGAAAAAAAGGAAAGATTTTTTTCTTTTATTTTAAAAGTATGGGTGCTTTGATTACGTGTACATCTATGTGGCACATGTATTCATAAGCCATAAAAGAGTATTGGGTGTCCTGAAACTGAAGTTACAGATGCTTGTTAGATGCCATGTTGGTGCTGGGAATGAAATTCATTCCTCTGGAAGAGCAGACAGTAACCTTAACTGTTAAGCTATCTCTTCAGAACCATATATCTGGTTTTGAGTAGCAATGTGGTCACATTTGTTTTGAATTGCTGTAATAAATAATTTCTATTAGGATAGTTTAAGATAGTTCCAATCAGAGTTTACTTACTTTCATGTTGCTATGCAACTAGTTAGAAGATGAGTGACAAACTATCAGTATAGTACTACATCAGGAGACCCTCAATAGAATTAAATCAGAATATCTATTAGCTGTTTCTTCTCCATATGTCCTTTCTCTAGTTAATCATTCATGAAAATTTATCTGGATTAAAGCCCCTTCCTTTAGACAATGGGGAAAATGGATTATCCCCAGTGGACTGAAAAATAATTTTCTGAAGTAGTTTCAGAATAGTAGACCTAGGATTTTATATGAACAGCATATATTTGAGAGTTTCTTATTTATGAATTCATTAAAAACCAGCATTCACTTAAAATATGCATTAAATGCTTTCTTGGTGTCAGCCATATTTAGGAATAAAGCAGACAGCTGTCGTGTTTATAATCTATAAAACACACCAGAAAATAAACAAGTAAGCAATAAAGATATGTTTTAGTTATCATGTGTATATTTGCACATACACACACACACACACACACACACAGGCTTATACATACACATAAATCCTAAACTCATAATGAAATGGGGTATTAAAGTAGAGGGAGAGGGCTGGCAGTGCTAATTTTATCAGGATGTTTGAGAAATAATATTCAAGGAATTGATTTTGATCTGAAGATTTACAAAGAGCCCTGGGGACCTTGAAGGTATCAGAATGAGAGTTAAAATTCTGAGGCAAGAGGTAAAATATATGCCTGATTGTGATGTAGATTGGGTAGAAGAGTGGTATGAGAGGAGATATTCACAGTCTTGGAGGCCATGCCTGAAGAATGGCTATCATTCTAACTCTACAGTGTTCAGAAATTACTAGGATGTTTTGAACTGGGTATCACATGATCTTTTTCTCCTTTTTGTCACTTCCTTTTTGAATTTTTTCAAGTACCTAGCATTCCAATATTTTGATAGAATTTCCAAATCAGTAATTTTTACAGTTTATCTGAAAAATTCTTATCTCATTTTGTGAAGTGAAGTAAGCAATCTTTTTCCATTTGTATAATTTTATAATGCTCTCAACATTTTTAAAATTAAATTAAATTGCTTTCATTATTTGAGAGTATGTATTGATAACCTGTAAGTCATGTTTAGCTCACACATGTATTTTTTGACTCATTTGTAATCTGAAAAATTAGGAAATTTAACATGAACAAAAATAACAATGAAATGAACATATATATATATATATATATATGGATTATATGTAATCTTATTATTCAACATATAATACATTAATATTTGATGACAAACCCATTTCTGCACATCTGTGGCTGTCTTATCTCTTTATCATAAAACATTGTTTTCAAAGGCTACCAGTGGGTTATACTTTTCTGTTTGTGTACTCCTGTAAACAGGAACAGATACAACAAAGGGCTTAAAGCCTGGCTGAAAGACTAAGAGACCCAAGAGACAGTCTGTAGTCAAAAAGGTAAGTCTGGAAACTAGCATTCAGGCATGTAGTATGCAGTGATTGTGAAGCTATCTTGTTATATTCAATGAGTGAGAATTCAGACACAATATAAGGAACTTTTGTTGCATCTATTTAAATTCTCTCTTGGTGCATATTCACTTGGTGACTTCATTAGTCAAGGCTCTTTAGAGGAACAGAACTAATAAAATGAATACATAGGGATGTGTGTGTATGTGTGTGTGTGTGTGTGTGTGTGTGTGTGTGTGTGTGTCTTTGTTAAAGGGGGATTGGTGTGCAGGCTGTAGTTGGGAGAGTCTAACAAACTGATGCATGTTGAAAAGCCAAGACCCAGAAGTTGTCGTGTCCATGAGTCTGGATGTCTCAGCAGTCCTAATCTATTGCTGGAGTCAGGGAGGATTCCCAGAGAGCTGATGATCTTCAGTCTACACTGGAATCCTCAATCAGTTGGTCCTAATATCAATAAAAGAATTCCTCATCAACAGTAGACATTAGATTGTCGGTGAAAATGAGGGCAAGAAAGCAAAACCCAAAGTTACCTTATTCCTTGTCTTTGTATGTGGATTGCCACCAAACAGTATGGCCCAGATTTAAGTGGGTCTTCCTTCTTCAAATAATCTGTTTAAGAAAATACCTCACAAGGAAAAGAAATCAAAGAAAAAAACAAAAGAAAAAAAACAAAACAAACAAAAAAGAAAATACCTCACACGAGTATTCAGCAGCATGAGTTTTAGTCAATGATGCTAAAAACTGTTCTTTACTGGCTTGCTCCTCATGGCTTAATTAACTTGAATTCTTATAGAATCCAGAACTACCAGCCTAGGGCTAGTACCACCCATCATGACCCAAATCACTGCTCATTCTCTGAAGCTAGAAGTCTCAGCAGACCCAATATGGCATTTAAAGCCTGAGAGTTTCCTGAGACTTGACACAGTGCAGCCCACAGTGGAATGCCACAGATTCAGAGTTCCAATGTCATTGAATGGTAGCACTTTCTTGTAGATAAGAAAGCACTGACCTTTCTACCAGTAGGTCATCCTTCTCAGTGAGTCTTTTCAGGAAATATGCTTACAGATCTGCCCTGGGGCATATATATTTATTAATTGGAGGTCCAATTAAGTTGACAATCAAGACTGATCATTACATCCAACTAATTATATAGCTGAAAAGGAAAATTTCTTTATATATGTTGGCAAAATTCTACGGTTTGACATGAAGGCTATTAGAGTCTAATATCTGCTTCTGCATTTGATCTGTTGTAACAAAACTGTGAATAATCTATTCACATGAATATTCTTTTTGTTCTGGTTTATCTTATTTATTTTACTTATGTGTGTGTACTGATTCCTATAAGGTTTTTGTGCATATGTACATGGTATATACACACATGTGTATGTAGTTATGTGTGACTGTGCATGTGTCTCACACACACACAAACACACACACACACATATCATACTGAATAGATAGATAGATACAGTAGATTAAATTTCTGAAACTGTAAGCCAGCACTAATTAAATATTTTCCTTAATAAGAGTTGCCTTCAACATGGTGTCTCTTCACAGCAATAGAACCCTAACTAAAACACCTGCAGAAGATCTGGGCCAGATTAAAGATGGATTATCTCACAGCAGAAGATACAGACTGAATGGAAGTCATCTCACTTCAAATGATTTAATTAAGAAAAATCCCTTACAGGTGTATCCAACCATTTGGGTTTTAATTAATTTCAGATAAAGTCAAGTCGACAACCAAGAATAGCCATAACAATACACTTCACCTTTCAATAACAATATCCAAAATTACTTAAGTGTTTTTTCATTACAAAAAGCCAGACAGCAAAGAATATATTCTGGTCTAAAAAATAAATCTTTGTATTCAAGACAATTCTAAGAGAATGAAAAGATAAATCACAAACAGATATTGTGGAATATCTGCACAAGATATATCTAACAAAAAAAATGTTGTGAAGCATTCTAATAACAATAACAAAATATAAAAAGCCAAGTAGACAAAAGAAAAACAACTGATCGGAAATATTTCTATAAAAAAATAAATTTTAGAGGGCTAGAGAGATGGCTCAACAGTTAAGGGCAGTAACTGTTCTTCCATAGGTTGAGTTCAAGTCCCTCTCAGAAACAATGCTGGCTTATAACCATCTGTAATGGGATCGATGCCCTCTTCTGCTGTGTCTGAAGACAGCTACAGTGTAGTAATATACTTAAAATAAATTACTTAAAGTAAAATTTAAATCAGTGATAACAAAGTATGTTTACCATGATATATTAGGAAATTATAAATTAAAATAAAAATTCAGTGCCCCTGTACATCTATTATAATGTCCAAGTCCAACTCGTAATTGCTGATTCCAAGAAAGCAGTGAAGGGATCACCTTGCTCATATTAGCACCCACTCTGCCCCCTTTTTAGCTGGGAAATGTAGATTCTTGAATTAGCAAACATCTTCATGTGTAAAATTGATAAACTGAGATGCTTTCTGATGCTGGATAACTATTAATCTTCATTCTTTATCTTCTCAAAGATATTAGTTGCTGGAAGTAAAAGTCCAAATAATTTATACATTTTTTTTCCTTGATTCTCTAGCCTATGTTTCCAAAAGGCTAACATGATCAACAAAAACAACAACAACAACAACAAAAAAAAAAAAACCCAGCCAGTCAGCATGCACTACAAAAAATACATGTGTGCAAACTTTTCAGGGGGTACAGGAGACACGTTGGGGTCAAAAACTCAGAGTTAGAAGCATTTACAGTAAGCACTGAAAAGATAAGAGTTTTAAAAAATATGACCTCTAATATAAAAATATGACCCTGTGCCACAGGGCTCCATACACAGATACCACCTGGAGAGAGCACATTTCCCAGGAGAGTGGACAAACCTGTGAGCACAGATAAGACCACCACTTCTGCTCACAGAGATCCACCCAGAACATTCAGGACACAGGAACCAAGGAGCAGCCTGAGACAGGAGCCTTCTGGTATCTTTCTGCTCCTGAAGCTGATTCTGTGCCACAGCACTTCATACCTAAATACCACCAAGAGAGAGCTGGTCTCCCAGGAGCACCAACCCTCCTATGAGCACAGATAAGACCACCACTTCTGTTCAAATTCCTGACCCAAGAGGGACCCTCTCAGAGTCATCAGTACACAGGAACCAAGGAATGGCTTGGGACAGGACCCTTGTGGTTTTGGTCTGCACCCTGGAGCTGACTCTGTGCCACAGCTCTCCATACGCAAATTCCTCCTAGATAGAACTAGTCTCCAAGGAGTACTGACACACAGGCTTGCAGAAGAGACAAGCCACAGTCAGAGACAACAAGACCAGCTAAAACCAAAGATAACCAGAAGGTTAGAGGCAATGGCAAGAATTTAAGCAACAGAAACCAAGGCTGCTTGGCATCATCAGAACCCAGTTCTCCTATCAAAGTGAGCCCTGGATAACCCAACACACCAGAAAAACAAGACTGTGAGTTAAAATCATACCTCATGATAATGAAAGAAAACTTTAAGAAGGGCACAAATAACTCTCTTAAAGAAATACAGGAAAACACAGGTAAATAGCTAGAAGCCTTTAAAGAGAAAAAAAAATCACATAAAGAATTACAGGAAAATGTAATCAAACAGGTAAATGAATTCAACAAAACCATCCAGGATCCAAAAATGGAAATAGAAACAATAAACCATACATAGAGACAACCCTGGAGATAGAAAACCTAGGAAAGTGATCAGGAATCATAGATGCAAGCATCACCAACAGAATGCAAGAAATAGAAGACAGAATCTCAGTTTCAGAAGATATTATAGAAACCATTGACACAACAGTCAAAGAAAATGCAAAATTCAAAACGCTCTTAACCCAAAACATCCAGGAAATCCAGGACAAAATGAGAAGACCAAACCTAAGGATAATAGGTATAGAAGAGAGTGATGATTCCCAACTTAAAAGGACCAGTAAATACCTTCAACAAAATCACAGAAGAAAACTTCCCTAACTTAAAGAAAGAGATGAACATAACATTCAAGAAGCACACAGTACTCCAAATAGATTGGATCAGAAAAGAAATTCCTCCCATCACAAATTAATCAAAACACCAAATGCACAAAACAAGGAAAGGATATTAAAAGCAGTAAGGGAAGCAGGTCAAGTAAACTATAAAGGCAGACCTATCAAATTAAACCAGACTTCTCACCAGAGACTCCGAAAGCTAGAAGATCCTAGGCAGATGTCATACTGACCCTAAGAGAACACAAATGTCAATACAGACTACTATATCCAGCAAAACTCTCAATTACCATAAATGGAGAAAGCAAGATATTCCATGACAAAACAAAATTTACACAATATCTTTCCGCAAATCCAGACATACAAAAGATAATAGATGGAAAATGCCAACATGAGGAGGGAAACTACACCCTAGAGAAAGCAAGAAAGTAATCTTCTTTCAACAAACCAAAAAGAAGATAGCCACACAACCGTAAAAATAACATCAAATATAACAGGAAGCAACAATCACTATTCCTTAATATCTTTTAACATCAGTGGACTCAATTCCCCAATAAAAAGACATAGATTAACAAACTGGATACATAAACAGGATCCAGCATTTTGCTGCATACAGGTAAAGCACCTCAGTGTCAAAGACATATACTACCTCAGAGAAAAGGGAAGGAAAAGAATTTTCCAAGCAAATGGTCCCCAGAAACAAGCTGGAGTAGCCATTGTAATATCAAGTAAAATCGATATTACAAACAAAAGTTATCAAAAAGGATAAGGAAGAAAACTTCATACTCATCAAAAGAAAAAATCTACCAAGAAGAACTCTCAATTCTGAACATCTATGTTCCAAGTGCACGGGCACCCACATTCATAAAAGAAATTTTCCTAAAGATAAGAGTACACATTACACCTCACACAATAATAGTGAGAGACTTCAACCCCCTACTCTCATCAATGGACAGATCTTGGAAACACAAACTAAACAGAGACACAGTGAAACTACCAGATGTTATGAATCAAATGGATTTAATTGATATCTATAGAACATTTCATCCTAAATCAAAAGAATATACCTTCTTCTCAGCAACTCATGGTACCTACTCCAATACTGACCAAATAATCAGTCACAAAACAGATCTCAACAGACATAAGAAGATTGAAATAATCCCTCACATCCTATCAGATCAACACAGACTAAGGCTGATCTTCAATAGCAGCAAAAACAACAGAAAGTCCACATACACATGGAAGCTAAACAATACCCTACTCAATGATAACTTGGTCAAGAAAGAAATAAGGAAAGAAATTAAAGACTTTTTAGAATTTAATGAAAATAAAGGTACAACATACCCAAACTTATAGGACACAGTGAAAGCAGTGCTAAAAGGAAAACTCAGCTCTGAGTGCCTCCAAAAAGAAACTGGAGAGAGCATATACTAGCAGCTTAACAGCACACCTGAAATCTCTAGAACAAAAAGAAGTTAATACACCCAAGAGAAGCAGAAGGCAGGAAATAATCAAATTAAGGGCAGAAATCAACCAAGTAGACACTAAAAGAACTATACAAAGAATCAACATAACCAGGAGCTGGTTCTTTGAGAAAATCAACAAGAGAGATAAACCCTTAGCCAGATTAACCACAGGGCACAAAGTCAGTATCGAAATTAACAAAATCAGAAATGAAAAAAAGGAAATAGAACAACAGATTCTAAGGAAATTCAAAAACTCATCAGCTCCTACTACAAAAGCCTATACTCAACAAAACAGGAAAATCTGGTTGACATGGACAATTGTCTAGACATATACCAGGTGCCAAAGTTAAATCAAGATCAGATAAACCATCTAAAAAGTCCCATAACCCCTAAAGAAATTGAACCACTCATTAAAAGTCTCCCATCCAAAAAAATCCCTGAACCAGATGTGTTTGGTGCAGAATTCTATCAGACCTTCAAAGAAGATCTAATACCAATACTATTCAAACTATTCCAGAAAATAGAAACAAAAGGAATACTACCCAATTCAATCTATGAAGTGACAGTTACACTGATACCAAAATCTCATAAAGACCCAACCAGAGAGAGAGAGAGAGAAAGAGAATTTCAGACCAATTTCCCTTGTAAATTTCAATGCAAAAATACTCAGTAAAATTCTCTCAAACCGAATGCAAGAACACATCAAAATGATCATTCACCATAATCAAGTAGGGATCATCCCAGAGATGCAGGGATGGCTTAATATAGGGAAATTCATCAATGTAATCCACTATATAAAAAACTCAAAAAACAAACAAACAAAAAGAACACATAACCATTTCATTAGATGCTGAAAAAGAATTTGACAAAATTCAACATCCCTTCATGTTAAAAGTCTTGGAAAGATCAGGAACTCAAGACCCATAGTAAAAGCAATATACAGCAAACCAGTAGGCAACATCAAACTAAATGGAGAGAAACATGAAGCAAACCCACTAAAATCAGGAACTAGATAAGGTTGCCCAATCTCTCCCTATCTTTTCAATATAGTACTCAATGTCCTAGACAGAGCAATTAGACAAACAAAGGAGGTCAAAAGGATACAAATTGGAAAGGAAGAAATCAAAATATCACAATTTGCAGATGATATGATAGTATACTTAAGTGATCTCCATTAACTCCAACAAAGAACTCCTACAGCTGATAAACAACTACAGTAAAGTGGTCGCATATAAAATTAATTCAAACAAATCAGTAGCTTTCCTATACTCGAAGGACAAACAGGCTGAGAAAGAAATTAGAGAAATGACACCCTTCATAAATGTCACAAACAATATAAAGTATGTTGGTGTGACTCTAACCAAACAAGTGAAAGATCTGTATGACAAGAACTTCAAATCTCTGAAGGAAGAAATTGAAAAAGACCTGAGAAGACAGAAAGATCTCCCATGTTCGTGGATTGGCAGGATTAATATAGTTAAAATGGCCAATCTGCTGAAAGCTATATACATATTCAATGCAATCCCCATCAAAATTCCAACTCAGTTCTTCATAGACTTAGAAAGAGCAATTCTCTAATTGATTTGGAATAACAAAAACCAAGGATAGCAAAAGCTATTCTCAACAATAGAAGAACTTCTGGGGAAATCACCATCCCTGACCTCAAGCTGTACTACAGAGTAATAGCGATAAAAACTGCATGGTATTGGTACAGTAACATGCAGGCATATCAATGGAATATAATTGAATACCCAAAAAATGAACTCACACATCTATAGACACTTGATCTTCGACAAAGGAGCTAAAACCATCCAGTGGAAAAACAATAGCATTTTCCACAAATGGTGCTAGTTCAACTGAAGGTTAGCATGTAGAGGCATGCAAATCATTCCATTCTTATCTCTTTTACAAAGCTCAAATCCTATTGGATCAAGGAAATCCACATAATACCAGATAGACTGAATTTAATAGAAAAGAAAGTGGAGAAGAGGCTGGAACACAGGGGTACAGGGAAAAATTTCCTGAACGGAATACCAGTAGCTTATACTGAAAGATCAAGAATCCACAAATGGGACCTCATAAAATTGCAAAGCTTCGGTAAGGCAAAGGACACTGTCAAAAGCACAAAACAGCAACCAACATATTGGGAAAAGATCTTTACCAATCTCACATCCGATAGAAGGCTAATATCAAATATGTACAAAAAACTCAAAAAGTTAGACTCCAGAGAACCAAATAACCCTATTTAACAATAGGGGACAGATCTAAACAGAGAATTTCCCACTGAGGAAACTTGAATGGCTGAGAATCACCTAACAAAATGTTCAAAATCCCTAGTCATCACGGAAATGCAAATCAAAACAACCCTGAGATTCCATCTCACACCAGACAGAATGGCTAAGATCAAAATCTCATGTGACAGCAGATACTGGTGAGGATGTGGAGAAAGAACACTCCTCCATTGCTGGTGGGATTGGAAGCTGGTACCAACCACTGTGGAAATTAATCTGGTGGTTCCTCAGAAAATTGGACATAGTACTGCCTGAGGACCCAGCTATACCACTCCTGGGTATATACCCAGAAGATGTTCCAAGATGTAATAAGGACCTATGCTCAACTGTGTTCATAGCAGCCATATTTATAATAGCCAGAAGCTGGAAACAACCCAGCTGTACCTCAACAGAAGAATGGATAGAGAAAATGTGGTACATTTACACAGTGGAATACTACTCAGCTATTAAAAACAATGACTTCATGAAATTCACAGACAAATGAATGGAACTTGAAAATATCACCCTGAGTGAAGTAACTCAGTCACAAAAGAACATACACGGTATGTATTCACTGATTAGTGGATATTAGCCAAAAAGTTTGAAATATGCAAGATTCAATTCACAGATAATATGAAGCCTAAGAAGAAGAAAGACCAAAATGTGGATGCATCAATGCTTTTTAGAAGGGTGAACAAAATACTCACAGGAGGAAATATGGAGACAAAGTGTGGAACAGAGACTGAAGGGAAGGCCATCCAGAAACTGCCCACCTGGGGATCCATCCCATATACAGGCACCAAACCAGGATGCTATTTTGGGTGCTGGAATGTGCTTGCTGATGGAAGCCTAATATGGCTGTCTCTTGAGAGGCTGTTCCAGAGCCTGACAAATACAGAGGCGGATGTTTGCAGCCAACCATTGGACTGAGTGAGGGGGTCCCAGATGGAGGAGTTGGAGAAGGGAATAAAGGAACTGAGGGGGCTTGCAGCCCCATGAAGGGAGCAACAATGTCAACATGCCAGACTCCCAGTGGACCCTGAGGACCGAACTACCAACCAAAGAATACACATGGAGGGACCCATGGCACTGGCCACATATGTCGCAGAGGATGGCTTTGTTGGACATCAGCGGGAGGAGAGGCCCTTGGGCTTGAGGGTGTTCAATGCCCCAGTGTAGGTGTATGCCAGGGCAGGAAGACAGGAATGGGGGGGGAGCACCCTCATAGAGGCAAGGGGAAGGGGGTTGGGATAGGGGGTTTCCGAAGGGGAGACCTAGAAAGGGGAAAAACATTTGAAAAGTAAATAAAAAAAAAATCTAAGAAAAAAGAAAAGAGAATAGAAGCATGACCTGTATAATTCAAAGATGCCTCAGTCAATGATGGTCTAGATTGAAAACCAAGTAAGGCAAACATATTCATTTAGGAATTACGGGTATTGATTGCGATGTATTCCTCCCAAGGGCTCATATGTTGCAGGCTTAATTACTAGCTGGTGAATATTCTGACTTTATCAGTGGGTTATTCCAGTAATGTTTTCACAACATAGTCATGTTAATTGGGGGGTGTGGGGGGAGGGTTGGAAATTTTCAGAGGTGGAGTCTGGTTACAGAAGCATGTCACTGGGAAGATATTCTTGGGGGATATATCTTGTCTTGGGCATATTCCTCTTTCTACACTTTGGGAACAGTGGTGAGCAACTTTATCTGCCACAATCTCTTCCTGCCATGTTATTTTGTCTTATCCACAGCAACAAAACATCCTGTAATGGTTGAAGTATGTGAAATCATGAAGACCCTTCTCTCTGTGTTGATCATATTGGGAATTTTGTTATAGCAGTAAAAAGAGTGACTAACAGAGGAATAAGCTTACTTTATAGGATTTTTAAATGGAAAGAGAAATAAATTACAATACATACGAAATTGTGGGCAATTGTTTCACAGAAGTCCAATGGAAATGTCCTCCAGACTTGAAGCAATCAGAGCTCGTTTGGCAGACTTTCAAAGACTGAAAATTTGGCAGGATGGGGAGTGAAGAATTTGCCAGATGAATATACCAACCACTGACAAGAAATCTGTCAATGCTAATTAAGCATATTTATAGATTAGCATAGTAAGAGTCCTTGTCTCATATATGAGATAATCTCAAGACAGCTGGGAAAGGATGCCATGACAATACTTACATAGTCTATAATATAGTAGTATCTGCTATCATAGTAATTCTGTACATGAGTATCTCATTCTTACAACCACTGGTAGATGTCCACCACAAGCAGAGTCTTCTATTTCAAAGGATTGTGGACTTTGAATAGTCTCTTGTCTTCAGGGGAGCAGCTAGTGTTTCTCTTAAGCAGAAGACTTGTCTATTTTATAAAATATGAAGAAGTTTTCTGGGAAAGTTTATCTGAATAGGACTGTATGCCTCTCCATCATACTTCCTCTTCAAAGACACTGAGTCATAATTATAATGAAAGACACAAATTTCTAAGTGGTCAGTAATAGTCAGGAAATAAAGTAATAAAGAAAAAGAGGGAGAGAGGGGATAGAGGGAGGAGTGTTAATAAATAAAATAATATCCATGGTTTTCATGGTTGAGGATTTCTGAATTTACCATTAAATACAAATTGGAAGATAAATTGATAGACTTGGAACTGGGGATAAAAACCCCATTGAAGGAAGAATCTCTACATATGGATGTATATGCTTTGTTCTCTTATATATACTGTAAGACAACTTCCTAGTCACTCATATTGAAGCCAAACATGACAGATTACAGCAATGACCTGAAAACAGCTTTCATGAGGTTTCTATCTCCTGTTTGTCAAAGGTGAACAGATATTTAGAATGGGTGACCCTGTGAATAAAAGCCACTTCACGTAATAGAATTTCCAAATACGAAAAATACGAGGCCAGGCCCTGGAAAAATAGATTTTACTAATAGTAGATATCCTGAGACATGTCCATGAAGATGTGTTATAAAACAGACTTGGGATACATAGGTAGGCAGATCTCTAGGAATTAGAGACCAACCTGAACCACACAGGGAGTCCCAGGCCAGCCAGTGCTGCATAATGAGTCTCTGCTCAGAAAAACAAACAAATAAACAAAACCCTATTTTTCAAAAAAGTAAACAAAAAGAAAGAAAAACAAAAAATATCATTGTAGGAAGTAAACAATGTACATTCATTGTTGGTGGGAGTAGAGATTATTACAACTACTATAGGATTCAATGTGGAAGCTTCTCGAAAAGCTAGAAAAATATCTTCTTATGCCACTTGTCTTGATCACGATTCTATTGCTGTGAAGACACCATGACCAAAGCAACTCTGATAAAGAAAACATAGTATTGGGAGCTTGCATAACATTTTGTGAAAAGATCATCATGAGAGAGAGCATGTCAGCAAGGCTTACTCCTGGTGACACACTTCCTCCAACAAGACCACAACCACTCCAACATGGCCACACTTCTTAATCCTCCAAATACTTGTCACATAGTGCCACTATGACTAATGACTAATGACTAAACATTTACAAAAAAAATCTAAACCCTTCTTATGCAAACCACAACAATACTCCTAGACATATTACCAAAGGACTCTGTGTCTCACTACAGAGATACTTTCTCACACAACTTCATTGATTCTTTGTTCACAATACCCAAAAAATAGAAAATCTGGGTGTTTACCAACTGATGGATGGATTATGAAAATATGACACATCCATCTAATGGAATATCATTCCACAAGATGAAAAAATGGGAACAAGGGTACTCCCCCTCAAAAAGAAACAGTCTAGACAGAAAGCCCTTGAAGAGAATCCTTTTTTTTTTTTTTTTTTTTTTTTTTTTTTTGAGACAGGGTTTCTCTGTGTATCCCTGGCTGTCCTGGAACTCACTCTGTAGACCAGGCTGGCTTCTAACTCAGAAATCTGCCTGTCTCTGCCTCACAAGTGCTGGGATTAAAGGCGTGCACCACCACTGCCCGGCTGAAGAGAATTCTTAAACATTGTGATAGTGATGCTGTAGTATGACACTTGATAGTTTATGGCTTCTGGTGGAGATGGGGGCGGGGGATGCAGGAAAAGACTAAGTTTTCTTTAAGGGACTTTCCACTAGGAGTTTGACCTTGTTCTGGTGAATATATTGGCAACACAAAGTAGACTTGGTATTTTTTTTCCTTCTTCTTTTTCCTGAGAAAGGATCACAAGAGTGGGAGGATAGAGCGGGGAGGACTAGGAAGTGAGTGTGATCAGGGTGTTTTTTCTGAAATTCTCAAATAATAAAAATGGTATGTTGGAAAAAATTATTTTTCAGGTAATAGATGATCTAGAAATAATTCTTCTGAGTAAGGCAATCCAAACCCAGAAAGACATGCATGTTCTCTCTCATGTGTGGTGGTTGTTATTTGAAACTTTGGATATGTGTGTTTAATTATAGTACCACAAAGAAATCAGAAAACAGGTAAGATACTATAGAGAGAAAATAAACGACATGAAGGAAGAAAGATAAATAATATGTGAGGAAAATTTAAATGAGAAAGGATTTCAGGGCAAAACTACCAGGAAAGGCCTTTGAAAATGTCATATAGAAACCTAACACATACTTTTGTTCCATTTGTTTTGTTTTATTCCACTGATCTTATAATGGTGACTTATTTTAATTTACTTTTGGACTTTTTAAAACTTTCTTTGTGACTTATAATGTGACAAATTAAAAAACATAAAGCTATGGGATAATTTAAGTCTGAAGTTTGTTTGGTGACCCTTAGTTTGGAAGACCTATGAAAATATGAGTGACTGAATCTCACAATCTTACTGTTTCAGAAACTCTGTGTGTTCTTTTGCTTTTAGTGTGTGTTTTATAAAATTTGGGGCTCCAAATATCCTCTTTATGAATTGTTCCACTTAGAAATATGTAGTTACCCTTTTTGTTCTGAATAACTTTTGAGACATATTTTATTAAATGTAAGAATTAATACACCAGCTTTGCTGGTTACACCTCTGCTTTGCTTTGTGAGTTGACTTCAATCTCTAGACCCTCAGTTTTCAGGCATTTTTGCTAGCTAAGTGCATATCTTATAGGAAACTGATACTTGAATCTAATTTTCTATTCCACTCAGCCTGCATTTTTATATTGAGGCCATTTGCATTTAAGATTTTAAGTGGTTAAAGTGGTTTTACAATTTCTAATGATTTTGTTAGTTCATGTTCTAGTTTATTGGCTTGTTAATATTTCTCTATCTCCTTCCATACTGGAAGTAGGGAATGGTTTATATGCTGTGTTATATAGAATTCACCACCACCTCACTACCCCTCCCTCCTTTTCCTGCTCTCTTTCCCTCTCTTCCTCTCATTTTTAACTTGATCTTCCTTGTTCATCTATTCTGATATTCTCATGGGTGAAAGACTTTTCTTTTTACACATCTATAGAATAAGTATAATCATAGAACTTTCTGTAGTGACCTCTTGGTTATCTTAAACCATCTTCATTTGTGTTGATTTAAAAATGTTGTTTCTCCATTTATTTTAGAAATAACTTGGATGGTTATAACAATCTTGATTGAGAGTTACTTATGCTCAGTGCTGGAGATGTATTGTTTTATGATTTCTTAATTTTTGCATCTGATGATAAAAAAACTGATCATTATTCTAATATTTCTGCCTTTCTGTGGATTGGTAGTTTTCTCCTAAAGTTTTTAGTATTCTTCATTGTTTTGTATTTTGACATATTAGCTATGATAGGTATTGTAAAGATCCTTCTTACTTGAATTTTTCAATGGCAATGTCTTTCTCTAGGTGTGAGAAATTTTACACATCAGTTTTATTGAAAAAAATGCTATTTCAATTTGAATTTTCATTAGCTCCTCCTTTTTATTGTATAAATTACGTTTATTTTTGTGAAGATTTAGATGATGTTTAATATTTTTCTTTATATAATACTTCTAAGCATATTATTGTGATCACTTTGGTTTCCATCCTAAAACTTTGTTCTATTGTTTGGTCTTTTCTGTTAACAGTGTTCTCTGATGATCTCTTCCTGTTCTGTGTCCATATCCCCAATCAGGGGAGGCCTGTTGTGCATTAAGATGGATAAGAGAGAGGGAAGCTTAACCCAGCCCAGGTGGGTCCAGTGTATGATCTCTTTGTTGATGAGTTATTGGGCAAAGAACACACCAAGAAACAGCTTTGAAGAACTTGTTAGGTTAATTGGAGGAAGGGGTATTTTTATCCCTGGGGAGGTGACCGGGGTGTCTAGAACAAGGTTTGTGTGGCCATGCACTGTTGGCCAGCACAGAGGTATTAGAAGATATTTCATCTGCTAACTCAGGGTATGTATGGAGGGGTGGGGTGTTTATAAGGTCAAACAAGGAGTGAAGATTGATAACTGTCAGGATAATAAACTTCTGCTAGGGTTGACCGCTACAGTTTTGGACAATGGAGGTAGCCAACTCCTGCCATCCTCATGTTTGAGGTGTCCCAGGTTAAAGTTCCTTCGGCATTTCTTCTGTAGCCCTGGATCATTATGGTCCCACAGTCTTTCTATATTTTTCCATTTTATAATTGATTGATTCATTCTTTTATTCCATACTTTCTGCTTGGTTCTTTTTCCATGTCTAAACATTTTGCTGAATATTTTTCTCCATGGTTTCCATTTATACTCCAAGTTATATACCTCTTTTTCAAGTGGATAACCTTTTTGTCTAGTTTTTGATTGCTTTATGTGCTTATTTGAACCCTTTGTATGATATATGAGATTTTCTTAAAGTAATATGCTAAAAGTTTTCTGTGAGATTTTGCTATCTGTGTCTTTGTGTATCTTTATTTGGGGACTGTGAGGTTATGGATGTATCACAGTAGGTCTTGTCATGTGTGTGTGTGTGTGTGTGTGTGTGTATTTCTTAATTTTTTGTGTGACTCTATTAAAATATAGTGTCTTTCAGGTTTGAATCCCTGATTACTTTTAGTTTGGTTTGTTGTATGTGTGTACTCCTATAGGGTTGCCTTCATAAGTAATCAACTTCTTTCTGCTAGTAAGGGAACAATGGCTACAATCTCAAAGAATTTATCATCAGGACTGGGACTGACTTTGCAGTAGGTGACACTGTACACTTGACTTGTGACTCAATTGTGGACCCAAATGATGTCATTACTGTACTATTTGAGGAAAGAGAAGATTATAGATTTATTTGTATAGTGAAGGATTTCAATATTTATATAGGAAAATAAAGAACAGGGAAATGGAGGTAAGAAAAATAAAATATCTGTAAGAAAAATTAAACGGGTTATAAGTAAGTGATGTTGTAGAGTGATTATGGTAAAGTGTTCAAAGGCTTTATGTTAATGGGAAAGAGGATAACCATGAAATTACTGTTCAGTGACACAGAGATGAAATCACTAGGTTATCAGCTAAAGTGCAGGACTCTAACAAATTATAAAAAATATAAAACAAAACTAAACAACTGGAAAAGTAAAAATAAGTGACAAATGTAAAAGAAGACATTATACTTTTATTCAGAATTTCTATATTCAGAATTTCTATCTCACTGTGATGATATGATTTCTCTCTCTTCTTAGATTCCAATTAGTATCCTTCTATATAGGTGTGGAGGAGAGCAAGAGTGCTCAGCTTACTAATTCAGACAAGATAATGTAGTATGCCCACCTAGAAAAAAGGGATTTCTGTGATGATAGACTGCTTTGTACCAGAATTTGCTAGCAAAAGATCCCACTGAATTGCACCCAGCAATGTATCCTCTTGCCTGAACTGAATTAAGAATCAAGCTGTCCACAGTCCATGCTTCCTGTGCCTAGAATGTGTAAGGCTAAGAATATTTGAGTGCTTACAGTCCCTTGAAGCTTGCCCCTTGAAGTAGTTGATGAGGTGTAAACATTTTCTCTTCCTGACTGTCTCATGTCTAGAAGCCCTGGCCACACTCCTGGCAAGTACCCACATTCTAGGATTTACCCTGCTACTGTCTGTTCATGTAGCACAGGACATGTGCTTGCCTGAAGATGCGAGTGCCACTTCTATGGTCATTTTTCTGGCAGACATAATGTTGATCCATGATGTGGCTGGGATGAACATGAGTCTAGCAGTCACAGTGACAGCTACACTGCTTACTGTGGTTTATCTCTGAGAAAAGTTCATTGATGGTGCCACTCTTAAAGTTGTTCACCTGCTGAGACCATTAACCCTGCGCCTCATGATGCTTACAATGGCCACAGCTGCTTTGACTGCAGTAGTGATGGCAGCAGCAACTAGCTAGGACTGCTCATGAGAGAAATTCAGTTATGACAAACACTGAGCAGCTAGTCAAAGTTCTGGGAGTAGGCTGACTGGGTGTAACAGCAGCCATAGTCTTTCTCTTTCTCTTAAGTTATTACTTCCCACTCAGGTGAAGGTTCTATGACACCATGTTGTGGGGATGTCAAGCATGGGTTTTTGTAAAAGAAAGATTGAATAACCCTATTACAATGAGGTGTATTCCTAAAATTATTCAATACTAACCAGACATGTTAAGTATGGTTCTGTACAGGAACAGAAGTGATATGGTGTATATGTATATCTATGATTATATGTATATATGTATCACATATAGTCATATATAGAGATAGATATAAATATATATGACTATATATGTATGTATCATATATAAATATATATAGACATAAATAGTTGTGCATGTGTGTGTGTGCACATGCATGTGTGCTCCCATGTGCATAAGTATGTCAGGGTATGGGCTGATGAAATGCACACACAGTGGACAGATGATAACAGAGTAAATGTGAGAATGTAGGTACTTCGCAGAAGTGTGGCCAGGATATCTCAACATGAGACAGACAGACAGACAGAGAAGATGATTGCCCCCCCTCCACTACCTACTTACTGCAAAGTGCAAACATCAAGGGATTGCCAGCTTTATATAGGCTGCAACTGAAAGATGTGGCTCAATTAAAAGTGATTCTTCCCACCTCAAAAGATCTCAATTAAAGGTGGGTCTTCCCACTGTAAATGATTTAATTAAGAAAAAATATCTCTCACAAGTGTATCCATACTCTTGGGTTTTAATTAATTCAAGATGTAGACAATTTGACAACCAAGAATAGCCATCACAGCACATCACAGCACATAAGATTATGGTAAATGAATTTATGTTTCAATAAATTTGTACTTACAGGAGAAAAATTTATACTGAAGTAATGCCACATACTCATGACTACTTTTTAAATATCAGCAATATCATTTTTCTTATAATTTTCTTTTCTGTCCTAGAGACAGAATATAGATAACTTTATTTAATAATTTATTAGAAAGCTTTAAATGATAGATTGAAGAGAACAAATATAACAAGAAGAGGATGAGAGAAGTTAAGACACACTGGGGTTTTCTTCCTAGTAAAACATCTGCCATTCCACCCTCCTTAGAATTCTTGACTGCTCACTCTCTAGGAGGCAGTAATCAATGTTTGTTCACTTAAAATAAAATGTGCAAAGGCATGTTCTCTCATGTCTCTATGAACTTGGACTTTATGCCACACACACTTATTGCCACATCAAGAAAAATTTTACCATCCTTATAGATGAACGTTATTTTTCACTTGAAAGTTAGACATGGCTTTCTTCTGCTCACTACAACCTATAAATGACTTTATTGATATTAAAAATTACATGGAATTTGAAATATTCTACATTTTACACTAAACATGGAATTTCTAATTTTAATGTCAAACACATGTTCTATTTTATTTGCTTTGCGCTTATATAAGAGCATCTTACCCTTCCAGGACCTGTGTCTATTATATGTTGTTCTTATAAAAGTTCACCTACATTTTATGTTAAATAATGAAGTGGAAAAACAATATTCTGTACATGGAAACAAAATGGGTAAATAAATAAAATGTTTTGACATTTTAATATCTACTGAGTTATGATAGTTTGATATATGTTTCACTGGGAAATTTTTCAAATGTACTTCACAAAGAGGTTGTTCAATATTTCAGCTTTATGTTTAAAATAAAATTTTGCCTCTATATTTCCTCAGTTATTTGAACTTATATGATCTAATATACAGTTTACTTAAAGCATTCTGCCAATAAATTTGGTATTCAAACACTTGGATTAGCTTTATAAACAGGAAGCTTCATTTTATCATGGATAAAATCTCTAAATCTATGAACACAGGCTTTAGTTTCCTATACCAATCTCTCTATTAGAATAACTTTCAAAGTTTGCTAAATATTATTTTCATTCTTCCTACTTATTTTTATAGCTTCTAAAGGATTTATGTACTTGAATTTGAAGAGACAGTTTGAGGAGACAATAGAAAGCTTGGAAATAACCTTTAACAAAACCATTTAAAGTACACATTCCAAAGTGGGACATGTACACGCAGTCCTGTCTAGACAGTCAGCTTTTCTTGACTTAGATACAGTTAAATGAAAGAAAGTTGAGAAATTTAAGGTAAGGAAATGGGCCAAAGTTTAGCTGGTGATGCCTTTGATGGCATAATAAGAATCATATTTGATCTTCCCAAGGAATTGCATCCCTCAGGATTGTCAGCATAAGCCAAGAAAGAAAGAAGAGTCTAAATCTTCAACAGCAGAGTTCCTAAAGGGCAGCCCTCAAAATAAGATGGTTTTGTCCTCCATATTTTGATAAAATACGTGGAGTATTTAACCCCCACTTCCAAATAGCATACATGTGAGTTTTAGTGAATGAAGTAGAAACTCTTCAGTGTGTCTAAACTCAAACTCTGAGTCTACAACAAAATAAACTCCACTATTCCAGAGTTTCTACAGTAAATATACAATGAGGATGACTTTGGTAACATTGTAAAATAGCCATCAGACTTCTACTGAATTACTGACCTCACTGACCAAAGAATATGTGGAAAGACCTGCCAAGAGAGGGGCTGATAGTAACGCAGTTTTTGAAAAAAGATTTGTTGTAAGTAAAATTAAATATTCTAAATTTGAAAAAGCACATGAAGCTATGGTGTACAGTCATAAGTTTGTTTCTCCCTCAAAAGGAAGGGATATATATATATATATATATATATATATATATGATCCATATATATTAGATACACACACACACACACACACACACACACACTCATATATTAGAGACAACATCCTTAGCTCAGCTTTAAAAAAAGGAAGAAAATATAAAAGAAAAAAAAAGAAAAAAGCCAAAATTGTTTTTATTAATCCAAAGCACATGGCAAGTTTAGATAGGCAGTTCACCACTTTCAGTATTCCAGGTCTTAGAACATGTTTGTGATAATCTATAGTTTATCTCTTTTATATGAAATTAAAAGTTGAGTATAATGCAATCTTCCCATGCAAGTACTTGTATACAATCATATGTCTCTAAGAAATGGTAAAGACTTGATTTTAAATAAGCAAACAAACAAACAAAAATAACCCCTCAGCTTGTGTTCCCATCATTCTTTGGTCAAACACTCATTTAATTATCCTTTCTCTTTCACTGTAGCCTTCCTACCTCTCCTATCATTTATATGCAGGTACATGTATTTGTGGGTATAAATGTTACACATTATGTATCTATTCAAGATACATATTACATTAATATTATTACATTTTGCTGAGAAACAAGGTAAATGGATTTATGTGATTTGTTTTGTCTTTTTTGTGATATGCAATTTTCATAATTTTCATTTTGAAAATTATTATTCATATATTATTATTCATATTCTATTATTATTTTTTCATTATGAAAATTATGAAAGTTGTCCTGGACTTCATAATATGGCTCAGATTACTAAAGGTAATCATCCTCAGCCTTCTGGAGGTTGAATTAAAGCACGATTCACCAACAACACATGGTGTGGATTTTTATAATAGCTCTATATTCTAGTTGGTTCTTTGTCAACTTGACACAAGATAGAGTCATCTGGGAAGAGGAGATCTTAATTAAGAAAATGACTTCATCAGTCTGTGAGGTGTTTGCTTAATTAATAATTAATGAGAGAAGATCTAGCCTAGTGTGAGCAGTGCCAGCCCTGGGCAGGTGGTCTTGGATTGTATGAGAAAACTGAATACATCCTCAATGGAGAAAATCTTGAAGCAATCCCATTGAAGTCAGGAATAAGACAGAGCTATCCACAGACCTTTTCAATTTTGTGCTTAAAGCACTAGCTGGAGCAATAAGGCAAGAGAAGGAAATTAAAGGAATATAAATATGGAAAGAATTAAAAATATTCCTATTTACTGATGGAAGGATATCATAATATTAGAGATCACAAAAATACTGCCAGAAATATTTCTCAAGCAAAAATAAACAAACGCAGCAATGTAACAAGATACAGAATCAACTGATATAATCAATAGATTTTCTCTACATCAACAAGAAATATATAGAGAAGTAGGTCATAGACATATTCCCATTCACAATGGCACCCAGGAAAATAAAATAAACCAAGGAAATGAAGGACTTCTATAAAACAAAACAACCTTCAAACCTCTGAAGAAAGCAATAGAGAAAGACACTAGAGAAATCCTCTCCATAATCATGGATTGGCATAATTAACATTGTGAAAATGATCATTTACCATAAGTTATTTATAAATCCAATGCAATCTTAATCAAAATTTCCATAGCACTTGTCATAGAAATATAAAAATCTATAATAAAATTCATATGGAATCAGAAAAAAACATGGATAGCTAAAACAACACTGAATAATAATAATAATAATAATAATAATAATAATAATAGTAATACTGCTACAGGGATTACAATTACAAATCTTAAGATACATTATGAAAGGAAACCAACTGATATTGGCAAAAAAACAGACAAGTAAAACCAGTAGAACAAGCGGGGCAGTGGTGGCGCACGCCTTTAATCCCAGCACTTGGGAGGCAGAGGCAGGTGGATTTCTGTGTTTGAGGCCACCCTGGTCTACAGAGTGAGTTCCAGGACAGCCAGGGCTACACAGAGAAACCCTGTCTCAAAAAAACAAGACAAAACAACAACAAAAAAGCCAAAACAAACAAACAAAAAACAGTAGAACAAAAGGAAAACCCAAACATGAGTACACATGACTCTGCAATTAAATACATGACAAAGATGCCAAAAAGCATGTTATGGAGAAAAGAAAGCATATTCAACAAGTTGGACTGGAAAAACTGACCATCCACATGCAAAATAATTCATGAAATTAGACTCATATCTATCAGCTTGCACAGAAAACAACTTCAATTGGACCAAATATGTAAAAGCTAAAACTAAAACTCTGAAAATGCCAGAATAAAAACATAAACAATACCAAACATGATATAGGTGTAGGGAAGGACTTTCTAAATAGGACTCCTTATGCCCAAGAGTTAAGAACAACAATTAAAAACTGGGACTTCATAAAATCCAAAATCTTCTGCACAGCTACAAACCAACCAAGCAAAGCAATCAATCAGATGAAGATTTAGGCCACAGACTCGAAGCAAATCTTTCCCAGCTATACAGGCAGATTCATGTCAGTCTGAGACAGACCAAATTTACTTCCAGGCATGGTCAGAATGGTAATCTCAGGACTGGATCCCATCCACCTAAGTTTACAAAGGCAGGCAGATCTTCTTTTGCGATGTTAAAAAAAAAAAAAAAATGTACTTACTCTTCCTTTCCTAAAAGTCAAGGGTCAAAAGTCATGGAATGCTGATTCTTGGCATGATCAAAAAGGAACCTGGAGTAAATGACTGAAATTATATATGAATATAAGACTGGGCTTTTGGTCTGCATCAGATGAGCTAGCAGGAAGAAATAGCAGTTGTTTATTATTATTATTATTATTATTATTATTATTATTATTATTACTTTTTTTTTACAGTCCAGCCATTGCACCCCTTCCAATACCTCTCCCACAGTTCCTCATCCCATTCCCCTCCCCCCTGTCTCCAAGAGGATGTTCCCACCCTAACCCCCACCCCTCACTAGGCCTTCCCACTCCCTGGAGCCTCATGTCTCTCTGGTGTTAGACACCTATTCTTCCACAGAGACCAAACCAGACTTATATATGTGACCAAGGCCTCAGACCAGCTTATATATGATGCTTGGGTGGTAGCTCAGTGTCTGAGAGATCTCAGGGTTTGGGTTAGTTGAGATAGGTGAGACTGCTGGTCTTTCTATGGAGTTGCCCTCCTCCTCCGCTTCTTCCATCCTTTCCCTAATTCCACCACAGGAGTTCTCAACTTCAGTTCAATGGTAAGGTATAAGTATCTGCATCTGCCTCAGTCAGATGCTTTTTGGGTCTCTCAGAGGACAGCCATGCTAGGCTCTTGTCTGTAAATATACCATACATCAGTAATAGTGTCAGGCCTTGGAGCTTTCCCTTGAGATGAATCCTAAGTTGGGCTGTCACTGGACTGCCTTTTCCTCAGTCTCTTCTCCATTTTTGTCCCTACAGTTCTTTTAGACAGGAAGAATTCTGGGTCAGAATTTTTGACTGTGGGATGGCAACACCATCCCTCTACCGATGCCCTGTCTTTGTACTAGAGGGGACTTGATAGGTCCCCTTTCCCTGCTGTTGGGCATTTCATCTACGGTCCCTCCCTTTTAGTCCTGAGAGTCTCTCACCTAACAGGTCTCTGGTACATTCTAGAGGGTCTCACAGCATCCCACCCCTGAGGTTTCATATTTCTGTTCATTCTACTGCCCCTCAAGGCTTCTTTCCTGTCTCCCGTCCTATTCATAGTCCCCTTTTCCCCTCCCCCTCCACTTTCCCATTCAGATCCCTCCTTCCCTCTACCTCATGTTATTATTTCCATCCCCAGGATGCAAGGATTGTTCAATATATGAAGATCCACCAAAATAATCCACAATACAAGCAAACTGAGAGAAGAAAAAGCACATGATAATCTCTTTAGATACTAAAAAAAGCCTGTGACAAAATTCAACACCCCTACATGTTAAAAAACCTTTAGAAATAGGGGATACAAAGAGCATATATAAACATAATAGAGGTAATATACAACAAGCCTGTAGCCAACATCAAATTAAATGGAAAGTTAAAGCAATTCTACTAAATTCAGGGACAAGACAAGGCTGCCCACTTTCTCTGTACCTCTTCAATACAGTACTTGAAGTTCTATCTAGAACAATAAGACAACTGGGGGAGATCAAGGAGATACAAGTTGGAAAGGAAGAAGTCAAAATATCGCTAGTCATAGATGATATGAGAGTATGCATAATTGACACCTAAAATTATACCACAGAACCCTTATAGCTTATAAACACCTCCAGAGAAGTGGCTGGATACAAAATTGCCTCAAAACACCATTGGCCCTCCTTTATATAAATAATATATAAGCTGAGAAAGATATTAGGGAAGAAACATCTTTCACAGTAGCCACAAATAATCTAAAATATCTTGGAGTATCTCAAATCAAGCATGTGAAAGACCTATATAGTAAGAAATTCAAGTCTGTGAAGAAAGAAATTAAGGAAGATATCAGAAAATAAAAAGATCTCCCATGCTTATGTATCAGTAGGATTACTATAGTAAAAATGGCCATCTTGCCAAAAGCAATCAATGCATTTCCTATCAAAATCCCAATACAAATTTCATAGACCTTGAAAGAGCAATTCTTAACTTCCAGAAGTATCATCTCTAGAACTATTACCTTCTCTGATTTCTAACTATAGTGCAGTGTAATAGTAATAAAAAAAAAACTGTGTGCTATTGCCATTAAACCAGAGAGGGTAATTCGTAGAATTGAATCAAAGATCCAGAAATAAACCTACATACCTATAAACACTTGATTTTTGACAAAGGCAATAAAAACATGCGATGGAAAAAAGCAAGCATCTTCAACAAGTGGTGCTGTTCTAAATGGATGACTGCATGTAGAAGAATGCAAATAGATCCATATTTATCACCCCCAAGTCCAACTGGATCAAAGACCTTAACAGAAAACCAGATATACTAAATCTGATAAAAAAGAAAGTGGAGAATAGCCTTGAACACATAGGCACAGGAGGCAATTTCCTGAACAGAACACTCATAGCTCATGCACTAAAATCAACAATCATTAAATGGGCCCTGATGAAAATGAAAAACCTTCTGTAAGGCAAAAGATGCTGTCAGTGGAACAAAACAGCAGCCTAAATAATGGGAAAAGATCTTCATCAACCCTACATTCAACAGGGGACTAATATCTAATATACATAAAGAACTAAAAAGAAATAGCCACCAACAAACCTAATAACCCAATTAAAAATGGGGTACAGAGCTAAACAGAGAATTCTCAACAGAGTAATTTTGAATAGCTGACAAACAGAAATATTCCTTAGTCACCAGAGAAATCAAAATGACTCTGACTCTTACACCACTCCAAATGTCGAAGATCAAAAATTCAAGTGACCACACATGCTGGCAATGATGCAGAGCAAGGGTAACTCCTCTATTGCTGGTAATAGTACAAACATGTATTGCCACTTTTGAAATTATTTTGACAGTTTCTCAGAAAATTTGGAATAGATCTACCTTAAAACCCACCTATCCCACTCCTGGGCATATACCCAAAGAGGTTCCGCCATATCACAAGGAAAACTGATTAACTATGTTCACAGTAGCTCTATTTATAATTGCCAGAAAATGGAACCAAACTAATTATACCTTAACCAAGGAATAGATTTTTTTATGTGGTTCATTTACACAATGGAATACTACTCAGCTGTTAAAAGTAGGAATATCGTGAAATTTACAGGAAAATGAATGGAACAAGAAAATATCATCCTGAGTAATGTAACCAAGACCCAGAAAGACAGGCATTACATATACTCATTTATAAGTGGATATTAGCCATAAAGAACAGGAAAACATGCTAAAATCTGCAGACCAAAGGAAGCAAAGTAATATGGAGAGCCCAAGGGTCTTAGATTGAATGTCACTCTGAAGGGGAAAAACAGAAACATCAGAGGTGGGTGGAGGTAGTAAAGTGAGTGGGAGAGGAAATGGGGAGGATGACATGGAAGGAGAAAAGATGGAGAGGTTAGAAATCAGTGGTGGGGTATCTCTGAGACTAGCCAGAGACCTGGGACAGGGGAGGCTCCTGGGAGTCTATGGGGTGACACTAGCTGAAACTTCTATCAGCAGTGGATATGAAGCCTGAAGTGGCCACCTCCTGTAGCCAGATGAGACTTCCAGTAGAGTGAGGGGGACACCAACCCAACCACAATCCTTCTACTCAAAATTTGTCCTGCCTACAAGATGTGGATAAAGATGGAGCAGTGATTGAAGGATTGACCCACCAATGACTGCCCCAACTTGAGACCCATTCCATCTAAAAGAGCCAACCCCTGACACTATTAGTGATATCCTACTGTGCTTGCAGACAGGAGCTTAGCATAACTGAGCTTCTGAGAGGTTTCAAATAGCAGCTGTGGGAACAGATGCAGAGACCCACAGACAAACAATAGGTGGAGTTTGGGAGTCTTGTGGAAGAGTAGGGGATGGAAGTGTGAGGATTGAGGGAATCAGGAGGGTCAAGGACTCCACAAGAAAACCTACAGAGTCAGCTAACCTGGGCCCATGTGTACTCACAAAGACTGAACCACCAACCAAGAGCATGCTCAAGAGCATGCTTGGGCTGGACCTATGACCCATGTACATATGTAGCACATGTGCAGCTTGGTCTTCATGTGGGTCCCATAAGAACTGGAATGGGGGCTATCTCTGACTCTATTGCCTGCCTTTGGATCTCTTTCTCCCAGTTGAGAGGCCTTGTCTGGCCTTTGTGTGAGAGCATGCACTTAGTCCTGGGAAAACTTAATGTGCCAGGGCAAGTTGGTACCTATGTAGGGCCTCCATTTCTCTGAGGAGAAAAGGAGGGTATATGGGAGAGGTGGGGTGTGAGGATGGGACCAAGAGGAGAGGACAGTGGTGGATTGGTTGTGCTGCAATTGGGATATAAAGTGAATAAATATACAATTCAACAATTGGTCATTGGAGGAAATGGCTAAGAAATATTTATTTAAAATGTTCATTGTCCCTAGTAATGAGGAAAATGCAAATCAAAACAACATTGAAATTTTGTTTTACCCCATCCAGAAGGGCAAAGATCTACAAGAAAACTGAGTGCAAATATTGGAGGGCTTATAGGAAAAATTAATCCCTCAGTCACCATTAGTAAGATTTCAAACTAGTCCACTGCTCCATTTTAGGGTAGAGAAGTCTCAAAAATAAAAACACAGCTACTATATGCCCTGGCTACATGACTCCTTGGCATATACCCAGTGGCACTTACATCCTGCTTATTCATATTCATTGCTGTTCTATGCACAACAACAAAGATATGGAAACAACTTCAATATTCTTCAACTCACAGATAGATAATAAACAGATGATGCTTGTACACTGTGAAATACTATTTAGCTGTGAAGAAAATTTAGTCTCATTCTCTAAATATCCATTTCTGGTATTTTTTTATTGGTTTGCCCTTCTCTCAGTCTCCTCAACATCTTTTCTTATAGGCAGGACAAATTTTGTGTCAAAAGTATTGTAGGTGGTTTAGTGTTTAGGAACCACCAGGAGTCCTGCCTAGCTACAGGAGGTGGCCATTTCAGCTTCCAAATCCCCTGCTGCTAGGACCCTCAGCTAGAGTCACCCTCATAGACTCCCTGGAGCTTCAGGGATCTCAGTTCTCTGACACATCCAAGAGATCTTTCTCCCACCAATTTTTATAAACTCTCCAGGCCCTCTTTCCCTGATACTCCCTACATCTGATCCCCCTTTCCACTCCCTATTCTCACCCACCCATTTACCTCCCTTCATCCAACTCCAATAACAATTCTATTTTCCATTCTGAGTGAGATTCAAGCATCCTTCTTTGAGCCCTCCTTGTTATTTAACTTCTTTGGGTCTGTGGATTGCAGAGTAGGTATTCTATACTTTATGGCTAATATCCATTTATCAGTAAGTACATACCATGCATGTCCTTTTGGGTCTATGATACCTCACTCAAGATATTTTCTAGTTTTATCTATTTGCCTGTATATTTCATGATGTCCTGGTTTTTCATAGCTGAGTAGTAGTCCATTGTTTAAATACATTTTCTTCATCCATTCTTCAGTTGACTGGAATCTACGTTGTTTCCGGTTTTGGCTATTACAAATAAAGCTGCTATGACCAGAATGGATCAAGTGTCTTTGTGGTATGGCAGAACATCGTGGGGTATATGTCCAGGAGGAATATAGCTGGGTCTTCAGATAGAACTATTCTGATTTTTTTTTTTTACCAGTCTCCTTCAGTAAAATAATAAATAAACAAAATTAAACTTTTGTGCAAACTGACTTATTCAAATGGTATACTGGCAATTTGCCCATCTTTCCATTACATATCCTCTGGATATTCTTAATCCCTACTTAAATTAATATAAAGAACACAGGTGAACAAAGAAATGTGAAACATTATTTGATATCTAATCTCAAATACAAAGATGAGAATGGAGAGCAGCTAAGGACAGAATAATGGATGTGAAGCCTTTCTATGAGAAGCTTTTCTGATAGAAAGTTTCCTGCCAGAACAATAGGAAGACAGTTGTTAGGAACATCTTAATACCAGTAACTGCAGAGAATAGGCAATGGCCTTCACTTTGTTAGTAGAAGATATTGGGCCTAGAGAAGAAATCATGTAGTAAGTATGTTATGTTTTCCCTCTGTCAGTTCCTCATCAGAAATCAAATAAGGCTAGAAACCTGGAAATGATTTGGGAGGGAAAGGGTGTAGTAGGAAGAATCAATCAGTATCAGCCACTAAATCTTCTGTTCTCCTTAAGTGAGATACATCAGGGGCTTTACAATTGTTTATAAAAACAAAATGAGCAAAAAACACACTTCGAGGAAGTGTTAAGTCAACTAAAACATCTGAGTTTTGTGCAGTTTTAATTGTAATATTTTCATGAAAATAGTGACATCATATTTTAGCCCTAATAGGCCATGCCTAATAAGTTTAATTGATTGAAGTCCAACAAGGTCTTTAATACAATATGGAAGAATGATTTATTTCCTCCCACAGAAAGAAACAAAAAAAGATTTTTCTCCTAATGCCATCTGTTTCCTCTGTCTGAAAATTTTTATATGAAAATCACACATACTCAGAGTATTCTGGCAAAGAGTCTTGAAGGAACTCATTAGAAAATCTGGCAGAGTCCATAAAGGGGAAATCTCAAGAATAAGTGGCATTCTCCTTTGTGGGACAGCAAAGTTATAAGTCCAATTTCAGAAGCCAGGTTTTTGGGGATAGCATCACCAGTTCCAAGAAGTACATAAGTCAGCCCTTTCACTACAACCAATCCCACTGGCATTTTGTGACTTGCAACCAGAACAGTTCTGGTAAACACACCATACAAGAAGAGCTGAGACTCATTAAAAATGGAATGAATACCCACAGAGTAAACTTGAGCTAATTAGCTCAAGTTCATTTTCTGACAGTTATACAAGTTTATTTTAGAAAATTAGAAAACATTAATGCAAGATCACATGCAGGTTTATGCTCTGGCATCTGACATATAATTATAACCTAGAAATTCTGTCACCTCCCGCATTCCTTAATCATTATATATGGACAATGAGTCCCAATTCAACATTTAAAAAAAGAAAAAAAAGAAAAAAAGATGGAGCATCTGATTGTAGATAGTTACTGCCTTGGTATGAAATATCTCACTGGATCATATTGTTAGATTAAAAACCAATCACTAGAAAAGACCCAGTCAGCAGAGTAATAAGGCTGTGGCCACTCATTTATATAGTTTTTTCATGTGATTCATGATCTGCAAGTTGATGACTGCTGAGTGCTTTTAGATTTATCAACTTCTTTATGTGTGGCCAAAGTTCTCACCTAGAGGGAGTATATATGCAAACACATTTCCTTATGTGGGGTACAGAGGAAGGAGAAATATCTATTCAGCTGTGTACAATCTGGCTACATTTTATGAATCTGTCCAATCACATTATGATTTTTCCATAACTTACTTAGACCATCTGCACTGGATTTATTGCTGGCTGCATGCAAAACTAACAGTGCAAGAAGATGATAAAGAAAGCCGAAAGGAAGCACATGCAATTTCATATATATTAATAGTCTATATGGAGAAAACATTGAAAGATAAAAGAGATTTAAAATATTTCCAGGATAACAGATGAGATACTGGTGATAAGACACTGACATGACACTCTTTTGAAGTAATTCTGAATAAACTTCAGAGCACATGGCAAAAAAAAAAAGTGCAGCGACAGTTTTGTTGGGGTTATCTTGATTAATGTTCCCATGTGGAAAGTTGAATTTGAATAAGAAGGTTCTGGAAATTCTGTGACTGAAAGCCAAGCACGAACACGGTTGTTTGACCTAAGAAACAGCCTAATACAAACATTGAGTTGCATCCTGGACAGCCTTCCCTGTGACAACTTAAAGACTACCTGATCCCTTTCATCTTTCTTGAGAATAACTGTTTGAAGCCTCTTCATTCCATTATGGAAGTGAAAACTAAATAATATGTTTTAGTGTATATTCAATGTTTATTAGGTGTTGCAGTATTTTTACAATAAATTGTCAAGTGTTTTCAAAGACCATACAAGGAAAGTAGACATGGCTCTGAAGCAGCATGTGCTCTAACTTGATTCATCAGGGAATGGCTGGTATTTCTACAACCAATGAAAGAATACTCAGTTAAAATTTTGCTCAATAATGTATAGGACAATAAATAAGACTCGGTCTTGATAAGACATGGGATCCAGGAGATTAGTCCAATCTCTACACTGAGGTCAAGATTCCAAACTTTAAGTTGAGTTAGAAAATATTTAAAATATTTGGGCCAGTTTCTTTTACTGAAAGCATAAATAAAATTAAAACACAAGCTCCATTTTAGTACCTTATCACTGAAAAATACAGATAGACTGAAACATATTACATTTTAATTAACATTTTATAAATTAATTTTTGTGAAATATTCTCACCCTGTTTCTATCTCAGCAGGGTGTTACTGTATAGCTCAGGCTGACCTGGAATTTGCATTCTTCCTTGCCTCAGTGAATTCCACCATGGTTATTTTGTTCCTTTCTCTTGATCTCTCTTTTTAGAAAACTAACTGGGAACTATTGAGTCATTTTTTAAACTAATAGTCTTTTCCATAGAATATTATTTAAAGGTAGAATATAAAGAATGTGGCATGTCTGCTATGTTATCAAATATTCTAGTAGTTTCTCTTCTAATATTTGTGGTGTGTGTGTGTGTGTGTGTGTGTGTGTGTGATAGTACACATGTGAAATAAAAGAAAAGATTGCAGGAATTGGTTCATTCCACCCACAACATGAGAACCAAGGACAAGACTCAGCGTTCAGGTCTGTGGCAAGCACTTCACCCATTGAGACATCTCCCAGGCCCTGATGGCATCTCCTCTCATAGTACATGTAATTACCATGATAACTCTATAGCAAAACAATTATATAGTCTCATTCATAAGTAATGGAATCTGAACTATATTATAAAGCTTGCCCTGAGTTCCATTTAAGTACCAAGTAGGAAGTGAAACATAGTTGTGTCTGATACCAAAGCCAGATTATTTTCTTAACACGCAAAGTAATTTCTGGGACATACATAACTTCACAATGAAACAAAAGAACAGAGTTATAGACAATAATTTACTTTTTCGGAATAATTACTCTATCAATGGATCATTATTAGGAACCAATTAAGTAGTTAGTTTTCTACTTAGAATTGTGAAGAACATGAACAAATTACAAAATGGGCCATTTTCTCAAGAAGATTTCAAAACAAAACAAATTTTAAATGCAAAATATATAGTATCATGGAATAGTATAAGAAATACTTAATGCACAGAACAGGACAAAATTGTTAATAAAATAAAATTCTCTTTCTATTTCATTGGGAAGGAAAGTCAGGAAAGAGAGTGAAATATCAAAATGTTATGCCATAGAGGGTGTTCCATGACAGTGGTGCTTAACGTAGGATGAGGAAGGTGGCTTAATCGTGGGGTTTAATATGGTGAAATGCTTCACTGAAAAGTTAAGGAAGGCATTAATTGAATGCTTGATTTGGGGAAAGCCATGGAGTAAACACTGCTAGAGATAAAAATTCCAGATGCACAATTTACTAAGGTAAACTGCTACCTCACACTAATATAAAGTGCATTTCGTTGGGACTGGAGACATGGCTTATGCTTTTTGTGCAAGCATGAAGGGGACCAGAAGGTCTCACGCATGAGCATGAAGACCCAAGCATGAGGGGAGCAGGAGATCTCAAGAGTTCATTAGCCAGCCAGTAGAGCAGAAACTAGGATTCCCTAGCTCAGTGAGACATTGTGTCTCAAGGAAATAAGATGACACAAGTGATAAATGAAGATACTCTGTACCTCTGTAGCCTCTGCATACACATACACAGGTGCATATGCATACAGACTCACCTGAATGTCTCCCCTCTCTGACTCTTGTCCTCATTAAATATCACTTATTGTTTTTTTCTTCCTGTAAATTAGTTTTCTGTGTACCTACCATGCATCAGGCATCACACTAGGCACGGCCCTTTATTCTTGAAAGGCCATAGCATGACTATTTTTTCCCAGTCATGCAATCTGCAAATTCTTATTCAGTGATTTTACTGAGATGAGAACAAATGAGAAAGAAGAAAGCAAAATTGATATTTGACCTCATAACATTTATAGCTCTATAAGAAGACTGAGCCCCAGAGGTAAACAACTTTGCCAAATGTTTTCTTTTTAGAGCAGTGATTCGGGGGGAGAGGGGTAAGATGGCTGAATGGACAAAAAAATGAATGAATGAATGAATGAATGACCTATGTATCAAAGAAGCTCCAGAAATGTCGACATGTGCAGGATAACTGTAAGGCAAAAATGCAAACCCACTTTCACTTAGGAATAACATTACCTCCACAAGGCCATATACTGAAAGTGACTTGACTGCATTGAAAAGGAACATAATCCATCATCTACATCTTATTGGATTACAACCAACCCCAGAGGTAAATGACTACAGTTAAAAATGACCTAAGTTTATTGACTAAATTTCTGAATACACCTAAGATCCCATTTTGAAATTTAATTCCAAGGTCAAAGTTATTTTAGGTCATATCTAGCGTACATTTTTCACATTTGTTGCACATATAATAAAACACATTTGGTACATTCTTGTGGTTTGCCATTCAAAGTGACAAAGTCATTTCTGATTGCTCTTTATATTAATCATACATGGTCAATGTAAATCAATTATATCTTATAAATGAGAAAAATCAACTAATGCACTAATCTTATACTCTTGAAAATATTCTAATAGATTTACATAGAAGTGTTCTTTATTCATGTTGTCACCACAAATTTTCATCTCATGGTTTCTATAGAGCTAAGAGATGCTAAAATGTCCATAGACAGTAAATTCTCAAATTAGACCTCTATTTGTGAGCTTCAGATTTCCCTTATAATAGCCACTTTTTACTTTCATTAAAAACAAATTCTTTGCTCCTACAATATATCTTGATTACAGTTTCCTCTCCCCCTACTCCTGACATTTCCTCCCGACCTCCCATCCCATACATATCCACTCCTTTTCTGTTATTAGAAACAAACAAACAAACAAAATATGGGATCCTAATAGGTAACTAAAAAAGAAACACAAAATTGAAATTACCCATTTCTTTAACAGTCAACAGCATGTAAAAATTCAAGAGTGGGAAGATGGCCTGACCCCCTGATACTTCTGGAGAATGATCCACCAACTAAAGAATAAACATGGAGAGACCCATGGTGCTGGCTACAAGTGCGGCAGAGGAGGGTCTTGTTATCCATCAGGGGGAGGAGAGACCCTTGGGCCTGAGGGTGTTAGATCCCCCAGTATAGGAGAATGCCAAGGAGGGAAGACGAGAGTGGGTGGGTGGGTGGGAAGGTGGGTTGGAGAATATCCCCATATTGGCAGGGGGAAGGCGGAGGGAATGGGGAGGTTCCAAAGGGGAGATCTGAAACATTTGAAATGTAAATAAAATATGAAAATTAAAAAAAAAAGAGTGGGAAGAATTTAGAATAATTATGACAAAGATAACAGTGTTCATGAAGATTTAGAGTTATGAAACAATAGAGTATAAGCATGTATAGATAACAGTAAATGATCAAGAAATATTCTATCACATTTATAATTTCAGCAAAATTAACTAATAATACATTTAAGAAAAAAGTATAAAATTTATACTCTAAAATTATAAAATTGAGAAAATTTAGATATCTAAATATTAGGGGAAAATACTAAGCTGTTATACTTAAAGATATCTAATTGTTAAGACAGTAATATTCACCAAACTAATTTTTGAGGTTTGAATGTAGAGTATCTCTATAAGATCATGTGTTAGAATATTTGGATCCCAGCTGGCAGCATTGTTTGGGAAGGCTGTATGCCCTTTAGGACATACAAGGACATAGATCTTAGCTGGAGGAAGAAATGGGTAATCCTTGATGTTTGTTTTTGTTTTATTTCTTTATTTACTTTATATGTCTAGATGTTTTGTTTTTGCATGTCTTCTGTGTAACATGCGTATGTTTCTTACCCATAAAAGCCCCAAAAGGGTATTGGATCACTTGGTACTGGATTTACAAATCTGAGTAGCTGTTTGGGTGCCAAGACTTGGACCTGGGTCCTCTAGAAACTAAGTAAGTGTTCTTAACTACTGAAATATCTCCCTATCCCCAATCTTTTTTGTTTTATAAAACTATAAGCTCTACTGACTAAAAAGCCCTAAAATCTGTCATCAGAGCTTAATCAAACATTTTGATGGCATTGTGGAAAACCTAAAAGCCCAAAGAAATGTATAGAAATAGTAGAGTCCCAATTCATGAGATTTCAGAAGGAATGAAGATTCCATAGTTTCCATAAGGAACTAGCATAGAGGTCACTCATGTTATGTTCTAGCTAAGAATCTGTCTGTATTCTGTATATGTCCTGAGGAAGTAAATAAGATTAAATTTACATGAAAATAATAAAATAATTTGTTTGATAAAGAAAAATTTAAGGCAAAATAACATTCAGTCTTGCATATGGTTAATACTACCCACTCTAATCTAGATCTACAGTGAAAGCTAAAAATGATCAGACAAAAAGACGTTTAAAATATTCAGGTTATAGAATAATGGGGTTCAAATAAATTTAAAGTTATTGCCAATAATTGTGCAATTCTAAAGTAATTTACTGCTTCTATAAATAAACCACCCTTGGAAATGGATCCCTAGGTCAGCTTATACAGCCTATTGCCACAGTGATCCAAAGGGTTGGGTTCAATCCCATGATGGCAGCAGAACTTGGCATTGTTATCTGCATGGTATTGACTTTCATCGTATGAAAAATTCCACATGAAAGAGTCATGCTATGTTGCTTCATAATTCCAGAGAGCTCCTGAGGCCAAGCTACACTGAAGACAACCAAATAAGGCTACATGAACAGACTGGAGCCTACCCAAGATAGAATATGTGTGGTATAGGCAGAAGAGCAGACGTGGCAAGTCTACCTAAAACCTTGGATCTGAGTTGATTGCATTATTAAGCCATAAATGCTAGCCTTGAAGCACCAAGAGTTAATGTTTCCCTGCAGGGTTTGTGTGGTGGTTAAAATATGCGTGGCTCAGGGAGTGACACTATTAGGGGGTGTGGCCTTGTTGGAGGAAGTGTGTCACTATTGAGTTTTTAGGTTCCTATGCTTAGGCTCCACTCAGTGCAGAAGAGACCCTCCTCCTAGCTACCTACAGAAGAGTCTTCTTTAGGCTGCCTTCAGATCAAGTTGTAGAACTCTTGGTTCCTCCAACAACAAGTCTGTCTGCAAGATACTATGTTTCCCACCACAATGATAATAGACTGAACCTCTGAAACTGTAACCCAGCTCCAATTAAATGTTTCCTTTATAAAAGTTTCCTTGGTCATGGTGTCTCTTCACAGCAAGAAAACCCTAACTAAGACAGTTTGGGTTTTGCTTTGGTACAACTTTTGTATGCTATGGTACTTTCTTCCCTTTTGCCATCGGCACATCTGCTCTGCCATTCTTGGTTGTAAGTATGTAAGTTGTATTTTGATTTCACTGAACCCCACACTTAAGAGATTTCTTTGAGACTCAGAAAACATGCTGCACATTTGAACAATGTTGTGACTATTTAAGAGCATGGGGAATTTGGAAATTGAATGAATGTATTTGGTATCATGAGATGTACATCTGCATATGAGGGTTGAGGTGGAATGATAGGGTTTCAATGTAAAATGTCTCAATAAGCTCAAGTGTTGGTACAATTGATTAACAGCTGCTCGTGCTGTTTGAGAAGGTTATGAACCCTTTAGGAGGTAGAACCTTGGTAGAAGTGGGTCACTAGGGCTGGCTTTGGCATTTTATAACTTGGCCCCACTTCTTGTTCTCTGTCTACTTTTTGACTACAGAATCAACATAGCAAGTAGCCTCCCACTCTTGCCACACACTTCTGCAACCATGGTGAGCCGCCTTACCCTCTGAAGTAAAAGCTCCTCAAATTGCTTCTTGTTGGGTATTTTGTCATCTCAATGATGCATTAATAAATACACTTAGCTATAGAAACAGCATAATTCTGATGAAAAGCCAACAAATTTCTTCATAGAAATTGACAAGTTTCTTCTAAAATCCATATGAAATTGCAAAGGGTCTACGTTAAGCAAAACATCTGTTGGAAAAATAAAACAATGCAACTCCCACTTCTCAGTTTCAAAGCTAGCTACCAAACAACAGTAATTGACAGTCTTTCAAGTAGACATATAAATCAATGAGATAAAATTAAAAGTAGCTAAATCTTCCTTATATTTATGGTCAACTGATTTTTCTATAATACTGCCAGAACAACGATTCCTTTTTAGAAGTAGTATAAACACCGGGAAGCTATATGCCAAAGAAAATAAATATGCACTTGCAAATCAAATATCTGATAGGAGACCTGAATAAAAATATATTAGTAACACTTTGAAGAAAAAAATGTATTGGTGGTCTTACCCAGGTATGTAACCTGTGTGATACAATACTGACCTGCAGGTAATATATGTTCACTGGTGACACAGGAGCATGATACAAAAACTCTATTCAACACTACTTGCATGGCACATAGTATGTGCTCACTGGTGATACAATTGACAGCATGAGTGAAAGGTCTAGATCCTACACAAAAGAGGAAGAATGCCATATTTGTCTTTCTGAATCTGGATAATTTCACTTAATGTTGTGTTGATGTCCAGGTCCATCCATTTTCTAGAAAATATTATTTCTTTATGTGCGTGTGCTTTGTTTTCCTGAAGATAGACATTATGAATGGTATGAGACAGAATCTCAAAGAAGTTTTAATTTATTGTGCTGATGGCTAGTAATTATGAATAATTTTAAATAAATTTACTGATCATTTTTATTTCTTCCATTGAGAACTGTCTTATCTATTCATCTACCATAGCAAGTATCCATAACAAAATTATTCTACTCATACCATGGTCTCTCCACTCACAGTGGGCACCTCAGCAGGTACTTATTTTATAAAAAAGAGAAGTGACCTATATCTTCATTTTGGTGTGGCCCAGATCACTTATCTTCCTGCATATTTCTCTAAAGTCCTAAAAGATGTGCTGTTTCTATGTACAGAGCCCTAACAGGAACAAGACCTCCCACTTAAGAAACCCTATTCTCCTCAAAGAGACTTTAAATCTACTGGGGTCATATTACAAATCTCCACCTCCTTACTACTTTGTACAGAACTGGTGAGTAAATGACCTCAGTTTTAATATGAAGAATTTCAGAAAATCCAAAATTTAAAAAAAAAAAATATCCTATTGTAAATTTATTACAGAAACCACAATATGTTTGTCAAGTTGTCAAGCTGAATTTTTGTTCTGGGTCCCTTCAACTATTTCCATCTATCTTGAAAGTAACAGATCAACTCTACATATGGCATTTGCATATGGCAAAATTTAAATATGTGACATTCTAGAAATAATAGTAAAATAGGATTTTTTAGCCCACCTAAAGATGATTGCATATATGTTACACTTACTGCATTTAATTACAAAAAATCTTAAATGATAGTTATAAATATTGAGAATAAGCAAATGTTTTGCTATTCCTTGTGTGACTTTTTAAATATTATTGAATTTACTAAACTATGAAATGCCCTAATTTTTTAGTCCAAACACTTTTTCTTGGCCCTTAAATATTTTCAGAAATAACTTTTCCTTGTTAATTCCCAATCTTGGCTACATTTCCTGCTAATTTTGAACATATGTTATAATCAAAATATTCTATTTTTCCAAAACAAATTTTGGCAATAATGATTTTGTGGAGTGGGGAATTGTGATCCTGGAACAAAGAAACAGAGCTGACTGAAGCTGTTGTAACACAGGATCTTCATTTGTTGTTCTTGATTTTTTTTTCTTTTTTCAGCCTTCTTTGGATATACCATGGCAATGTGGCACGTGGGGGAGTAAGGGCTTATGAAATGCTGACACAACAAAGAACACATCCTAAAATTAACATCTTAATTCTAATTTTGTTTTCAAAAGTAATCTCACAAATATTAATAACCTTGAAGGACACATGTTGCAAAAGAGAAGTAAGATCCTAATAACTAGAAGAATATAAGTTGTATTTGAAAGCAATAAGCTGATAATAAAATGCACAAAGTTCCTCAGAATCAGTCATCCTCATGGTGACAGCATCTGGAAAATACCAGACATTTCCAGTCACATAAGACTGTTTTATAATCTGTGTCATTAACGTTAAATAGAGAGAGGAACACTCCCCCATTGATTTTGGGATTGCAAGCTGGTACAAACACTCTGGAAATCTGTCTGGAGGTTCCTCAGAAAATTGGACATAGTACTACCTGAGGACCCAGCTATACCACTCCTTGGCATATACCCAAAACATGGTCCAACATGTAACAAAGACACATGCTCCACTATGTTCATAGAAGCCTTATTTATAATAGCCAGAAGATGGAAATATCCTAGATGTCCTTCAACAAAAGAATGGATACAGAAAACATGGTACATTTACACAATGGAGTACTAATCAGCTATTAAAAACAATGAATTCATGAAATTCTTAGGCCAATGGGTGGAACTAGAAAATATCATCCTGAGTGAGGTAACCCAGTCACAAAAGAACACACATGGTATGAACTCACTGATAAGAGGATATTAGCCCAAAAGCTCAGAATACCCAAGACATAATTCATAGACCACAAGAATGAAGACCAAAGTGTGGATGTTTCTGTCCTTCTTAGAAGAGGGAACAAAATATTCAACAAAGGAAATACAGAGACAATGTGTGGAGTGGAAACTGAAGGAAAGGCCATCCAGAGACTGCCCCACCAGGAGATCCATCCCAAACCCAGACACTACTGTGGATGCCAAGAAGTTCTTGCTGACAGGAGCCTGATAGAGCTGTCTCCTGAGAGGCTCTGCCAGAGCCTGAAAAATACAGAAGCAGATGCTCACAGCCGACCATTGGACTCGGCAAGGGGTCCCCAAAGGAGGAGTTAGAGAGAGGACTGAAGGAGCTGAAGGGGTTTGCAACCCCATAGGAAGAACATCAATGTCAACCAACCAGAACCCCCAGAACTCCCAGGGACTAAACCACCAACCAAAGAGTGCACATGGAGTGACCCATGGCTCCAGCTGCATATGTAGCAGAGGAAGGCCTTCTCAGGCTCTAGTTTCATTGGAAAATTCGTTATGTCAAATGGTGCTTTCCTGAAGCTGACACAGATAGAAAGATGTTTTGCTAAAGCAGACACATGAAGGAGTGTTTTCCTGAAGGGGACACAGGAGAAAAGGTGGATTGCTAAAGCAGACTTCTGAAGGAATGAAGCAGGCAAAGGTGAAAGAATATTTTGCTAAAGCAAACACATGAAAAGACTCATGATGTTAAGAAGCATCCAAAAGACAGGAGGCAATGCTGGATGGTATTGGTACACCTTGCCATTCCTTAATGGTCATCGTTTGTTGTAACTTCATAGAAAAAAATGCACAAAAATCTTCTGGAGGTGTTCTGGAGGCCCAGTTACCTATTCATTAACCCTTCTGACCTATTTGGCAAACTTTCCAGAAGCCTAAACACAAGGATCAGAGTTGAGTTAGTACATCTCCCCAACAAGATTCCAGACATATTAGAAAGCATTTCTAAGATCATAGGGTCAACTAGCACTGTCAGGTTACCAAAGACACAAGAGGAAACTTGCCAAGCACTGTTCAAGATGGAAGAAAGTATCAGTTAAATTATAGACTTAACTGGTATAATCTGGTATAATCTTCTGGGGACAGTTCTAAGAATATGGCATTCATATGTATGTATATATATTATATACATACATATGTACACTTATGTGTCAGTAAATGACTAATACCTCTAGCACATGCTAAATATAACACATACTTACAAAAATTACATAGTGTTATTAGTAAGTAAATTTGAGTTTTAAGGTGTTGAAATCTTCCAAACTTTCATTCCCTATGAAGATATATGTTTCATCTATCAGAATTAAATATAAAATGAGGCTCCAGTATAAATCTGGCTCAGTTACAGATGAGCAGATGGTACCTACTCCAGCAGCAAGAAGAACTTGATTCACAGATATAAAATGATTAAAATGTAAACAATAAAGTTGTTTTTATATATTTTCAAATGAAGACATTATTTCAGAAACTTAAATGCTCAGTTTGATATTTTTAAAACTTCCACATCTTGAAAGATAATTTTCTTCCAGCACGCTCTGGGAAAACTCTCTTTTGGAAGTCATCTGGATGGCTGCCACTGCCTTTTCCTAAATACAAAAGAGTGAGAAACAAAACATGCAGAATAGTAGCGGTGAAAGCTAACTACTGTCTAAATATTAAGAAACTTCACTTCCACTATTTAAAACAGTGCAGCTCACTTGAGCATTGTAAGCAAAGAATATAGCTTCTGTTGCTTAGAAAGGAAGCTCCTCCCTGTGGGCTTCAGAGATGCATGGATCTAATGTGAGGCAGGAATGCTTTACTCTTCAGCTAACTTTGAAGCTAACAACCATAATGATTCATATTTGTTATCCTCTGGCTGTCCAATTTCTTTGCATACTCTTCAAGTCACAAACCTAGGAGATCATTGGAAGCTGCAAGTGTCACATACTAGATGTCACATATTACATCCTGGGTGGTAGAATCCTGTAGTACTATACTATGATACAGAAGACATAAAAAAAAAAAAAAAGCCTTTAGAAGTTTTAGAATGTCTCTCTCTCTCTCACACAGACACACACACACACACACACAAACACACACAAATTGGCATAAAAGGTAATGTAGCCCAAGAACAGACAAGCTGATGGTGACTTACCTTCATTTTTCCATTTCCTGTGTATCTAATATTTCCTTGTATATCTCTCATATTTTTAAACAAGCAAACAACAAATATTAAAATGCATGGGTTGAATATAACAGTGGAGGAGACATTAAAAAGAACTGAATTTAAAAGAGCATAATACAAATATCTGTATTTGAACAGTAGATAATATAAACCTTTAAAATAAATTTTAGCTATTTCTTTTATTGTTGAGATTATAATTACATCATTTCCCATCAACTTAAAATTTAACATTTTACTTTTTCTTCTTTGACAGTTCTGTACATGTATACAGTACATTCTAGTTATTCTTAGCTCCCAGTCTCCCTTATCTTCCTCTTACCCTTCTCATTTGCACTTCCTTGCAGGAGGTCTCTTTCATACATTCATGTCTTTTTGTTTTGTTGTGTTTTATTTTGTTACCCATGCTGTTGAACCAACACCATCTGTGTGACCATAGGTTTTTGGAACTGTTCATGAGATCCTGGTGGCTTGTCCATGTGTACATCATTGAATAAATGTCTCTCCCCTAGAACTTGCCACTTTCCAATAGTTCAGCTAAAAAGGAATATGGCCCCATGAGCCTTTCCCAGACCCACAGTCAACTAATGAGGAGCTCAGCTTTGTGTAGGATGAACAGAGATAATCTCAGCCACTCTAGAGTCATTATTGTAATGGTTAGAAAATCCCCAAAAGATAGTCCTTTGTCTTTTTATCTGGCTCTTCAATTCTTTCCTACCTCTTTTCTCTGAAGTTCTTTGAGCATTGGAATTTTTGATAACCTAATAAAAATGTCTAATATATATATGTGTCCCTGAGGAGAAAAGTAAAGCTAAGTGTTTATGTAAATAATAGCTAGAAACACTCTAAATTTGGCAAGAAATACAAACCCAAATATTTTAGAAAACAAGTGTGACCCAAAGCTGGTAGATGACTTAAAGATATCAAGAGAACTAAAGACAAAGAAAAATTCAGAATAAGTAAGAAATAATCTACACTGAGATGAAACCAATTCAAGAGCAGCTGGTTCTTCATCAGAAAACATGGAGATTTAAGAAAAAATGGGGGGGCATGAACAATTTTCAAGTGAATTTTGAACTCAGAAATAAAACATCCTTGAAGAAGGAAGTAAAACTCATCAGTTTCTTAAAAGAAGAAAAGAAAAAAGTCTTTTTCCAGTAAATACAGCTTTGAAACAATTGAATGGAAGAAAGTCTCCAATGTGAAATTAAAGTACATGAGTAGGAAATTTGTATTACTAGGAAGGAGGACAGGGAAATTTGCATTACTAGAAAGAAAGACAGCAGTAATGAAATATACATGAAAAATCTACAGGATCTCCTCTTGAGTCTTGAAACTATGCTGAATAGATGAAAGATATTTTGTGATGTAGCAAAAATATTTACCCAATAGATCAACTGTATGATGTAGATAGTATTTCTATTTTCTTTTTAAAAGGGGAATTCTCTCTCTCTCTCTCTCTCTCTCTCTCTCTCTCTCTCTCTCCTTCCCTTCATCTTTCCTCTTCTCTCCTTCTCTTTCTCTCTTACTGTATATGTGTATCCACCTGTATATGGTATCCTCAGAGGCCAGAAGACGTTGTTAAATCCCCAGAGATTGCACTCCAAACAAAAAGGAGCCATTCAGTGTGAATTCTGAGAACAGAATTCTGGTTCTCTGAAGGAGCAACAAATACTCCTAAATGCCAAGCCATCTCCTCAGTCTCTTAAACATTATCTCTAGGATAAAATAAGGAGAATTGAAGCACCTTAAGTAAGAACAAGAGTAATGATTGCACTCAGGCAAACTGGTCCTCTAGGCCTTAGCATATAATCTTGCCCAAAGTTAACAAATAAGAATATATTTACCTATAACATACAATCATTCAAAAGCTAATAGACACAATGGCCATTTTAACATTATAGTAAATATTTAATAAAGGTCAGCTAGATAGAGTTTTATAAGGCAGAATTAGCATCTTGTTCTATTCCTCTAGATTCACAGACACTATAAGCAACTCAAGACATATTTTTATTCAAGAGAGAAGGACTTTTCATAGAAAAAGGATTTCTAGCTCATCAATAAAACTAATGATCAAGAAATATGAATTCCCTGAACAACACACAACTGCATTGAAGAATAGCAGCTTTTTTTATGAACAAGAAGATGCTACTTGATTATTTGTATAAATGTTGAAAAGAATTTCTTAGAAAGATTGTGACCAGAGATTGATTCTCCAAAAAGCAGTGGGGAGCTTCACAATAAGAAAAAATTAGACTCCATCCCACAGTGATAAAGGCTGTAGAACCTCAACTATGCAGCATATACTATGAAGCTACTTTCAAAACAGTAAGTCAAATAAAAGCTCAGAAATAGCACAACAGGACAAGCCTATTACCCTCAAGAGCTTCGAATCAAATTGCAGGCATCAGTTACACAGTAACTCCTCCAGTGGACTTGTCAGCCATGGAATGAAATCCAGTTTTTTTCTTGCTATATATCCTGGGCCACAGCTAGGAACCATTTTGAAAGCGAATTCTCATGAACAAAATATGTCAGAAACAGATGAACACCCTGTTCATTTGTATCTCTCCACAATGTCAAAATTTATTCAATAGCAATAAATCAACAAGGTATAACACTTGTACATATACCCATGCCTATCCATGTTCCATCTACCAAGCTAACATTACTCATTGGCCTCACCATGACTACTTAGCTGTTCTACTCTTCCTGTCCTCTCATACCCAAAATAACTAACATTTAGTATGTATGTATATATATATATATATATGAAATATAAATATAATGAAAATTCTTCTAATATCTAAACCAATCAGTACTCAATATGTGTCTGTCTGACTCACCTGATATTCAACTATCAAAGTGAATAATGTCTGAATAAAATCTAGTGCTGAAAACAAAGTTCAACACAGTAGTTACAGCCTGGGGCCTAGAACATCAGTCTCATAGACAAACATATCATCAAAACTGTAGTACAGTTGGGTCTGTCTTGACTACTACAACACACCCACAGAAAGAAGACATGCAGCCTGAATTAAAAGAATAGTAACACCAACAAAAATCTAAAACCAACTGTATTAGTCAGGGTTCTCTAGAGTCACAGAACTTAGGGGTAGTCTCTATACAGTAAGGGAATTTGTTGATGACTAACGATTGTAGTCCAACTCCCCAACACAGCCAGCATCAGCTGTGAATGAAAGTCCAAGGATCTAGCAGTTGCCCAATCTCACAAGGCACAAAGGCAAAGAAGAGCCAAGCTTCCTTTTTCCAATGTTCTTATGGAGGTCTCCAGCAGAAGGTGTGGCCCAGATTAAAGGTGTGTACCACCACCACCACCACCACCACCACCACCACCACCACCACCACGCCTGGATCTGGGACTTGCTTTGTGCAGGCTGACCTTGAACTCAGAGATCTCCTTGCCTTGGTCTCTTGGAATTAAGGGTGTGTACTGCTTTGCCTGGGGCTAAGCTTTTCATGGCCACTATGCCTCAAGATCCAAGGCAGAAATTTGTGTCTTGCAGTTTCAACATCTGGATCACAGGTGAGCCTTCTAATTCTGGTAGTTCACTCCAGAAATATTCAAGTTGACAATCAGGAGTAGCCACTATACCAACTATCTAAACCAAGAGAGTCAGGTCCCAGTAAAAAATGCAGGTAACAAAAAAGGAAAACGAAAAAGAAAAAAAGAAAAAAAGGAAAAGAAAAAGAAAACAGAAAAAAGACAACTTCTTTCCTCCAATAATAATCAGCCCTAATTAAAATAAAATTCTGGATGTACAATTCAAAAAAAAAAATGATTACAAATATGATTAAACAAAATTTATTTTTAATTTACTGTTAAGGAAATGTACTGACCAAATGGTACTATGGTTGAGAGCATTTGTCAGACTTGCAGAGGATCCAAATTTAGTTCCCAGCATCCACATGCTAGTTCACAACCATCTGTAATTCTAGCATCTATAGGCACCAGGTATGCAAATTGTGCACTTACACACATACAGAAAAAAACACATACACCCATAGAATAAAATTAAAAAAAAAACACTTTTATTTATTGGTATAAATAGACTGTTTTGTTGGAGAAAAAATCCTTCATTTTATATTGAAACATAAAATCCCCAAAGTACCCATTTTTATGAAGAAATCATCTCTAGTGGGAGGTGTAGGCAGAAGGCCACCCAGTTTTCTCAGAGCATGGGAACAACTACATTTAGGAGCTTGTCAGAAATTAAATGACTCTTTTTAAATTGTTCTCTAGACCTTTAGTACAATGTATCATTGTAACTTCAGTCATTTTGTCTAAAATAAACCTCCAGCAATAACATTAAATAAATACATAAATAAATTTAAAAACATAAATAAATTTCTTTTTAAAAATGAATGCATAACAATAGTAAATATAAATATATGAAACTTTGGAACTTCCAATTTTCTGAATCAAACACTAATGGACATAGAAGTTAAGATTATTTGATTCAATAAGAATAGGTAATTTTAGTACCTCACTCTCAGATATACATAGCTCATCCAAACTAAAATCCAATAAATAAGCCTAAGTGTTAAACTATATCATAGAACAAACAGACTTAAAAGATGTTGAAAATTCCTTAGCCAATCTGACCAAAAGAATGAGAAAAGCCAAATTAACAAATAAGAAATGAAAATATATTATTATAATCAGTTTCAATAAAATCCAGAACATCATTAAAGAATTCTTTGTAAACCTATACTCCAAAAAGCTGGAAAACTTAGAAAAAATAAAAAAATAAATTACAATGTGTGTGTAAACTACCAAAATTAAAAGCAGAAGTTATTCTACTCATGGAAACCAAAACTGTAATCAAATGCCTCCCCCACAAAGAATAACCCAAGGCCAGATAGATTCTGAGCTGACTTCTATTAATTTTTTAAGAAAGAGTTAATCTCTCAACTTGTACAAAATAAAAAGGGATAGGAAATGAAATTCATTCTATGAACTCAGTATTTTTCTGAAACCAAAACAGAATAAATTTAAAATACAAACTATAGACCAATTTCTCTGATGAATATAGATACAAAGACTCTCAACTAAAACACTTGAAAAATAAATTCAGAAAGACATTAAGAAAAACATATATCATATATACCATAAAAAGCTTCATCCAAGTTAAGGTTGTTTCAAAATATGCAAATCAACAAAGGTTCATATAAATAACATTTCTTATAAATAAAAAGTTCAAATAAAATGTACATGAACAAACGTTCATTTAAATAAACTTGAACACAGAAATCACATGATAATTTTCAATAGATACCAAATGGGCATTTGACAAAGTTCAAAATGACTTCATAATAAGCATCCTGGAGACATTAAGAATATAAGGAACATAACTTAATATTAAAAAGGCCATATAAAATAAAGGGATAGCCAACATCAGGGTAAATTTGGGGAAATTGAATTCACTCTAAAATCAGGAAGGTACATATATACCCACTGTGAGCTCTCATTAAAATTGTGTTAAGTCTGGCCAGAACAATAAACCAAAAGAAAGACATTTAAGGGATAAAAATGGAAAAAGAAGAAATCAAACACTTCTGATTTGTGGATGACATGATTCTATACTTTTAAGATTCTCGTGACTACACCAGTAAACTCTTAAATCTAAAAAAATATTTTCTATAAACCTACAAAAAGTAAATTCAATTTACAAATATTTGTAGCCTTTCTATATATCTTCTATGATCTTACAGAGAAAGAAATCAGGAAAAATATCTCATTCATAATGTCCTTAGCAAAAACAATAAGTACCTATAAATAAGTTTTACCCAGAAAACTGAAAGACTTCTACAAAGAAAACTTTAAGTCATTGAAAAAGAAAATAAAACAATATACTAGACAACCAGAAAACCTTCCATGAACCTGGTTTGGCAAAACTAACACAGAAAAAATAGCTATAGTACCAAAAGGAACTTACAGATTCAATGAACTAGCCTCCAAAACTCCAATGTTATTCTTCATTGAACTAGTAAAATCATCACAAAAATGCATATGGAACCACAAATGTCATGAATAGTCAAATCAGTACTAAGGAAAAAAATATGGATGGAGTATCACAAGAACAGATATCTAGTTATATCACAGAGCTATAGTGACAGAGAAAAACCAATAAAACAAAAGAGAGAACATAGAAGTAAAACGACAAAGCAATGATCACCTAATTTCTGACAAAAGAAGGAAAATTATGAAGTGGGATAAAGAACCTATTCAATAAATTGTGCTCACTAAATAGGACATCCACATGAAGAAGAAAGAAACAAGATCTATATCTTCAACATGTACTAAAATTGACTCAACATCAAAGACCTCAGTTTAAAGCATGAAAGGTGAAACTATTAGAGGGAAACATAGGAGTGCTTTCAAGTTATGGGTGTTTTGGTAAGAGCTTTCCAAATAGAACCCTAATTGCATAATACCAGAAAATTGGACTCTTTGAAATGAAAGTTTCTTCAGAGCCAAAAAAAAAAAAAAAAACCTGTCACCAGAGCAAACAGAATGGGAGAAAAATCTTTACCTGCTATACTTCAGACAGAAGGCTAATGTACAGAATCTACAAAGAACTACAAAAAGTGAACAGCAAGAATAACCCCACCAATGAGTGAAAGTGCTAGTGACAAAAACAGATAGTTCCCAGAAGAAGATACAACAGAGCCAACAATCCAACTTGAAAATGTTCACCATCCCTACTCATCACAAAAATGCAAATTAAAATTAGTTTGAGGTATCACATCACTTCAGTCTGAATGACTATCATCAAGAAGAAATCTGCCAACAAATGCTGGTGATATGGAGACCTCTTTTCCCTGCCAATGGAGATGCCTACTAATATGGCCATTATGGAAGTCAGCATGTAGAATTATCAAAACATTAAACATAGTTATCATTCACAAAAGATCCCAAATCACCACTGAGGCACTTGCACATCCATTGCTGCCCTATTCATCATAACAAGGAAACTGACCCAGCCTAGATGTCCATCAGTGACTGAGTAGATAGGAAAACATGGTGTCTAGACATAAATGGAAAGTTAGGCAGCCACAAAGAAAACTGAATTCTTGGTGTTTGCAGGGAAATGGATGAAACTAGGGATGGTAAGCAAACATCTTGCTTATTCTTTATGTCAAGCAAAACACTTTACAGAAAGAGAAACTATATGTGCTTTCTCTCATATTCATGACGTAAATTTAAATTCATATGTGTGTAAATATATCAGAAAACTGGATCTAACAAAAATCTAGAAATGTGGTCATAAAAAGAGGAAGTGTTTAAGGAACGGGGGAAATTGAGAGGATGTAGATTACATGTAAAATGCAAACAGGACGACTAACTGGGGAGAGAGAAGGTAATGAGCTAAGATCAGCGTGGAAGGGGAGGAGAAGGCTTGAGAATAAAGTAAGATAATACTCAACAGGTTTATCTAAAATATTAAATTTTAAAATATAATGTAGCCGAGAAAATAATACAACCATTAAAAAAGAGGAAAAACTGTAAAACTTTGAAAAAAGAGATGAAGTTATTACAAGATGCAAAAACTTCCCAGCGTCCATGAATCAGGAAGATAACTCTCACTAACTGGTCATAATAGCAAAAGTAATGGACACATTTGAAGCAATCACTCAAATGCCAATAACATTATTCACAGAAATATGAAAAGAATCTAGAATTTAGAGGTCATGCTGAAATGCAATATTATTTATGCTAAACTAAAATTAATTTTAAAATAGTAATAAAAGTGGAAAGATCCTGGAGTAAAAAGACCTACCACTCCCCCCACCCCCCACCCCCATCAGTTTCAGCCCTGATGTAAATAAAGTATGAAAGACACTGGGAAATTTTAAACTGTGGCTGAAAAAAAAACCAAGACCAACCCCCCCCCCCAAAAAAATCAAACAAAAAACACAAACACTTACACCATTGCTGTGCTTGTTGCTTGTTTCTTATCTGTATTTTTCCCCAGTGCTAGGATGTACCTAAATCTGGGTAAAGCTGTGGCATCTTGGGGCGTTAGAGTTTAGATGATACTCTGAACCCTAAAGTTAGGGAACAGGCAGCTCATGAAACAATTGATTTCCTCTAAGGCAGAAATAAAAGAGCTGCTGTTCTATGGAACAACATCTTTTCACCTCCAGGAAGATGCACAGCTTTGCAACAAACACAGATAACAGTGATGCTAAGAGGTATCATGAGTGTTGACTCTTGTAGAAATCTAACATAATTCACTCTCAAAAACTAAAAATGCTTGACATTCCACTGAAACTTGGGAAGTATCTTAGTAGTAAAGGATGCATCCAATGTGAGCAAAACAATAAATTCAATTTCTAACATGGCAGAAGGGGAGGGAGGGACGGGGGAGGGAGGAACGGAGGGAAGTAATGAGGAAGGGAAAGTAAATCAGAACATTTTCCTGTTTCGTTTTTTTTTTTTTTTTTTTTTGGTTTTTCTTTTAGTTTTTTTCTGAAAATCTTTAATATGCTTGTAAGGACACGGCATTCATGCGGGCTGCTGGAGCACCAGCTCTACCTTCTTTCTGGGGCTCCCAGGACCCCTTCAAACACAGTAAGTACCCCGAGAACCCACAGTCCCCTCATCCTTGATGATCTCCTCTTTCCAGGTTCCTGGCTTAGCTGTCACAGAAAAACCCGGTTCAGGAGCATCTCAGGCCAGAAGACCAGTAGCTCACACCCAAGTGAGGAAGCCAGGCCCACATATGTGGTATTCCTATCGTTTTCCTTCTCGCTTCATTTTCTACAACTGTAAGGAATTATCTTGATTTTTGCTTGGCAGGAAAAAAATTAAAGAGTAATAGCTGCCACTAGTACCATATAAACATGAAGTATTTCCTGTTGTAGAAGCTTACCAGCCCCAATCCTGAGGGCAGATAGAAAATCCAGTACACACTGCATTGCTCCAAAACAAATGCCTACCCCTAAACACCCTGTGTCACCCAGAACCCTGCAGGTAGTGATGTAAAGCACTGGAAAGTGATCCTGGAAGCTGCCTAACCCAGAACAACAACATTCTGTGCTTAGCTTTGCCTTAGAAACGCCAAATAGATTCATAGTGCAAGGAGGCCTCTGAAGTGGCCCAATAGAAAACAGCAGAGCAGCCCAATTGAGGACCCCTCTCCACCAAGGCCCTAAAGAAGCAGGCAGGTATACCTGGTAGTGTACTCTATACAATAGACCCAGAGGAATAGGCAGAGACCGAGCCCATGAACTCTAGGTCATGTCTATCCACCTGGAACACCCTTCACGTGTGCTGGAAGGTGATTGGAAACCACTCTTCTCCTATAGTATAAGATGCAGCCAGGCAAGCTATTCTGAAACCCTAATACCAAGGTTTAGCAAGGAAGGCGGGGCCAAATGCCAGGGGCATGTGCAGCTGCAAAAGCATCTCCTGCAGGTGAACCTAATTGAAGACTGCCTGAGAGACCAAGCATTGCTGGTGCAGACAATGCCAGCCAATCAGGAACTGCTGTTTAGAAGAGATGCTTTCTTGGGACCAATGGGACATGGGTGGGGCGTATTAAAGGAGCTTGCAGCAGTGTTCCGATGAGCTTGCTTTGCCGTTTGTCACCTGCTCCCAGTGTCTGTGTCAATGACACAGACTTTGCACCGCCTCCAAGAGCAGTTAGGGTCAGTTGGCGAGTAATCCAAGGCACAGACAACACCAAGGAGTAGTCTTCCTTCTATAAACCTCTGTGGCTCTAAGCAGCAGCTGAGAATCTCATTCTAAGAAGCTAGACCCTGGCATCCACACAGCTTTACAAGACCAACTGTATGAAACCTAGCAAAGTGGCTTCAGTGGCTCATAGGCAGGTTTCATGCCATCTGCTTCTCATCTGCACGAGTCCTTCCTCATATAACCATGCAGCTGTCTAGTGACCCACACTTAGCCATAAGCACCACGAGCTACATCTCAATTGCTTGAGTACTCAGCCAAGTTCTGGAGAGCAGACTCTTGGGGTGCACACAGGCATTGCCAACATTGATTTGAGCTAAAGAACGTTTGTTTCAAGCACTACACTGTTGCAGCAACAGGAAACAAAGTCAGAATAGTCTACTCAAATAATACCATAGGGCACACCTCCAGATGAAAGTTCCCTCTTATGAAAGATGGCAATTAATAAAGAAATCAGTTACTATAAATACTAACTAGAGGGGAACACAAGAATGAGACTCCCAAACAAAAGGAAAATGAAAAAATTGCCTGAAATGGACTTCAAAATAATGATTTTTAAAAATTCATAGAATATGTATACCCTTGGCAGTTAGTGGGAGAATCAGACAAATTCTGGAGCATGCTGCCCAGACAATCTAGCTTAATTGGTGAGCTCCAGATACAGGGAGACCTTGGCTCCAAAACCAAAAGATGTAGAGTAATTAAAAGTCGGTACTTAAAAACAACCTCTGGCCTCCCAATGGGTACACACACACACACACACACACACACACCAAACAAACTCTAAAAGTAAAGAATTCAACACATAAAAGGTGATGTTGGATTACAACTTTGCAAATTAGAGGTGTGAAGAACTAAACGAATGAATTTTGACACTAAAAGAGAGCCCTAGAAGTTGACATAGTGCCTACAGGACACTGAGATGGCAGCAGAAAAGGAGTACTGCACACTGCAACCATAATCCATATCCCTAGTCATAGGATGCCCTACTTGGGGCAAATAGAGTAAATAAGATGGTCACAGCAGAATTAATTTCCATGGATGCTGCTATCCTAGTTACTAGAGGATTCCAGAGTGACCAAAAATCTAGAGACCCTGTCTGAAACATATTCTTGCATTATAGTCCAGTCTGGCAACCCTCTTGCTTCAGCCTTCTGAAGGCTAAAATTACAATCCTGTGTGGTGACACCTGGATTTAAGTTTACCTATGACCTCCTTAAGTAATATTTCTTTGTAAGGTCAAAGAGGGGGATAATATTGAATCTGCATGGTGCCTTTGTTTCAAAATAGGAATTCTTACTATATCTCCATGGATTCTCAAACTATTGCAGCAAAGCTCCATCTTGAGAAAAGAGCTGCTCCTGGAGTTCACACCATCCTAGGAAGGAGAAGAATTGACACAGTTTCATGACTGGACACCCCCTCCATTCTGCTGCATTCACAGAAAAGTGTAATGTAAACTGAGTATGCTGGCACATACCTACCTATTAGAGATGCTGAAGGATGGCTATAACTTAATGAACCCAGTTAGATTGATCTACCCGCCTATCCCAGCATCCAAATGTCCTACAGTCAGATAGTCCAAGAAAATAGCAGGTGTCTCCTTCCATATTTAAGAACTACAGTACTCATCCCCTGGGAATCTGGACCACTACACTCCCAATATACATCTATTGCCTAGGCCCTTATGGTTGATACAATTGTGAAACCTGAAAACATGATTCTTACCAAGTCTCAAGTTATAAAAGATCAATCTACTTTTCATGATTTGTTTGTTTAGCCTTTCTGTCTATAAAAATTAATCCCATTGCTCAAGTCATCTGAATATTTATGGAATAAAGTGTTGGTGGATTCTGAAATAAAAAGCCAAGCCAAGTAAAATCCTTAAACTAAATTGTCCTAATTTTGATCTTTGACTCTATTGTACTGGACTCTTAATGCAACTGGGTGAGAGAGTATTGTATAAAACGGGCATTTTTATAGTTACATAGCAATCTTTCACTTTGAGCGCACAAATACAAATTTATCACAAAGTAAAACATATACAATTAAAGCCACATCCCATCATACACACACTTGAAACCCAGCTTTCAGCAGGTTGTGGAAGTAAGACTGACAGGGATTCGAGGCTAGCCCAGGCTACAGTATAAGGTTTTGTCTCAAAAACCAAACCATATTTAGTTACTTATATTAAATATTGTGTCAAGATAAAAATCCTTGCCTTTATTGTTTCATTTAAAAAGGACAAACAGCCAAATACATATCCAGTAATTCAGCTGAGTTGAGTTGCAATTTATGGCTAAGATTGAAGGTAAGATAGATGCCCCCACCTTAGCATTCTTAGGTACCAAATGCCAAAACTTGTTGGGAACATGCTTTGGCATGGTAGAACGAAGCCCCACATGTCTGTCCCGGGGCACTGCGGCTCTGGTTGGGATAGGATGCAGGAAGTGATCGAGCATCTATCCACGTGGTCTGATGGGCAGATTGGGGGCTGTGCAAAGCCTCTACTGTCCCTGCCTGTGGGTGGGGGAGGGGGCTATTCCCAGGGAATGTGTGAAAGCCATCTCCATTGGTTCTCTAGCCCAGGGCACCACAGTCGCCACAGGGTGCCGCAGACAGGTTAGCCAGAGAGCAGCTGGGGTTCACACTGGACTTGGTCTCGGCTGCTTTGGGTGCTGGGCTAACTGCTTAGGCTTGGATGAATGGGTACCATCTAGCAGCACTGGGATTCCCACTGCAAGAGGTTAGCTGCAGCTCATTAATCAAGGATTGGATCCCTCGCTTCCCGCTTTCCAAGGCAGGTCCGGATGAAGAGACAGACCATAATTCTAAGGCGTTTATTTTCATCATGTGGAAAGTGGCATAGATGGAACTGTACCTCCTGCCTCTCCCAGAGAGATGGGGCAGATATAGTAACTGGGAAGGGGCGAGGCTAAGCCTCTAAGTGTCTCACTAACATGGAGATCGCTTGGGGCTGTGTGACCACCCCTCTGCGTGGCCATGCCTCTACCGGAGCTTGATACGTGACCCGTGGCCGGAGCCTAAAAGTTTCCAGGAGCCTTGGCATAACATTTCCAGTCCCTTGCGAATTACTTCAAGGGGTCTCCCAGAGTTTGCCTGTGCTCAACAGGTGTGCCAGACTGCCTGCCAGATCACTTCTCCACAAAAACTTTTAGCTGGAATAAGGATATTGGCACCATGTTATAGACTCATGAAAACCACATTTTAAACACACACATGACCTGAGTTCCTTGAAAACAAATTCTCTGGACTACATAAGATACACTTGTTTCTGTTACAGTAAGAATTGTGAAATTTTGGGTCACTGTTGGCCTGAAAGTGGTCACAGAATTTCTAATTTGTGACCAAAGGATGATCTAAGCCTTTAGAGAAGCTTCTTCATTACAATAAGTATGTTCCTTTTCAAACTACAAAGTTCTTAAGTTACACTGATGTGACTATAAATACAGTCTGAGCATCATAGTTCTTCAAAGGATTCTTCTTCAGAGCCAGACTCATCCATGTATCTTCAAGCCATCATGAACTCTTCCACTTTAATAAGCCTTCACACTCAATTGGTTATTTTGTCTTATACCTGTTGCCTTCATCTCTCTCACATTTGTTTCTTTATTTTCATTTGCTCTGTCATCATCTGTGAAAAAAGTTTGATTTTCTCCTGTAGTTTCCTGCTTCATCCCAGCCTTTGAGTTTCTATGCGTTTACTCTTTGTACTGCCACTCTACACCCTGCCACATTACACCCAGAAATCCACAAGCCAGTTCCTTCTACAGGAAAAAAAAAAAGAAATGTCCAGGTCCAGGCTGCAAGGAGAGATTCTGAACTGAATCAGCTGGGATGAAGCCCAGTTATTAATTTCTTAGAAGATATTCAGGTGCTCCCAGTATAAGGTCAGAACTGAGAAAAGTTAATGATCCATACGTATATAGAATACAGCTCCTATGGCAGATGTGGCCAGTTCTATGTTCAGGTCTTTTCCAAAGCTTTTCTGTTCCACCCTTAGGTATCATATTCTTCTAACAACCTTTAGCAAATACTATCTTAACCTATTAGAAAGAGCTCCTTCATCCCAGTCTTGCAGAGAAAACAGAAAAAGACTTGAGCATCCCCATCCTCTTGGGGTAGCAGCTGATTAATGCCTCCCTAGCCTGGAAGCTGAATTCCTACCTCTTCCCTCTGGACATATTCTGGAGAAATTTATACTCGAGAACACCTCAGTAGGATTGCGTTTGTATTGAAACTCTGTCTACACAACACAGATACCCTTGCTTGCTTTTTTCTTCTTCCATGCACCCCTTACTCTGTTCTTCCTGGAGAAATTCCTAAGAAAGCACTCACCATGGGTTCTGTTTATGAAGAAACCAACCCAAAGGAAAACAATCTCTGTGAAATTAGTTTATAACTTGGTTCCACAGTGTTTTCTGCAATCATTCGTGATCCCAAGGGAACTGGCTTGCTCTGCTGTGCTTATTCTGTAACATTCTTCTGTCATTATTTCCTTCTACTCAAGAGGCCTCTTCCCTACAGCAATACTTCCAACTTTCAAAAACAAGTCCTACCCCAACATCTTATCTATGACAAAATGAAAGTGAATTGCACTGGTGACTCACTCTTCATGAAATCTTCTCTGGCCTGTGTATGATATATAATGCTGCTATCTCTCTTGTATGTAATGGGCAGATCACCTCACTAATTAATTCATTCAGCTAGTATTTGTGTAATGGCTATGTTTATCATATTCAGAATAAAATGGAAAATGAGTATATTCCTGCTTCTAGGTTAAAGGTAGAGGCATAAGATAATTACATGAATATGATTTATAACAAGATTTTATAATAAATATGATTTATAACAAGTGTGATTTATAACAAGGAATATGTAAAGAAGAAATCATAATGTATAAGATACCATTGTGCAACAAATATTCTTAGCTTGGATATATATTTGAATAAATAACCAACAACCTAAAATTAAGAGTTTTTTTATGCTATGTAGTAGTGGTGCATGCCTTTAAAGGCAGCGCAAGGAAAACATAGACAGGAAGCTCTTTGTGATTGGAGGCCAGCTTGATCTACAGAACTAGTTCTAGGACAGCCAGGAATAGAGATTTTTTCTTTCTTTCTTTCTCTTTTTTTTTTTTTTTTGATAATTTATTTGCATTTCAAATGTTTCCCCCCTTTCAATATCTCTCCTTTGGAACCTCCTATTCCCTCCCTCCTCCTCCTGTCTCTATGGGTTATTCCCCCACCCACTCTCATCTTCCCTCCTTGGCATTCTCCTATATTGGGGCATCTAACACCCTCAGGCCCAACGTCCCCTCCTCCCCCTGATGGCTAACAAGACCCTCCTCTGTCGCATATGTGGTGAGCACCATGGGTCCCTCCATGTGTATTCTTTGGTTGGTGATCCAGTCTCCGAGAGCTTCAGGAGGTCAGGTCAGTGGACACTGTTGCTCCCTCCATGGGATTGCCAACTCCCTCAGCTCCTTCAGTCCCTTCTCCAACTCTTCCATCTGGGACTTCACACTCAGCCCAATGGTTGCTGTGAAGTGACTCTTGGGTATTCCAAACTTTTGGGCTAATAACCACTTATCATTGAGTATATACCGTGTTCATTCTTTTGTGACTGCATTACCTCGCTCAGAACGTTATTTTCAAGTTCCATCCATTTCCCTGCAAATTTCCAAAAACATAGCTCCTCTGACAAGGGATCACATCCAAATATGTTTTAGATTTGTGTGATCTGGCTGGGATGACACATCTTTAATTTCTCTGGATAGAATATAGACATGCCCTTAGGACACATTTTTAATCCCTCTGGTATCTGGCACACCTTTAGTATACACCTTTAATCCCAAACAATGACATCTAATTCTTCCTAGATCCTTCCCACCTCTCCCTTTATTTCTCTCCCTCACTAGAAAACAATCATCTAAAAGTAATAACAAAAAAAATAAGATACACTAAAATCAAACAAACTGGGATAGAACAAACAAAGAACCAAAGAAAAAGCACAAGGAACACCTATAGACATAGAGATACACAATTGCATACACATAAATTTCATAAAAACACAAAACCCGAAACCATATGTATATGCAAAGGAACTGTTAGGTAAAATAAAATAAAATAAGAAATCAAGGAAACAGATCTTCTAAGCATAGGAGGAACAATCTACATACATACTCCCTGAGAAGGAATAATATTCTTTCAGTAGATTTTTTATTTTGTTTATTTTGTTGGCTTTTGAAGGAAGCCTTTAATATATGGTCCAAGCTCATTTCCAGCCTGACACTTTCTTGCCCTGCTTGGAGGTTGTTGAAAATATAGGAACATACTACCACATCTAGCTTCTATAAGGGGTTTTCAAGGACCCTACATTATGCACAGTGCCCATCTGTTTTTAACATATAACAATGACTGATTTATTAACTACCTTCTATACGAGCTTTGTTAATAGATTTGCATTCATAGAAGTATTAGTATACTATTAGAGACACACTCATCCTACACACAAAAACACTCTTTTCCTCCAAGTTTCGCCTTCTTTCCATAGAATTCGGATTCTCCAAAACAACAAGAATTGTCCTTTACTCGTCCCGTGAGTAAGAGTTCAGTCTCAGTTTCTGTGATCCTGTGAAAATTCTCTTGGTTGTGTTTGGACACCAAGAAAACAAGAGCAACCGAATGGAATTTTTAAGTTCAAATTGTCTCATGTTAGGATAGTGACAAACAGCTGTCACTAACTGCTTCTGACTGTTGTGTCTTGAGGAGGTTACAGTATAATTATGGAAACTCCTTTCTGATTCCCCATCCATAGATGTTAACTACCCTAAAAAGATTTTACAAGATAAAGCAAAAAATATAAATTTAAAAGGAGGAATGCTAACTGCTTAAACAATTGTACTGATCAGCTTTTAAGGAAATCTTAATGGCACATTAAAATTATATTTTACATACCAACAGAAAATATATGACTGCATGCACATTGAAAATGAATGTTATACTTTAGTAGGCTTAAGGTGCACATATATTTGTAATATAAATATGCTTTCAATAGATTATAATATATTTTATGTAGATTAATTTTGTTATAACTTCTAGTTCTTATCAATAAATATGTAACCATAAATTAATAAAACAAGTAAGATTATATCAGATTTCAATTCAATTTAAAGTATTCTTTAAATTAAACAACTGTTTCTATAACTCTTACCTGAACCTTGGGACTTGAAATATGCTGAGGTGACATAACTGTGTAAAATGTGCAAAACAATCAGATATGATAATTAAATGAACAAAGAGGTTGTTGAGTTTATTGTATATGTTCAGCATAGATCAATAGAGAGAAAGAGTGAATAATTATATATTCTCATTTTAGTCATTTCAGATTGCTACTGGATTCTGCCAAGCATATGGTACCATGTGAGCATATTAATATTTTAATAGAGTATCAGTTTTGAATGGTGCTGGGCCAAACTCCATATTTTAAAGTTGTATTTAGATTTCCCGTAGGTTGCCCAGTCTTGACCTTTACACTTATGTCACATGTGTGTAGACTAAAAGGAAAGGCATGCACACACGTGTGCATGCTCACACACACACACACACATACACACACATACACTCACACTATTGACACTTAACAGCACTCAAGGATAAAGTCTAGTGGATTATATTGAGATCCAAAGCCACCCTCATAGCAGTTGACTTGAAATTTTGGATTAACATTTTTTTTTCTCTTTATTAGCTCAGAATTGGATACAGCTAAGAAATTATATATCATAACTGAACCAAAGAAAACTATTAGAATGATGCATACATGCAAAATTACTTCCCCACACTTTTAGTAATGACAAATGAGGGAGAGTATTGTTTTTGCTATTGACATTGCTTCTATCCTGAGGATTTTTGGCATCAGGTGATGGTATCTGCTAGTTCTGTCCTTCTAGGGATCTCTACTCTATCATTGTACACCTGGGTTTCTCCACACTTACGTGTCATTTTCTTTTGTTCTTGGAAAGCAAGTAAACAAAACTTTATTGGACTATAAGGATTATTTTGATTTAGCTGTAGTTTTAAGATAATTTATTCTAAATACCAACATTTTAAATAATAATGACAAATTATCTGGTTACTATTTCATGAAGGATGTGCCAATATGTTGATACAGGAAACCAGAAAGTTGTTAGCCTCAAACAATGAAGTTGGATGCTCCTGTTTTCACTAGAAAGATCACTAGAAGTAGTGATCACTACTAAGATCACTAGAAAGGGCTCTTTAGCACACATAAGCATAGCAGACAAGTTTTGCCCTTGCCTCTTCCCTCTCCCTTCCTGAACCATTAGATTACATTCCTAAAGCTAGCCCACATGCTCTATTCCCTTCTTTGGCCACTGGGACTAAACACCAAGGTCCAGCAATCAAATTCATAATTCTGTTACATTGGATAACCTGTTCAATCAGGACTTACTGATTCACCCTAGCAAACTTTGACTTTTTTCTCCTTAAAACCTATTCCTACAAAAATGCCTGCTGCATCTTTTGTCTGATCTAGAAGCAGCACACACACACACACACACACACACACACACACACACACACACATCTGCTTGTCCCTAAATCTCCTCAATGCTAAGAACTCAATGTGTTCTGTACTAACTCTGAAGGTTCCCCTACAACCTTGGAAAAGTCTGACCTTATTAACTGAGAAAGGAAATTTTCACTAGTCACTTAATACAGCATAACTTTCCTCACACATGTTGAAATATTAGTCTAATCTTTTGTTACTTATCTGCTGAGTTTTATAGCCAGAATGGGCAAGATGAAAGTTACCACTGGAGTAGAAACTTAAGGCTGATAATATGACAGAAGAAGTCTTGTGTGTGCTATAGATGACAAACTTTGTCTTATGTATGCTCTGTGGATAAAATGATGCAAAGGTCAGGAAATGGTAGCTTCACCATGCTCCCAAGAGGGCTCACTGGGCCAAGGTGACTAGCAGAGGCTCACTCAAAATCACTGGGAAATGTTCTCAGAGTTCACATAATTGTCAACCTCAGCAGGCTTATTCAAAAGAGATTCATACTTGAGTTGCTTTTCCTATGCAAATTAGACAACTCAAGAATTTTTTAATAACAATGGAGTTTTAATTGGCATATTAAATCCCTACTTCCCACACTCAGCAAGCCAAGGCACTCCTCCAGTGACTGTGATTAAGCCTTTTGCAGAGTTATGAAGTTGGAGAGGTTTGTAAAAGAAAAAAAAGAATTAAACAGCAGGGGGGATTTAGTCAAAATGTCACAGCTCTGGTTCTTAGCCCCCACCCCACCCCCAATCCATCTCCCAAAAATAAAAAAAAAAAAAATTGGAGAAGAAGAAGAAAGAAAGAAAGAAAAAGCTCAGGCAGTTGGCTTGACAATACATTTGATGCAACCTATTTTTCCAGAAAGGATTAATTCATGGTTACTGTTTGGAAAATTATAATCCTAAAGAAAATTATTAAATTCATGTGGCATCACTTTTCCTCAAAATGTTTTATAACTTTCAACCTCTAGGTGACAGTACCAGTCATTTCCAGTTTTTATATTAAAGCACAGACTTCCTCCGGTGTCCAAGAGCCATAGATACTACATTCATACATCTCTGTATGAAGGAGCAGCAAATAGATGGTTGGAAGCTTGAGTGAACAGCAAAAATAAAGCCAAACCTATAATCTGTTTATGAAGTAAAGTATTGTTCCACAGAACAGAATAATTTTCAGCTTTCTTTGTGATAAATGTGTGGGAATCTTGGAATGTGTCATCTCCTTAAATACATAAGTAATGTATCTCCTTTGTATCTTCATTAATCTTTGCTATTCTGAATAATTTTGATATTCAAGTAATTTTTAAATTATGATCAAAGAAAGGAATGCTATTCTACAAACATTAAATAGTTGCTCCATGGCAGGTATGATGATGGATCTGGAATCAGGTTAATGAAATGTTGCTTCTATACTTTGATAAGGCAGTATACAATAAATAACTAACAATTATGATAAAAATCACGATACAATGGTAGCCATTCAATTCAATTAAGAGAACTTCCATAAGATGAAGTTGAGCCAGAAAAGTAAAGGAAGAAAACAAATAAGAAGAGAAAGGAAGGAAGACTTGGAGAGACAACCTAATTCACTTCCTTCATGGACCCGTGATTAATACTAGTCTTGTAGACTCAATTTTTTATAACCGATCCTGGAGACTTTGTCTGTCAATTTGAAATAAATGCTGAGTGATGAGAAGTTCCATAATCTTAAACCTTCCAACTGTTATACATTGTAAAGAATATGAACAGCTCAGCAACTAAAATTCCTGGTTCAATTTATTAAACAAAATACAAACTGTAAGTTAAAACTTCTTTCTTTTGTCAAGTTAATAGCTGTTAGGAAGCTTTGAGTGGAGAAGATTGGCACAGCCTTCTACTTAGTTCTGTACTCTGCACTTATTCACCTGTCCAGTTCTCATCTGCATACAACATATCTGCCTCTGCCTCATTTAAAGGACAACTGCAAATTTAGGCCTTGGCTGGTAATACTGGAATCTGAGCAAAACACATTCTGTTTCAAAAGGTGTTTTGAGCCAAATGTTATGGCATATCTCTCAATCTCTGCTACTCAGGAGACAGAGGATTTATGAATCTGAGAGAGCTTAGGCAACATGAAGAGATTTTCTACCCTTCAAAAAAGGGGTAACTTAAATATAAACGAACACAGGGGAGTAAGAAAGCCAAAGTCTCTGACTTCATGGAGTCTATAGCCTTATTTGTAAGTCAACATATAATTTATATGCATCATGTAAATCTTTGATATAGATATAGATAGACATGTAGATGATAGATATATAGATATGTAGATATGAGATCTATAGATATATCTTACATATAACATACATTAGTGACAAAATTCATGGAAACTAATTGAGCAGAATAAGAGTCAGAGTGCTTGAAGAGGGAGGGGCTATTTTACTTACGGCAGTCAGAAATGTTTCTCTGCAGAAACCTGAATTTTTTAAAAAGTTTTTTTTTTTTTTATGTTTTGCGGATATCAGTGAATATCTGATATGCTCTGTAGGGTATTACAGATCAAGGGAGTAACAACAAAGATCTTAAGGTTGGTGGATGCTATGTATATTCAGAAGACACAGAAGACCATTAGTGTGATGATGGGAGAAGAAAATGAAGTATGTTTGAGATAAGACACAAAAGTGGAAAGAGTTTGAATCATGAGGAAATATCTTGGACTTTCTTAGGAGTTAGAACTTTCTTGAAGTCTGGAGCAGACATGTACCACAATATAATGTTTGATTTTAAAAGATTACTCCGAACTCAAAGTGAAAGATTCATACACAACATGAAAGCAAGGAGATACTTTTCAGGACTCAAGCCAGAGGAGAAAGTGGTTCCACCAATAGTGTCAGAGAATGGTATACAACCCAAAGTGCCAGACTGTGGTATCCTGCCCATAGTGCCAGAAGATAAAGAACCAATTCTTGTTTTCTCTGTTTAGTTTTTATCTTTCCCATGTGATTGCTGGCTTTCCTTATACATATAGCAGGATGTTTTCTGAATTGTAGTTTTAATGTTTAATGCTGTCATTTTTATTCCCCTTGAATTTGACTTATTCATGTTTTATTCTTGTCAGTATTTATTAGTGCTTTTGCTTTCTGTTATTTTATTTTTCCCACATTAAATATCTTGTAGTATTTTATTTACCTATTTAACTTTTTTCTTTTTCAATACACTCACATTTTTGTTACTAATCTTTTTAATTAGATTTTAAAAAATATTTTTATGGTTGAGAAATCTTATTGTTTTCCTGTCCTTTTCTTTGGTCTATTCTTTACTCTTCTCTCACCATCTTCTTTCTTTTCTTTTATCTATTTGACCTAGTGTCTACCCTTATAGTTCCTTCCTTCATGTTATGCATTTACCATTTCCAAATTTTAAATCCTAACTTCATAGCACATTCTACATTGGATTTGCAATGATCATTCATATTCTCATTGGTGATGTACAAGTGCAATGCAGTTGACTTGACTTATAGTCTCTTTTTGTGTTTTGCAAGACTTGCTTTTGTTCTTGCTACAATAGTTTGTTTCTTCCACAATGAGTGGCCTTGCCAGTACCACTTGAACCTTCAAGAACAAGATTTTCAATAAAAAGATTCTCTCTAGGCCTAGAGAGATGGCTCAGCAGTTAAGAGCACTGGCTGCTCTTCTAGAATTCTTGAGTTCAATTCCCATGAACAGCATGGTGGCTCACAACCATCTCTAACGGAATCTGATGCCCTCTTCTGGTATGTCTGAAAACAGCTACAGTATACTCATATACATTAAATAAATAAATAAATATTCTCTCCAAACTCTACAAATGGTATTCAAGTCCTAACACAGTAGGTAAATAAATAAATAAATAAATAAATAAATAAATAAATAAAACGACTCCTCCAAAAGGACATGATTATACAACAGCCAGAGATACTGAAATGGGTAAAATTCCAGATGAAACATTTAAAGTTTTCCTGATAAAAAAATGATCAACGACCTGAAATAGAATACATACAAGCAGAGGAATTCAATCTAGACCCCAGAGGAAAGGTAGCAACTTAGAAGCAAATGTCCATAATATTAGATGATTGGTTGTGGCTTACTGTAATGTTCTCCATTTGTTGCAAAGAGAAGTTTCTTTGATGTTTAGTGAAGACTACACTTATTTGTAGGTATAAGGACAAATATTTAGAATGAAACTGGGGATTGTGCTGGTTTAGGCAAAGGATAGTTTTAAGTTCTCCTCCAAGATCCATAACTTCAGTTAGCCTTGGATAGTTTGCTGAGTTTCTAGAACCAGGCATCAAATGGTCAGTGAGAAGGAGGCTTGAACTACCATACAATGTCCTAACAGCTAAACTAAGAAGTAATAAGCAAAGCTACCTGCTCAGACTTTCCAAAGGAATGAAGGATCTTTGTGGTGCATGGAATAGCCATGCTTCAAATAAAGCTCTGAGAGACTGGCAATCTTTTCAGAAACACAGGGAAACAATCAGCAAGGTGTGAACCAACTTCTCTGTTTCTCTAAGCACAAGCTGTGTGCTACCTAATTACCTAATATCTATGCCCACAAAGGACAGACAAACACACACACACACACACACTCACACACACACACACACACACACACACACACACACTTAATTTCTGTTGTTTCTCTTGTGAATTATATTTCTATTCAACTTAGAATAAAAAATTACAGACCCTAGTAAGCTATAACAACTAAGTATAGTTTTATTAAACAATAAATTTATTGAGGGAAATTTCAGAAGCATGAATTTGAGATTACTTCTAAGAGAAGAGAAACATTATAGGTTCCTACACAATAAAAGAGTCTTCTCTCCTGGTAGCATATTAACAAGTTATATATCACCAGATAGTGAAGGGATCATATGAGCTTTCATCTTGCTTCATCTAATAACACTAGCAGGCCCAGTCTTATATGCTCCACATGCTGGTAACCACAGCTTTCCTGTTGGTAATAATAATATCCAAAACAGAGGAAAATGCCACACACCACCATTGCATCAGAACATTTATTCACGGGGCAAATAATATTGTCTACAAGCTATAAACTATTTGAAGGAAAAGAAGTCTCCCTGAAATTCTAGAGAATTACATTTTATTATAATAATTGATTACCTCTGATCATATCAGAAGGACCCATGCATACTGCCAATCAATAAAAGTAAGTAGTAGCTACCCCACTGTAAAACCTATAAACATCTATGATCAGTCAGGCAAAATAAACCTCAGGGAGCACTAATGTATACTTGGGTATAACCAATAGCTATCTAATTAGACTTAAGTCCTTCTCAAGAGGAACAAAATCATGCCTAGTACTATAAATACAGCCAACAACCCATGACTGGTGTGGTCATAATTCCTAAAGAAGAACCTACTACAGCCACTTTCCTAAAGCAGTCTAATTCCTAACAGTTTTATTAATGTTTGTACTTATACCAACAGATAAGTTTAGCACTCACTCTTCATCAAAGTCAGTTCTTTGTTAGAGGGAGATCATTACCAAGAGCCACGATCGGTTAAAATGCAGACAGCAACTAGCCTTGGGAGGTTTCCAATCTCAGCTGATAAATGTACGGTGCAACTTCTATATCTAAGTCCAAGAGAATGTCTTGGAAAAGGGAACAGAAATATTGTAAGAGCCAGAAGGCCAAGACATCTGCTTTAATATAGTGTATTCCATAAATGACAAGGAAACAAAACTGAATCCATGAAATCTCAACAACATGGTTATCTAAACAAGACTTACACAATGAAAGCATCAATCTGCATGCCAACATAGATGGTGGCCCCATCCCTAGATAAATAGTTAAAGGCATTAACCTCTGTTGAGAGAGGGAAAATCAATCTTCTCTGGGGACCAGACACCTGATAGTAGCTAACCCTAAATATATATCCATGAGCAACACTAAATGTACTCAGCAAGTTGGGAGGAAATGGTGGAGAATGGGGGGGGGGGGCAGGGTAAAAATAATATAACTACCATAGTCACATATGAAATTCGCAAAAAATACTAAAACAAATAATGCAGAAAAATCTCCCAACACCATCCTTTCAACAAAGTAAAGAACATCAAGTAAGATCTGTGTGGTTGTTTGAATATGCTTGGCTCGGAGAGTGGCAGCATTAGTAGGTGTAGCCATGTTGGAGGACGTATGGCCTAGCTAGAGGAAGTGTGTCACTGTGTGTTGGGCTTTGACACTCTCCTCATAGTTGCCTAGAAGAAAGTCTTCTCCTGTTTGTCTTTGGAACAAGATATAGAACTCTCAGCTCCTTTAGTGCCATGCCTGCTTGGATGCTGCTAGGCTTCCTGCTATGATGATAGTGGACTGAACCTCAGAACCTGTAAGTCACCGCCAATTAAATGTCGGTCGTTCTTTATAAGAGATGCGTTATTCGTGGTGTCTCTTTACAGCAATGGTAACCCTAACTAAGACAGAAGTTGGTACCAGGAATGGGGTATTTCTGTAATAGGCCTGACCATGGTTTTGGGAGAAATGTACATTGTGGGACTTTGGATTTGGAAAGCAATAAAATGTTTTAAGTGGGACTTAATGGATCATCCTAGTAGGAATATGGAAAATATTGATGTAGACTTAGACTTTTTAAAAGCCTACTTTTATAAGGGTTCTCGATGCTTCAACCCCCCACCCCCTTTCTAGCCCACCATCTAAAGGTAAGGAAGAAAAGATGGTAAATAGGATAAGGAGATGTGGACCTTGGGGCAATCCCAATCTCTATCAGAATACAAGCAGGACAGTTTGGTAGTGTCAAGATTCCAAACATGAATCAGTTGCAGTTGCACACTGTAGCAAAAACCACCAGGCATCCACTAAATCAGACCAGAAACAGCTGCAGATGCCAAGAAAAGTTCTCTAACATGCAGATGATCAAAGACAAAAACTCAAGACCAACAAAACACTGCAAAGCTAGGTAAGCAAGAGAGCCTTCACTGTCCATTGAGTCCTGTTTATACTCTCTCCAAAGATTCATGTGTCCTCCCTTGAGTCTTGACTCAGGAAAAGACCATGTGAGACTGTATCATATGACATATCTAGGAACTTCCACTTCACTATGTTGCTGAGGGTAATTTGAACTGTGGGGCCTGGCTCAAGAAATTTCAGAAGAGAAGAATGCTACTATGTAACCTAGAGACTGGTTTTGCAATATTTTGGTAGAGAATGAGAGAGGCTACTTTTTGCCCTTGTCTGAAGAGTCTGCCTGAGGCTAAAATGAAGAGATTTAGATTAATTGCATTAGCAAAGGAAACCTTAAACATCTGGTATAAATTCTGTTGTGTTGTTATTAAAGTTCACTCTTATGAAGAATGTTTTGATAAAAAGGAGCAAGCTGAGGGAGGAAAAAATTACAAAATGTACAGTTTTAGTTTTAGTAATAAAAGGGCACCAGGAAACACAATGGAGCTAAGTCCTATGTTTCAGCAGGTAAAAATATTAAGGGATTAGTGATTTGGGGGGAAAATCCAACCAAGCTAAGCTTATTGTGTATGCTTTTGCCTTTGAACAGCATTATTATTATTTAGTTATTTTCATTTGAACATTTAATCTGAAATGAACTGCAGTCCAGAAATGGAGGACACAGAATGTTGACCTGGCTCTTTAGAAATATTGACTATGAACAGCTTAGTTATAGGCATGACAGTGCATACCTTTAATCCCAGAATACAGAGGCAAATTGATTTCTGAGTTCAAGGCCAAGCGTAGTACTGATCAGCTCCAAATAGAGAAAAACATAGGTCCAGGTATAGTAGTATACAACTTTAATCCTAGAATTTAGGAGACCAAGGCATGCAGATCTCTTGAGTTCAAGGTCAATCTATAGTGCAAATTTCAGGGTAGCCAAGGTTAGGCAGTAAAGGAGTTGGAAAACAAAAAGCTGATGATAATGTAATAGAAACAGGGGAATCATGGTCCAGCTCCAGCAAGCAGCAGAACTTGGAAGCTTCAGCCATGTGGCTCTGGCTTTATAGTCAAGATGAGAAGAAGACTACTGGGAAAATTGATACTAGTTAGCTGAAGCTAAGAATTATCAGTGATTAGGAAGAGACCAGTGTCTTAGTCAGGGTTTTTATTCCTGCACAAACATCATAACCAAGAAGCAAGTTGGGGAGGAAAGGGTTTATTCAGCTTACATTTCTACATTGATGTTCATCACTAAAGATAGTCAGGACTGGAACTCAAGCAGGTCAGGAAGCAGGAGCTCATGAAGAGGCCAAAGAGGAATGTTTCTTACTGGTTTGCTTCCCCTGGCTTGCTTAGCTTGCTTTCTTATAGAACCCAAGACTACCAGCCCAAAGATGGTACCACCCACGAGGGGTCCTCCTCCCTTGATCACTAATTGAGAAAATGCCTTACAGCTGGATCTCATGGAGGCATTTTCTCAACTGCAGATTCTTTCTCTGTGATAACTTCAGCTTGTGTTAAGTTGACACAGGAAACCAGCCAGTACAATTGACCCCTTGTCAACTTGACACACAAACACATCACCATTAAGCCTCAACCTTTACTTTCTTATTCATCCCCAAGATCTAAATAACTTTAAAAGTCCAACAGTCTTGTATATTAAAAGTTCAATCCCTTTAAAATATCCAATATCTTTTAAAATTTAAGGTCTTTTAAAAATTCAAAATCTCTTAACTGTGGGCTCCACTAAAATACCTTCTTTCTTCAAGAGGGAAAAATATCAGGGCACAATCACAATCAAAAGCAAAATCAAACTCCAAACATCCAATATCTGGGATCCACGCATGATCTTCTGGATTCCTCTAAGGGCTTGAATCACTTCTCCAGCTCTGCCTTCTGTAGCATATATCTTGTCTTCTAGGCTCCAAATGCCTGTAGTCCACTGCTTCTGCTGTTGGTGGTGGTAATATCATAGTACTGGCATCTCCAAAACACTGCTGTCTTCCAATGCAGCTAGGCTTCACCAATAGCCTCTCATAGACTCTCTTCATGGTGCCAAGCCTCATCTCCTTTGCATGAGCCCTTCAGTCCTGGGCCATCAATTCCAACTGAGGCTGCACCTTCACCAATGGCTTTCCAAGACCTCTCACAATTCCAAGCCTCAGCTGTTCCTCATGACCTCTTCATGCCTTCAAAACCAGTACCACCTGGGTGACTCTTACACATTACCAAGTCTAACCACAAGACAGGATACAACCTTGGCTATCTCTGGAACATAGCCTCTTTGTGCTCTCAGTAAACACTTCCCAGAAGATGTCACCACAATTATGCTGGTCTCTTCTTAATCATTGATAATTTCTTAGCTCCAGCTAACCACTATCAATAGTCCTAGTAATGCAAAGTTTTCACTTTAGTAGTTCTGGTATCTTGTTAATCACAACTGATTCATCAACCCCAGCTAACTAAAACCACAGAATCTTCACAATCAAAACAGCAATGGCCCTAATAAAAGTTTTTAATCTTCACTCTGAAATTTCACAAGCCAGACCTCCATCTTCTACACTGTTCTCAACATATCTTCCAAGCTCCTATACAAGATCCCACAGAGCTGTTAACACCAAATGGATCTTCTAGCCCAAAGTTCCAAAGTCCTCCCATAGTCCTCCCCAAAACATGGTCAGGTTGTCACAGGAATACTCCACTATGCTGGTACCAATTTATCTTAGTCAGGCTTTCTATTCTTGCACAAAATATCATGACCGAGAAGCAAGTTGGGGAGGAAATGGTTTATTCAGCTTACATTTCCACATTGCTGCTCATCACTAAAGATAGTCAGGACTGGAACTCAAGGTGAGGAAGCAGGAGCTGATACAGAAGTCATGGAGGGATGTTTATTACTGGCTTCCTTCCCCTGGCTTGCTCAGTTTTCTTTCTTATAGAGCCCAAGACTACCAGCCCACAGATGGTACCACCCACAAGGGGTCCTCCTCCCTTGATCACTAAGTGCAAAAATGCCTTACAGCTGGATCTTATGGAGGCATTTTCCCAACTACAACTCCTTCCTCTGTGATAACTCCAGCTTATGTTAAGTTGACACACAAAACCAGCCAGTACAACCAGCAACACTGAGGTGGAGTCTACTGGGAAGTGTTTTCTGAGAGCACAAAGAAGCTGTGTTCCAGAAATAGCTCAAGTTGTACCTCATGCTGCAGCTGGACTTGGTAATGTATAAGAATCATCCAGGTGGTACTGGTTTTGAAGGCATGAAGGAGTCATGAAGAGCAGCTGAGGCTTGGCACTCAGAGAGGTTGGAAGGCCAATTGTGAAGGTGCAGGTTCAGTTGCAGTTGACAGCCCAGGAGTGAAAAGGAAATAATCATACAAACCATGAAGAGAGCCTATGAGAGATTATTGGTGAAGTCTCATTGCAGCAAAAGATTCCAAAGAAGTGGAGATGCCAGTACAATGGCTGATAACCAAGAATGCCAGCAGCAATGGAATGGAGTCAACCAGAGCCTAGAATGCTACAGTAGGTAGAGCTGGAAATTTGACCTAGGCACTTTAGAGGAGCCCAGATCATGTGTGGATTCCAGTCATTGGAAAAAGAAGGTGTAAAATTGAAGTTGCCTTGGATACCTTAAGATGCTAGAGATGTCAGAGCCATGGGATATCTGCTGAGGAAAGCTGCTAACAGGGAGTGGAACCAACCCAAGAGAACAAAGTTTGTGGTGAGATGCCAAAGCTTTTATGTTCAGACTTCATTTTAGAGAATCTGACCTAAGTTTGAACTCAAATAAACTAATAGGCTAGTACCTAGCATTAATTTTCAAGTTGCCCCCTTCCCCCAACAAAACCTGAGCCTAGCTCCATTCTCTAGGCTAATTCCTAACAAGACCAGCATTTCCAGGTTATACCCTCAACAAGACCAGTGTTTCCAAGTTACTCCCCCAACAAATCTGCACCCGAGGTTATAAGCCCACCCCATGCCTAACGACCACCAATGCAGAGAGAAGCAGAAGTTAAATTTATAATATGATTCCCAGCACTAGCCAATTATGTTAAAGGCCACAATTCCTTTCCAATTAGATGCCTGCACACGTATTCCCTGCTTACTGTTTACTATAAAGCCTTGCCCCATAGACATTCACGGCTCCCCCACCACCAAAACCATCCTGCCTGAAAGTGGTGTGCTGGGGGGTGGGGGGGATTGCGAGCTAGCTTGAATAGAATAAAGACCCTGCTGTGAGTTGCATCAGATCAGCTCTTGGTGTGTTTTGGGGGATCACTAACATTTCCCTGGCACAACAGTGGCACTCAATAAAGATGAAAAATGTTAGAGATATGAAGAGAGCACTTTTACACTAGACATGCATATGCAGACTTTGGAATTTGCCCAGCTGGGTTTTGGTCTTGCTTTGGTCCAGTATTTCTTCATTATGATATTCTGGAATACTAACATATATCCTGTGATGTTGGAGGTATGTGATCTGCTTTTATATTTTGATTTTATAGGGGATTACAGTTAAGTGATTGGATGAATCTCAGAAGAGACTTTGAATGTTAGACTTATAAACACTGGTAGAACTGTGATAAACTGTGGGGATATTTGAAGTTGGACTAAATGTATTTTGCATTATGCTATGTTAGGTATGGCCTCATAGACTCATATGTTTGAACAAATCTATGGGGGCCAGCAAATGGAATGTGGTGGTTTGAATATGCTTGGCCCAAGAAATTACACTATTAGGAGGTATGACCTTGTTGAAGTAAGTATGGCATTGCTGGAGGAAGTGTGTCACTGTGGTGATGGGCTTTGAGACACTCTTCCTATGTACCTTCTGTTTGCATTCAGATAGTCTTCTGTTTGCATTCAGAAAAAGATGTAGAACTCTCATCTCTTTCAATGCCATGCCTGCCTGGATGCTGCCATGCTTCCTCTCATGATGATAATGGACTGAACCTCAGAACTTATAAGCCATCCCCAATAAAATGTTGTCTTTTATAAGAGTTGCCTTGGTCATGGTGTCTCTTTGCAGCAATAGAAACCCTAACTAAGACAATCTGGCTAACTGGCCACCTGCAGATGTGTCTTTGATGGATCCCAGGCTTATTGTAATATAATACTAGGGAAATTCTCACAAAAGCAAAAATTTTAATTCATGGGCTTTTTTTCTTTCTCCACAATAAAGGTATAGATAAAAATTCTCCCTCACTACATGTTCTCTGAACTGATAGCCTTATTTTGGAAAATTATAAAAATGGTAGCAAGATAATTATGAGAATTATGAAAGGGGGCAAATATCTACAGGAAGTAGATCATTGAGGCATGCTGTTGGGTATATCTTGCCCAAAGCTGCTTACTACCTCTCTATTTAGTTTTATTATTCCATGATATGAAAAATCTCTGCAATAGATTCCTGTTGTCATGGTGTTCTGCCTTACAGTGGATCAAGAAATACAACGGCTAAACCTATGCACCACAGCATCCTCAACTAAGCTGTAGAAGGCATTTTGTCACAGTGGCTAACTTCTAAGACAACATCCTTTGATTTTTCTAAGTGTCCATTCGTCCTCAGGCCATGTGTTTTACAGCCCAAGATAACATCAAAATAGGAAAAGTAAGGATCATTGTCCAAGAATTTCCAGCTCAAATTCTTACATTCAGGGATATTAAACATAAATAGGAAGAATATCCCAGAAACAATTACTAGTAATCAAAATAAAATCTTCCTATTTAACTATTCTAAATGAAAAATGCATACCAGCACCTCATCAGAAATTTTTGTTACAGTCTTTAGCAATTATAGAAGTTGAAAATGGTTAAAAACATTTACTATGATTTGACAGAGTAATTAAATCTAATATATAATATTAGAGCTTCTAGTTTGAGTGTCTATTTATGTGTCAGTTTTTCTGTGGCTTATTTTGGTTCTCTTTTAGCTGTGTAGCAGTCCATTATTCTCATGTGTTAGATACTTATAATTAAAATTAACATATGAATTGCTGCTCTCAGGAAAGCTTTGATTTTTTCTGAACATAAATGAGCAATATCCAATCTTATGAGGTCCTGAGCAGAACAAAAGGGTGATTTAAGGAAAACTCATCTCCTTTTCTACCTCTATATAGGACCATGAGCAGATAGAGACAGTTACACCATGGGTTTCCCTAACTGTCAGGTTTTGCAGTTCTTTGAAAAATAATGGGACTCGCTCATAAGCACAGCTGTGTCCATCGATTATTTTCTTCTGTTGTTGTTGTTGTTTGAAACAAGGTTTTCCTACTTATCTCCAGCTGCTCTCAAACACAAGGTTCTCCTGCCTTATACTCTTGATAGGCACCTGCTCTACCTAGCTTCAAGTCTTCAGAGTATATGTGCACTTGTGTGTGTTCATGTCCTGTTGATTGTTTCCCTGGTGAATAGTGTTACCTGACTAATCATCACAGAAGGAGACTATTATGGAGAACATTCCCTTACACCATGAGGAGCAAAATCAAGTTATGTCTAGATTTAAAAATAAATAAATAAATAAATAAATAAATAAATGGAAGGACACTATCTCTGAGATAGACTTTAGATCTTTCTTCTCCTATTGGCTCTTATTCAGAGTTTTCTGTAAGAATTTACTATATGAGGTTTGGAGAGATGATTTAGGGGTTAAGAGCTCAGGTCCATTTCCAGTACCCCTTGTTGGCATCTCACATCCTCCTATAATGCCAGTTGCAGTGGAGTCATTAGCCTCTTCAGGCTTTCATAGGTACCCACAAACATATAGCACGCATGTGTGCATACACATACACACATACACACATACACACACATACATTACTGGTTTTTTAAAGGAATTTACTCTTCAAAGAGCTTTAGAAATAAACCCTTTAAAGAACTGTATTAGCCAGGGTCCTCTAGAGTAACAGAATATATATGTGTGTGTGTGTATATATATATATATATACTTAAGTATATATATACTTAAGTATATATATATATACTTATCACATGACTTACAGGCTGCATTCTAACAATGAGTGGCTATGAACACAAAGTTAAAGAATCCAGTAGTTGCTCAGTCCATAAGACTGGATGTCACAGCTGCTCTTCAGTATATGCTGGAATCCCGAAGAAGTAGGCTATGATGCTCGTGAAGGAATGGATGTGCTGGCAAGTTGACAGGAATCAGGCAAAGAGCAAAAAGGTCCTTCTTCCATGTCCTCATATGACATAAAGCAGAGGGTATGGCTCAAATTAAAGGTGTGTCTTCCCATCTCAAGGTCCAGATCAAAGATATATACCTTTCTTTCTTTTTCTTTTCTTTTCTTCTTCTTCTTCTTTTTTTTTTTTAAGGAAAATCTTTATTTTTTCATACTTTATTTACATTTCAAATGCTTCCCCCTTTCCAGATATCCCCTTTGGAACCTCCCCATTCCCTTCCCCCTACCAGTGCCACTATGGGGGTATTCCCCCACCCATCCACTCTTGTCTTCCCTTCTTGGCATTCTCCTATACTAGGGAATCTAACACCCTCAGGCTCAAGGGCCTCTGTTCCCCCAATGTCTAACAAGACACTACTCTGCCGCATATGTGGCCAGCACCATGGGTCCCTCCATGTGTATTCTTCGGTTAGTGATTCAGTCCCCGAGAGTATTGAGGGGTCAGGCCAGTTGCCACTGTTTGCTGCCTCCCTGGGGCTACAAACTCCCTATACACAACAAAATTGGATAGTCTGGAGGAAATGGACAAGTTTCTAGACAAATACTAATTACAAAGTTAAATCAGGCTCGGATAAGCCTTATAAACAGTCCTATAACCCCTAAAGAAATAGAAGCAGTCGTTAAAAGTCTCCCAACCAAAAAAAGCCCAGGACCAGATGAGTTCAGTGCAGAATTCTATCAGACCTTCAAAGAAGACCTAATATCAATACTCTTCAATCTATTCCACAAAATAGAAACAGACGGAACACTACCCAATTCATTGTATAAGGCCACAGTTACACTGATACCAAAACCCCACAAAGACCCAACAATAAAAGAAAGCTTCAGACCAATTTCCCTTATGAATATCAATGCAAAAATACTCAATAAAATTCTTGCAAAGCGAATCCAAGAACACATCAAAACAATCATTCACCATGATAAAGTGGGCTTCATCCCAGGGATGCAGGGATGGTTCAATACCCGGAAATCCATCAATGTAATCTACTACATAAAAAACTCAAAGAAAAAAACCACATGGTCATTTCATTAAATGCTGAAAAAGCATTTGACAAAATTCAACATCTCTTCATGATAAAAGTTTTGGAAAGATCGGGAATTCAAGGAGCATACATAAACATAGAAAAAGCAATATACAGCAAACCAGTGGTCAACATCCAACTAAATGGAGAGAAACTCAAAGCAATCCTACTAAAATCAGGGACTAAGCAAGGCTGCCTTCTCTCTCCCTATCTATTCAATATAGTACTTGAAGGTCTAGCTAGAGCAATTAGACAACAAAATGAGGTCAAAGAGATACAAATTGGAAAGGAAGAAATCAAAATATCACTATTTGAAGATATGATGGTATACTTAAGTGACCCAAAAACCTCCACCAGAGATCTGCTACAGTTGATAAACACCTTCAGCAAAGTGACCAGATACAAAATTAACTCAAGCAAATCAGTAGCCTTCCTATGCTTGAAGGATAAACAGGCTGAAAAAAAAATTAGGGAAATGACACCCTTCACAATTGTCACAAACAATATAAAATATCTTGGTGTGACTCTAACCAAACAAGTGAAAGATCTGTATGACAAGAACTTCAAGTTTCTGAAGAAAGAAATCGAAGACCTCAGAAGATGCTTATGGATTGGCAGGATTAATATAGTTAAAATGGCCATCCTGCCAAAAGGCAATCTACAGATTCAGTACAATCCGCATCAAAATACCAACTCAATTCTTCATAGACTTAGGAAGAGCAATCCTCAAATTCATATGAAATAACAAAAAACCCAGGATAGCAAAAACTATTCTCAACAATAAAAGGACTTCTGGGGGAATCAGCCTCCCTAACCTCAAGCTGTACTACAGAGCAGTAGTGATAAAAACTGCATGGTATTGGTACAGTGACAGGCAGGTAGATCAATGGATATGTACCTTTCTACCTCAAAAGTCTAGACTAAAAAATGGAATCACCCATTTCAAAAATAAAAAACGTCTCTCACAGGAATGTTTTCCATTTATGGATTACAAATTTTTCCAAATGTAGTCAACTTCACAGCCAACAGTAGCCATTACATGACTAATCATTGCATAGCTATTCATCTACTTTTCTCATTATCAGTTTTCTCATGAGAATATAAAGTACTCAAATGGCATTAAGTTACAGGAATAATGAAAACTTGAGCTTGATCAATAGTTGTATAAACTAAGCTGAATTTCTTTGCACTAAAGTATGGAAACTACTGAGTCCTATAAGAAGTCTGAAGAAAAAATTATTTAAGACGTAGTGCGGACTCAAAGTTTCTTTGATAGCTACTTTTAGGAAACTGTTTTACATCAGCTTGCTAGAGCAGTTCTATGATCTGTATGGTAGTTAACCTTGGTTGATGGTTAATGAGAGCAGAATCACCAAAGAAACATGACTCTAGTGGGTCTGTCAGAGTATTTCTTGAAAGTATTGACTAAGAGAGGTAGACCCTCCCTAGAGTGGCAGAATTCCAACAGTGCCACAGATTTAAGAAGGTCAAGGAAAAAAATAAAGGCCCACCTTTACTTTTTGCTGGTAAGAGCATCTACTCTGTTGCTGCTGTTCTCTTTCTGTTCTTTATTGGCATTGAAACCTAGCTTCTGCTTTCCAATATGAACTAAATAACAATGATGCTTTTGAAACTCTCCAGACCTTGAATGCAAGATTGAGAAGGCTGATGCGTCTACTCTTATAGACTAAGCAGGCACTGGGTTCTCAGCCCCTCCGACGTGCAGCCCATACCATGTAAGCCAATCAAATAAATCTGTTATAGATATTCTTCCTATGAGTTCTGTTCCCTTAGAGAAACCTATTACAATAAAAAAAAAATTAAATTTTGGTAACTTGGGGTTTTATTTCTCTTTTAAAATGAAATAGAGAAAAAACAATGAAAAATAAAATTTGAAATATAATCTCAAAGAGTACTTTGCTATTTTTCTTTCTCTTTCTCTCTCTCTCTCTCTCTCTCTCTCTCTCTCTCTCTTTTTTTGTGGTTAAAGCTCTGTAGATAGCACTTGACTGCAGAAATCCTTGTTTATTTTTTTGCTGTAAAGCTGCAGCATGGGCAGCTGGCAGAAAGGTTTCAGCTATACTCCCGCTGGGTGATCTCATGGGAGCTTCAAAAATCTGGGTTGGCATTGTGAATTTTGAAACTGGAAATTGGAGCTCAGACTAGTTTATTTCTTTTAATGGTCTTTTGGATTGTATGTTTGGTTTGTTTTGTTTTGTTTTTTTCTCCAGGGACCTTAGCACTTGAGTATCTGCACATTTTTAACCTAAATTAGACAAACAATATGAGATTCCCTCTCTAAAATAATAAATCACCTTTCAGTAGTCAGACAAAAGCTCAATAAGTGCCAGGTTTCATTCAGTGCTTTTCTGAAATGTATAGCTTTTGTCTAAGTGAATTTCACAAGGAATAGCCTTTTCAGAGAAAGTATAAGTAAGATAGATGGCTCCAGCAATCCCAACCATGCCCCACAAAGTGAGTAGGTAAATGCCTCAACACTTTCCCAGGAAAGGAAAAGACTTCTCAGTGCTCCCTGAGGAATCAAGTTAATCTAACATACTACCATGTTACCTCAGAAGAGCATGTGCATGTGGCCAGAGCCATAGACACAATGAGCATATTCCGTTATTGGCCCATAAAGTTGCCATAGTTACTGGGGAAAACTGCCACTATTAATTTAATAGTTTCCTTTCTCTTCGTGTAAACATAGTGGTTATTCATCAAATGCGTGCACTATCATTGGTTGACCTGGGACAAAACTGTCTTCAGCAAGTAACAGAACTTTCCTTAAGAATTAAATAAAGTACTTTAATTTAAAGTAGGGAAGAAACTTATGGAGGATGTGAACTGGAATAATTGTTGAGTGAAAGTTGTCCTTAATATATGCCAATCATTCACCCATTTCATTTCCATATCATTCTGTGTAAAAAGAAATGTTTTTTTTTTCATTTTCAGTCAGATAAGACTAACACTCAAACATTTTTTCAAACTCACCATATAGATAAAGGCTAACAAGATGAAGATATAAATCTTTAGTCTGTAGCTTCTTTCCAGAAAAAAAGAATAATAGCCATTACTCCTGGAGTCTCCCCTGTAGTCATAGAAACAGCTGCCATATACTATGCCGCTAACCATATCAAAAATGAACCTAAATACAATAGCTATTTTTCAGTCTGGACTGGGCTCACATAGATGATCATCTCTTGATCTTACCAATGATCACTTGATCATGATTAAGCTGCACTGATTAAGCTGCACATCAGTGGTAAGCTGGGATTGTTTGAAGTATTGGAAAATCCTGGTTCCTTCTTTCTGTCTATCTTGCCAGTGTGGCTTTTTCTGTATTGTTTTGCCAATGTCTTTCAACCCAGCTTTTTCATTAAGGTGAAGCAATTATTATATGGCCCTCACAAACACAAAAGTGAAACTTCTTGAGGTTTTAAACCAAGAATCATCATATTTGCTATTTAGTGAGCTACAAAATTCACATTTGTAATTCAAGTTCAAAAGATAAAGAAGAGAAAGAGTAAATTTTGGAAAATATGAATCACTGGGTCGTGAAGAGTCAACTAGCTCTCAGTTGGATCAAATTGTATTGAGTGTGGGTACCTCAATATTCTTCAGCATTGGTACTGAAAAAGGGACCAGATTGTTCAGCGCAGCACCAGCAGGCTACCAAACTACTTCAGATAAATAATCGTTAAAATGTACAGGATTTGACCAAGGACTGGTCTTGACCTCTAAATGTTGGTTGCAATGCATTATTGGAGTAAGGTCTCTACCCAAGGAGCCTTCCGGTTTCCATCTGTGGCTGGGGACCAGCCATATATAACCATCTATAACCAAATAGGGCCTGGAGAAAGCTAGCGTCCCAGGAGTGTGGACAAGCCCATGAGTGGGGTGAGATGAGCACCACTGCTCAGCAGGACCCGCCCAGAATCCTTAGGACCCAGAGACCAAGGAGCAGCCCGTGAACAGAGCCTTTCAGTTGATGCCTGTAGCCTGTGTCATGCGGCTCCATACCCAAAAAGCACTGGGAAAAAGCTAGTCTTACAGGAGTGTAGACAAGTTTTTGAGCAGGGTAAGGCCAGGACCTTTTCTCAGCAGAACCTGCTGAGAGCCCTAAGGACACAGGGACCTAGGAGCATCCTGGAACAGGAGCCTTCTGGTTTCCATCTGTGGCTGGGGACTTCAGCTTGTGCCACAGGGCTTCATAGCCAAATAGCACCAGGAGAAAGCTAGCCTCCCAGAAGTGTGGAGGCAGGATAAGACCAGCACCTCTGCTCAGAGGGACCCTCCCGAAACCCTCAGGACACAGGGACTGAGAAGTAGTCTTCCTGTTTCCTTCTCCAGCCAGGGAGCTGATCCTGTGACACAGGGCTCCATACTCAAATAATGTCAGGAGAGAGCTGGTCTCCCAGGAGTGCCAACACACCTTCGAGCACAGGCAACACCATAACTTCTGTTCAAATTCCTGTATCAAGAGGGACCCTTGCAGAGCTATCAAGACCCAGGAACCAAGGAAAAGCTGGGGTCAGGATACTTCTGGTTTCTGTCTGCACCCCAGAGCTGATCCTGTACCACAGCTCTCCAAACCCAAATTCCTCTCAGAGAGAGCTGGTCTCCAAGGAGTACTGACAAAAAGGCTTGCAGGAGAGACAAGCCAGAGTCAGAGAGAGCAAGACCAGCTAACACCAGAGATAACCAGATGGCAAAGGGCAAGGGCAAGAATATAAGGAACAGAAACCAAGGCAACTTGGCATCATCAGAACCCAGTTCTCCCACCACAGTGAGCCCTGGATACCCCAACACACCAGAAAAGCAAGACTCAGATTTAAAATCACTAATTATGAGGATGATAGAAGAATTTTAAAAGGAAATAAATAACTCCCTTAAAGAAATACGAGAGAACACAGGTAAAAAGCTAGAAGCCCTTAAGGAGATATAGGAAAACACAATCAAACAGGCAAAGGAAATGAACAAAATGATCCAGGATCTAAAAATGGAAATAGAAACAATAAAGAAATCACAAAGAGAGACAACCCTGGAGATAGAAACCCTAGGAAAGAGATCAGGAGTCATAGATGCAAGCATCACCAACAGAATACAAGAGAGAGAAGAGAGAATCTCAGGTGCATAAGATAACGTAGAAAACATTGACACAACAGTCAAAGAAAACAAAAAATGCAAAAAACTCCTAACCCAAAACATCCAAGAAATCCAGGACAAAATGAGAAGACCAAACCTAAGAATAATAGGTATAGAAGAGAGTGAAGATTCCCAACTTAAAGGTCCAGTAAGTATCTTCAACAAAATCATAGAAGAAAACATCCCTAATCTAAAGAAAGAGATGAACATAAACATTCAAGAAGCCTACAGAACTCCAAATAGATTGGACCAGAAAATAAATTCCTCCCTTCACATAATAGTGAAAACACTAAATGCACAAAACAAGGAGAGAATATTAAAAGCAGTAAGAGAAAAATGTCAAGTAACATATAAAGGCAGACATATCAGAATTACACCAGACTTCTCATCAGAGACTATGAAAGCTAGAAGATCCTGGACAGATATCATACAGACCCTAAAAAAATACAAGTGCAAGCCCAGGATGCTATACCCAGCAAATCACTCAATTACAATAGAGGGTGAAACCAAGATATTCCATGACAAAACCAAATTTACACAATATCTTTCCACAAACCCAACCTTACAAAGGATAATAGATGGAAAATGCCAACACAAGGAGGGAAACTACACCCTAGAAAAAGCAAGAAAATAATCTTTCAACAAACCCAAAAGAAGATAGCCACACAAACATAAAAATAACATTGAAAATAACAGGAAGCAACAATCATTATTCCTTAATATCCCTTAATATCAATGGACTCAATTCCCCCAATAAGAAGACATAGACTAACAGACTGGATCCATAAACAGGAACCAGCATTTTGCTGCATCCAGGAAACGCACCTCAGGGTTAAAGATAAACACTACCTCCAAGTAAAGGGCTGGAAAACAATTTTCCAGACAAATGGTCCCAAGAAATTCTTATACCGAATAAAATCAACTTTCAACCAGAAGTCATCAAAAAAGATAAGGAAGGACACTTCATACTCATCAAATGAAAAATCTAACAAGAAGAACCCTTAATTCTGAACATCTATGATCCAAATCAAGGGCATCCACATTCATAAAAGAAACCTTACTAAATCTCAAAGCACACATTGCACCTCACACAATAATAGTGGGTGACTTCAACACCCCACTCTCACCAATGGATAGATCTTGGAAACACAAACTAAACAGAGACACAGTGAAACTAACAGAAGTTATGGACCAAATGGATTTAACAGATATCTATAGAACATTTCATCCTAAATCAAAAGAATATACCTTCTTCTCAGCACCTCATGGTATCTTCTCCAAAACTGATCATATAATTGGTCACAAACAAATCTCAACAGATATAAGAAGATTGAAATAATCCCATGCCTCCTATCAGATCATTATGGATTAAGGCTTGTCTTCAATGGCAACGAAAACAACAAAAAGCCCACATACACATGGAAGCTGAACAATACTCTACTCAATGATAACTTGGTCAAGGAAGACATAAAGAAAGAAATCAAAAACTTCCTAGAATTTAATGAAAATGAGTGTACAACATACCCAACCTTATGGGACACAATGAAAACAGTGTTAAGAGGAAACTCATAGCTCTGAATGTCTCCAAAAAGAATCTGAAGAGAGCATACACAAACAGCTTAACAGCACACCTGAAAGCTCTAGAACAAAAAGAAGCTAATAGACCCAAGAGGAGTAGAAGACAAGAAATAATCAAACTCAGGGCTGAAATCAACCAAGTAGAAACAAAAAGAATTATACAAAGAAGAAACAAAACCAGGAGCTGGTTTTTTTTTGTTTGTTTTTTGGTTTTTTTTTGAGAAAATCAACAAACCGTTAGCCAGACTAACCAGAGGGTACAGAGACAGTATCCAAATTAATAAAATTAGAAATGAAAAGGAAGATATAACAACAGATTCTGAGGAAATTCAAAAATCATCAGATCCTACTACAAAAGTCTATACTCAACAAAATTAGAAAATCTGGATGAAATGGACATGTTTCTAGACAGATACCAAATACTAAAGTTAAGTCAGGCTCAGATAAACCATCTAAACAGTCCCATAACTCCTAAAGAAATAGAAGCAGTCATTAAAAGCCTCCCAACCAAAAAAAGCCCAGGACCAGATGGGATTAGTACAGAATTCGTTTGGAACTTCAAAGAAGACCTAATAGCAATACTCTTCAAACTATTCCACAAAATAGGAACAGAAGGAACACTACCTAATTCATTCTATGAGGGCACAGTTACATTCATACCAAAACCTCACAAAGACCTACCAAGGAAGGAAAACTACAGACCAACTTCCCTTATGAATATTGATGCAAAAATACTCAATAAAATGCTCACAAACCGAATCCAACGACATATCAAAATGATCATTCATCATGATCAAGTAGGCTTCATCCCAGGGATGCAGGGATGGTCCAATATCCAGAAATTCATCAATGTAATCCACTACATAAACAAACTCAAAGGAAAAAAAAAAACCTCATGGCCATTTTGTTAGTTTCTGAAAAGCATTTGACAAAATTCAACATCCCTTCATCATAAAAGTCTTGTAAAGATCAGGAATTCAAGGAGCATACCTAAACATAGTAAAAGCAATATGCAGCAAAACAATAGCCAACATCAAACTAAATGGAGAGAAATTTAAGTGATCCCACTAAAATCAGGAACTAGAAAAGGCTGCCCCTTCTCTCCCTATCTATTCAATATAGTACTTGATGTTCTGGCTAGAGCAATTAGACAACAAAAGGAGGTCAAAGGGATACAAATTGAAGAAGAAGAAATCAAAATATCACTATTTGCAGATGATATGATCATATATTTAAGTGACCTGAAAAAGTCCACCAGAGAACTCCTACAGCTGATAAACAACTTCAGCAAAGTAACTGGATATAAAATAACTCAAACAAATTAGTAGCCTTCCTATACTTGAGGGATAAACAGGCTGAGAAAGAAATTAGGGAAATGACACCATTCACAATTGTCACAAACAACAAAAAGTATCTTGGTGTGACTCTAACCAAACAAGTGAAAGATCTGTATGACAAGAACTTCAAGTCTCTGAAGAAAGAAATCAAAGAAGACCTCAGAAGATGGAAAGATCTCCCATGCTCATGCATTGGTAGCATAAATATAGTAAATGTGGCCATCCGGTCAAAAGCAATCTACAGATTCAATTCAATTCCCACCAAATTCCAACTCAATTCTTCATAGAGTTAGAAAGAGCAATTCTCAAATTCATTTGGAATAACAAAAATCCCAGGATAGCAAAAACTATTCTCAACAATAATAGAACTTCTGTTGGAATCAGCTTTCCTGGCCTCAAGCTGTACTATAGAGCAATAGTGATAAAAACTACATGGTATTGGTACAGTGTCAGGGAGGTAGATCAGTGGAATAAAATTGAAGACCCAGAAATGAACCCATACACTTACAGTCACTTGATATTTGACAAAGGAGATAAAGCCATCCAGTGAAAAAAAGTCAACATTTTCAACAAATGGTGCTGGTTCAACTGGTGGTCAACATGTAGAAGAATGCAAGTCGCTATCTCCCTGCACAAAGCTCAATTCCATGTGGGTCAAGGACCTCCACATAAAACCAGATACACTGAATCTAATAGATGAGAAAGTGGGGGAAAGTCTTGAACACATGGGCATGTGGGAAAAGCTCCTGAACACCAATGGCTTTTGCTCTAAGATCAATAATCGACAAATGGGACCTCATGAAATTGCAAAGCTTCTGTAAGGCAAAGGATACAGTCAATAGGGCAAAATGGCAACCAACAGATTGGGAAAAGAACTTTACCAATCCTGTGTCCAATAGAGGTCTAATATCCAATATATACAAAGAACTCAAGAAGTTAGACTCCAGAGAACCAAATAACCCCATCAAAAATGAGGAACAGAGCTAAACAGAGAATTTTCAACTGAGGAAACTCGAAGGGCTGAGAAGCACCTAAAGAAATGTTCAACATCCTTAGTCATCAGGGAAATGCAAATCAAAACAACCCTGAGATTCCACCTCATGCCAGTCAGAATGGCTAAGATCAAAAACTTAGGTGTCAGCAGATGCTGGTGAGGATGTGGAGAAAAAGGAACACTCCTCCATTGCTGGTGGGATTGCAAGCTGGTACAACCTCTCTGGAAATCAGTTTGGCCGACCCTCAGGAAAAATGGACATAATACTACCTGAGAACCCAGCTATACCTCTCCTAGGCATATACCCAGAAGATGCTCCAACATGCAATAAGGACACATGTTCCACTATGTTCATAGCAGCCATATTTATTATAGCCAGAAGCTAGAAACAACCCAGATGTCCCTCAACAGAGAAATGGATACAGAAAATGTGGTACATTTACACACTGGAATACTACTCAGCTATTAAAAACAATGACTTCATGAAATTCACAGGCAAATGGATGGAACTTGACAATGTCATGCTAAATGAGGTAACTCAGTCACAAAAGAACAAACACGGTATGTAGCCCAAAAGTTCAGAATACTCAAGATTCAATTCACAACAACTGTTGGACTGAGCATGGGGTCCCAGATGGAGGAGTTGGAGAAGGGACTGAAGTAGCTGAGAGAGTTGGCAACCCCATAGAGGGAGCAACAGTGTCAACTGGCCTGACGAAACCCCCCCCCCCCGCCCGTACTCCTGGAGACTGGACTACCAACCAAAGAATACACATGGAGGAACCCTTGATGCTGGCAACATATGTGGTAGAGGAGGGCCTTGTTGACCATTAGTGGGAGAAGAGGCCCTTGGTCCGGAGGGTGTTAGAAGCCACAGTAGAATGCCAGGGAGGGAAGGTGGGAGTCGGTAGGTGGGTGAGAAATACCCTCATAGAGGCCGGGGAGGGGGTTGTTATAGGGGGGTTCCAAAGGTGAGACCTGAAAAGGAGAAAACATTTAAAATATAAATAAAGTTTAAAAAAAATAGAAGATCTCTCCACCCAAGTGGGAACTTTAAGAAACATTTGTATATTTTTGGCTGTGTGCAAAATGTTCTATAAATGTACATGCGAGCATGGGCACACTCACACACACACATACACGCGCACACACACACACCTCCTTTTTTCTGATAAGATCATGAATATTTAATTGTCTACCTCCCAAAGGATATGAATATTCAAACATTTCTGTATATAATGAAGTGTAATTCATATTTGACTACTCAGGCAATGAGGCAACAACTGTGAATCCTTTCATGACTGTTCAGCCTATGATGTCAGCCACCGTACTTCCTTCACATCAAAACTAGTCTATGTCAAATTTCTATGCTATGAAAGAGGAAGGCCCTAGCTGATGGTAATACTACCAATACTACATTGCTATTGCTTCTATCAGCTATGCTTCTGTCTAGCTCTGTTCTAACATTACTTTATCTTCTACTACTAATCTCACATCTTCTGCAGCATAGCTGCTTCTCTAGCCAGTTGTAACAAAGATCTCTTTTTGCAGATCAGTAAATTTTCAGGTCATGTTATGTCAACTCGATTCTATGTTGTCTGTCTTTGTAATGAGGACATTTTGCTGAACAATTACCCTATTGTGATAACTGCTTGTTTTCTTGTTTTCTGTATTATATCTGACAATTCTCTGGAAAAGAGGCAAGACATCACTGCTCAAGAATGTAAGATGCCTCAGTTTAGTGGCTGCTCTGTCTTGCTGCAGTACCTTCAGTTTCCTTAGCAATCAGTTATTCACCAGGGTAGAGAAGGTGAGCCACCGACTAACCAGGTAATTCCTGGTATTTCAATTATAGGTCATATCATGGTATTTCTTACACATGGCTAAGATAAGACTGAATTGGATTTCCATTAATTTTTCAACTTGTATGGTCACTCTTCTCTGCCATCAGAAGGTATTTAAGGTGTCAAAAGACAAGTAGAGTAGAGAAACCAGTATACAACATGTCCACAGGAAAGAAGAAAAAAATAACAATAATGAGTACCCATGGGGAAAATTCTTGCAAAAATGGTTCTATCTTATAATATGAAGAATTAAAATAAAATATAAAATTAAAATTCTGCTTATACTTCAGGAGTTTCTAAATTGTATTTAAAGATGTAGCTCAGTTTGTAGACTGCTTCCTGATAGAATTTGTATCAGCACAGGATCCCCAAGACCAAGTTCTCAGCACAAAGATTTCCTTTCCCCAAAGGGAAAGTGTGCAGAGGATAAGAGACAAATACAGGAGATAGAGATTAGAGAGAAGAGAAAGAGAACAAGGGGGAGGGCAGGAACATTTGCCTTGGAATGGGACAAAGGGCTACCTCTGAAAAGAGAGATGATGTGGCACAGAGCAAAATGGCAGCTTATAAAGGGTAAAGGGGGAAACCCTGTATTAGGATGAGATGTTTCATTTTAATTGGGCATGTTTACTAGATGAGCTAAAGGGGTACTACCTGTAATGATAAACTCTCACCCCTCTGCAACTGTAAGCCCAAATAAATCCTTTCTTCCATAAATTGTCTTGATCATGGTGTTTCATCATACCAATAGAAAAGTAACAAATATGGGACTGGAGAGATGGATCATCAGTTAAGGCCACAGGCTATACTCTCCCAGAGACCTGGAAGAGTTCTCTGGAACTCTTCCACATAGTAACTCACAACCAACTATGCCACCAAAGATGGATCTAGGGGATCCAATACCCTCTTCGGGCCTCTGGGGACATCACACATGCATATGGTGTACAGATATACATGAACATAAAACATTCATATGCAAATAATAATAACTTTAAAGCATTAACTAAAAGAGTCTATTTCTGTTGAAATTATTGGACAATGAGTTTCTATAGACCACTAAATATTGCAAGCAATTGTCATTACTTTATGCTACCCTCTAGGACTTGACAATAAGTAAGTCCATATTTCTGTCTCGATGACCTGTCCATTGGTGAGAGTGAGTGTGGAAATCCTCCACTATTATTGTGTGGTATTCAATGTATGGTTTGAACTTTAGTAAAGTTTCTTTTATAAATGTGGGTACCCTTGTATTTAGGGCATAGATGTTCAGAACTGAGACCTCATCTTGCTGGATTTTTCCTTTGATGAGTATGAAGCATCCTTCCCCATCTCTTTTGATTACTTTTGGTTGAAATTCTATTTTATTAGATATTAGAATGGAAACTCTAGCTTGAAGTCTTAAAGAATTCTTTTTATTTTTATTATAACAAACGTTCATTTTTGTTCTTGTTTTATTTTTAACATGGAAGAAGCAAAATTTTATTCAGTTGCTCTTCATACTGCGTGAATCAGCTTCTATCTCTATTGCTTCTCTTTACATACACACAGACAGCAAAACAACTATAAGTTAATACATTCATAAAAATAAATCTATTTTAAAAATTCTTTAGTAAACATAATTTTACTGTTTATTAAAGATGAAAGCAAAATTTTCATACTAATGAGATGAGAGGCTTATTTTTACATACAAATATTAGCTGAATGTGATACTTGTCTTAAATCCTAGCAACTCATGAGACCAAGGCAGGTGAATCTCTGAATTCATGGTCAGCCTGGCCTCCTGCATACTAAGTTCTAGGTCAGAACTACCTTGTCTCAAACAAAAAATTTTCACTTAATATTTTAGAATTCAAAATGTAGAGAACTAAATTGTCTAGAGTTGAATCATGAATGCTGAGTGCCCATCACGTAAATCAGTACAAAATGGCAAAAGTCTACTTAGAACAATTTCAGAAACCTATTGTATAGTCCCAAACCAAAAAATCCTAAACTAAAATTCACTAAAAAACCTTAAAAAATACAGAAAATGGATTTTCGAAGGAGGAAAGGGAAGGGGGAAATGGCGTAATTATTTTATAATCTCAAAAATTTTAAAAGTTAAAAATAAAATGACAGAAGAATCTAATAGTCTGTGTGAGTTTCTAGAACTTGAAAAGTAGCTTTCACAGGCTCTAGAAAAGTAAGGTGATATTAAGCCTCAGAACTAGAACAAATCTATTGGCAACTCTCTCAGGCTTGACTGACTCCAGTGCTGGGGATAGCAAGAGTTTGCAAGCCTAGATTTTGACATTGGTTCAGATAAGTTTTGTTAAGAAATCCTCTGATGATGAAGCTGTCTTTGAAGACACCTTGTGACAGAACCTCTGAAGATCTTAAGAGTACAGCCCTCAGAAGCCAGTGTTTGACAAGCTATAAAAATGGTTTCCTGCCATGAATTTTTTATCAAAGATGTGGCTCTTGGCAATTTAATAGCTCTTCTGATACTTTGCAGTAGTTCTGGAGTCAAGCATATGGGTTTAACTAAGTGGGGAAGTTTTGGCTAAAACAAGCAACTCCAAGAATAATTCAGAGACTTTTTACTTCATCATTATCTCATTGGCAAGTGGGTGGAGGAATCTTTTCAAGAGATGGCTGTACACCACAGTAAGAACTTCTATCATTTCTTAGCTCATAAAGGCAAATGTAGTCAAGTAACCTTTTATATCTTGTGTTCATTCTTCACAGGACTTTTGTAAATTAGTATCAAAAATACAAAATGTAAAGCACAACATCCACAATGTAAAGAATCACAGTTCATGAAGCCAAATGCATTCAGAAGTCAAGGTCAGAGGTGTATTCTAAGCTGCTCTGGCCTTCGAGAGCCATCAATTGCATCCAGATTCCAGTTATCTGTCACAAATATCCAGCACAGTGGAAGAAAGAGCATAACATGGTTTTAAACACTGATTCTCTAACTGTTATGTCTGTGACCTTAAACAAGCAATTTTCATTTTGAGTCTGTTCCACAAAAAAAATGGTGAAGTGGCAAGAAGGGGAGAGGTATAGTAATCTCAGAGGATATTAGAAGAATTCAGAATGGCAATTCATGATAGCAGTGAGCAAACAGTAGGCCTAAGCTGGTACCAATTTGTCTTCTAGTGTCAGTCTAACAATAGCTTATCAAAATAGCTGTCACTATTAACACATGCCCACAACTTGGTCTCATCTGTAACCTTCCTTCTTTACAAAGCAATGTTAATCATACATGTTAATTTTTATTGAAGTTCCATGATATGTGCTCCTTATGAATGAATAACTGAAGTTTGTTGTTGGGGACTGTAGTCTTTGCTCGTATGTGTGTGCGTGTGTGTGTGTGTGTGTGTGTGTGTGTGTATGTGTTATGTGGGTGCATGCATGGGCACACAAATGGGCGCACATCTGTGTGTATCCTACAAATTCAGGATAATCTTCCACTTATAATAATAACCCACCATTGACTGAAAGATAATGTAAAGTTGTGTTTACTCCAACCACTGATCATAGCCTTCCTACCTCAGATGAAGTCAGAATTCTTATATTTGTCTTCAGCTATACAAAATAATCTACCACATGTCCTATTTTAAAATAAAACATTGAGTATCTCATGAAATTTTTTGAATACCTTATCACAGGTGAATGTAATAAATAATAAGTATAGCAGAATAGTCATGTAAGTATGCCTGCTTCTTGTGGTAAAGAGCCCTACATTGCACTATTGACTGTCAAGGACTTTCCATATTTAGTATTTTCTTGGTGAGGCTTGTTTAAGGTACTCAAGAATAAGAATGGTTTTGTGAGGAATTCTTGTGAATGAATTTTGCTGAATATATTGAGGAAGGAAATCTTATGTTCATTCTCCCTCATTCATTTTACATACCAGAATATTGGGGCTCAGAGAAGAAAGTCACTACAATTATATAATTTGACAGTTGACCAGGTGAGACATTTTTATTCATTACCATCCTGACTGTATATTTAGAATGTGGACATATCACTGGATACCCATGTGTAATCACTACAGTAAAGAAAAATAATCAGGACAAAATAGAGTGGACTCTTTCAAAGAGTGCACCAAAACAGTGGAATCACAAAGGGGGTGATGGCACAGCTGAAAGATGTGAAAGAAAACAGGAGGGACATGGTGAGAAGAAGCCAAGCCACATGACCCAACCACACAGCTCACAGCAGGAGGGGAACAGATGCTTAAGCCAATAGCTCCTTCTTTTGTTCCTTTTATTATATTGTAGTAGTGGGGTTTTTTGTTTGTTGTTTGTTTGTTTGTTTGTTTTTCTGTTTTGGTTTTTTGTTTTCAGGGGCTTTTTGCCTATTGGGTTTTCATTTTATTATTTATTTAGAAAAGGGCATACACATGCCAAGTAGCATGTGGAGAAATCATAAGATAATTAATGGGAATGGAAATGTTTTTCCATCATGATGGTCTATCTTAGTTACTTTTCTACTGCTGTGACAAATCACCATACCTGAAACAATGCACAAGAGAAAAAATGTGGTTAGAGACTTGCTTAGAGTTCAGAGGGTACCTGGCAGGCATGCTACTGGAGCAGTAGCTCAGAACTTACATCTTAACAAGAAGTAGAAGACACACACACTCACATGTATACATATATACACACCCACACCCAGAGAGAGAGAGAGAGAAAGAGAGAGAGAGAGAGAATTAGAATGGCATTGGTTTTGCAACCTCAGAGCCCACTTCCATTGACACACCTCCTCCAACAATGCCAAACCTAATCCATTTCAAAGAACTCTACTGACTGTGAAACAAGATCCTATGGGGATCATTCTCATTCAAACAACTAAAGGGTCCTAGAGATTGAACTCAGGTCTCAGGCTTCAGGCTTGACAGGAACTGCTGTTAGTCATGGAGCCATCTTGCTGACCATATTGGTTATTTTCTAAACTTTCATATTTTTATTTTGAATTCTCCTTATTACATTTGTCAAATTTTGTTTATAAATTTTAATTATTAAGCCATTTTTCTTTTGTTTTATCTCTTGCTCATTCTTCTCCCCTTTATAACATTCACCTTATTTGTTCTACTCATTTAACCTGATTTTTGCTCTATTTACCTTTAAATGCCCCATCCTTTATCTCATGTATAAAGTAAATTAAAAGCATAATATTTTTAAGCACAGCAGACTGTTATATTTCTTGTTTTATGATCTATGGTCATGTGTATATATTAGTTAAATAGTTTTTAACTAATTTTAAATGTACTTACATACCTTTTTTTGTTTAGTGGTGGTATAACAGATTCTTTCTCTCTCTGAGTGGTATGTTGTAGCTATCAAGCTATCTTTAAAAAATATAGAAAAAATGGCTATTAAAGCATCAAGGTGTAACACATCAGAAAAAAATCTCATCTCTAAATAGAAACTATAGAAAAACACAAAAGAGTTGAAAACATATTTCAAGGTAGAACATAAAGAACTGCCAACTAAGATTGCTATTTTTTTTAGGCTGATGAAGAAATAAGGTTAAGTCAAGCCAGCACAAATAAAAGCAATTCAATCTAACTCTACAGAATACACTGAAAGGAATGTTAACAGTGAGGAAGAAGAAAGAATTCTCAATCAAAAGAACATAAAAACTTCATTGAAGGAATATATAAACAAATCAGATAAAATCCATAATGCCCACCACAACCAAGTAGCAAATTCTTAATGCAGGTAGCAGAAGGAGAATAAAGAGCAATAATCCAACCAATAATAAAAATAACCAATCAGATCATAATAATTAGCAAACCTCTCCCAATAATAACCCTAATTATGCATGCCCTAATGTCTCTAATTTAAAGATGTACTCTTTTAATAAAAGAGAGAGTAGAGAGATTCCACTATCTTCTGTCTCCAAGAAACACACCCCACAGTTAATGACACAGATTGAGTACTGTAGTTATTTGGTAAAGTAGTTTCAACCCAAAATTATTGTGGAGATATAAGTAAACCCATTTCATACTAATAAAGAGAAAATTTCAACATGAAGATATAACATGGATTATAAATATATGGCATCAATTGCTTAGATCTCTATTTTATTGAACAGTCAGTAAAAGACATTAAGTACAGATGCGTTCTGATACAATAATCATGTATACCTTCTCCTCCCCACTACTATCAATAAATAATCATTGTCCTATTTCACTTTTGTTGTGATAAAATACCCTGTTAAAAACTCCTTAGGGAGAGAGAGGTTAATTTCAGTTTACAATTCCAGGTAAGAGCTCATCATTATAGAAAGTTCAACACAAGAACTTCAAACAGATAGCCATATCACTTTCACAGGTTAACTCATAGAGAGGTAAGTACATGCATGCTTCACTAGCTTGCTTATACTCAATCCAATCTCTGCCCTCTTACACAATCCTGAACCCCTGATATAAGAAATGGTACTAGCCACAGTGGGTCTTCCCACATCAATTAACTTAACTAGCAGGCCAACCCTATGTAGATAATCCCTCATTGAATCTCTTTTCCCAGGTTATCCCAGGTTGTTTGAAGTTTCCAATAAATCTAGCCCTAAGCAGCATCCCAACTAAAAATCAATAAAAGCATGTTAATAAGCACTGGAAAATAAGATAATCTTTCTAGGCATTTCCAGAATATTTCATTTAATAAAATATGGAAAAATTCTTTTTTCTTAGAAGCTTATGGAAATTTCTCTTTAAAAGATCATTGTAAATGAATTATTCTTAATATAAATGTAAACAATGAATTGATCTGATAGCTGTATTTATTTAACCTATGCTAAGCTCCAATCACATCACAGAAAAAACAAAATTTTATTTAAAACTGCACCTCAATAGCTGAGCAGTTAAATGATGTACCTTAAACTTCTATGCTAATCCGGCTACCTCCCAGTCCCATTTCATGATACTTGCATATTACTATTGCTCTGGCTCTTCAGGTTTCTTCTTTAAGGCCCCAATTCCTTCTTCCTCCATGCTAATCAGAATCTCCCTTTCTCCTTCCTCTTGCTAGTAGACCTACCACCCTATTCTCTATTCTGTCCAGCCATTGGGTAATCACCATTTATTGATAAGGCAGAGAATAAATGGAAAAAAACTGTTCACACAAACTTGAGACAGGAGATTTTTGGTGTAAGCATTACAATGCTGTGTCTGGATTGAAACAAGATATGAGGGCAGAGAAGTCATCATTTGAATAGCCCATGGATAATCTTTAAACAGCATAAAAAACTTTATGCTTACACATCATATTTTATATTCTAAAGTGAGTCTTAACAAATACAAAATAATCATATTTATTTTGGATATCTTATCAAATCATAGTAAACATAAATTTTAAAATCAATTACCAAATGAGCCACAGAAGCTACACAGATACGTTTGGAAGCTGAACAAGACATTATTGAAGCACCAGTGAGTTGAATGTAGAACAAATCAGGGAGGAAATTCTAAGCCTCTTAAAATCAAAAAATGAGAGTCCAACTTGTCAGAGCCTTTGGAGTACAGGGATGGAACCTCTACATTATAATAAACAAAGATACTTTCAAATAAATAACTTGATAATGAACTAACGTTCCTGAAATAAATTAGAATGTTATACTACAGAGAATAGGTAATACTTTAAAATTTATATTCCAAAAAACTAGGAATGCTAGAGGAAATAAAGATATTACTAGGATATTGCAAGTGTCATGTAAAGATTTCTCATGGAATCACTGGATGGCCAGCCCTGTCCCACTTTGTCTAAGTTCACCTTCTCTCTAAAAGTGTGGAGGAAAAAACCAAAGTCTTCAATCTTGACTTTTTTCATGCTTTCTAAGCCATAGCTTGTGAATGACACTGCCAGGTTCCTTGGCCCCTTGAATTAGCAGCAATTTTATATAATTAATGTCCTGCAGAAGAAAAAGGGGGGCTCTCTTTCACAAGATAGAATCTTAGCTGGGTTGTAGCTTGTTTTGAGGGCACCCTTTCCATGCCAATGCAGAGCAGGAAGCTTCTCCATAGTGTCACTAATCTCTTTAAAAATTATAGTGTCTTTTGTTAACATATTTGGTGTAGCATTAAGCATTTGTCAACAACCTTGAGTGTAACATTAAACATTCTCTCTCCAAATTGTACTTTTATATTTTTTCTGCCTCACTTATACTTTTTCATTATAGATTTGAATAAATATAATCAGTAATAACTAGCTCACAATACACTCAAAGTTCTGCTGTCTTGAAATTTCTTCCAACAAAGAAATTAGTCCATTACTTTTAAGTCCAACCTCATGTAGAACTTAATACATAGGCAGAAGGCAGCCAGATTCTTTGACAAAATATCACATGAATGGTCTCTAGCCTAGTTTCTATTAAACTGCTTGCTTCCATCTGAAGGTTCTTGAGCTGGGCCAACATCATCTGCATTAATTTTAGTACTACTGTCTTACAGTCTCCTTCTAGAAACATCTACTAAGTTCTGTTTATAAACTTCAAACATTTTTGTATAATCTTCCAAGGGCATTCTTATACACAACATGGTCAAGTTCTTTACAGCAAAAACCCCACTCTTAGTACCAACATCTATGTAAGTTATTTTTATGTTGTTGTAATTAAATAGTATGACAAAAGGAAACTTAAGAAAGAGCTTATTTGGCTTAGGACTCCAGAGTACTAGAGGTGAAGGATATGGGAGGAACAGGAAACTGACTGCCTCTCAACCACACATATGGATATCAGGAATTAAACTAGAAGTGGGACTTCAAACCCTCAAAGCCTAACCCAGTAACATGCTTTTTTCACCAAGATGCAATGCTCTATAATTTCCAAAACCTTCCCAAATAGTACCAACAACTATAAAACATAAATGAGCCCCTGGGATGGGGGGATTTTTATTTCAACCACCCTATAAGAGGACAGAAAAACAATCAAGGAAATAAAACTATGAAGCAATTCCTGTAATGAACATATAAGTAAAAATTATCAATAATATGCTTGTGATTTTAATTCATTTACACTTCAGAATATTTACTATGACCAAGTGGGCTTCATTCTAGGGATGCAAGAGTATTTGAATGTTTGCAAATAAGTAAATGTAAACAATACATCCTTAGATGTAACTACAGAAAATCCATGGATATGTCAATAAATAACTTTTGCCTTTGAAAGAGTTTAGTATCTGAGCATCATATAAGTTCTGAGGAATCTAGGAATAAAGGAAATATACTTCAAGATAATAAAGGCAAAATACAATTCTTAGGAATTATGGCAAGGCAGTGAATAAAAAGTAATGTCAGATAAGAGAAAGTCATGATAAAAAGTCACTGGCAGAGAAATGAGATACATTAAACAGAAAAGAGTAGGTGGAACTTTCTCCATAAAGAACTCCATAAAGAACCCACCTAGGGCATGCAGCCACCCCAAGCTACTCATGTTGTATTGAGACTCACCAGGGAAGTGTTCAAGGTCTCTAAGCACTGGAAGCAAGAACCAAAGAGAGAATGATTCACACAGTGCTGAAAGTTCAAAGCAAGAGGCTGAATTCAAAGTGCCCAGTGAGGAGAGTTGAGTACAGCAAGATGGATGTAGTTACAGCACTATAAATGCAGTATGAGAATCTGAAGTTTGGAGATTCTCAATGCCCAGCATTCCCATTCCCCAGCCATTGCCAAGAGGAACAAGGTCATCAGGGCTGGAGGGTGTTACTGCAGTGAAACAGCACAGAGTGCAGCATTCTGATAGCAACAACAGACCCCAAGCAGTACACGCTATGAGAAAGGCACAGAACAGAGGTCTTCTGAAACTCACCTTTTTATAACCTGCCAACCCATGCCTCTGACATGGTATAACAGATTGCAGAGAATGGTCATTGCATTGGTTTCATGCTTGACCATAAAGCCTTTAGTAATAGATGTACCCACCACACATTCTCAAACCCACACAGAAAGCCCTACACCAATTGATTGATTGATCCCCTAAGCATTGGACATAGATTGAAATGTGAGACTCCAAGGAAATCAGGTGAAGGAAGTATGACATAAAGTGGTCTTAGGTCAAGAACTCCTTCTCTCTGGAAGGACATATTTATTTACCTTTGTTAAATTTAGTTTTAGAGCCTGGGCACTCCTCTACCTCACTCTGCCCTGTGGAGGAAGAAGAAAGGGAGGAAGAAGAATGGGTAAGAGCATGCATAGAAGGTCGGGAAGGAAGAGGAAGAAAAATGTAATGCTGGAAGAAGCCATAGCAGTGAACTGGGAGAAAACATTGACTGCTGAAATGTCATCTGTCTCCTTTTGTTTCTCATTTTTATTTTTATTACTTTAATCTATAGTTTTAATTTTATTTTAATTTTTAATTTTTGTTATATTTATTAGTTGTGTTATAACTTCTAACACACTACACAGGCTTTTATGTCTGCCCTTCCTTTGAACTTAATTATACAGTATTCTCAACTTAATTATACTGTATCTCCAACCAATAGACTTTCCTTCCCATTTTTATATCACTACTTTGTTCCTCCTTTCCCATTCCTTCCTAATGTCACTACTTAAAAACTGGTATGCTTAACATTAAAAACATATAACCTACATTCTTCTCAGCAAGGATTCTAGTGCCACTGTATCTGAAACCCACATAGTGCATAAGGAATGTGCACAGTGCTTCTCCTGAAGTCTACACTGGGTTTGAAGTCAGCAGCATCCTCCCTGGACATTAAGTCAAGTTAACACTAACTACAACTCTTCAGGATGACTCACATAAAACACAAGCAAGCAACAATAGAAGTCAGAGAAGGAAGAATGCTGAAGCCTGCAGGATACACACACCACAGCAGATAAACAAACAAAACAAAGAAACAACAAAAGGGGAGTCATGAGACAGCAGCACACTATGATGCTCTCCCAGGGTGATGGCTTCTCAGTGCTGGAAGCTAAGATGAGATGTCTGAGATGCTAGAAGTATATTCTGGACTCTTCTATTTTAAAGGGATCTGTGACTCAAAGAAGCATGTAAAGACAGGTGGAAATCACCTAGAAAAGTACCTAGGACCTAGAATCAGGATCTAGAAAAGTAAGTGGCCAAAATAGGTGTAAAGGATACAAAATTTGACATGTTTGAAAATATGGAGGAAAACTTCAACAAAGAAATTAACACACTGAAAGGAACCAAACAAAAATTCAGGAAAAAAAATCAACCAATCAAATAAAACCCAAGGTAGACAGCATCAGCAACTGACACAGTCAAGCAGACCAATGAACTTCAGGGAAGGAAAACAAGGTAGAGATGGTAACAGCATGACCAATGTGGACCAGCATAGAGAGGGAAGAATTAAGCACAGCCTATAGAAATGACAGAATGAAACTCATTATCTTGTACACTAGTTATATATGTGAGTTTGTGTGTGTGTGTGTGTGTGTGTGTGTGTGTGTGAACATGGATATGTGTGATAAAGTACTGATGTAAAAAATAATTAACAAACTAACAATTAAATAAAAAGGAAAATAGCAACCCTCAAATGAGTAAATAAATAAAACCTAGATTGAAAAGGGAAAAATTTATGAAGATTTGGAAGAAGACATGATAAATGAGTTCTCTTTGTTTCCCATACTAATGAGGTATTATAAAGAAAAAATACATATTTATCTCAGGGTTATTTTTTTCAGGGGAAAAAAAAGTATTACATGGTGGGGCAGAGGAAAACAGATAACAACATGCTAAATCCTATTGAGAATAGCAAACACTTGAGAAAAGTTTCTAAAACTACCTAGGCAGAGGACCAGAGAAGCAATAGGCCACTCCCTAGTCCATGGATTCTTTGGTTCTGGAGTATATTGGCCAGTCTGTTATATTTTGTATCTGGAAATTTTTTCCAATTGTCTGTATGGAACCAGCCCATGGCACTCCTGAGAGGTAATGGAACTTTATAATCAGTAGTGTGTGTGTGTGTGTGTGTGTGTGTGTGTGTGTGTGTGTGTTTTCCAAGCTACCCTGGAACTTCTTGTGTGGTCCAGACTAACAGTGAAGTCAGAATCCCCTGTATTTCTCCCACCCCTAGGTGCTGGTGTTCTAGGATTGTGCCAACTTGCTTTGTTTTTGTTTTTGTTTTATTTTTGTTTTGTTTTGTTTTGTTTTACTGGCGAGGAAGGGGTTTATTTGACTTACACATCATGATTACAGCCACTCATGAGGGAACCGGGACAGGAACTCAAGTGAGAACAGAGGCAGCAACAATGGAAGAAAAGATACTTTCTGGCTTGCTCTTCTTGGATTCCTCAGCTTGCTTGCCTTTTTAAAAATAGTAATAGTTTGATTTAGTCTTTAAGAATTTCAAACAACATATTTTGGTCACATCCTTCCCCTCCCCAAACTCTTCCCAGATCATCCTCAACCTCTCTACTAACCTTAATTAAAAACAAACAAATAAACAAAACAAAACAGAGTCTATTTTTTGCTGGATAGCTACCCCTGGGTATGGAGCCTGCCTTCCCATATGGTTGATGCATCAACTGTCACTCTATTGAAGAAAACTAACCTTTCCTCATCCATTAGCCATCAAATTCCAATAGCTCCTTGGGTAGTAGTAGGACTTCATGCCATATTCAATGTTGGGATTTTTGCCTACCGTGAGTTTCAAAAGACCTGTGCATGCTTCCTTAGTCTCTGTACACTCATGTGAATCTGCTTTGTTATGTTCAGAAAGCAATGTTTCTTCACAGTTATTGTTGTGGTCTGAATAAAAATGGTACCTGTAGGCCTATAGGGAGTGGCAGTATTAGGAGGTGTGGCCTTGTTGGAGAAAGTGTGTTACTACAGGTGGGCTTTGAGGTCTCAAAAGCTCAAGCTGCACCCAGTGTCGCAGCCTCTCTTCCACTGTCTGCAGACCAAGGTGTAGAACTCTCAGCTCCTCTTCCAGTACCATGTCTCACTGCACGCTGCCAAGTGTCCTGCCACGACAAGAATGGACCCAACTCTGGAACTGGAAACAATCACCAATTAAATGTTTTTCTTGTTTTTGGCCTCATTGTCATTGCCAGATGTAGATTCCATCTCATAGAGTGGGCTCAAATATCATGCAGGATATACATTACCATTCCAAAATGTCATGATGAGGAAATACTGGACCAAAGCAAGGCAGAAAACCAGCTGGCCAAACTCCAAACTTCATCTCTCCATGTCCAATGTCAAAGTGCTCTTCAGATCTCCAACTTCCTTCATCCTTGTTGACTACAATAAACTTCTTTCTCCTGGGCTGGGTTCACTCCCCGTTAGCAGCATTCTTCAGCAGGTGTTCCTCGGTTCTGGCATCTCGAACATCTTGGGGTCTCCAAGGCAACTTTAATGTTACAATTTCTTGTTCCAGTGTCTGGGATCCACACATGATCTTCTGGGCTCCTCCATAGGCCTTGGGTCACATCTTAAGCTTTGCCCACTGTATCACTCTAGGGTCTGGTTGACTCCACTGCTGCTGCTGTTCTTGGTGATCATCCCATGGTACTGGCATGGTTAATTTTCTGGAGTCTTCTGCTGCAACTAGGCTTCACCAATAGTCTCTCACAGGGTCTTTTCATGGTGCCAAGCCTCAACTTCTTTGCATGACCCCTTCAGTCCTGGACCTTCAAATGTAACTAAGACTATACCTTCACCAATGGCCTTCCCTGTCCTTTCACAATGCCAAGTCTCGCTGCTATTCAAGATCTTTTCATGCCTTGAAAATTAGTGCCATCTGAGCAACTGTTACACGTTATCAAGTCCAGTTGCAGCACATGGTACAACTTTGGCTATATCTGAAACACAACTTCCTTATTTCAGAAAATACTCCCCTGAAGATTTCACCCCAGTGATGCTGATCTCTTCTTAACCACCACTAATTTCTTAGCTCCAGCTCTGGCTATCCTGGAACTTGCTCTGTAGATTGACCTTGAACTCAGAGATCTGCATGGCTTGGTCTCTCCTGAATTCTGGAATTAAAGGCATGTACCCCACGTCTGGTCATAAGCTTTTCTTCACCCAGTACTTGCTCTGTCTCAGGCTGGCCTTGCAAACATGCTTTATTAATGAAACTTTTATATATGGAACCCAGTAGGGGAGGTATCCAGATGGCTAGGGGCATACTCAGCAGCAGAATTGTGAGATCCTGATCTCTTCATCTTCTCCCTTTTCTGTCACTGGTGGAAGCAGCTGTGGAGGGTTTGGGATGGCCATGACAACTAATAGTTACTTAATCCACAAGGTTGAGTGCTTTAGCAGTACCAATATAGCACTGGGAACAAGAGAGGTGCCTAGAAAAGCATGAACTCAAGTTCACGATGAAAATGTAGAAATGCTGGTTCTAATATCATCACAGGAATCAGCAGCAGCAGTGATAGGGCAAAATAACTTAGCAACAGCAGAGAAGATCAAGCCAGCAAAAGGTGGGATGATCTTCCTTCAGCCATAGAGGTTTCACCTGGACTGCTACTAAAAAGTGGTACCCAATCCTCATTGGTTTTTCCACAACAATCAATTCCATCAGAACCCATTGTCAGTTGTGGTTCCCTACACAGGTTATTCTAATTTGTGGCAAGCTGGCATTAAACCAGTCACAAGAAAGAGATGTGTTCAGAATTCAAATTTCCCAGCACTCTCAGCAAAACACAGGTCCACAGTGTTCCTAGACCATTGCATAATTCTAAATAAAATGGTAAAGTTAGACCCACATTTTAAAAGGACAACATCTTTGGAGTGACTCCTTTAAAAGTATGAATCAAAGTAAGATGTCTCTCCATAAGCCTGACATTAAAAGTCTAAACCTCTGTCTAAAACAGGTTTTGATTCTCACTTCTTTACAAGAAAGGAAGACTAATGGAAGCCAAGAATAGGATCTTAACTGCAGCAGAAGAATAACAAGAGGCTCTTCTTAGTACAATGACCTGTTTTGCACAACCATCCTTTCCAATAGGGACACTGCTGAGACTATCTGCCCTGAAATGTCACCAGTTTATGTAGAAATTCTTTACCTTCTGACTTGTGGTATTATTCCTGAATAGAGTCCTACAGGCTTAAGTTTGGGGAAGAAGTAAGCTGGGTGAAAGAGGAAGTCAATGAAGGCATTCATTGAAGCTACCATGTACCCAAAGAGCAAAATCAGCTGCCCTCTGCCCACTATATAATGAATCCGTATTCCTTGGTCTGACCTTGGTCAAGTGTGTTCAACACAAATGTGAGCACATGGTATGCACACAACCATCTGCACATGTCCTATTATCTTAGTCCATATTGTGAGGGTAGGTCTATCTTTACGTGAGATCGATTCTTCACATTTTCTTAAATACATTATTTCAGACAGCAACAGGCTTGCAAGTTCTATTTCCAGCTTCAAAAGTTGTACTTTAATACTTCCTAATCCCATGAAAAGAGAGAAGTCTGTCTGCATGGTGACTCCAGTAATTAGGTGGCCTTGAGAATCTCAGTAGATGTAACCTAAACCATTTAAAAGGATAACTGCAAATTAAATTAGCTCATTCTAATTATGCAAAAATGATAAATTCAAATAAGCAAGCTAATTCACTTCTAAATTAAATTTTTTTCAATCATTTGGCATCTCAAATCAAAGCAAATGGGTAATGTTACCAATTATATCCATTTAACTCTTAAATTTAAATACATAAACATGTGATGATCTGAATTAAAATTCTTATTTGATATGCATCTGACATACTACCATTTGCACAAGGGAAGGGAACTGCATTCAATAAGTAAGCCATGGTCATGACCTTGAAAATAGAAGGAGATGGTCACAGGAGTGCTTTTGCAAAAGTCTAACATCAACAAGAATGTATCCCTGAAAGAGAATTGAGGTAGATCTGAGCAAAGAAGGAAACAGTATGGACAGTCACATGATAGTTAAGGGAAATATTTGAAACATAAAGTATACAGCTTTAGGAAAGTGTGATTTTTTTCAACGTTCCTATGGTTGGACTTATTATTACAGGGTACATAGGAAGGAATGGAATAAAAACTTATTGAATGTTTAAATGACAGTACCAGGTCATGCATATGAAATGCTTTAGCACTGAAACTAGAATTTAAGCTTCTTCTGGTTACATGCCAGTTGTTTTTATCACATCTTCACCACTTGCTCTTAATCAGCACTTGCAAATTGTACAAATGCTAAAATATTTGCTTACATTTTTTCCAAGATTTCTTGTCAACTGAGATTTCAGTTTCAAGACAAATAAAAAAGTGACTTCTTTAAAGTGAAGGTGGAACTATATTGCTGACTAGTCTAGAACTCCTAGGCTGAAGGCTCATACCTTAGCCTCCTATGTCACCAGGACTACAGGTGCTTGCCAAAAAAGCTAGTTGAGTAAACTGACCTCAGAAAACAATTACACAGAGTTAAAAATGCATTTAGAGTGGTATTACAAATCTTTTAAATGCTTAATAAATTGTATGCATTCTTTATGATTTAGATAATGATATAAACCATTATATTCTGGTTGCCTTTTACTAGGTAACAAATCCCACCATGGCATAGAACTTTAAAACAGTACTTGATTTCTTCTTTTTTACTTGAGAGCTGACTTGGAATTGTATTAAGCAGCTCTTGTTTGAGACCTCTCTGGATGTACAGTCAAATACAGCCTAGACCTTCAAGGTCACAAAGAACGAACTGAGCTGCTCATCAGAAACAGCAGGCATGTGCTGGCAAAGGATACTGCTGTTACCTTCTGTGAGATGACAAACAGGAGTGTCTCTGTGTAACCTGGACTTCCCACAAGTCAGTGACTAGGTTTCAGAGCAGAACATCCCAGAAATAAATGTCCCCAAAAGAAGGCCTTAGTAGTTACAGAAGGTCACCTACAGAGGACTCTGCTAACAGAGTCACTCTATAATCAGCCAACTTTTGAAGGTGGGCAAGATAGCACCAGATTTCATATAAAGGGCAACAAGCTCATGAAAGAAAGAAGATGCCCATCACTTCTTACCCTTGATTTCCCACCCATTCAATTCAACGATATTGGAAGAAAAGACATATTAATATCACAATAAATCACTTTGATGAATTTTTGTGTAGTTTTTGAACTTTCTTAAATTTGTTTTTTACTTTGTTTCTTTAATTATTTATATTTGGATATATTGTACTTTATTAGTTACTTTTCTGTTGCTGTGATAAAACACAACCAAGACAAGTTAAGAAAGAGCTTATCTTGACTTACCGTTCCAGAGGGCTAGAAGGCTATGATTGCACCCTAGAGCTAGCAATGAGCACTTGCCATGTTAGTAGGAACAAGAAACTGAGAACACGCCTCTTAAACCTCAAGCACAAAGCATAGGGAATAAAACAGAAGTAAGGCAAGGCCTAAGCCCTCGATGCTTGCAGTGAGATGCTGCTGACAAACTGTACATCCTGAATCTCCCCACACAACACCAGCAACTGGGAAACAAGGGTGTAAATGTCTGAGCCTATGAAGGGTGTTCTCCTTCAAACTGCTCTGTGTACGTTAAATGTATTTCTTATGTAACATACTACTTTCCCTTCCCTACTCCTTTCTCTCCCCCTAAGTAATTATACTTCTACTTCTCTATAATATATGTATATATATGTGTGTATACATATGTTTTTTGTACCTATATAAAATATAGGAACAACAAAGGACATAATACTTGCCTTTCTGGAGATAACTTAATCCATTTAATGTAATTATCTAAATTTTCCTGCAATTAGCACAACCTTATTGTTCTTTAAGCTTAATGTCTCTTTCTCTCTCTCTCTCTCTATCTCTCTCTCTCTCTCTTTGTATGTGTGTGTGTGTGTGTATGTGTGTGAGTGTGTGTGTGTGTGCGCATGAGTAGGTGGGTATGAGAGAGAGAGAGAAAGAGAGAGAGAGAGAGAGAGAGAGAGAGAGAGAGAGAGAGAGAAAGAGAGAGCTTGGACAGGGCTGCATTATACACTTATGTGCAAGTGTCTTTGATATGTTGGTTTGGAGTCCTTCAGGAAAATAGCCTGGTCTGGTATAGTTTAATCATATGATGTATCTTCCTTTTAAAATCTTAGTAGTGATGCCCATAATGACTGGACTAGTTTATATCACTAACATCAGTGTTTTCAACTCTAAAAATTTTCTCACAGGGTCTTCTGTACATAAAATCGTACTATCTGCAAATAAGAATACTTTGACTTATTTTCCTAGTTTTTTCTCCTTTTATTTGCTCTCTTGTCTTATTACTGTAGTTAAGACTTTAAGCACTGTATTGGATATGAATAGAGAAGACAGTGAACACCCCTACCATGTTCCTGATTTTAGTAGAAAAGGTTTGGCTTTATCTCAACATAGCACAACATTATGCTTAAGTTTTTGTTTTATATTCTTTATTGAGATATGTTTCCTACATTCTACATGTCTTAAATCTGGAGTGTTAAAAAAAGATTAAATAAATTTTTTAAAAGAGTTTTATCAACAAATAGTGCACTGTAAAAATGGATATCCATGTAGAGAAGAATTAAACTAGATACCATGATGAAAATTAACCCCAAGTAGATTGGGGCTAGAAGAAAATTGAAACTCTGAAATGACAAGAGAAAAGGGGAAATATACTGCATAATATAGACATATGTATGGATCTTCTAACTAGAATTTTGGTCATTCAGAAAATAAGAGCAACACTTAGTACATTGTGAAGTTAAGAATTTTCTGTACAGCAAAAGAAACTGTCAATCAAGTAAAGAGGCAGCTTACAGAATGAGAGAAAATACTTCTCAACTATATATCTGACAAAGGATGAATATATAGAATATAGAAATAGCATGGAAAAACAAACATCAAGAAAATAACCAACCTGTTCAATATATTGTGCTGTAACTTAATGCAGTTCTCAAAAATATGTAGAACTGAATAGAGAGTTCCCAAAACAAGAAATAACAATGTATAACAAACTCTTTAAATGGTGTTCAACATCGTTAGTCACCAAGAAAGTACAGATTAAAACCACTGTGAGATTCCATCACATTCCAGGCAGGGAGGCTCTTACCAAATACTCAAATGACATAAGACACTGACAGCTATAGAAAAAAAGAAATCCTTATCCACTGTTGGTGGTGATGTAGACTGGTGCAAGCATTTGGGAAATGAGTGTGGAAGGGTGTCAAAAATAAGAAATAGAATAACCATATTACTCAGCTATACCACTGCTAAGTATATGCCCAAAGGAATGAAGGAATGGAGAATATATATATATTGCCACTACAGAGATATTTGCTCATCCATGTTCATTGTTACTCTGTTCACTATAGCCAGTAAATAGAATCAAGCTAGATTCCATTATTAGGTAGATGGATACAAAAATATGTGTACATTTTCACAATGGAATTTTATTTAGATGTAAAAACAAACAAAATTATGAATTTTTCAGGAAAAAAAATTAGTTAACTCATGTCCAGGAAGAAATGTGTTCACCATTGTGTTTACCAGAAATGTTAATATTAGCTTAAAATTTTTTAGGTTTGGATGTTAAACTTGAAGCACCTAAAAGATCTTCATGAAAGTAAAAAGGGGCCGTTGGTGGGAAGATGCCTGAAAGAAGGAAACAACTAAGGTTCTTGCTATTTTATCTGGTTGCCTACCAACAGAACATGATCTGACCCTATTGGTCAAGACACTGTATATTTTGATTGTAAGGTACAGAGGAATTAAACTTTAAATAAGCTGGAAGTGAAAGACCAAATCTTTTGGGGGTCAGCAGCAGCCTATTATGTTAAGGGCCATAATGCTCCCCCAATCAGATGTGTACCAAGCTAGATATCCCTTTCTTGCCTCTATAAATGCTTGCCTAAAACTAGACTCATAGCTCCACCTTCCTGCTGTATCAGGGTTGGTGGAGAGCCCAAACTCAGAGCTTGAGTAAAGAGACCCTAATGCAATTACATCAGAATTGGCTCCTTGGTGGTCTTTTAGGGGTTAATGATTGCTTTCTGGTACTACATTCTGGTGCATTGGCCTGGAACTCCAAGGTCTCCAGGACCTGACCTGGAAAGTCTCAATACCAGTAATGTCTGTCTGAATCTGTGAGCTTGTCCATGTGTTTATGTACGATAGCTGCTGTCTGTGTCTTTGTCTATTCGTGAACTCTGAGTGGTACCACACGTGTAATTCTGTTCTGGAATAAAAAGATCTTAAATCTTATCTGTGATCAGACACAGTTCAGGCAGATGAGTCAGGAGACCCCAGCCATGCTGGACTAGAAGATGTTCTGAGTTCACATCTGGGGTGGGTGTGGGCTCAAAGAGCCAAGGGTGCCCACCAATCTGGTTACTTTTGATCCTTCCTGACAGAGAGAAAAGAATGAGTTTCTTTTCTTGTCCATGACAGCCACTTTCTGGTTGTTTTTAAGGTGGCATGTTGTAGTGCAGAGTGCTTGGAATTTTTTCTTGTGTTTTGTCTTTATTATCTATTATGGGTGACTTTCTGATGGATGTTTAACATGGAAGAGATGCCTTCAACTCCACTATGTAAAACTAGGGAACAGAAAATTTCTGTCACCATTAGGAAAACTTTTTCTCCCCAGACAACAGGCAGCCCCACCTGATTCTTCCCTTCAGGCAGAAAGGTAGCTCAACCCACAGGCAGCCCCACCACAGGCAGTGGAGGGGGTACTTGCTGAAGGAAGACAAAACCTATGGAGGTGCCTCCTAAGCCTGAGTCTGTCGTCCTGCCCTTGTGCACAAAGAAGCTGGTCAATGACCAAGAAAACAAACCTCATCACTATTGTTCCTTTGCCACTAGTGACCTTTATAACTGGAGAATACAGAACTCTCTCTTTTCAGATGCTTGCTTTCCCCTAAAGTCTAGACTGGAACTTTAACACAGTTGAAGGTAAGAGGAGGCTCTTGGTTTACCATCAGGTTCTGCTAGCAGATCTCAAGGTTGCCATAAGTCAGCCCACTAATATGGCCAACATGTATGACATTAATCAGGGAGAGAGATTAGAAGAAAAGAGTCTAAGGGACATAGTGATAGTGGTACTGGTAGAGAAAGTATTTAATGAAAGAGAGAGCACAGAGGAGAAGCAGATGACAGGACAGAGGCCACAGACTCATGACCTGACAAAGATCCTTTGGCAGCCACAGCCAAACTAGAGGACTATAGGAGACATCTGAAACAAATGGCTTCTAGAAACCAATGTGCTTTCTCAGGCTCTGGCACTGGGCCAGGAGCCTACCTGTGTAGGAGATGTCTGAAACAAATGGCTTCTAGAGAAACAGATTAGGGGGCTCCTAAAAAATCAAAAATGTTCCCATTTGAAAAAGAACCAATGTACTTACTGGAAAAAAGAAAAGAAAAGGACCAAAGGACCATTGGTCCAACAAATACACCAAGGAAAAAGTCTATTCAAATCGTGGCCTTAAAAATATGCCCAGGGTTACTCTAAAAATAGAGAGGAACTCACAATCTTCCTTGTTGTAAAGTTCAGAGGTGGTTCTCAGAGGGCAGAAAAAGATTTCTACACCAGCTTTAGGGTTGCCAGAAGTGATTAAACCCTTCCATCGCTTCATGGTCGAGAGATTTGAGACCAGTTGCCAGAGGCTGCCTCATTCCCAAGTTTGTGTATCACCCAGCTCACAGTCCTCCTGGTTAAGGATACTGACAAACTGTCACTGGGCCAAAGCCTGACCATCTCCAATGCCAGAATGAATCATTACTAGGCTCTCCTCTTAAATGCCCCCAGGACAATTTTTCAGGCCCCAGTTGCCCTAAGCCTAGCTGCCCTGCTGCCTGACCTGGACCTCAATGGGTCTCTACATGAATGCTCAGTCATTTTGACCCACATCTATGGGATCAGACCAGAACTTCAGGATACCCCCTTGATGGATGCAGAAGTAATATGGTTCACCAATGGCAACAGCTTCATTCAGGACAGACAGATCAGTGGTGGTCTCAAACACCACGATCATATGGGTGGAGCCACTCCTAGCAAGAGTGCCAGCCTAGAAAGCTGAACTGATAGTTCTAACCAAGGCTTTAGAACTAACAACAGACAAAAATGCCTTTAATACCACTCATGTCCATGGGCCTGTTTATAGGGAGGGAGGCCTTATGACAGCAGAAGGAAAAACTATCAAAAATAAAGAGGAAATATTCACCTTTCTAAGAGCTCTATGGGGATCTCAAGGTTGGCTATCACCCACTCTCTGGGGCACAAAAGAAAGACCCCTTCTTGTAGGAAAACAATAAGGCAAATAAAAAAGCCAAGTGGGTGGCCCTAGAAATTGGCCCCCTCATGCCCTTGATTGCGCTAGACCCAGGAGACCCCATGCTTCCTGATGAGCTCAAATATACTACAAAAGTTATGATATAGGCCAGAAACCTGCCTATGTCTCAATGTCATAAGAGATGATAGGAGACTACAGACTGCAAACACATTGTGCCAGAAGAAATGAGACTAGGAATAGATCAGAAGATACACTACTCCCACACAGATGTCTGGAGAATGCAGGATTTGATATCAGGATCAGAGATGCCAAGGTGCCAACTCAAAGATAGCTCAAGTTTTTAAGAACACTTAAGTTTGTCAGTGAGGCACAAAGTCTAGAGCCTATTCAGAGAGACTTCACAGGGGTAAAACCAAAATATAGATGGAGATATAGATATAGATAGATTGATATAAATATTTATTGATGTTTATAGATACCTTTTCAGGTTGGACTGAGGCTTTCCCCACCAAGCATAAAACTACATCCACGGTGACAAAGAAGCTCTTAGAGGACATACTGCCAAGGTGTGGGCTTCCTCAGATGATAGGGTCAAACAATGAACCAGCTTTTGTGTCCCAAGTAAGTCAGGGACTAGCCAATATTCTGGGGATTAATTTGGCTCTTTGGTGGTCTTTTGGGGGTTCCTGACCACTTCCTAGTACTATAGAAGCATCTTCCTTTCTTGCCAATTTTCAAAATGTCAGATGATGCTTTGCAAGGTGCTGCAGGAAGAAGGTATAAACAGCTTTGAAATATACAAACTCACAGCAGTGCCAACCTGCTATGTAAGATATGCCTACTGTGCAATTGTGGCACAATTGTTATGGAGGTAACCAACTATTCTTTTCTTAGTTGTAGTAGTAGTGTTGTTTCAAGGCTGTTGTTCAACAGCCTTATTTATAATAGCCAGAAGCTGGAAACACCCCATATTTCCCTCACCTCCAAAAATAGATACAGAAAATGTGATTTATTTACACGATGGAATACTATCAGCTATTAAAAACAAGGACATCATGAACCTTGCAGGCAAATGGATGGAACTAGAAAAAATCATTCTGAGTGAAGTAATTGAGTTTGAGGCCCACTCTATAGGAAAGATGTGATAGTTTGGATATGCTTGGCCCAGAGAGTGACACGATTAGAAGTTGTGGCCTTATTGGAGTAGGTGTGGCCTTGTTGGATGAAGTGTGTCATCATGCAAATGGGCTTTGAGACCCTCATCCTAGTTCCTCAGAAGCCAGTCTTCTCCTAGTGGTGTTCAGATGAAGATGTAGAACTCTCAGATCCTCCTGCTCCCTGCCTGCCTTGCTCCTGCTGTGCTCCTGTCTTGATGATAAAAGACTGAGCCTTTTAACTTGTAAGCCAGTCCCAATTAAATGTTGTCCTTATAAGAGTTATGGTGTCTGTTCATAGCAGTAAAACCCTAACTAAGACAAGAGACTATATGCCTGACAACATATACCTATTAAAATACCCATGGCTGGCAATGTTATATGAAGTAGAAACTTCTCCTTTCTTTGGAAAGTTAGTTATTTCAAATGAAATGCCTTGCTAAAGCAAGCATATGAAAGAATGTTTTCCTAAAGCAGAAACAAGTGAAAAAATGTTTTGATATAGCAAACATGTGAAAGGACCTGTGATGAAGGTATAATATGAACCCATAGCCAATGGGAAAATTGCACTGAACATTGGTTTGGTTTGCTCTGCCTCACTATTCTTTGCTAACATCACATATGTATTGGTTTATCTTAAATAGTGTTGTTGAGCTCAACTTGTGGTAACGAAGTCATTGAGAGAAACTTATCCAAGAACTCCACTCAGGATTCCTGTGGCCTTGCCTCCGGCCAGTTGGTAAACCTTATAGGTTCTTCAAGATTGAACTACAGTGATGTTTTGTGGCTGGTGTCTGCCTGCCTAGAGTACTGGTCTGCAGCTGCTGAATTATATTCGGTGTTTGCTACAGGACTCAACTGCTGAGAAAGAAGACTGAGCTGGCTCCCAAAGAACTCATGCTGACAAGGTCCATTTCCCCCTTATCTTGATAACATTTCTTTTTCACTACCTCTTCTGGGTGATAGGCTAGATGAGAGGCTGAACCCTTATTAAAATTGGGTTGCAAAAAAATTTATGCCTGCAGTTATAGGCCCTATGTGGGAACTCATCTTTGTTTAAATAAGTTCACATGGTATCAAAATGCATTTTAAATATTTATGTTTATACTCATAGATAGTGTACCTCTCATCCTAAATCAGAGAAACTTCTTTTTCCAGTGAAAAATAATAGATGCAGAAACTTGTGGCTTTTTCAGTTGCTGAGAAAAAAAAGTGATGGTTGGGTGCTCAGCTCTAAAAAGACATTTCTTCTCCTCTCATCTGTGCTAAGAATTAGAAAATATTGTAGAAGCAGAAGCAGAAATATAAGAGCCAAAAAAAAGGACTAATAAGGGGTACAAATACTGAAATTTCAATCATGTTCATACAACATTTAGATTGCTTGTACTGGACCTGCACAAGACCAGGTCTATGAACAGCCAAGTCACAGATCCTTTCTCTGCTGAATTACTCAATAGTGATGGACTCTGAGGGAGCAACAGTCATTGTCTTCAGTTGCACACCAAACATGAGATTCTAGTGGACAGTTCCAAATGCATAGCCACGCAGATGGCCATGAATCACAACAAAACAAAAACCATGAATATGGGAAGGGAATGTGTAGGGAAGAGGGGGGAATGGCTAGTGAGGGAGGTAAATAGGAGAGACTAGAGTGAGAGTAAGAAGAATATGTATACATGAAATTACCAAAGCATAAATTTAACCAATAAAAAAGCAGTCTCTGAAGAATCACTATATGAAAAGGTTCATTGCATAGATGAAAAACTAAGCCTTCTATTACAAGTGCCAGAATACATGGTTGGTGTACATGCAACATGCAAGGCTACTTGCCTCCAAGCCTGATGACCTAAGTTCAAGTTTCACAGTCCCCATGGACTAAGACAATATCTGATGCCTACAAGTTATCCTCTGGCCTCTACATATGTGTTATGGCACAAATACATAAATAAATGAGTAAACAAGCAAACAAATAAATAAATAAATTTAAAATGAATGTTTGAGGTACAGGGTACAATGATACAGGACTACATTTAAGAATTTCTGTTTATTTATTCTTTAATTTATTCAACAAATATATATTGATTCTCATACCAACTGACTCTCAAACAAACCAGAACATTTTCCCAGCTTAAGAAGTTTCCTAGGTGCTATAAAGGCATAAGCAACTCAGCAATGTCTCCACACTTTTCAATTGCTTATTAGTGGATATCATTGGTTCTCATTCTCACATCATCCAAAGAGCTACCAGATGAAAATAAACTAGTTCAAAGGCTATAAGGAAGTGTGAGAGAGGCAGAGATGAGATGAGAATATAACAAACAAGGAATGGAAGAACAGAGGTGACACAGTCAAAGAACCTTGGTCCCTGTTTACCTTATGTTGAGACACATTGTCTTCATGTTTCCTCATCTGATCCTTTCTTTCACCCTCATCCAACCATGAGAACTAGGCTTGAATCCCCCAGGGCCATGGAAATGAGCCAAACTACACAAGGATCTTGTAGTTAAAAACTTGACTGAGCCAGATCAAAACTCTATGAAGTCCGACCATAAGCAGAGCCCATTTTCAAGGGACTGTCAAAAATGAAAGAGTGGACAATGCAAAAGTAATCATTAAGTCCACAGGATGGAGCAACAGAGACAGAGACTCGGAAGATAATATCAGGAAGGAAAAGTCAAGTATCAGAGAGATTTGAAAGGGAGGAATGGGAAAATACAAGACTTCCATAAAATAAAACGTTCAAAGTAATAACCAGGGACCATTTCTTGGGTCCTGATTCCATATTTTGTTGGTCTGGGTTATCTTCATTAAAAGCTTGGGATATGAGCATGTAACTTCCTTCTTCATTAGGCTGCTTCCCACCTATTGATAGTCAATTAAAATCACCAACCAGTCTTAAACCTGTATAGGTGTGACTGCTAACAAATCACCCTAGTCCAGGCTGACTTGACAGTAAGACAAGTGTATTTCGTGGAATCAGAAAACCTGAACAACAGCTCTAGTCCAAGAAGCCTGGGACATTGGAAGCTGAAGTGAGTATTATGACTGACTTACTATCAGGAAGGCCACTGAGCATTTCCTATGTCACAAATATTAGTAGACTGTCATCATATACCAGAGCATTTTAAACTTGTTCTATTTGGTATAAAATCAATTACATGTTTTGATTCTCTTTACTCTGCCTTATCTGATTTAAATCATTATTTCCTAAAGACATATTCTTTTTAAATTAGTTCTCCTAATTTTTAGCCAGGCCTCAAAAAGTGTACTCATCATGCTCTGGAAAGCCTTCATGATTATGGCAGTACATTTGAATTACCTGTACCCCACAGAAATGTGATTTATTCAGTCAACCAGAAGCTGCATCAGGTACAGGTAACAGTATTCAAGTACTGATCCACTTATTCATTTATTTTACTGTCTTGTTTTTAGAGAAAATAGAGCAATACATTTTTCTGCTGTACAGCCCACACCCTACTGGGTCATTGTAGATCTTGCTATGAATGTGTGTTGTATCACGTGACATGTATGTGTCTGTGGTACGGTTGGTATATGTGTAGTTGGTGTGTGTATGTGAACTGGTGATGTGTGGGCTGAGTGGGTGGCATCTGTGTCCATATCGTCAAATAATGCAATTGCCAATACCAAATGAAAGCAGAAAGATTGTTTGCACATATGAACATTAATATCAAAAAGATGATGGGACTCATAAAAAGACATGTAATTTGGGTGCTGTAATATTTTGGAGAAAAACTGGAGGAAATAAAGAAGTACAGCTAGAGAAAGACTCACCCATCGTAGGGTAGAGGGAAGCTCTGGCCTAAAGCGTCCCACGTTTAGGCCCCAGAATTGGTCACTCCAGTAAGAGGTACAGCATTTATCCCCGCTCTTTGCTTGCTCCCCATTTCCCTGGTGCCCTTCCAAGGAGACGCTTCTTGTACTGGCATCTCAGTCCCACAGCCCCAACCCCAGGCGATACCAACCAGGGCCAAGAGGGCCAGATGGGACTGCTGGCAAAGGTGCTGCTGATCCAGCTCTTTCAGGTTCCACTTTCTGTCTGCTAATACTTTGTGTGGTGGGAGGGCCTGGTTCTGATGAGGGCACAGTTCCCACCCTGAAACAAGCAGCATGGGCACCGGCACACAGCTGTGCACCTAGCTGCAGTCCTGTGTTTGCCCCGTGCTGCAGTGCGCTGCTAGTTGCTGCTTCCATTTCACACTTCGCACGCCAGCTTCCTCTCAAGACAGTTATTTGATCACTAACCACTTTGAATATCATGATCATCGGCTCATTTATTTTTTCTATTTTAAAGGATGGTGTGAGCAGGATGCTGTGGTATTGATTTCCACATTTGCTAGGGCACCCAAGTGTGAACTGCCTATTCCAGTGTCTACCTGAAGAAAGGGTTATTACTGTGCTCATTACTTAGCATTTATATAGCTCTTCACACTTACTTACCTAATATTTTTTAGAGCACCCCTGTCAAGTATTAGCAACGCCCATGGAGAGGCAATAAATTAGAGGTCTCAGAAATATTTTAGAGATGTCAGAAAAGACATAAAATGAATTACCACAGACATGATATCTCTGGCAGCTTTGGGCAGTTTGCTCATTCCACCATTCTAATTAATGCACAAAGCTTTTTAAGGGACTCTTCCTTCTCTTGTGGATTACAGCTCAAGTATCTCCTCTGTTGTGACACCTTTTCTGGTTTCCCTACCTAAAATATCAGTCTCCCAAAGCATTCAGTTTTCTATCCCATTGTCTTGTGAATGTAATGAGGCATAGTGCTACCTGAAATCATGTGTGCATATTTGTGTTCTTGCTTATTTTTTGCCTCTATGGGGCAAAAGTCATTTCAATGACAATAGAGGCCTAGTATAAATTGCTCATTGAGTTTTCTGTGGTCATCTAATACTGATCAACCTGAATTTGCCACAGAATATCATATGACTCGATAGAAGTCACCAGATAGAAGTAACATCCAAAGTGGAGATGCTAATAGCATCACTTGTAAAAGTGAACTGACATTGGGAAAAAAGTCCCAAAAAGAAAAACAGGCAGAAGGGAAAGGTAAGGAAAGAGAACAAACAGAGAAGGAAAATTTATACCAGGAGAAAAAAAAAAGATGTTTAAAAACTTAGACACTGATAAACGATCAGATGGTTCTGGTGTCTACCAGCTAGTGTTTGAGTCTTCTCTCAATCATCTCTTGGTTGTATGTTCCCTGAAATCACAGGCTTTCTGTCTCTTCAGTTACGATTAAAATTGTACCTAGGTCATACTTGTTTTTCTTAGAATCAAGAATCTCAGCCAGACATGGGAGTTCACACATGTATTCCCAGTACACAGGAGGCTGAGGCAGGAAGATCACAAGTTTAAAGCCACTCTAAGCTACATAGAAAGACCCTGTCTCAAAAAGAAAATAAGAATACCTCATCTCTGTTAATGTCACAGCACCAGAGTACATAGTAAATGTTCAGTTAATATCATACCCGACAGCATAAATCTGAAGTTCTTACTGTATTGAGTAATTCAAAATGAATAATGAATTACCAGGAGGAATGCTGTATTTGGCCCTTGCAGAGAGGGTAAATACTTTGTAGTGACTTTGTTCCCTCAGTGCCGAAGCCCGAAGTCAATGCTTTCTTCTGGGTATACACTCTGGGCTTGTTCTGTGGTTTCAGTTTCATTCCTGTTAACTTCCATCCCCATTCTTTATCATTCAGTTATTTTGCTGCTTTGCACTGTTTCAGGTTCTTTGAAGCCTATGCACTTCTCCCCATTTAAGGATACTGTGAAACAGACTAAACATACCTGCTTCCTCTGAGTCTTCAATGCTCTGGGCCAAAGGGGAGTGTGTTTCCTTTGGCTGAGTGCCAAGCAATTTGGGGAGTTGGGGAAGAATGTTTAATGACAAAATAATTGCACTTTTACACTCATTACTTTTTGGTAGATGAAAATCAGCATATAAGTACTTTCAAGAATAAAAACACATTGCTCTTGCTTCACACACAGACATGGGAGAGGAAATGAGGCAAAGAAAAGTCTGGAAAGGTCTATTCAGGGAAGAATGGCCTCCAAAATTCCAGCTCAGGGGTGCTAACTCCACCACCTCTTTCTATGCTGAAGGTCGGTCCTGTTGTAATAGCCCTTAAAACTGGCACAAAAGGAACATTTCATTATGCTAAATATTTTTCTACTGGCTGAGTCTACCACAGTGCCTTAGGGAGTAACTTTATAGGGTGCCATACCCCAATTAAACCTGGAAAAATGTTCACCGTGGAAGCACATGGGTGACTGTAGCTGTAATCTTGCTGTCACTGTTTATTAAGCATTTACTATGTGTGAGAAACTGTGCTGCTTTAGAAATGACCTCATTTAAATATCCCAGCAGCCTTGTGAAATAAAGACTGCAATACTTCATTTGAATATCAACATCAAACTATGTACTTCAGTCACTGCTGATGAATGGTAGATTGGACCCTGCGACAGTGAGCAGATGGATACCATCTCAAGACTTAGGACAGTAAGGAGATGCAAATGAGGACACTGTGTGGTGGTGGTGGTGGTGGTGGTGGTGTGTGTATGTGTATGTGATTAAACAATATATTATATCATTATTTTGTTACATGACTCACAGTGAAAATATGATAGGAATGTGCATTTCCTCCCGTTACCAGTTAAAAGACTTACTTCCTGCATAGGTTTTTCTCTCCCCATATCACACAGCTTTTCCAAATCATCTTGGTTGACCACCACTGCAGTAGTTTAAGTAAGAAATATCCCCCATAGTGTCGGATATTTGTCTCCAGTTAGTGGCACTGCTTGGAGAATGATATGGAACCATTAGGAGGTGTGGACTTTCTGGAAGAAGTGCATCATTAAGGGTGGGCTTTGTGGGCTTAAGAATCCTACTGAACTTTCAGTTCGCTCTCTCTGCTTCATATTTAAGGTTGAAGATATGTTATCTCTGCCTGTTGCCCTTCCTTAAATTGCCTTTTGGTAGCATTGTATCTCAGCAGCAGAAAAGTAATGAATCCAAACACTCAGCTTCATTTTCCCCTTGTACCACCTTTTTAAGAGGTATTGACAGCATTTTCAAAATAAAGATAATACTTATACATTTGACATGCTTTTGAGAAGCAAAATGGTGACACACATCTGACATCCATCACTTGGGAGGTACAAACCCATCTCCACTTACATACCATGTTCAAGGTCATCCTGCATTACATAAGACTATGTATCAGAATATAGTGCTTACAAGAGTGGTTAGCAGATCATTTGTTCTTGGGAAAGTCCACTTGTTTGCATCAAAACATTTCCTTGTACAAAGTCACACCTCCACCTGAAGAACTGACCTTATTTCTTATTGATGGATTTGCTTTAAAAATACAGACATTTTCCTGATACTGCAAGGGAGTCTTAGTTTCTCTGTGGTGCCTTGTGAGATGGTCTGACAAGACATTTTTAGTAACAGCCCAAGAATGATACACTCTGTCCTTAGTATCAGTAGGACTTTGGGGAGGATTGTTTCAAGGCTGATGGTAACAGGATCCCAATACAATCTGTAGTTCATACTGTAAGTGGATTTATTTTTTTCTACTGGGTAGACTATGACTTGGATGATACCTATTGTGAATACACTAAACCTAGATTTAAATGGACCTCAGAGCCACTAGGAAGATGCTGACCTTCCATTTCTATGCATCCTATGCAATTTGAAGCACCTTAATTTATAGTGGAGGGAATAAGGTTGATCCCTCAGACAGATAATATTAAAAAACAATAAGAATGCTCAAGTAAAACATCCTTTGCAGTGGTTTTCAACTTTCCCAGAACTATAAATCTTGAATACGATTCTTCTGTGGTGGTGACTCCCAATCATAAAATTATTTCTGTTACTACTTCATAACTACATTTTTGCTACTGTTATGAATCATAATGTAAATATCTGATATGCCCAATATTTACACTCCTCTGTAAGAGTCAATTGTTGCACCCCACATATTGAGAACCACTACATTTGGGAAGTAATGGGCAGCAATGTCCTGCAAACTTATGAAAGAGTGTTGACAGCACAACAGTAGTCAGAATGCAAAAGGAAGACAAATCAATATCTATTTTGTGTCTTCTGTGTTCTAAGCACTATTTTCCTAACTTTGTGTATATTGTGTATTTTTTCAATAATACTAAGGCAAGCATGAATAGCAGATACCTTTCATAAATGAGGAAGTCAAACAGAACAGTAGCCTGTCACAGGTGTTAATGACAAGAGTTGGGCTCAAACTCAGACTTGTGTAACCCCCCCCCCATGGTGCCTGGAAGACAAGCTGACATCAACAACCTCACTGTGATCTCTGCTCTAACTCACAACAATCCTGCTTTAGCTCTTGCTTATTGCTTTATTTACTAAATTTCAAGGGACTTTGTTGTGTAGCAATGTATTATTAGAGGAAAATGGATGCAACTAGAGATCACCATATTAAGTTAATTTGGCCAGTCTCAGAAAGATAAAGGTAGGTGCTTTAGTAGCCACACATAATTTTATAAAGATATTCAAAATGATGTATGCATGTATGTATGTTTCTATGTACATATGCATAACACAGAAGTAAAAGTAAAACTGTCTAGTGAAACAAATGAGGTTAACAGAGGGGTGAAAATAAGAAGGCATATGGGGGACATGCTCACCATATGATATATATATATATAGAGAGAGAGATAGATATAGATATAGATATATAGATATATATACTGATCTGATACCACTGGTTCAGAGAAGTTTAGCTGAGCCTCAGAAACCTTTGAGAACTTGGTGCCCACTAAAATCCCAAGGTGTCTATCAGAGGACATGAAAAGCCAGGGCTGTGGGTGCAGGGCAGTAGAACCCATTCTTTACTACACAGGGGCCTGTCTCAAAAACCAAACATTAGACATATACACACATAAAATTGCTTTGTGGCTTAAGAGTGAAGAAGCAAGTTTAGGTGGATCGTTCTATATCAGGGCTACTAACAAGACTGTCAACATCTAGATGTCACTAAAGATGTCATTTCAGAACTCCACTGTTGAAAGAATCTGTAGAGAACCTTAATTACATGCACCCTCCCCTCCATTGAACTGCCTTCACTGTGCTCCATATGGCCTCTCAAACCCTAGGTCCTCTCTGGCAGGATAGCTTGGGCTGGCTTTCCTGGTGACTGGGATGAAACTGACAGACACACAGAGAAGGAGACAAAAAGGGAAGAAGGAAAGAAAGATTTGAGAATACACATCAAAGAGATAAAAGCAGTAGGACCAAGACAGAATCCAGTCTTTGTTCTTCATGTTAAAACAAAATCCCATGAATTTTGGCTTAGATTCACTAAGATCAACTCAGAGGCAGAGAACCCTAAAGGGACGGATTACAACAGGTCGGAATTGTTAGAAGTCTTTTAGAGACAATTTACCACACAATATTTAATCAGCTTTTTGTTTCTGTCATAGCTTCCAGTTATCGATTTGATACACCTGGGAAGAGGGACCGTCAAGTGAAGAATTTTGTGCATAGGATTAACTATAGTAATCTCTATGGGACATTTTCTTAATTCCTGGCTGATACGTGAGGACCCAGGGAACTGTATACTGTCTATCCCTGGGGAAGGTCCTGGGCTGGATGAGAAAGGTAGCTGAGAAAGTCAGGGAGAGCAACCCAACAATAATATTCACCCATTGATTGAAATGCTTCAGTTCTTGTCCCCAAGTTCCTGTCTTGATTTCCTGCCTTGACAGCTCTAGATGATGAGCTGTAAATCAAAAGCAAAAACAAAACATACGCAAAACCTTTCCTACCCCGAAATTAGTTTCAATCAGTGTTTTATCCCAGCAACTGAAATCAAACTTGAGCGATAAGCATGGCAGATAATTTAGAAAAATGACTTAAAGGAGGAACTGATTCATAAGGCTTACCACGGCAAAACTCAGATTTGAGGTAATGTCCTTTTAAAATCTAAATAACCGATAAAATTAAGTCAGAATGCAAACTGGGGTGAGCCTGCCTTGACTCCGGAAATACACTGTCTTTGGGAAAAGGTAGTAAAGGCCTATAGTTTACCCCTTGCAGCTTGTGCACAGAGCTAGCCCATCAGCTTTGTTCTGATGTCACAATAAAGGCTGCACGTCAGTCATCTCATTTCCATCTCATTTCCACACTCAAGGACAAACCTTTTGCTGTTTTGCTTTGCTCCCTGTGACAGGGACTCAGAGGTTCACTGTGTAGCCTACTCGGTTGTGGAATTCACAGTGACCCTCCCACCCAGGACTCTAAAGGACTAGAATTATAAGTATGAGCAATAAAGCCTGAACCAATACAAGGGCTTTTTATTAGTAGTATTTCCATACTCCTGACTTTGTTTACCCTCATTCTTCTTAGAATTTTCTATCCTCCCTGCTCTGACATACTTTGTTGCTTCCAGAATTATGGATTATTATGTGGTGGTATAATTCTAAAGGAAATTGAATTGTAATGTGCTTTCTACATAAACTTACTTAATAAGCACAGACAGCTTTTGAACAGTACTCTCTTGACAATCCTAGCCTTTGTAGCCTGCACAGTCTTCCCCAGGGCGGGACACATTCAGAGCTGTAAGCTAAGTAAGACTGAGACTCCCAAACTTCCCTGCAGCTTTCTCATACACGACCCTACTTTCTGAGTGTTAACACATGTTAACTTGCAGAACAGGATGCTGACCCTTAAGAAAGGCAAAGTGTGAATTCAAGCTGTCTTATTGATGTTTACCGACTAAACTACAAATCATCTATCTTCTCTGCCTTCTCTTACCATTTAGTAAACTGTAGGTGTATCCACAGGTGGGCAGTTAGTCTGAGCAGGTGCTCCACCGAACACTGCTTCCCTAATTCCAGATCTTCGGGGTTTGGTTAAATGACCAGCTCTCAGCTTCCTCCTGTGGCCCTTCATTTCCTAACCTGTCTCGTTTGGTCTTATCCCTTGAGTGACAGCAAGGGCTCTCAATAAATGTAAGATATGATGACCGGAAAAGTAAAAACATTTTTCCCCCAAAGAAGCTCAGTCTTCATCTATGTCCTTAGCAACTTAATTTTGCTCCTGATTGGCTCAGAATGACTTTTGTTTAACCTGTTCTTAATCCCAGCCAAAGTAAAGAAATCTAAAATGGCCCACGTCTAGGGTCAGTCTCTGACTGGAGCCTTGGAAGTATCACTGTTTTTCCCAACTGAGAGAAAGTTGTTAACCAGGGCTTCTTTTCCAAATCATTAAATAAGGAACTGGCTGAAAGAGATCTAGCTCTGGAATTTTCTGGGCTCTGGTAGAAAGAAACAAAAAAAGACTTATAAAATGCTGGTGACTGAAGTAGCAACTGACATATATTCATCTTGAAACAAAGGTACTTTTAAAGCAAAGACTGTGGCGAACAGACAGGGGAAGGACGCTTTGGCTGCAAGTTCCTCTGTTTTTTCTGTAGATGGTTATGCCTCTGCCTGCTGTTCATCAGCCTTGATTTTGATGGGGAGATTTTTAGTCAGCTGCCTCCATCATTCTGGCACAGACAGAAATCCTTTTTTAAAAAAATGTTACACTTCATCAAAGTGTATCCAGAGACTTCACGGTCATTATCTCAATGGCTGCTCTGATGTGCTACAATTGGCAGAGATACAAACAGTAGGGGGTGTATGAGAAGAAAGCCAGCATTTCATGTGGAAAGCTGGCGAACCACGCCAAGCTTCTGTCAACAACTCCGTGGTCTGATCCGAAGCACTGGGCCTGCTGATGATGCTCTTGTTTCTGGAGGAAGTAAACAAGAAAATGAATTCCATCGGGCAACACAGCCTCTTTGTATCTTCAAAATGGTGTGACTGGCCCCGGGCCAGCCACGTTCAAAGTTTGGCTATTTGTGTCATCTGGGCCTCAGTACTGATGGAGGCTTTGATTACAGCTTGGACCTAGCTGTAAGACCCTTCAGCGGCAGCCACTCAGCAAATAAAGGCATTGATTGGTTGTTGGGTCAATTTAGCCATAAGGATGCAGGGCATGGTTCTTTTGAAAAGCCTAATGGATTAGCAACACAACCAGCTCCAGTGAAGGCCTTATTTTTCAAGTAACTTCATGATGGTGTCCCAGCTTGGCACGGATCTCTTCCTCCAGAGCAGCTCCAGGGCCTTTCTTCTTGTCAATACTGGGGCTCAAAGGATTAGACACAGCGGGTTTTACAATTTAATGAAAACAGCTGTTGAAACAACAATTAAGGCAAACAATAGTCTGCATGGAAAACTATTAATTATGTAAAGTTATGCAGAAAGTGGAATAATCTTTTCTTCAGAGCCCTCTAAGCTGACTGAGAACAACCTGGAGCCACCTTTCCTTCAATGGGTCTTAAGTATCAGGAAGTGGGGTGCTTCTTAAGGACAGGCCCCATTGCTGCGTGTGGGCGGATATGCAGTGTTCACAGAGTTTCAGTCTGAGCAGGAGATTAAATATTCAAAAGACTATCCGCTAAACTTAATTTACCTTGGGCACTGAGCCTTTTCAGATCAGCTTAGAGAGTTTTCGTAAGTGTCTAAGATTGGTTTTGAGCATTAGCAGTTGAGGTCCCCAATGTGTGCTTTAAAAACAAACAAACAAAAAACAAGAAACAAACTCTTCTATAAGATGCCCTCCTTCAGGCCTAATCTGAAGCAAACAGCTCTTGGGAAATGGAGTCTCTTGTTCTTGAGATGAAGGCAGTTTTAATTACATTATGACGGTCCAGTTTGGACTAGCAGAGTTCCCTTTCCACCTTCCTTCCCTCCTCCCGGCTAAATGCAGTATTCATTTCTATTCCTCTGCTTGCTGGGACTTTAAATTCATCACTTCTCTCTTTGAAATTTCTATCCTTGACTAACAGTGCTGGGAATTGACTTATGGCCTTTTGCCCACCCTGTATTCCACATCCCACTTTCCTCCCTGTACGGGAATCACCAAGCCAAGAAGTCCCATTAAGAGAGTTATTAACTGCATGCATAGACATTGCCTCCTGACACAGTCAGATTGATTTCTTCTCACCATAACTGCTTTTTAACATTCTTTCCAGCAAACCCAACCCTTTTATTTGACTATATTGTTTTAGAAAAGCCTTTGGGAATTTAACTAATTTCATGCTGAAACTTATTGAGTGGGATTTGACACTCTTTGATAATACCTATAAACCAGTAGTCAGGTCTTACTCGCTTTAGGGGAGGAATGAAAGTTTTATTGTTCATAGGATCTCTATTCTAAACATGTCACCTAAGTTGAGCAGTGCATCTGTGGTGAGGTGCAGCTGGCACAGTGACTGAGCAGAACTTCTCTGAAACTTCCAGAAAGCTGTCCTTGGCTACCAACAGTGAGACAACCCCTGCTTTCTCCTAGAATTTACCATTATGTTTCCATCTACCTTTTAGATAATAAAATTAATTTAATTTACTGGCTTCCTAAAGTTAATAAAATGAGTCACCCTTAAGAACCTTGACACACACATTCTGGGAGAAACTGTCTCTGTCCTTTCTTCACCTAGAACACCAGAGGCAGGACAGGCAAAGCTTCTCCTTTCCTGAGAATCAGGTAATAATCTTGTGATTATATCTCTATAAGCCCCAGACCATGATCAAGTATGCAAGTAAAATTGATTCCTATGGTCAGAAACAATAATCCAATTAGCATGTATTTGTATAACGCCTTTAAAAATCACCCTAAACTTAAGCCCACACCCATCTTTGAAGTATAACCCCAGCCCAGCACCATATCCCAGCATCCACCAGTTCGCACTTTGCACAGGAGCTTACAAAGCTGCATCCGAATTGCAAAAGCAATTATTCCAGTTATCCAGATGTGATTTTTCAATCATTCTAGGAATTTCTTCAGCAGTTCTTATTCCATAGCTGCTTGCAACTCTCACACTGGTATGTTGCTCACAGATCCTCGTTATTAATTCAGCTCATGGAGCTTAATTGGACAAGGCTAGAGTGAATTTGACAAACATCACAGCAGCAGAAAAAGCAATCACTCTTTCAAGATGAAAATTTGTTTGATGTCTTACTGTGTAACTCATTTACTCTCCTCGGGAGTCATGTGATCTGAATGTTAATCAGCTATTGATTGGTTTCTTTCCTTGGACAGTCAGGTGACTTGAATATTAATGGAGCAGCTCTCATAGCTGTACTGTTAGGCAACCTTGTGATTGGCTGCGGGGTTACGATACGGAGATAAGTGGGTGCTTGATGAGCACTTGACAGAACTTCACAGAAAATTAAGGCCCTAAAATAGCATGAGAAAGTCTTGTCAAATCAAGCATGATTATCGTTGAATGCTTAAGGAATTCATCATCTGCATGAAATTGATACATTCCAGCAGCCGCAGTCCCTGCCGTCAGCGGGGACTCATCAGATCTTTATTTATATGTGTTCACCAAATCACATTAATTCTGAGAGCTAAAACATGCTAAGGATGAAGGTTATTTTCTGTTCAATCTAATTTATCTATGACAATAATCATCACTAATAATGTGTCAAATTGGATTGCAGTCATTTTATGCATGCATGCTGATTTGGAAAATAGTGTTAAACCATCCCGCAATAATTAACAAATGGTAAAGGTATGCCGACTCTGAGTCATCAGCACACCTAGATGGAAAATTAACTTTTATGGAATGGATTTATACATACATGTTCTTATTTAATTCAGAATATAAATTATTCCTGGTAAAAGCGGACATCATTTTTATAGCACCATTAAGACCAATAATCATTAAGGGCCTTGCCGTCTTCATTGGTGCTGTTCTTCATTTTTCCTCATTTTCCATAGCTAATTTGCTAAAGGATGCCACCATCACGTTCCAGGCAAGTCCATGCTGTGGTTGGGCATGGTCAAGCTGAGAGATGAACAAATATGCCTCAGTTTCCCTGTCAGTCATGGGTGAAGGGACATCAAAGGTAAGGTTGAAAGGTAGGCAGTGGAGTTTACAAATCTAATAGGGAATTGAGACCTTCTCAAATATTTCTCTTCACAAAAGGACAACAGGAACTTTGCAGATTAACTCATACAGGATTAGTGTTTCTTGAGGAGTCATTTAAAGCCTCAGTTGTTTTGAAGGAAATATCTTTTGTAGAGCAGATTTTTCCCCCATTCTTTTTAAAAAATAACCTTTCTGTTTATTGGATCAATAAAACCTTAAAGAAATATATACATCATATAATGAACTACAATGTTTGAGAAAAGAATTACACTCAGTAAGAAGAGGCAATATATACAATAAATTGGGGTTTTGTTCCCACAGCTTTCTGCACACTGGATCTTAATCCTTGGGCAGCCAGTACAGCCCAGATCCCTCCTTCCCCTCAGACGGTCTCTTTATTGATTAAATGAATCTTCTCCAAAGACTGGCTCCCAGGCTCTCTGATCTAATCCGATCTGATTTTATCCTATCACTTCAGCAGGACATCAGGGAATTAACAATAAGCAGCTTTACCACAAGTGTTTAATAACTCAACACAATCCCCATATGGCTCGGAGCTAGCTGCTCAGGTTCCCAGCCAGCCCACTGCAGTGTGACAGACTGGCTATGCTTTCCAACCTGAGGAATTTTCATGCACTACCAAACTAATCACTTCAAGTTCCTTCATAAATCACACAAAGAAGATTTCAGCATCTTAACAAATTAAGAGAAAAAAAAAAAGCAAAACAACAATAGAATGGGTGGGTAAGAGAGGGTAATGGAATATGTGTCAGGAAAGCAGCTGGAGAATCTATCTACTCATGGAAGGGGACCAGCAAGAGAGAGGGGGGGGGGGTATGCAGTGGAGGAAAGGGGGATGTGAGCCCAATATAATCATTTATGTGTATAAAATGTCAAACTGATACCCATGTCTTTGTATGCCAACCACAAACTTAATTTAAAAAAACAAAAACAAACAAACAAGCAAAACAATCTAAGAGAAAAGCAGCAGAAGATGAGGAACTGGGCAGGAGAGGTTTGACCATCTAGCTAGGAGTAGTGAGAAAGAGGCAGGAGTTTAAATATTGCAGAGGAGGGGATAATGTCAATTAATTTCTTTCCTTTCTTTCAATATGTTTCTCATCTGCTTACATTTTAACAAGAATAAAATAATTTGACAGGCTCACACCTAAGGGCTCCAAGCCCACAAGAACCTTCTCTTTTTTCTCTTCCCACTGTTGCTGAAACAGTGTTGCTGAGGTTTCAGCAACAGACCTCTTATTGTTCCTGGAATAGCCCTTGAAGTATGTACCAAGCATGTAATTGAAGGAGGATTGTGTGTCCTACATGATGCAGATGGCCAAAATGCAGAGCTAAATCATCAGGCTCCCCACCCCCAGATGTCAGGCTGGTCTCCATGGGTGCTTAAACTGGTCCCTTGATTGCAAAAGGCTGACTAGGAAGTTCCTTGTTTTCCTAGACCTGCCCCTGAGTTCATGCATCCCTGGCTCTCAGTGGCAACAGCTCCACTTTTTCAAAGATATATGAAATCTATACAGATTATTACTATTCAAAACAGAAATGTCCCTTGAAAAAGCTTACCACTGTGCCAGGATCCAGCTGGGAGTCTGCGAGACACTTGGAGGGGAAATGGGCCTTTGAAAGCTGTGTGATAATTAGTATGGTGGGTCTGGGTGGAGTGGGGGATATCACTCTAGCACATATCTAAAATAAAACATCTTTTGGTTATTCTATTTAATACCTACATATTTGCTTATGAAAGCATGTGCCATATTTGCTTATGAAAGCATGTTCTCTAACAAGAAAACAACCTCTCTCTACTGCCCTGATGCTTCTATGATCTCTCAACATATCAGCAAAGTAACAAAGTCCCTGATAACTGAACATCTTCAGGAAAGGCAGTTTCACAAACCAGGTTAGGCCTCACTGTTTCCAGACCCCCGGGGGAAGCCTAGAGCACTCACAAATGCACTCAACATAGATAAGATGGATCTGTGGCATAGCTCTGAAGACAAAACTTTCCCCACCACAATCCATGTGAGTCCCTGCTGGAAGCAGTCTCTGATCATATGATCTACTAGGCATGGCTCCTATAAATCATGTTATTATTTCCTCTCTGGAAATGCCCTTTGCCTTCCTGTTTGCTTCTTTTGATTCCCTAGATAGATGATGTCATAACAATAAAATCTCTGTGAACTTCTCCAAAGCACTTTACTGTTTCCAGACCAGAAGACTATGCTTATACCTTGTATAATTAGCCTAAAGAAGAGGTCCCTAGCCAAGAAGAATAGCCCTGTTTATATCACAAAGAGATAGGAAAGCCGGGCAGTGGTGGCTCATGCCTTTAATCCCAGCACTCCGGAGGCAGAGGCAGGCAGATTTCTGAGTTTGAGGCCAGCCTGGTCTACAGAGTGAGTTCCAGTACAGCCAGGGCTACACAGAGAAACCCTGTCTCAAAAAATCAAAAAAAAAAAAAAAAAAAAAAAAGAGATAGGAAAATGTTCTCAGAAAGTTCTAGCCAAAGTTACTGAAGACCTGTGCTCTCTGCAGTTTGTCCATGAATTAGTAGCAGCAAGAGGCAGGAGAATGAAGGCCTATCCTGGACCCAGAGACCTGTTAACATTTCTGCCAGAGCATAATGAGAAAATTTTGGTGACCTAGGAGCTTGTTGTTGGCTCAAGTCCCTTCTTCTGAAAAGTGAAGCCAAGCTCTCCTGAGTACTGGGCAAGTGCTCTACTACAAAGCCACGTCTCCAGTTCTTCTGCTAGGATGCATCAGATCATCCACTGCCAATCCTGGTGACATAATGGCCCATAGAAGTTCCACAGCCCCACGCTTGCATGCAGTCAGCACCAGGGCAGAGGGTAAACATTCTTGACCTCAAGTACTACAAGGACCATCCTTTTTCCTTGGGAAGTTCAGTCCCTCACAAGCTTGGTTTTCTTTCTGTTTGGGCTTCGATAGCTAGAACACTAAAAACAAATTGCTGGAGAGGTAAAAGAAAAAGGAAAGAAAAGATGCCATGAACAAACAAGAACACGACATTAAACCACTGTCTAAAAGAAAATTACCCGTAAAGTAAAAGGACTTTGTGTATTTGTATATTGTCAAAACACAGCCAAACTCAGCTACTAAATGTGGATTTTGTTTCACAAAGTCTGCAAACTAGTCAACCGCTAACCCTCAGTAACCAGAAATCTATGCCAAATAAAATATGTCAAGAGAGTAATACTCAAAATCTCAAAAATCAAATGATGTGCATACTGTATTTCGTAATTAAAGCATTTACTCTGTCAGGGAGCATACCTATTAACTTATTTAAGCACAGTGCTGGGCTGGTACTGTGCTTGTCAAAAGCAAAGAAAGAAGAACCTGCTGCTCACTGGCCCATTCAGATGATAACAGCAGGTTTCTCCCCTCCTGGCAGGGCACCATCTGGTTAATCTTCAGACAAAACTGCTGGATGAGAAGAAAGGAGAAAGGCACAGGGGAAAAAAAAAAAAAAAAACAACTGAATTTGCAAACACCTTCCCCTAAGCCAGAAGGCATGAGCAAAGACAGGATGAGAATCAATAATACTGACTTTCTGCTTCTCAGACATCAGATCCCAAGGATTATGAGGTGCAGCATCCTGTCTAATTTTGGTAAGATGCATCTTTTTAAAACCTAAGACTGACCATTTGTATAGTGCATAAACAGCTACAGAGTACTGTTTGTGTGACAGTAAAGAATGAGACCTACCTCTGGCTGCAGACACACCATTGGCTATTGTATTCTTCCTTAAGACTTAATCTTGATGAAAGGTTTCTAAGGCGACAAAGGACCAGACCAAGAAAGACCACTATTAGAAAGGAAGCTTTACCTTAAGCCATATGAAAGAGACAACTGGAATAAAGATGCTTTCAATGTGATACTGTATTTTCACTTCCCCAAATTTCTCCCCCACTCCATCCCAGCACAGTCTCTAGGAGACAACATAAAATTTGGCTGGGCTGCCCACCTTTCTGAATAAGATACAACTCTTCTATAGACTAGGCTGACCTTGAACTCATAGATCCTCATCCCTCTGCCTCATGAATTCTGGGATTAAAGGCATGTGCCACCACTGCCCCATAAATTATTACTTAATTTCTTTAATTAATGATATTAAGAATCCTAAGATAAAAATCCCAATTTCCTTGGCATGAAAGGATGCCCCAAAATTTCAGATAATATTAGTATATGCTTATTATGGAATCCCCTCATTGAGCTAGTCACTTATACATAGTTATCTCTACTTTTTAAAGGGGAGGTCAAGTCTAAGAGAGATGAAGTGACTTGTCTTGCGGTTTTATGCGAAGCAGAAAGCAGAGCAGGACCTAACCTTAGACTTCCTGTCCAAATGAACACTAAACTAAACAATACTATAGCCCTTAAAGCAGTCAAATGTGGCAGTTTGATATGGATATGGGTGATATCATTCTCTATCAACAGTGAGCTGTTGTACGATTCCACCTGGCAGCAGAACAGAAGAGAAGCCATCCACTCACGTACAATACATGGTAGTAGGATGTATAATTATTCTCAAAAGTTGCAAGACTTCGGGGTTTAGAGGGAATGTGGAGCCTGCTTAGCAGCACATTTTGTGGCATCCTCCCCTCTGCCTGACAAAGCACCTGTAGATGCTAAAAGGTAGAAATGTAGCTATGACTGCCTGTTCTTGCCAGCTTCCCCCAGCCCTCACATATGCACACCTCAGTTCTCAATAGACCTATTTTCTTAGTGGGGAACCACTGTCTCCCTTTAGCTACTACAGAGACATTTTTGTGGCAGAAAAAAACCCAGTGTCTTATCAAGCATACTACAATGTAGTTTCTCCCAGACTTTATCTCACTGTTAGAGGAGCCAACAGTTCCTAAGTGTAGCAATGCCCATCTGAAAGTCAGATGTCCCTAGTGTCATGTCTTCTAACATGTGCATTTTGCTTGGCATTCTGGCTTCACCTCAGAGTATCTTTCCACATATATCTGACTCTAGTCAATCCTTATAAATACTGCTGTTATGTGTTATGATATATGTTCCCCAAATCCATGCACTGAACTAAGCTCTTGCCCTGCAGAGTGTGTCTGTACAGAATGGGGGGGGGGGGTTGTAGGTCCTAATTCAGTATGACTGGTGACCTCATAAAGAGAGGTTAGGACACAAGGAAGGTGTACACAAAAAAAAACAAAACAAAACAAAAAAAAAAAACCCAGATCATGTGAGGACATGTAAAAGAAGCCAACCATCACAATCTAATGAAGGATGACTCTAAATGAACCAAATTTTCTGACCTTTAGGATCTCTTGAACCTAAAACCTTAGAAAATCATTAAGAACTCTCCCATCTGTGGTATTATTTTGTGGCAATTCGACATAACTTCACATGTCCATCTTTCCAAGCAACTGAACTTCCTGCTGGGTATATCCATCCCTCTGTAGTTGGGATATCTCCAGTGTTTAACACCAGCTCTCCTTCGCTATGAGCCCTTTCCTAATGACTGTGAGCAAGAAACAGTTCATCTATAATTAGGAAGAAGTGCACTTATCAGATGCCTGTACAATGCCTATCAGAGAGAAGATACCCAAGTTTGATGGAAGAATGGAAGGAAACACCAATGATAGTGACCAAGATTCTTACTAAAGGTTCACTACATTTCAGAACTCATTTTAAGCATTAGGCAGTTTGCACTCCAATTCAACAGGATTCTCAAGGGAAACAGACTACCAGAAAGATATGTGTAAAAATGGGATTTATCAGAGTGATTTACACGCTCTGATCCAGCTATCCCAACAATTCTGTCTCCTGAGGAAAAATCCAAGGACCCAGAAGCTATTTGGTTCTCAGGGATAGATGTCTCAGCTGGTCTTCAGTAAACATCCCAAAGAAATTGGTTCTAATTCCAGGGAAGAGATGAGCTTGCCAGTGAGACTGAGGGAAAGCAGACAAAGAGCAAGAGCTTCTTTCTTCCATTTCTTTTGTATGGGCTGTGCTAAAGGTATGGGCCAGGTATAAGATCAGTCTTTCTAACTCAAATGATCCAATCAAGAAAACGTCCTCATAGGTATAGCCATTGGTATAGGTTTTAGTTAATTCCAGATATAATAAAATTGACAGCTAAGAATGTCTATCACATAACAACTATCCTCTCAGTATATATGACTGAGTTATCCACACTTTAATTTTAAAAACACTGGCATGCCAAGATACACTGATGTGCATGTGGCCATGTACAGCTAGAGATTTAAAATCAAGCACATGGTAATCAGAGGTTACACTTTGAAGAAGAGGTCTTTAGAGAAAAGAAAGAATGACGTGAGAAGGGGGAGAACAATAGAAAATGGGGAATCACTGATTGTGTCAAACTGGGCAAGGTATAAAATTCTTGGAATTTTTAATCTCTTCATCATATCTTAGCAAAGGTTTGAATGAGGCTATAAACACAAAGGAATGATAGTGCGGAGCACCCCAGAGCTGCTGGACTCTAATCCAGTGGCTGAAAAGTAACCAGGTAATCACAGCTCCATGACAGGGAGGCTTCATCCTCAGATAGAGTCATGTTCACAATGAGGAACCCTAAAGAGATAATCTTCTAAAAGAGACAGGGTCAGACAAGGATAAAATTTGTAACTAAACGTCTCTATGCTGCCTGAGACAGATAGGAAGAGTGTTCTTTCGATTCTTGTATCCTACAATCCAGGTTGAGTATCTGAGGATACCCAGAATGAAGTTGTCCTTAGTTAAGAATCCACAAAGTGATAACAGCCTTGATTGTTCCATAAATCAGTGCCATGTTGAAATCTCATCAATTTATCAAACCTAACACATGGAGCTGAGATCCCTATTGTTTTCTGATTTTGAGTTGTTCTTTAAACTCCCTTCAATGAGCACTAACATCTTTCTTTTCCTTTTGACTCGGAAATATACTAAGCATGAAACAATTGCTTAACAGAGCCTCATAACGACACCTGTCTCTTCTGTTCCTGCAAAGCTTTTTTCTGAAGACTCTCAGATGACCTACTTACCTAGGCTGGGAACAGGGTGATTAAAGTACATGGAAAAAATCAACTGCAAACAGAAAGACTGTGTTTTACACAGCCCTCTCCAGAAGACTCCCCTCCGTCACTGTAATCAGCTCTATTATGTCATGTACAGTTCTTAATTATCTCCCTAAGACATTCAATCTCCGAACATAGCTGATAATAAACTGAGGGATTATCAAACAAGATTTCTGCATTTACAAATAACATCGTGTTTTGTGTTAAGGGAGAAAATGTTCACTATCCTTATCTGGCTGGCTAAATATTTACATTTCACAAACTTTCTAAGGGCCTGCTCTTTCAAATCTGGTTTTAGAAGGGGTGAGAGTGGGATTAAATGAACAACTAGGAAGCACCCTGTGCTGTTGTTGATCCACTCAGCTAAATAGCTCTGGGAGAGGACAGGTACTACTCAAAACAAGGTCAAATCAATTCCAGGCCTGTTGTGTCCTGGAGATCCTTGGCTATTAGTGACAGAAGAACCAGCAGGTTATGGTAACAGAAAGTCAAATGAATGTCTTTAAAGAAAGCAAAAATGAAAGGTGATGGAGACCCAAACTTTAAACATAGCCGTTGTGTTTGTTTGTTTGTTTGTGTGTTTGTGTGTTTATGTGTGTGTTTCAGAAAGGAGAGGAGTTGTACAAAGCTTGTGTCAGTATGTCACCTTACACTTTTCAAAGTCCCTAGCATTCTCCACTTTACAACAGACACTAAATGATACCTGGCGGTTCTTTCTGTACAATGGTCCCAGAAGGGAATCCTCAAGCTTAAATCCTATGCCTCACGAAGACTTCTTCATTTGTTAGCTCTGTCCTTCACTCAGGAATGCATTCGTGAACTTCTGAAGAGAAAGGGGAACACAAGGTACTTTAATGCATTGCTTCATTTTGTTTTTAAAGACATTGCATGCATGGAATTTAAGTTGGCAGTACCTGTAGTTGAGTTATTATAGACAGAAAAGTGTATAACGGAAAATGACAGAGTGCTTTTATAAATGTTTGCTTTTAAGACAGGAAAATAGTTGTGGAAATTGTACACTGGTCAGCTCAAGGCTATTGCTGTCACAGGCAAGAGCACTGAAGAACAAACTGAACGGCTATGGAGCAAATCATGTAAGATGTCCTGACTCCTTTTTACTAAGGGTAGATCCTGTTAACTGGAACGGCAAAGAATGTAGGGCTCCTGTATGATGTGGTAAAGGCATAGAATCTTTTGGCCTAACTGGCCATATGCAAAACAGCCCTGGCCATAACTTCCCCACCAACAAAGGCCCACAAAGGTGCTTGAGCCTTGTGTTGTCAGTATGCATCATCTTGTCATCACCCAACATGCTTAATGGTAGAATGAACATATGTCCACTCTACCCTGCTTGTGCTTGAGGACAGTATTGTATGTACACCCAATTAATAGCAAGTGAGACAATTAACATAGTATAATACAGATAAAATGCTGCACCATTTCTCTTTACAGTGGTATATTATCTGTAAATTTTTTTTCTGGTAGATGTTTATATTTTAGAAAACTACAAGATACTTTTCGAACAGAGCATAGTCAAAGCTTGACAAAAGCCAAATGAATGTTACCTTGTTACAGTTAAAAGAAGTCTTCATTCAATTATATTTTTTTTCACTCTTCTCCACTGATGGTGGCTCACCATAATCGTTCTGCATTCTTTAAAGGAGAATTATTATTTTCTTATTTTTCTCTTTTGTGTAAATATATTAAATATGGATTAGTAGGTTCACATTTTCCTCTGTAATAATTGGAAATATAAAATTATATAGAAGCTTTTTAGAAACACAAGTAACACAATAACCAATGCATTTCCAGTTGTCTTTATGTTTCCACCAATGCTACTGATGAAAGTACCTTCTCTCTCTTTTTTCTTCCTACACCAGAAGAATTACCTCCTTGCAGTCTGGAGTAGAATGTATACTTTAGTTTTGTTTCATTTAATGTGTAGATGAAGTCTTACTCCATCTGGTTTTACCACTTTGGATTTTTTTTCTTTCTTTATGATGCCCTGTATCCAATATTTTCAGGTTGGGAAACAACTTCATTTTGTTTAACTGCCTCTTAGCAGTCAAGAGAATGTGTGTTCCATAGGACACTGTTTTATATTTTCCTATTAATGAATATGTAGACTTTTTTCAGTTTAGGATATTGTCATCAGCAGTGACACATGACACAACCGTTAATGTGAACATTCTGTTATAGATATGGTACGTGTTTCCGAATGCCTTGTTTTAATTTAATGGCCACTGCTATAAAGACTGTTTATGTTTCCACTATGGTTTAGGCCAAAACTTCATTTCCCTTTACCCACACTGGCAATTCTCAAATTTCTAAATTTTTGGTAATTTGATACTGTTCCTTTTCTAGCAAATTGCTGGTATTCTATGTTTCTGGATTTTTTTTTTCGCTTTTTAACTTAAAAATTTTTAGAAAATACATTTTGATCATATTCTCTCCCTTCCCAAAATTCCTCCCAGATCCTTCATATATCTTTACCCACCTCTCCTCACACACACACAAAAAGAGGGGGAAAAAACTATAGAAAGTAAAAAGAAAATCAATAAAATAAAAAAAACAAAAATGCACACAGAGAGAGAGAGAGAGAGAGAGAGAGAGAGAAAGCATTGGCGTATGTTGTGTATTGGCCAACTGCCCCTGGAATGGGGATTGCCTTAGAGATGGTTGACATACCCAGTAACATCCCATGCACATACACACATGTATACATGACACACATGTAGGAGCACTGTCACCCATAAAAATTCATACACACACATCTGCATACACCAATGAAAACAAAATAAAACTAAAGAGAGAGAGAGAAAGAAACAAAGACACAGTGCAGAAGTTCTGTTCAAATAATGGTAGAAATGACAAACTACATCAGAACTAGTAGAAATGCTAAGGGTCAAAACAATACAAGGAGGGATAAGGGTAGAGGATATAGGACTGGATTGTTACTCTCCTCCTGAGACAAAATCCCCTGACAAAAGAAAACAACTTTTAGAAACAAGAGCTTAGGATAGGACAGATGTCTCAGTAGTTAGAAGTACTGACTGCTCCTCCAGAGAACCCAAGGTTGAGTCCTAGGCCTGACAGCAGCTCACAACTGTCTGGAACTCCAGTTCCTGGGGTATGATGTTCTTGTCTGGCTTCCAAGGGCATCAGATAAGCACAGGCAGACAAACATACATGCAGGAAAAACACCCATAAACATGAAGTAAAAGAAAAAAATAAATCTAGGACTTATTTTGGCTTACACTTTAGGGGACATTGTCCATTATGATTGTTTGAGGCTTTAGAAGTTTATTCACATCTGAATAGATCCAAAAGCAGAGAGATGAATGCTCATGCTCAGCTGTACCTTAGTTTCCTCTTCTTATTCAGTCCAGGGTCTTACACTGTGAGATAGTGTTGCCCAGACTCAGGTGGGTCTTCTATATTCACTCAAGCCTCTTTGGAACTGTCCTCAAAGGCGCCCAGATGTGTGCTTTATTAATCAAATAGACAATTAAATTGACCATGACAAATCCACCCTCAGAAAACTTGACAGCCAAGCTACAATACTTTAGAAGTAGCTGCCACAGACTCAGTCATCTTATAATGAAAAATGGGTTCATGCCAACTTCAACAATCACCATTGGTGAGCTGTTCCAGCACTTCAGAAGTCCATACTCTCTTCTGAGACACAAGGGGATCCAACTTTGAGCCATGTAAAGATAAAAACTACATACTTCCAACATACAATGGTACAAAATGATGATTTCTATTCTAAAGGTTGAGAATGGGAAAACAAACATCAAGAAAAGATTAAGCAAGACGAAGAACAAAGTCTCATAGAACAAACATCAAATTGTACAGCTCCGTGTCTGGCAACTGGATTGTGGTAGAATCATCTGGACTCTACGAGCCATGGGTATCCCTTCTCCTCCAGTTATGCTACTTATAGCACACACAGTCTCACTTCATACCCACAGTCTTCCTTAATAGATGTCCCAGCACCCTTGCCTTTCCAACATCCTAGAGTTTTCATTGCCATTTACTCTTCTTGTTCACAGATTCATGCAATAACTTCTTAGGACGTCCTTCCTCACAGGGAATATTATCCAAGTACGTATTGCCTGACATGAGCAGCTTGACTCAACCTTGCTGCAAACATTCATGACACTATAACTCTTACCTTTTACACAGCTATAAAACCATTTAGATGATACTGCCAGGTTCTGCTACCAGATAGAGATGTAGCGTGATTCCCTTCTATCATGGGCTTTAATGGCTTCTGTATACCTTAGTAGATAACCCTAATAAATGATTTTCTATGCAAGTGTTTTTCAGCAGACAGATCTCTTACTCTCATTCTCAGCACAGACACTTTCATTTTAAATGAATGGGTTTTCTTTTATTTTGTTTTTTACAAGATGGAGACTTTGATGGGTAGAGTCTTGCTCGCTCTACCATCTCAGTGGGAGTTCTCTTTTATGGCACTAACCACTTTAACCACCATAGCCTCTTTGTTAGCACTCTGTCTTCTCTGATGCCCTGTCTACAACTTCAATCATGTTCATTCTCCTTTCCTTGGCAAACTTCCCATTTGCCATTCCCTTGCTTGACTTCGAATTATGAACATCAGTAAATGCGGTGAGCAAGAACTATACCACAGTGTGAATGTTATGCTGTCTTGAAATTTCCTTCCCCAAATAATTTAGTGTATTGCTTTGCACTGGGGAAGGCTGGAATGCATGGGTGCACATGTGTGTATGTGAATAGGTGCATATGCATGAATTGCCAGAGGACAGTCTAAGGTATCATTCCTCCTCGGGTTCTGTCCTCCTTTTGGGGGCTGAGTGTAGGGGTGCTAGGGATTTGACACAAAAGATTGTCATTGGCCTTGGGATTTCTAATTAGGTTAGGCTGCTTAGTAAGTCCCAGAAATTTGTTTTCTTTGCCTCCTTAGCATTTCTGTGATTAGAAGCACCTAGATTTTCTTTTTTTTATTCTTTAATCTTTTTTCACAGTTCATATTTTATTACCCTCCCAGTCCACCCTCTGACTGTTCTACATCCCATACCTTGCCCCTTGCCCCTTGCCCCCATCGCCAAGATGATGTCCCCACCACATACCCCCACCCCACCAGACCTCCCCACTTCCTGAGGCCTCAAGTCTCTTGAGGGTTAGGTACATCTCCTCTGACTGAGTCCAGACCTGGCAGTCCTCTGCTGTATATGTACTGGGGGCTTCATATCAGCTGGCGTATGATGCCTGTTTGGTGGTCCAGTGTCTGAGAGATCTTGGGGATCCAGGTTAGTTGAGACTGCTGATCCTCCTATAGGGTCACCCTAATCCTCAGCTTCTTCCAGCTTTTCCATAATTCAACCACAGGGGTAAGCAGCTTTTGTCCATTGGTTGGGTATAAATATCTACATCTGACTCATTCAGCTGCTTGTTGGGTCTTTCCGAGGGCAGTCATGATAGGTCCCTTTTTGAGAGCACACCATAGCATTAGTAATAGTGTCCGGCCTTGGGGCCTTACCTTGAGCTGGATCCCACTTTGGGCCTATCACTGGACCTCCTTTTTCTCAGGCTCTTCTCCATTTTTGTCCCTGTAGTTCTTTCAGACAGGGATAATTCTGTGTCAGAGTTTTTGACTGTGGGATGGCAACCCCATCCCTCCTCTTGATGCCCTGTCTTTCTTCTGGAGGTGGACTCTACAAGTTCTCTCTCCCCACTGTAGGGCGTTTCACCTAATGTCCTTTGAGTTCTAAGAGTCTCTCACCTTCCAAGTCTCTGGTATATTCTAGAGGGTCCCCCACCTCATACCTTCCAGAATTGCCTGTTACCATTCTTTCTGATGGCCCTCAGGGCTTTAGTCCTGTTCCCCCACCCAATACCTGATCATGTTCCCCTCTTCCCCTCCTTGTCCCCTTTCCCACCCAGGTCCCTCCTTCCCTCCCTCTTCCTGTTATTGCTTTCTTCTCCCTCCCAAGTGGGATTGAGGCATCCTCACTTAGGCCCTTTGGCCTGTTCTTCTATGATTGTTCTTGAGTTCTCTGGATTGTATCCTGGTTATTTTTTGGCTAATATCTACTTATTAGTGAGTACATACCATGCATGTCCTTTTGGGTCTGAGTTACCTCACTGAGGATGATATTTTCTAGTTCAATCCATTTGCCTGCAAAACTCATGATGTCCTTGTTCTTAATAGCTGAATACTCCTTTGTGTAAATAAACCACATTTTCTGTATCCATTCTTATGTTGTAGGACATCTGAGTTGTTTCCAGCTTCTGGCTATCACAAATAAGGCTGCTATGAACACAGTGGAACACATGCCCCTGTGGTGGAGCATCTTTTGGGTATATGATGGGTCTTCAGGTAGATCTATATCCAATTTTCTGAGGAACCTCCAGATTGATTACCAGAGTGGTTGTTTGCAATCCCACCAGCAATGGAGGAGGGTTCCTCTTTCTCTACTTCCTTGCCAACGTGTGCTGTTACCTGAGGTTTTGTTCTTAGCAATTCTGGTTGATGTGAGGTGGAATGTCAGGGTCATATTGTGTTTGCATTTCCCTGATCACTAAGGACTTTGAACATTTCTTTAAATGCTTCTCAACCATTTGAGATTCCTCTGTTGTTTATTCTCTGTTTAGTTCTATACCCCATTTTTTGATTGAGTTGTTTGATTTCTTGGTGATTAGCTTCTTTTCTTCTTTTTTATTTTTTTTTCTTTTTTCTTTTCTTTTCTTTTCTTTTTTTTTTATTGGAGATTTTCATTATTTAAATTTCAAATGGTTTCCTCTTTCCAGGTCTCCCCTTCAGAAACCCCTTATCCCTTACCCCCTCCTCCTACCTCTATAAGAGTGTTCCCCTACCCACCCACCACTCCCATCTTCTTGCCCTGGCATTTCCCTTCACTGGGGCATTGAACACCCTCAAGCCAAAGGGCTTCTCCTTCCACAGATGTTCCAAATCTTTGTGAACATAATCATTACTGTCCCCATTTCCATTAGTATTCTTGTCTTCAAAACTGCCGCCATAATGGTCCTTTATCCTCTGTTTACAGCTTTCTGTACACCAAAGGCCTGAAAACTACATATTCAGGTTTATGTCGATAACTGTCCTATCGACATTTTCTGTATTAATTACTTTACTAACTGCTATTATGAAATAGCTGACAGAAACCAACTTAAAGGGCTGGGATAAGGCTTAATAGGTAAAGTGTTTGCTAGGAAAATAGGAAGAGTAGATTTTGGAACCTCAGAACCGATGTAAATGTCAAGAAGTTTTAGCAACCTTCCTCTAATTCCACCATAAGAAGACAGAAAACAGGGATCTCCCAAGCAAGTAAGCTAATGGCGCCAGCTGTATCAGCCAGCTGTGGGTTAAATTGAGAGACCCTGCTTCAAAGCATAAAGTGTAAGC
>JADRCH010000076.1:356338-635932 GCA_019843965.1 Rhynchomys soricoides | reverse complement strand
CTGTGGGTTAAATTGAGAGACCCTGCTTCAAAGCATAAAGTGTAAGCATGATCAAAATTCCCAACATCAATTCACGCTTCCGTAAGCATGAGCACCCACACACAGGCATGCTCCATAGGCATGTACTCTCTCTCTCTCTCTCTCCATCTCTTTCAAACACATCCATGTGCACTTACAGGCACTCAAACACACACACAGTGGGGGGTGGGAGAGAGAGAGTGAGATAGAGAGAAAGAAGAAGAAGAAAAGAGAAAACTTAAAGGGGAAGCATCTGATTTTGGTTCTAGGTTTAAGGGGACACAGTTTTAGACAGGTATCATAGAAAATCTGAAAAGGAACTTAGTTCATGTTCAAACACTGTCCAAAAACTGGAGTGGTATGAGACTTCTGAGTGCTTGTGAGAAAACCCCAGGAAACAAAAACAAGAGTCATGTAATCTCAATTTCTTGATGAACACAAAATTGTTCTTGGATTATGCTTTCATGTTCCTCCCAGGTGTAGTGGGTAGGAGTGAGTTTATCTCAGATTATTCGTTAGAACTGGCTAGTATTACTTATTTATATGCCTCTATGGAAAACATGTTTTGTCTTATGTGGCTTGCCTATAATGTGTAGCTTGCCTTGTCTATTGTACACTTTACTCATGTGAATCCTTTAACCCTCAGAGTATAAATTTTTGGATGCTCTGAATAAAGTTGGCTATTGCATGAGTCTTTAGTCTGCCTGATTTATTAGCTCCATTTACCAGCCTCTACCTCCTCTAGAGCAATAAATAAATTGACTCCCTCTTTTCCTAATTTTTATTCAGTCTGGGGCTCAAGCAGTAAATATGGCACCACTAACATTTAAGATGGGTCTTCTTTCCTCACTTAGAACTATAAGAAAACACCCTCACAAATACTTCCAAATGTATGTACCATTAAGCACCGTGGGAATTTCTTACTCTATTCGACCCTACCATCTAAATTAACTATCACAAAGAGATCAAAAGAGACAAAGATGTCACCATCAAACTAAGTTCATGAGTAGTCTAATGATCGTTGCATACTGTACCATATTGCAACTACATGTTAAAAAGACTTCCTTGTGAATCTCAGAGATGTAAATGCTGGCACTGTTGATGGTGCAACCTGGAGACACTGGTCTTGTCAGAGATTAGCCTAGAGCCTGGAGCTAGGCTGTGGTTTTGTTGACAGGCAACTTGAAAACTAAAGCTAGGTACTAGCCTGTTAGTTTACCTGATTCAAACTTAGGTCAGGTTCTCTAAAACGGAGTCTAAACTTAAAAGATTTGGCCTTGCAGTATCTGCTATCTCCTGAGGTAGGAAAACAAAATGGGGTCTAGTATTAAAAAAGTATTCTGAATTTAAGAATGCCAGAGCAAGCTAATCCAAGTTCACTTTCATGTCTTTTAAAATTAATCCCCCAAAGATACAAATCAACCACAGACATGCACACATAAATTATAATAAAGACTGTTGGTATGCAATTTGATTAAAGTGCTTTTTGGTAAGGTGCATAATGATGCATGCATGATGCAGGCACGTCTAATTGGTTATAATTAAAATAATGATACATTTAAGAATGTTAAATGCGAGTGGCTGAAGAACCTGTAATAAAAAGTCAAAGCAGTAACTAGTTTTTGATTACCTGATTATTCACAGAGGCAACACTCTTCATTTAACACGATGTAGGTAATGTCACCAGGGAGAATCTTAGGGAGACCTAGTGAAAGAACAGCCTTCACTTCCCCTCTAAAGATATGATTCACCTTTCAGTTCTCTCTCTCATTCTCTCTCTCTCTCTCTCTCTCTCTCTCTCTCTCTCTCTCTTATATGCATATATATTGCCCTCAAAGATAACAGCAGGCAATTATTGAGGCTATGAACAGGCTCAGTGACTTTTACTTTCTATTTTGTGTGCATTTGATATATCCTTTTCATAACAGAGGAACAACTGCACTGGAGTATAGGTTATACAATATTGATTACGTTGCTTACTCTATTCAAAGACCAGAACTCATTAATAGGTGTGTATACCTCATCCCTGTTCTACAAGGTCTTAGAAATTCCTCTCCTATAAGTGGACAAAAAGCAGGTAAAGAAATATTTGTAACATTCATAGCCCAGGTTAGATGAGGCCAGCTATAAGGACTGTTCTTTGCCTCAGATGATTTCCATCACACTAGAGATTTTTTTTTGGCCTTATCCTTGTCTTTCCCCATCCCTCTGCTTCAAGTTCAGTCAATGACTCCTGTCTGCCTCATTATTTTTAAGAGTAGGGTTTTCATCCATACTCCAGGATTTCTCAAATGAGCCAGTACCCCACAGCCCTGATATCTCATTACCTTCTGTCTTCTGCTGCCCAGCTGTGACTGCCAACAGAGATCAGTTCAACTCCTGCATAACGGTGAAGACAATTAGTGTTCTTGAACCCCAAGCTCAATATTCAGCATATGACCTTAGGAGAGACGAATGAATTGACTGTTATTATTGTTATCATCCTCCTCCTCATCATCATCATCTTCTTCATCATCAGCATTGCTTCTTATATGACTTCAATTTTATACTCAAGGTGAGAAAATGTGAAAGTCTGTCACATTTTCTGGGAAGGAAAATTATATTTTACATATTATTTTCCTCCCCTTATATGTTTAGTGATTAATATATAATAATCATGCTGTTATGGGTTGAAACTAGCTGTTTTGGTGCTTATGAGATGATGATATTCATAAAATGTTTGCCAAAAAGAGCAAACGTATCCTCAGAACCCACTTAATGATCTGGGACTTCAGTAGATACATGTAAACCACAGTGCTAGGAGCTGGAGACAGTGGTGTCTAAGAGACTGGCCAGATATTATGGCAAAAATAGTGAGCTTCTCATTATGTGACAGACCCTGTCTCAATAAACTAAGAAAAAGAACCAATGGAAGAAAAACATTCACGTGTCAGTTTTGGATATTCACAGTACCTGGACAAGTACACACACACACACACACACACACTCACACTCACACGAAAGAGAACAGAATAGCTTTGGGGATCTTTGAAAAGATGATTTTTAAAAATCTGTAATTTGCTCTGAGAGTTAGAATAGGAGGTTTTGCAGCTGTATCATAAGTGACAATGAGGTAGGGTTGTCTTCTTGCAGAACTGTACACAGGAATCCTGAAAACAACCTGCATTGGAAATAAAAGGCAGGATACTTCCTGACATTATTTTGTTTTATGGAAATCCAATTTTTATTTAGGTGGATTAATGCTAAGTATTTGATTATCCAATGTCAATGATCTACTTTATATTTAATATTATTTTCTCCTGTTCCTGTTTTTTGTTAGGCTGATCTTTCCCTGATTTTATTCAACATCAACTTTAGTAACAAAGAGGAAAAGAAATACTGGTTTTAAAAAAATTTATGTTAATCACGATGCCCATTTTAGCTTCTCTGGGATAAAATTTTAGGTAAGTTTTAATCTACTGACCATAGTAAATGCTCTCAGTTCAGAGACAATGCAATTACTATTCTCCCAGCCAGAAGTGACATGGATTCATTTTTATATCAGTGTTACTAAGATAAACCAATGTTCTGATCCTGAGGCAAAATTTTTATAAGATTTTCCAGCAAGCAGGAATACAGGCGTCCTCTGTGCCTTTCCAGGATCCCACTTAGATCTCATTAAAATGACCGGATATATCCTATAAGGGTGTTCTCATCTGAATTCTTACATTTATATCTCAAAGGGCAGTTGAAGCAATTGTGTCTTACAGTTTAAATAAGTGGAGTTTTACATGAATCAATACAGTTAAGGTTTCTCTCATCAAGTTTTCACATGTTATTCTTTATGTCATGTGATTTCCACCACAACCATCTCTGATCTGGATCTCCACCAACAGAGAATAAAAATTCACAGAGGCACAGAGTAAGAAGTGAAACAAACAAATGTAAGATTTACTGGGAGGAAAATATGGAGACAGTGCTGCCAGTAAAGAAAAACAGCTCAGCTGTTTTTCTTTAGAATATTTTTATTTATTCTTCAACAATTTCATATAAGTATACAATGTATCTGGAGTGTATCTAATTTAAATAGTCCTTCATAGGTAACTCCTCAAATTTTTCTAATTCATACCCTCATATTCTCCTCTTCTGTTTTTTTTATTATTTAATATGCCACTGAGCCCAATTAGTGCTATCAACATGCTCATGGGTGTGGATCCACCCACCAGGACATGGGCAAACTTCAGCAACAACTCCAAGAAAATGATTGCCCCAGGAACCATTAACCACCAACATATCCTCAGCTAGGGGTGGAGCCCCATGAGCCCCTCTTCTGCCCTTGCTACAATGTTAACTGGCTTCTTCTCATACAAACAGCCACACCTCTGAGTTTAAGCATTCAACAGCCCTGTCATGTCCAAGAGACGATATTTCATAGCTCTCCTCCCAGACCTTTCGCTCTTATACTCTTTCAGCCCCATCCTTTGCTATACTGTACCCTGAGGCTTGTTGGAGGAGGAGCGATATACATGTCCCATTTAAAGCTGAGACTAAGTTGTTTGGTTTGGAGTCAGTGGGTGTTCATCTTCGGGATCAAGGGCCACAATGCAGATAGCCACCATCTTCTAAAACCATAAAAAAACAAAGATGGCCTTGATTGTGTACACAATCTTGAAATTCTTAAGGGTTGAACTGATATCTTTCTCTTGGCTAGGCTTATGAGCCAAAATGCAATCAAATCCAAGAGGAATTCCTTAAGTCCTCCAAGTCCAACTACAAGCGAAGCAAATAAAAATTACAGTTTTTTACTTCCATTTTGGCAATGCATTCTCTATTGCTCAACCTTTCTCTACCTCTGAGATTCAAAGTAACTCCATAGTCTTTAAGATACTGCAATTGAAGGGAAGGAGCCAAATTTCATATGATATTATTCACCATACCAAGAAATATGGCATATTCCTTAGAAAGAGACACCACAGCTATTGGGTTTGTTTATTTGTTTGTTTGTTTGTTTGTTTTTGTAAGACAGAATATAGGTAGCCCAAACTGGCTTCAAATCTGCTGTTTCCAAGGATGTTTTGAGTTTCTGATCCTTCCCTGAGTGCTGAGATGACAGCCTTCTAACAACTGCAGGAGGTCTACGCAGTGCTGAGAACCCTACTTTGTGAATGCTTGGAAAACACCCACCAACTAAACTAGAAGGTCACCCTGGTTTGGGTATTTTATTTGATTTTGTGGTACTAGAGATACATTTATATGCTAAATAAGTGTTCTATGACTGGGCAACATTCCCCTGCCTAAAATCACTAGATTTTTAAGTTGATTAGGAATGAGGCTAAATTTATTTTAGAAAGATAGTTCTAAAGTTGATACTTTTTGAACTAAAGCATAATTTTAATATATTCAATATAAAAACACAACAAACTTTGTTTTATAAAGATATTTGATGAAATATATCTTAATTTTATTGGGAAAATAAAATGTAGAGAGGAATAATCTCAGAGTAAAAGGGGGAAAAAATCAAATTAGGATTTGTTTACTCATTCGGAAAAGTATATATAATCTATTAAATAGATTATAATTTTCAAGAATAAAAATATAATAATTTGTTATATATATATATTGGTGTAGTCATCAAAGAAAGTTCTAGAAGCATGTTTTCCAGCCTTTTTTTAGATGATAAGATTTGGTTGTTTAATAATAAGATAGTAATGAAACACATAAAGAAAACCTTTGAAAGAAAAAATATTAACCTGTAAAAAAAGTCTAACTGTAATTTAAAGCACTTAATAAAAGCATGGGTGTCCAGCCTTTTGACATTGTAACAAAGCATTGTCATTTAAGTTTTTCTTGAGAACCACACATTCAAGTCACAAAACTAGGTAGATAGATAGATAGATAGATAGATAGGCGATAGATTGACAAACAAACATAAAATCTTATAATGGTTTAATTGAGTTTATAATTTTGTGCTGGATACTTTTATAGCTTTCCTTGGCTTCATGTGACACACAAGTTTGGACATGTCTTCTAAGAGGATGCTGTAAAAGTCCTAGGGGTAACTGAACAACTACTTAATTCTCCGGCCTTGCTGGTCTATCTAGATCATATCATATGTCAATGTAATGAATCTCATGCATATTGTCTTAGTAATAATAGCTCTGTTGATGCAGAGACATCATAACTGAGGCAACTTCTATGAAGGAAAGCACTTAATTGAGGGCTTGCTTATAATTTCTGAAAGTCTATCCATTATCGTCATGGTGGGAAACATAGCAGCATGCAGAAGCAACAGCTGAGAGCTACAGCCTGTACACATGGGGATGGGGGTGCTGGCTCTGGGCTTGTCCTGAGCTTTTGAAACCTCAAAGACCACCTCTTAGTGACACACTTTCTCCAACGAGGCCATACCTTCTAATCCTTACAAATAATGCCACTCTCTAGTGACCAAGATTTCAGATATCCGAGCCTATGGAGGCCATTCTCATTCAAACTACTATATATATTCATATTCTGTTAGATCTGTTCCTCTAGAGAACACTGAGCATTATAGCATTCATTAATATTAACGTATTAATGAAAATATCACCATGGTTTTAAAAGACCCCATAATTCTCCAGATAAATTAGTCACTACATCACACCGCTTCTGGAACTTTGACCATAATAGCTTTCATTTTATTATTTTGTGGGACTTTATTTCCTGAAATCCTAATGGTTAGGACTCTCACTCTGCACAGTATGGTTTAAGTAGCTTCTATCTCTGCTTAAAGTCCTAGCTAGGACAAATCAGTATTACCTAAAATCTGACAGCTACAAAATTCAGACCAATGTTATCTTACTTTCCCATATTACTTTCCCATATTACTTTCCCATATTTATGCCAGTCCTCTGATCTAGCCTTGGACACAGAGCTCTTTCCCATTTCAGGGCTCTGGCTATGTGCTTCACATTGCCAGGAGGGTTTGTCCTTGTCTTATCTGAAGGATGTTCAGGCAACCATCCAAAATCCCATAATCCTCAGTGCTAAGAATCCAAAAGGTCAAAATCTTGACAATATAATATTGGAACAAATACTAACATTCTTTTTGAAACAGTAATATTCCAAAGGGGTGTTTGATAAATTGCAAAAGCCTGACAGAACATATCACAGGCCACTTCATATAAAGAAATAAGCAATCATAACATACATATTCTGTAAGCAGTAACACTCACATCTACTAATAGTGGCTAGATAAGTGGTAGCAAATGTGGCTAGATGAATGGATCATATTAATAAAGAATGAGAAAAATCTAAATCTACAAAAGTATCTCACTGTTTTGTAACTGTAATATGACAGTAAATATCACTCGAGTGGCCCTAGTAGTCTGCCTTCTGAAACTGCACAAGTAAGGCCTCCATCATCTGCATTGATCTTTGCATGCTTACCTCCTCAGAACAGCCACTGAATTCTGAGCATTCAATGACTCTTTCAGGTCAAACTAAACACACCACCACACTCATCTCCAAAACACATAGCCAGGTCTGTCACAGAGATGTATCAACAATTTTTGTCTTGTTTGGGACTTTTATTGCTGTAATAAATTACAAAAACAAAGAACAATTCAAAGAGCAAAGGGTTTATTTGACCTCACAGATTATAGTTCATCATTTCAGAATGTCAAGGAAGGAGCTCAAAGAGTACCTGGAAGTAGGAACTGAAGCAGAGACTGTGGAGGAGTGTTAGTTACAGCTTTCCTCCCCCTGGCTTACATGGTCTGCTTTCTTATAAGATCCAGGATCCGCTGAACAGAGATGGTAATATCCACAATTGGCCGGGCCCATGAATGTCAATCATTAATTAAGAAAATGTCCTATAGGCTTGCCTACAGGCCAACATGATGGAGGCAATTTTATCAAGAATTTCATCTTCCCTGATAACTCTAACCTGTGCTGTGTCAAAAAAAATAACCAAGACTGAGGGTATCACTATGTAGCCTCAAACTACGAATCTTCCTGCCCTAACTCGTCAAGTGCTTGGATTACAAATTAGAACCTCCATTCCCCTGTGTATATGGAATTCCTTGTATATGTTCACCCTATCTTATGTCCATGTTATATTTGCTTCATAGGATTTTCCTCTACTCAATATTAACATTCCCTCTTTCATACTTGTTTGCTTGCTCTTGCTTTTGTCACTGTGTCATATGAAGTCCAGGCTGATCTTAAACTTATTATGTAGCTGAGGATGACCTTGAACTTTTGATTCTCCTGAGCTAGAGTAACATCTATATGCCACTGTGCATAGTTTCCAGAACTTTGTGCATTCTAGGCACGCAACCTAAAAATTGAGCCATGTTCTCATCCTGAAAGTTTATTTTTTTATTTTCTTATTATCATCTATTTCTTTCTAGACAGTGACCTTCATAATAGACTACATCAATCTAACATATTAAATAAAGGTCAATACTGAGTGTACAAAGCAAATAAAGCCCTGAGTATTTATTGTTGACATAAACACAGCCATGTCAAAGACCTTATTACCTCAGACCAATATAGTGGCAAGTCCTCTCCCTCCCTACTCCAGTCAGACCCATGGGAACAGCAAGACCTTCCATTGGCCTCAGAACAGATGTTGACACTATGTGCAGAAAGCAGTCACAGCTTCCTCCTCCCGAATTACTGTAGACTAAGAATGCTGCTTTACAGAGACCCCCTACAAGAATAGCATATTTGGCTGTGTACTGTAAACTTGCTGAGTTTCTGACCTGCTTCTACATCTCCATCAGAATACAGAGCCCACCCAACCCCAAATTTTCTGTACATGTGTCTATCATTTCTTCATTCCATGTCACCCTTGTAAGACCCAAAGCCATGTATGTCCTGGCTAGCAAACAACTTTCATAGGCTTGTGGATTCATAACTGAGGCACTGAGAAGCAGTATTAGATTTGCAAGCAAACAAACTCAATGCTGTGTAGCTTGGTTAGATCTATAAAAATTACAATATCTCCAATGATACGTTCCAAATATCTTACCTGGATATTAGGGGTATTATGGTACTTCAATTATTCATTGATTATGACAAATATTACCCAAATACTAAAAATATGGGTTAAAGGCAAAACAGAGAATTCTCAACACAGCTGATAAATACTTAAAGAAATATTCAAAGTCCTTAGTCATCAGAGAAATGCAAATCAAAATGACTCTGAGATTCCACCTAACAGTCATCACAATGGCTAAGATCAAAAATTTAAGAGACAGCACACTCTGGCAAGGATGTGAAACAAGGGAAACATGCCTCCATTACTGGTGGGAGTGCAAACCTGTACAACCATTTTATAAAGCAAAAATTTGGCAGTTTCTCAAGACCCAGCTATACTGCTCCTGGGCACATACCCAAAAAATGTTCCACTACACAGGGACACTTGCTCAACTATGTTCACAGCAACTTTATTCATAATTGTACATCTACACAATAAAATACTATTCAGCAATTTAAAACAAAGACATCATGACTTTCGTGGGTGAATGGATGGAACTTGACAAAATCATCCTGAATGAGGTAAGGTAACTCAAACCTAAAAGGACATATGTAGTATGTACTTATTTATAAGTGGATATTAGCAATAAAATACAGGATACGCATAAACCCAAAGATGCTAAACAGGAAGGAAGACCTAAGTAAGGATGCTTGCATCTCATTTAGAAGGGAGGGTTAAATAGTAAGAGGCAGATGGAGGAAGGAACCTAGGTGGGAGAAGGGATTAGGATGGCAATGGGGGTGTTTTTAGAGTCAAGTATGGGGAGAATGAATGTAAAATTGTAGCTGGCAGGGGGTTATCTCAAGGATGTACTGGAGACCTGGGAGAGGGCAGGCTCCCAAAAATCAAAGGGGGTAACCTTACCTGAGATTCACAGCATTGGAGATTTAGTGGCTGAAGGGGACACCTCCTATAACCAGGCAGTAACCCTTGTGGAGTTATAGGGTCACCAATTCACCCACAAAACTGTCAACCCAAAATTTATCCTACTACAAGAAATGCAGGAACAGGGGATAAAGCAGAAACTGAGGGAATGGCCAAACAATAACCAACCCAACTAGAGACCCATCCTATAGACAAGTACCAATCCCTGATACTGTTAATGCTACTCTATTATGCTTGCAGACGGGAGCCTAATATGGCTGTCCTCTGAGAGGCTCCAATGAACAGCTAACTCATACAAATGAAGAGACTACAGTCAAACATTGGATGGAGCTTAGGGACTCTCATGGAAGAGTTGTGGGTCCCTAAGGGGATAAGAACTCCACAGGAAGAACAACAGAGTCAACTAACATGGACCCTTGAGGGCTCTCAGAGACTGACCACCAACCAAACAGTACACACAAGCAGGACCTAGGCCCCCTTCACATGTACAGTAGATGTGCAGCTTCGTGTGGGTTGTGAATAACTGGAGCATGAAGTATTGCCTGGGAACTAATGCCTCTCTATGAAATATGTTCCCCTAACTTGGCTATCTTGTCTGGCCTCAGTGGGAGAAGAAGCGCCTAGCCCTGCAGAGCCATGGTCTGCCGGGGGGTGTGGTGGGGGTGATATCTGGGGTGGGGTTCCATCTCTTAAAGGAGAACAGGAGGGAGGATGGATGGAGAGACTGTGTGTTGGGGGGGGGGGAGGAAAGAGGACATTGATAGGGATGTAAAGCGATTTTTTAAAAAAGAATTATGTACTAATTTTGATGGACATTCCATTGAATCTATAGATTGCTTTTAGTAAGATGACCATTTACACTTAATCTATGAGCATGGGAGACCTTTCCATCTTCTAATATCTTCATCAGTTTCTTTCTTCAGAGATTTGAAGTCCTTGTCATACCGGTCTTTCCCTTGCTTGCTTAGAATTACTCCAAGATATTTTATAATATTCATGGTTGTTGTTATGGGCATTATCTCCCTAACTTTTTTCTCAGCCCATTTATCATTTGTATAAAGAATGACTATGGATTTCATTGAGCTAATTTTTTATCTAGCCACTTTTGGTAAGGGGTTTATCAGCTATAGGAGTTCTCTGGTAGAATTTTTTGGGTCTATTGGGTATATTATCTTATCACCTGCAAAGAGCAATACTTTGACTTCTTTGTTTCCACTTTGAATCCACATGATCTCCTTTAGTTGTTCTATTGCTCTAGTTAGAACTTCAAGTACTATATTAAAGAGATAGGAAAAGAGTGGACAGCCTTATGTTGTCTCTGACATTAGTAGAATTGTTTTAAGTTTCTTTCTATTTAATTTGATGTTGGCTATTGGCTTGTTATATATTGCCTTTATGGTGTTTAGGTATGAGCCTTGTATCCCTGACCTTGGCAAGGCTTTTAACATGAAGGGTGTTGGAATTGTCAAAGGCATTTTCAGCATCTAATGAGATGATCATGTAGTTTTTTTTCCCCTGAGTTCAGTGGATTATGTTGATGAATTTTCATATATTGAACTATCCCTGCATCCTTAGGATGAAGCCTACTTGATCATAGTAGATGATGCCTTTGATGTGTTCTTTGATTCAGTTTGCTAGCATTTTATTGAGAATTTTTTCATCTGTGTTCATAAAGAAATTTGGTCTGAAATTCTCCTTATTGAGTCTTTGTGTGGTTTAGGTATCAGGGTGACTGTGGCCTCATAGAATGCATTTGGGAGTGTTCCTTCTGTTTCTATTTTGTGGAATATTTTGAGAAGTATTAGTATTAGCTCTTTTTTGAAAGTCTGGTAGAAATCTGTAGTAAAACCATCTGGCCCTGGGTTTTTTTCACTGGGAGACTTTTAACAACTGCTTCTCTTTACTTAAGGGTTGTAGGTCTACTTAGTTTACCTGATCTTGACTTGCCTTCCATAATTGGTATATATCTAGAAAATAATCCATTTCATTTAGATTTTCTAATTTTGTGGACTACAGACTTTTGAAGTAGCATCCTGAGTGAGGTAATTCTTTGAACTACCTCAGTGTCAATTGTTATGACCCCCTTACATTTCTGAGTTTATTAAATTCAATAATGTCTCTCTGCCTTTTAGTTAGTTTGGATAAGGGTTTGTATATCTTGTTGATTTTCTCAAAGAATCATCTCTTGGTTTCTTTGATCCTTTGAATTGTTCTCTTTGTAATTAATTGATTTCAGCCCTGAGTTTGATTTTTTTCTAGTGTCTACTGCTCTTGGGTGTGTCTGCTTCTTCTTTATTTTCTACAGCTTTCAAGTGTACTTTTTAAACCATTAGTATGAGAACTTTCCAATATCTTTATGAAGGCAATTAGTGCTATGAACTTTCCTCTTAACACTCCTTTTATTGTGTCCCATAAGTTTGGCTATGTTGTGCCCTAATTTTCGTTGACTTCTAGAATGACTTTAATTTCTTTTTATTTCTTCCCTGACCAAGTGATCACTGAAAAGAGAGTTTAGAGAATTGTCGATTTACCTGAATATGTAGGCTTTCCTTTGTTTCCATTGTTTTTGAAGTCCAGCTTTAATCCATTGTTACCTGATAAGATGCAACGGTTTATTTCAATCTTCTTGCATCTGATGAGGGTTGCCTTGTGGCAGAATATATGGTCAATTTTGGAGAAGGTTCTGTGAGGTGCTGAGAAGAAGGTATATTCTTTTTGAGGTTGGGTAAAATGTTCTATAGACATCTGTTAGGTCCATTTGAATCATAGCCTCTGTTAGTTTCATTATACATCTGTTTATTTTCTGTCTCAATGACCTGTCCATTGGTGAGAGTGGAGTAGTGAAGTCTCCCACTTTAATTGTGGGGTTCAATGTGTGATTTAAGCTTTAGTAATGCTTCTTTTAAAAATGTGGCTGCCACTGTGTTTGAGACATAGATGTTCAGAATTGAAAAATCCTTTTGGTGGGTTTGTTTGTTTGTTTGTTTGTTTGATGAGTATGAAATGTCCTTTGCCATCTCTTCTGCTTAATTTTGGTTGGAAATCTATTTTATTAGATATTAGAACAGCTACTCCCGCTTGTTTCTTTGGTCCATTTGCTTGGAAAATCTTTTTCAGCCCTTTACTCTGAAATAATATTTATTTTTGTTGCTGAGATATGTATCCTGTATACAGTAGAATGACAGATTCTGCTTCGGCATCCACTCTGTTACCCTTTTATTGGGAAATTGAATTCACTGATATCGAAAGATACTAATGACCAATGATTGTTAATTCCTGTTTTGATGTTGGTGGTGGTAGTGTGTGTGTGTCTGTGTGTCTTCTTTAGGCTTTAGCAGTGTGAAGGTATTTATTTCTTATGTTTTCTTGTGTGTAGTTAGCCTGATTCAGTTCAAGTTTTCTTTCTGGAATTCTCAATAGGGCTGAGTTAGTGGAAAGATGTTGTTTAAAATTGGCTTTGTTATAGAATATCTTCATTTCTCAATCTTTGATGCTGGAAAGTTTTGCTGGGTATAGTGGTCTGGACTGACATCTGTGGTCTCTTCACATCTGCAAGACATCTGCCAAAGCCCTTCTAGCTTTTAGAGTCTCTGTTGAGAAGTCAGGTATAATTCTGATAGGTCTGTCTTAATATGTTACTTGACATTTTCCCCTTGTAGTTTTTTATATTCTTTGCTCTGTACATTAGTGTTTTTTATTATTGTGTGGCAAAAGGATTTTATTTTCTTGTCTAATCCACTTTGTGTTTTGTAAGCATCTTTAATGTTTATAGGAATCTTTCTTTAAGTTAGGAATTTTTTCTTCTATGATTTTTAAAGATGTTTTCTGGGCCTTTGAGCTAGGAATCTTCCACTTCTTCCATTCCTATTATTCTTAGGTTTCGTCTTTTCATAGTGTTCCAAATTTCCTGGATGTTTGAGTCATAAAATGTTTATATTTTTGCATTTTCTTTAACTAGTATATCAATTTCTTCAATCATATCTTCTATCTCTTATATTCTGTTGGTGATGCTTATGTTTTTAGTTCCTGTTCTCTTTCTTAGGTTTTACATAACCAGGATTTCCTTCGTTTGTGTTTTTGTTATTGCTTCTGTTTCTATTTTCAGATCTTGGACAGTTTTATTAATGACCTACACCAGTTTGATTGTATTTTCCTGTATTTCTTTATATTTATTTGCTTCCTTTTTTAATGCCTCTACCTGTTTGAATATATTTTCCTATATTTCTTTAAGGGATTCATTCATTTCCTCTTTAAAGGCCTCTATCATCTTTATAAGATTGGTTTAAGATCATCTTCTTATGCTTCATTTTCACTAAGATATCAAGGGCTTGTTGTAAGAAGATAGCTGGGCTCTTGTAGTGGCATATTGCCCTGGTTATTGTTGATTATGTTCTTATGCTGTCCTTTAGGCATCTGATTTCTGCAGTGCTTGGTGGATGATCCTGATGACAGCAGGACTCCTTGGAAAGATTGGGGAGGGGAGCCAGGGCCAAACAGTGGAGGTCAGGTGACCTGATTCTGCTGGCTGTGCTTCAGGGGCACCCCACTGGCAAGAGATTGGTGGGGGCAATGTTCAAGCTTGCCTGTCCCCCTCTACATGGAAGCAGAATGCTTTTGGGGTCCTGGAAAGCTTCTCAGGACTGAAAGGCAAGCCCAGAGCCAGAAATGGAGTCAGGGGACCATGAGCAACTCACTTCTGCCCAGAATATTCTTTTTATAGTATACAGTGCTAATGTAGAGATTAATAACTGGCCAAATTCTGAGAATAAATGACTATTTAGTGTTTATCCCTATATGGAAAAGTCTATCACCTCTTTCCAAAGTTCATGGAAAGGAGTACAGATACAATGTTTTGGAAGAGTGCCATGAAATGCTGTCTTCTAAACATAACATAGATATTACACTAGTGAACTCATAGCATATGTGGCTAATTGCATAAGACCTGCACATGATTGGACCTGCTAACAAAATTCTCATAAATGAGGGAGGGACCTGATACTCTCACACCACTAGCTCCCAGAGGAGTCATCATTTAATGGCTACTAAGGGGGAATGAGTCATTTTCTTCCATGATATTGGCATTAATCAGTGACCCATTGTCCAGTAATAAAATAACCTCTATGTCCATGCAAGCAGCACTAAACTTAATAGGTCAATTGAGAGAGAGAGAGAGAGAGAGAGACAGAGACAGAGACACAGAGAGAAAGAACATAGAAGGGAAACTTGTTGGAAAAAGAAGTTCAGCAGGAGTACAAGGAGACTGAGAGAGGGCAATGAGGAGTGATTATAATACAAATACATTAAATTAATATGTGAAATTGTCTAAGAATAGTTTTTAAAAGAAGGAAAAAAAAGAATACAACTCTAATTTAAAGAACCAAGCAGAATGCTATAAGAAACTTTGAGAGAGATATTAAAACATCTTTACAACATGAAGAGTGGTGAGAAGTGGCAGAATTTACCTGGCAACAAAGGGAAACATGATACACACAGAAGAACAACATATACAAAGGCCCAGAGACAAGCAAGGACAAGGGTTGTTTGGGAACCACTCTTATTAAACATGTCTAAGACATGATGATAGAAAGAATGCAAAATTCAGCACTGGAGCGCTACAGAGAACCCAGGCCATTGTGGACATTTGAAGCAATTTTAGAAGATGTAAAACTAAGCCAAGGAGGTTGTTGGTAATCAGATCATTTTAGAGAAATGAAACGGTCATTTCAGAAAGCAGAAACAGCCCACTCAAAGATACAATGGGCACATACTTGTCTGGTTCTCTAAAGAAAGATGTCTAATTGAATGATTATCTATTTCAGGGGGAATTTATTGAACTGGCTTATGCAATACAGGTTGAATCATCCAATAATATCTGTGTGCATGTTGGAGAGGCTGAGAAGCTGGAGGCATTTCAGTCTATGAGGCTGAATGTCTCAGCAGGCCCAGGCTGGAGCTGAAGGACTGGAGCATGCCTTTAGAGCCACTCACTAGCATTCAGTCAGTGCTTGAAGGCTGGAGAAGGCGGGCTCTCATAGTGGCAAAGAATAGACACACTTGCACAAGAGGGAAAGGTGGGTGGCCCCGCTTTTCCTCTCTTCAGCTTATACACTGGCCACCACTGGAAGATGCCAACCACTAAGGAGGACAGTGTTATCTGCTCATTCAGTCCTTCCTGGATACATTCTTCAGACCTCCCAGGGGTTTATCTCTTAGTTGATTCCATATCACAATAAAGATCAACCATCACAGATACCGTGCTAAAAGCCTACACTCCATACTCCGTGCTTAGCAAGGTGGACATTTTAATTTTTTAAATTTTAAACATTTAAACATTTAAATTTAAATTAAATTTCTTTTGTTTGTTTGTTTTCAATATATCTTAGCTATAGTTCCCCCACCCCACAGTGGCAACTCCTTCCGGAACCCCTCTCTCCACTCCTCCCCAGATCCACTCCTCCTCTGTTTCACTTCAGGAAAGAACAGGCCTCCTAGGGATATCAGCCGAGCACAACATAAAAAGATACACTAGGACTAGGCACAAACCCTCATAGCAAGGCTTGGGGAGGCAACCCAGTAAGAGGAAAGGAGTTCTAAGAGAAGTGAAAAGAGTCAGAGAACCTTCCATTCCCACAGAAGTACCACAAAAACACTAAGATAACAACCATTACATATATGCAGAGGACCTAGCACAAACACGTGCCGGCTTTGTGATTGCTGCTTTAGTCTGTGTGAGCCCCTATCAGCCCTGCTTATTTGGCTCTGTAGGCCATGTCTCCTGGTATCCTTGACCCCTCTGGCTCCTACAATTCTTCTTTACCCTCTTCCATGGGATTCCATGAGTTCCAAGGGCATAAATGTGATGGAGATCTCCAATTTGAGCTTTCTCCACCTAACGTTTGACTGTGGGTCTCTGCATCTACTCCCATAAGCTTCAAGCAGAGGCCTGTCTGATGATGATTAGATACCAATATAAGAGTATAGTAGAATATCATTATGAATCTTTTTATTGACTTTTTTCCTTAGGGTGTACTTTAAGATAAGCAGTAGCCACTCTGGCACATTGGCAAAAATGAAAGGAGAAAATCAATCAATTAATTAATTAATTTTAAAATTAAAGAAAGCAAGATAAGAACAAGCAGAGTTATCATCAAACCAGTTTAAAAAATAAAAATTAAAAAACAAACAAACAAACAAACACATCACTTGAGAGATCCCAAAGAGGAGTTCAAGAAATACCCAGAGGCAGATTTTCTGTGTTCGGGTAATTCATCTGGAAAGGAATTGAAGAAGGCAGGACATGTCCCAAGAGATGAGGTTAGGGAGGCCTGTAAGGTAATTCTCAGGGGAGGAGGCAAAGGAGACCTGTAGGACAGGTCCCAGGGTTCAGGGATGACTACCTGAGATTTACAGTCACAAGAGTTACAGACCCAGCAAAGTTACAGATGACACATGAGATTCTTCATGCACGCTCCTGACTGTCAAACTCTGTTGCTAGGGGCATGAGTATATTTTGGACTCTTGACAAAACTTCGGTAATAGCAGTCATTTGCTACCTCAGTGAGAAGATAATAATTACTGGATTGGATTTCTTTCACCTTGGACTCATATTTTTTCTTAAATGTTATGACCTGCTTCTGCTGTGTATATAGTTTGAAAGTCAAGAAAAAATTTCAGTTTAATGATTGTTGAGACTAATGTTTCTAGAAAATACTGAGATAGTTCACAGGCTAGTCATGAAATAAGTCAAGTCTTTAGGTTCAGCACTTGTGAAAAATCACTGGATGCAGGACCACCATATGAGGCAGAGGGCAAGGACATTAAGTAGAAAGCTTGGATAATCACAGCTATCTGACAGTTGCACTCCTAAGGGCTGGCTTAGCAAATCACTTATTCACTGATCATGAATCTGAGCAGTGACTGCAACTAAAGATCATTGAATGACTGGGTCATCTATCTTCTCATTATAGAGAACTTTAGGGATACACTGACAGCTATAAAAGAGATGACCCTGAGCATGTAGAATCTCCCTTTCTACATTTTTTTATAAACATTTGAGCATTTCTTACTCTCAGACACAGTATTGGGCCTGATAAATTATGAATAGCACAAGAAGAGCCTTTATGGAAATTTTAATGTTATGACAGACACAATTTAAGTTTTTTAAGAAAAATATTAATGTGATTATGTTGCTTCAGAGGTAGCTCAGGGGCTAAGAGCATTTAGCTCTTATAGGGACCTGACTTCAGTTCACAGCATTCACATGGAAGCTCATAATTGCTTGTAATGCAAGCTCCAAGAGATATGATACTATCTTCTGACCTCCACAGGCAGCAGGCATACATATGGTGCACAGAGATTCATGGAGCCTAAATACTAAAAAGCAAAATAAATAAATCTCATGTGTATGTGCATGATTATAATTATACAAAGATTTTCCTCAAGTGCTATTAAGAAAGAAAACTTGTGGGTACATCTCACTATACAGAATGCCAAGAAATCCACCATAATTCCTGCCTCAAGGCCTCTTCCTTTGCTCTTCAAAGCCAGCATCTGGTGGCAGCTTCTTTTCTCTCTGACTTTGACCTCTGTCTTTAGGCATGTCTTCTGACTCTGATCTGCTGGATCCTTTGTCTAAAGACTCCGTCAAGACACAAACAAAAGAAGACAACCCATCATCTCAGAGTCTATCTCTCAGTCAGACTTGCCACCTATCCCTTTTGCCACGTAAAGTAATATTCCAACAAACTATAGGTGTAATGTGTGGACAAACTTATAGGTGGCAGGCTTTGGTCTCCCATGCCCACTTGTCTCATCTTTAAAATGTACAGAAACTCCTTATACTGTTGTAAGAAACCTTGATTCACATCAAGTGCTAAGACCATTGCTAGGCAAAAAGAAAACCCTTGATAATTTCAGCATCTATTCTTACCACAGGCTTGTTTTTATCACACTTTCTTTTTTTTTTTTCTTTTTTCTGGACAGGGTTTCTCTGTATAGCCCTGGCTGTCCTGGAACTCACTCTGTAGATCAGGCTGGCCTCGAACTCAGAAATCTGCCTGCCTCTGCCTCCCAAGTGCTGGGATTAAAGGCGTGTGCCACCCCTGCCTGGCTTATCTCACTTTCTTTAAATCTAGTGTCTCTGCCTTAGTTAAGCCCCCAAACACTTCAATGCTTACAGTCACCTGTCTCCAGTTTTGCCTTTCTCTATACATGTTCTATGAACATACTTCCTACCTTCCACACCAACAACAGTGTACAGCCACAGAAATATCAGTTCACAATGTCAGTAAACATACAGTATAAAAATGTTTCCATAATTGGCATTTGAACATTTGATGGTGCTGTTTTGGCAGGTATAGGTAGTATAGCCTTACAAGAGTTTTAACGGGATGGAGAAGGTGGGTTGAGATTACAAGCTTCCAGTCACTTCTAGTTTGTACTGTCTGCTTCATGCTTATGGTTGAAATATGTGCTCTTAACATCCTGTTCTTGCTGCCACGTTTACCACCTGTTGCCACGATCCCCTGACGGGATGGACTCTTAGCCTTCTGGAACAGTAAGCCTAAATAAACTTTTCCCTTTACTGGTTGCTTTGATCATGCCATTTCATCACACAATAGAAAATCACTAATACACACAGTATGTCTACTGTAATTCAAACAGCTGCAGTTATCTCTGTGATCAATTCTTATACCACCTATCCATACAAAGCCAAGAACTCACCGTTAATCTCTGCCCTTCAGAATTTCTGGAGCTGGACGACAGCAGGCATTCACTCACTAATGCTTGGTGAGTGAGTTAATGAATGGACACATATAGAACAGTGCAGGGTTCGAAGACTGTGTACCAGGAAGAGCATCATTCTCATCAGAAAAACACATTCTGATTACTGTAAAAGAGTTGAGATGATATGAACAATTTCACGTGTACTTAAGACATGTCTACAAACATCTCAGCCTCCACCATCCCAGGGCTATGCAGACACCGTAGAGAGAGGACACCTGGGAGAACTGGAAGAGCAGGGGTACCACATGCCTTTCTCTGCAGCTTCTACCAAGAGGAAGCCAGTGGTCCTGTGACTTGGCTCCAATTTTGGTTAAGATACGTTTTTCTTTCTTCCAATGTAATTTCATTTACTCTTCACCACCATGAACATTTTTAAAATTAAATAACAATTTCAAAGGAAATAAAAGCTACTGTGGTTAAGGGCCCTTCTCCACATTTCCCATTCCAATGCCTGCCAAGCCAATTAATACCTCCCATATGAATGTTATCTTCCTACTATGTTAATGGTATGTTAATAAATGCAATTAAGATAGCTTTGGGGAAGTGTTAATTGGTTTGGCAGATGCACTCAGAAGCATGCATACATTCACTATTTGTAGAGGCAGAAAGTGACACAAAGTTGGAGAAAAGGAAACTTAATCTCCCTTCTCCCATCCCCTCTATCTTTGTGTGTGTGTGTGTGTGTGTGTGTGTGTGTGTGTGTGTGTGTGTTTCCCTCCCTTCTTCCCTAGCTCCCTCCATCCCGTCCTCTCTCTCCTATTCAGTCATTTTCTGTTACATTACATGTGAAACATTTTAAATACTGATTTGGATAGGACTGCAAATATCAAGAGACTGTCAAATGTTGCAAAAACAGTGAGATTATCTCTTTCATAGGAATTAACTACATTTACTCTTTAAAATGCTATGTGCTGCATCTGCTATATACACACACTGCCTCTGTTTAAATGTATCTATAGCATCTATGCAAATAAGTTATTATGCTACTCTAGGAAGCAGATTGTTCCAGAAGCCTAACTCCTGGACTATTCTTAATGTACTTAGGTTTGGGGGGCTATTTTTGTGGGAGCATCTGGGGGGTACATTTGTGTGTGTGTGTGTGTGTGTGTGTGTGTGTGTGTGTGTGTAATATATTTGATGTGAGGGGTTTTTTATTCTAATTTAACAGAAGATGGTGGCCTTTACACTCTGTGTTAGAAATTAGGCATACTCACAACATGGTATGTTACTCTACTTTTCGAAACAGAAATGAGCCTAAATCCGCATCAACTTGGAATAAAGAGATTTTACACTGTCTTGGTTTTTATCAGAACTTCACATGGCCTTTGTCGGGCACTAGAACATTCCTGTGATATGTTCTACGTTCTGTAACTTCCGTTCCTGTGCACATGTCTCCAAGGTGTGTACTGACTTCATATAACACAGAACATCAAGCTGGGCTACTCACCTCAAACTCAAGTGGGTACAATTAGGTTGAAAGTGGGAAAGGATTTTCTCATATGCTGCAATGGGATGACGTGGAGAATCAGGAAGGAGTCTTTTGTATTTTCCTCGGGGGTGCCAACAAAGTCCTTATGTGGGAAGAACCCAGTCATGAGGTAAGAGACACACACTGCAAAGCTGTCCTCTTTTAATTTGATCTGGTTGATCACTGTCTCCCTGTATGGTTCAACAAGATCCTTCCTGATCTCTGGTTTGAGCAAAGTTGGAATCATTGAAGTGGGCAGTTCAGCTCAGGCAGTGGAGGCTCCTATTGATAGGGTAGTTCGGTTCTAAGGTGATCTGCCTGCAAGCTCAGCATTCCTGAAATCTGAAAATACATTATTTATATTTAACATGCTGGTGTCTACCACCCTCAGCGGTACACCCTTAAATGATTCACATCTCTGTATGCAGAGTAGACCCTACATTTAAAGCAGTATGAGAAAGTGGAGCAAGGAAAAGCAAGGAGGTCAAGTTTTTACCTTGCTTTGAGTTACTCACCAGCTATGTGTAGCTTTTCAGCAAAGTAGCCTACATTCCTGGTCCAAATACAACTACAAAGGTTTCTTCCAGTGAGGTAAAATTATCAGTGTCTACTTCAATGCACTGAGAAGAACTAACCTGAGACATCATGTAAAATAATTTTCCACCATGGCTTCAAACATAGTGGGCAGTATATGATTCTCCTCGAAGGCACTCCCTGCTGTGGTTTAGATGTACCTTGAATGAGCCCCATAAAAGCATGTACTTTGATATTTGGTGTCAATTGTGAGCTATGGAGAGTTGTGGAATAGAATTGACAATGGTATGGAGAAAGGTAAAAGAAAAGTCCATGAAAGAGTACCTTACTTCAGTGGATACTCATGGCTCTGTAAGAGGAGAGAGAGGTAAAAAGACACACAGTCACAACTTTCTGTCTCCTGCTGTGAGATATCTTAAGCTATCTTGACCCTTTGCCAGACGTATGCCCTTGAACTAAATAATGTGAGTTAAATGATTCTCTTCTGCTTATAGGTACCCAGCTTTATTTGTTACAGTAATGAAAAACTAATACATCATCTGTGAGGTGCATCCACTTTTTAAAAGGGGGGTTGCAGGGAATGGAAAGAAGGACAAAAAAAGATGAATATGACCACGTTACATTCGATATTCATTTCAAAATAGTGTATCATTTCATGATTACATATGATTTTATAAGTACTAGAATGTACATCTCAAACTAAAGCATATTATGATTACCTAGAGAAAAGATGGAAGTTGAGAACACAAAATCACCAGTTTGCTTCAAGTGAGATGCTTGGATCCAGTACCTCCTGCTTAGTCGGATAGGGTTTAATAGTCCTTCATAAATGTGTGTGCTATCTATGCTAACTACACAGTTGTGCTCTTTACCAAACACTGGGCTTTTCCACTTTTCCACTACTGGCTTTAGTGATTTTTTTAAAGTGATATAGGATATTGTTTTCTATTGGCAATCAACTGTTAAATGAAGATTGTTATAAAATACCCTTCTAACCTGAATGCACGTGTATGTGAATGTTCCTTCCATTTTTTACAGTAAGAGAATTATTTAATTCGCATTCTTTAGATTCCATAACCCTGGTTCCTCTCTTCACACAGCTTAGGTCAAGAAGGTATTCCCCAAACATTCCATATTTAGAATGAGTTCCACTCAGCTTTAAGGGAGCTTTGTTTTCTGAAGTGGCAATGATGTCTTCACCTAGATTCCATAGAAAGCCTATTGTGGACTGTTTTGTGCTCTTGAGACTTGTGTTGTTCATGCTGGACACCTTTCTCCAAACAGCTTAATGCCTCCACAGAATTGTTCTGTGGAATTGTTCACAAGACCTCATCCTCAAAGCAGTGAAGTCAGTTATACTCAGAAATTTTGCTTAGTGAAGTTATCACACACTGATTTTGTAGCAGGTACAGCGATTTTGTATCTGTATCTGGAGAATTGAATCTTATCACTCTAACGTGCATACCATCAATCCCTAATCCTACCATTGAAGAATGTGACTTCTTTGGAAATCAGGCCTTTAAAGAGGTGATTAAACCAGAAGGCAGGACCCCCAGTCTGGTGCCATATAGCCCCAACAGGCAGAGCATGGAGAGATCACCCCCACTCAGTGCCATGGAGCACTCTGTGCCAGGTAGACAGAACATGCCTGAGACAAACCCTGCTCATGGCAGGGTATAGCACTCCTGAGATGACCGCAGACACTATTAAGATGAGAAAGTGGTGGAAAACGTTAGAGAAAGACAAGCAGAAGGATGGGGGCACAATGAAGAGAAAGACGTGGAACTAGAGACTCAAGGATTGTGAGGAACAGCCTGATGTGAGTAGCTAGTGATGCCACCTAAGGACATGGTGAGGTCCTAGCCTTTTTGATGAGGAGAGCCATATCTGGGATCGTGGTTCTGAAGCAGTAGAGTTCTATTACCACCAAATGCCAAGTGGACATCTGTGGTCTGGGCTATGTCTGGGGTCATGTTGATGTCTGAGGACTGTGAATAGCTGGTCCCAACTCTCAACTGGGCATCACAGGAGAGCTGGCTCCAAAGGTATGAGAGCAGAAGAGCCAGCCCCACCCCTTACCAGCTGCACCACTCTGAAGAGCAGGCCCCACACCTCACCCACAAACACAGTAGAGCTGGCCCTAGTTGTAGGGGTTGTGGGTGAGCCAGCCTGAGGAAAGGAGTGCTGGAAAGCTGGCCCTGCCACTCATCCCCCGCAGAGACATGGGCAAAGGAAAGATTCCCTTCGCTGCTTACCCCCTCCTGAACCGCAGCAGTTAGGAAAGCTGTCCCGGCCATGGGTTACAGCACTTGAGAGAGCAGGTCCTGTACTTCGCCAGGGTAGCATATAGGAAAGCAGGCCTTGCACCTTGGTTGGACAGCCCAGTCGAGCTGAGCTTGCTGGCCTGAGCACAGATGAGCTAGCCCTGATGGTATGAGAATGGGAGAGGTGGGGGCTGTGGCAGTGTGTGAACTAGCTGGGGAAGTGCTGGAAAGCTCACCCTGGTGGTGTGGGTGCAGTAGACCTGGTCGGCTGACTAAATCAGCTACCACCTAGACCCAGATCAAAGGCTTTGAGTTGGCCCACCCCAGCATCTACCCCATCTGCGAACTGCTAGAATGTGCAAAGAGGACAGTCCTGCAGAACTAAAGCTGCAAGATAGCCATTCCACAGGGTAACAACAGGATATCTGTCAGGAGTCCTGATGAGGATTCAGTATTGATAGTATAGCAGAAGCCAGAGGCCTCAGAACACACCAATGTGTAATTGCAGTGTGCATTTGTAAGTAAAAAAGTATGGACAAAGAATTATACCGTGGTATATACTGTGATACACTACAGCTTCCACAATGAGATTTTTTTTTTCTTTTGGGGCAGAGGTTGCAAGGTTGAAAGGCAGGTATGAAGGAAAGGGGACATGAGTGGGATCTGGGGTGCATAATGTGAAATTCACAACGAATAAATAAAAATCTAAATTTTAAAATGTCAGGAGGCAATTGGGTGTGACCGAATTCCTTAGGACTCTGGAGTTCTTAGAAGACATGCACCCACAATATGTGAGCACAGATGAAATGCTAAGTAAAGACGTAAGCAGAGGGCACTCCTGGGAAATCCAAGAAGAGAAGCATTGGGAAAAATCAAACCTGGCCTCGCCTCAAACTGTCCCCTAGAACTATGAAAAAATACATTTCTGTTGTCTAAGTTACTTATCAATCTGCGGTATTTTATTATAACAGCCTTAAGAGAATAATAGAGCAAGGGAGTGCTACTGTTGGGGTTGTAAAAAGGACACTTTGAATTAAAGTAATTTAAAGAAGCTGACTTTAAAAGCGGCAATAAGGTCTCACTGACCTCCCTCATCTCTATCTAAAGAGCAGGACAGGGTTTATCTCAATGATTCCATAGAGTTACTGGCAAGAAGGAAGCTGAGAACATACCCAGGAGACTAGCAGATTCTGTCCCAGGCTGTCTGCTTTCAGGTCAATTTGTCTTTTATTTAAAAAAAAAAAAGTTTGGTCTCCTTACCCAGGTGCCCCTGGCTTCACTTCCCTTCTTTTTGAAGTATCAGCTATCTAGCCTTTGAGTCTGACCTCATGTGACCCTCATGTAGCTTCTTGAACATCCATTTTATTTTCTCAGACTCAGGGATCAACTCCCACAGGAAGATTAGCAAGTTCCCTCAGCCCTTGCAATTATTGGATAAGGATTCTGGCCAAGGAAATTATGGTCACAAGAAGCAAAGTGGTAGAAACCACCACTGATACTGCATCCTTGCTCCCTCTCTGGAATGAGATCTACAAGCCTTGTATTCATCAGCACACAAGAACAAGCACAGGAGCACAACAAAGGAAGACTGGCTTTGCTGAAAATTAGTGGTTCCACTAGGCTGAAGAAACATGGGGCATCTACTTAAGTCAGTCATCTCAGCATCCACCGGGCATCCATCCGATTCCTACTTTACACTTAGTTACATTCCACTGAAGTTGAGTTAAATCAGCATCTCAGAACTTTTGCTCAACTCACAGGAGGAAAAACTTGAAACACACTGATATTAGTATTAATAGAGTTGAGACTATTAGAAAGTGAATCTCCTTTATTTTGGTTTAGTTTTTTGTAGAAGTGGTGGGCAGGAGGAGGGAGTCTTGGTGTTCCGTTGCTGTGAAAAGACACTGTGACCACAGCAACTTTTATAAAGGAAAGCATTTAACAGGAGTTGGCTTTTGTTTCAGAGGTTTATGTCATTAGCATTATGGCAGGCAGACATGGTGCTGGAGAAGTAACTTAAAGGTCTACATTTTTATCCACAGGGAGTAAGAAATAAGAGTGAGCCACTAGGCCTAGCTTGAGCTTCTGAAACCTCAAAGCCCATCCACACTTCTTTTAACAAAGCCACAGCTATTCCAAATTAGCCATATGTTCTAAGCCTTTCAAATAATGCCACCCTTACAAATTTAAGGGGGCCATTTTCATTCAAACGACCACAGGAGTGTTTGTTTTTTCTGTTTGGAAAATATTTATTTTTGCTTCATTTCTCATGCTAAAAGACTCTGGAAAACCAACAATCCAGGAAGTCTCTGCATCTCAGCTTTCACACAGCTATTCTGTGCCCCAAAATTTCAGTATAGTCCTTTCTTCTCTTCCCGTCCATCAGAAGCCCAGTTATATCTGAAAGATATCTATAATATGCTCATCTTTCCACTGGCTTCTTGGCACCCTAGTCAACATTGCCATAACCGTCACCAACTAGATGATGAAAATCACCTAAGTACTCTGTTCTTCCACTTGACCCTGATTATACCATTTTCAACACAACAAGAAGAGTCACTTGTTTTAATTTGGGTAGAAAAGTATGCCTATGCAGCCCAGGAGAGGTTTGAACTCATAGTCTCACTGACTCGGCATCCTGGGTACTGTTTCACATGCATTTACCATTAATTCTGAGTTGTTTTCTTTTTATTTTCTTCCCTTGGCCATGTAGTTCAATCCTATCTTAAGGGTCTTCATCCCCTCCTGGGGATGAAGATCTGGGACTAGAAATCTAAGGATGTGATACCACATTTGTGAGTTTGGGTAAGTTCCTCTTCCTGAATGATGATGGTTATCCCCACTGCCTTCTCCTGGAGCTTTCCTATGTGTGTGGGAGAAAGGAGAGAAGGAGCCATGGAGGTTATTCTGTGCATCTTCTTTCCACAAGGCCACAAGTCTATGGGACTAGGCTTCCCACTTGTATGATTTCATTCAACCATAATCACTTCCATAAAGACTCAAAAATAGTTGAAGTGAGGCTTTTTGAGTTTCGACATATAAAGAATGAGATGCTGGAGGTCAGGTATAATTCAATCCATCACTACTAAAATCCCTAAGATAGATGACACACAGACATACTGACAAATGACAGCAGTGACTAATGATGACCCAAATATACTATCTCAACTAATGAAGAAGGAAAAATTAATAATAAAATATACTATCTCAACTAATGAAGAAGGAAAAATTAATAATAACCTAATAAATATCTATGGCGAACAGAAAAAGAAATACCCAAGTTTGTGAGGGCCTGAATGAGTATGTATCATTAACATAGGCATGACCATGTCAAGAACCATAGCCTCAGATACAGAGGAAATGGCAAAGACTTTCCTTCTGATCCATGTGTCAATGTTGATAGTGTGTGTAGAAAATGTTCACCATAGCTTCCCCCACAAACCAGATATGTTCTACCTGAAGAATGCTCCCTACACAAACTGTTCCTACTAAATTAGATAAACCAATATGTCCTTGATCCAGCTCTATACTATAAACAATGCTGCCTTTGTTTGTCTGTATGTAATAACTCCACTCCCTATTCAGCTTTATGCAATAACATAATTCCCTGTTCAACAGTATATACTAAACATACTGAGCTCCAGGGTGCTGTAATTTCTTTAACAGAGATCTCAGTCCACTTATCCCAGCTTTTTTGTCCACGTGTCCATCTGTCTGTTTTTTTCTCCATTCCTTTGTAGCTCCATTTATGTCTATCCCGAGAATCATGTTAGACTCAGTAAACGGCATTGGAAATTTCATTTTTACTTAAAATAAGAAAAATTGTCTTAAAAATGATATCTGAAATCCTGTGATTGGTTAAGTTTGTAGTAATGAAAATGAAAGATGCTTCCCCACACCTAAAAGCAAGGCCATCATATTTCTATGCTGTGCTCGATTAAATATATTTTCTTCTATTCCATCTCTCAGAATTTTTGTTTTTGAGGCTTGCCAACAACTCAACCTCAGCAACATTGTCTCTTACTTGCAAGTCCTTCCAGCCTTGAATCTTGAAGATGATAATGATCTCACCCCCCAGACAGGGCAAGTGAGGCTGTTCAGGAGAGTTTCCTATTCCACTCTTTTATTATTCTTCATACTTGTCCAAGCCCCCACTCTCCTCTGAAGCTCCAACTCTTTTCAAACCTTTCAAACTATCTAATATCAAACAACAATAAATCAATATCCTAAAATTATAGTTTCCTTTTGAAGTTGTTACAGTCTGCTTAGAAAGTTCCCAATTTCTTTCTTTCTATACATTTTGCAGTTAAGAATCTTCCTCTGGTCTTGGGAGATGCCTCAGTTGGTAAACTGCCTGCCACACAAGCATAAGGACCTGAGATTATACCCCCAGTGGTGAAGCAGCTCCCACCCATATTCAAGCATTTCCTTCTGTCAGGAAGCACTTTAAGATAGAAGGGAGATAACTCAAAATGACTTCAACCAGTCCCTGAAGCTGAAAAAATTCACTAAGCCAATCTCTTCAAAAAGTAAACAATAAAGACTGCTGACAATCATACTCAGATGAGGCAAGCTGCAAAGAAGATTCTTACACCATGTCATCTGCCTCAAAGAAACAGAAATCAGCCAAGATGGCCTAGAAGATGTTTAGACCAATTTGAATTGATTGAAAAGGACAAACTCCAAATTGTTGTACTGCCTTTGGGCTATGAAGTATGCTCCAGATTCCCTGTTTTTGTGAGCTTTCACCGGTGCTATGATGGACTTTTGTTGATGCAGCTTCCTTTAAGTCATTTCTTCTCTTGTAAGTAACCCCTCATCCATAATCCTATAAGTAACCCTAATAAAATTAATTAGATCAAGTTGGACTTTGACATTATTCATACTTCTGTCTGTCATGGGCTCCATATTTTAGGTGAGTAGACATTTGTGTTTTATCTCCCCAAGAAAAGTCTTGTCACAGAACACTAGTACCCAAAAGAGACACACATCTATATATGACCTTACTACTGGTAATAAGAATTTGTGCTGAGACAATCAGATCTACAGAGCTCATTGGCCAGCCAGCTTAGCTATATCAATAAACTGGGTTCATTGAAAGGTCATGTATTTAAAAACAAGTCAGATAGGAAGTAGACACCTGAGGTTGACCTTTGGCCTACACAAATATACTTGTGTATGTGCATCTTCATGTATACATCCATGTAAACACAAATATATGTATGTGTGAAACTTTTTCTTCCCATAATAGAAATTAAAAGCAAGGTCTGCTTAGTAGTCTACTTCATATATGCTACTGGGAAGATCATGGGGTTTAAAATCAGAATACGGAATGTAAAAGGAATCTAAACCTTTCATAAATGGTGCATTCATTAGGGAAGTCACTGTAAAAGCTCTTCAAAAAACCTAAAATTAGAACCACCATGTGACCATATGACCACTTCTGGGCATATACCCAAAGCACTTTACATCAGCATACCACAGAGACACTGGCACACCAGTGTTTAGTGTTGTGGTGCTCACAATAGCCATGATATGAAGCCACTCTAGATTTCTATCAACAAATGAGTGGGCAAAGAAAATATGTTCATACAAAGTGTGGAATTTTTCATATTCATAAAGAATAATGAAGTCATAGCTTTCCATGAAAATGATAGAACTATAAATCAGATTCAGAAAGAAAAATATTGCATGTTTTCCCTCATATACAGATAAAAAAGTATACATGTATATGTGTACACGGGGGACACTAAGTAGAAGGGAGGCTTTGAGAGCAGAAAAAGATCTAATAGTGGACAAGACTTCTCTCGGTGACAGGAAGATGTAGGGTGTTTATTTAGTGCCAGAATGGGACTATTGGGTAACATGGCAAGGTGGGGTGATGGTCCAGCGTGTCCGCCCCAGGGAAAGTGCAGACACCACGGACAACCAGGTGTGTGTCCAGCTGTGAGAAGCCCCAGTGGAAACATAGCCCGGGGGATGGTGGACACGGCCGTGGGTCCCGGAAGACGCGCAGCAGCCAGCTCTGTGGTGTCCCCATGCTCTTGGCATTGCAGACGGCGCTGAATGCTTCCGAAGAGCTGAGAACGAAGTGGGGACCCTCATGTGGGGCAGAAAAGGGAAAAGCGGGGAAGGGAAGGGGCACGGCTGTGTCTTGCAGGGACCGAGTCCTTGGCTTGGATGCTGGCTAGCTGGGTTGGTTGGGTGGGTGGCTGCTGTGACTGGGAGTGCTGGGAGGCCTTCTTCGGGAGACTAGACACGGCTTTTTAGACAAAGGCCAGTTCCCTTGTTCCCCACAGAGGATTCCAATGAATACACAGTCCAGAGTTTCAGGGTGTTACTGTCATGGCCGAGAGTGACATGGGTAAATACATACCCCAGGACCTCAGGGAGCAGCAAGGTTGAAATGGTAACTGGAAAGGGGAGTGACCAAGCCTCTAGGTGCCTCATTAACATGGGAATGTCTTGAGGCTAAGTGACCATGCCTCTACTTGTGCAGGGGGTTGAGGGCATCCGTGACTAAGTGTCACAGACCTTTGGAGAGCTTCAGCCACATGTCAGGAGCTGGTTCTAGGAACATGGTAAATGCCTGCTGTCCCTTATAGGGTTTTTACCCCATATTGGGTCCACAGGATTTAAACATTATCTCAACCAGAAACCAGGCTGCTTTGCATGGTCCCACATGGGACTGCAATAATTTTAGTAGAAATGAGAGTTGGCAGTGAGGAGACTGCCATCTGCCATCTAAAATCTTCACTGTGTGTTCACTAATAATAAACTACTACCTTAGGTAGGGTCACTATTGCTCTGATGGAACACCATGACCAAAAGCAAGTTGGGAAGGAAAAGGTTTATTTTGTTTACGCTTCCACATCATTTTATCATGGAAGATGTCAGGACAAGAACTCAAACAGAGTAGAAATCTGGAGACAGGAAATGATGCAGAGTCCATGGAAGCACGCTGCTTAAAGGCTTGCTCTTCATGGCTTGCTTAGCCTACTTTCTTATAGTACGTAGGACCACAATAGCACCACACACAATTGGCTAACCCCTCCACCATCAATCACTTTTTAAGAAAACAGCCCAGAGGCTTTTCTGCCTATAGCTAGATCTTATGTAGTTAACTGTATTAGCTTGTGTAGAGTTAATATCACTTCAATTAAACCTTTCCTTTCTCATTTGTTCCAAAGATGACATGCAAGTATTAATATTACATAAATAACTTTAAAAGTCCCACACTCTTTACAATTCAAGTACTTTAAAAGTTCACCCTTTATAAAATATCCAGTCAGTTTAAAAATCTGAAATCTCCTTAAACATTCAAATTCTCTCAATGGTGAGATCTTGAAAAATTAAAAACAAGTTAAGCATGTTCTTACTTCAAGTTGGAAGAACCAAGGCACAATCACAATCATATCAAACAAAACCAAACTCCAAAAGTGTAAATAGCTCAATGTCCAATTATCTGGGATTCACTCATGATCTTCTGGACTCCTCAAAGGGCTGGAGTCTTATCTTTAGCCCATCATTTGAAGCACACAGTGCTTGTCTTCTAGGCTCTAGCTGGCTCACTCCACTGTGGCTATTCTTGGTGATTGTCCTATGATACTGGCATCTCCAAAATGCTGGGCTATTCTACTGAAACTGGGCTGCAGTTTCATACTAGCCTTTCTTGGGCTCTCTTCATGGGCCAAACCATAACTTCTACCCATGACTTCTTCAACTGCTTCTAAGGCTGCACCTTCACCAGTGGAAAATTCTGGCTTTTCACAATGCCAGCACTTAGGAGACAGAGACAGACAGACAGACAGACCACCTGGGTGCAACTCTTATGCATGACCAACTTTGGCTACCAGCAAAAAGCACACCTTGGCCACCTCTGAAACACAGCTTCTGTGTAATAATCCTGAAGAAAATTTTCCCAGAATATTTTATATAAAAATTCTTGTCCCTTTTTAATTATCACTAATTTCTCAGCTCCAGCTAACACTCATCAAATGTTGAAGTAAAACAAAGCTTTCACTTCAGGGGTGCTGATCTCTTGTTAAACACAGCTGACTCTTCAGCCCCAGTCAACCAGAACTACAGTCTATGAAAGAGTATGAGACTTTTAAAGTTATTTATGTGATATTAATACTTGCATGTCATCTTTGGAACAAATGAGAAAGGAAAGATTTTAATTGAAGTGATATGTTTTTGTGTCAAGTTGACAAGGGGTCAATTGTGCTGGATAGTTTTATGTTAACTCTACACAAGCTAATACAATTAACTACATAAGATCTGGCTGTAGGCAGGAAAGCCTGTGAGCTGTTTTCTTAATAAGTGATTGATGGTGGAGGGGTTAGCCAATTGTGTGTGGTGCTATTGAGTCCTAGGCACTGTTAGAAAGCAGTCTGCTTAGGTGCCTGGATCCAAACTTGTGCGCATAAGTCAGTTCTCTCAAAACCTTTCTTAATAGGATCCCAAAGTAGAAAAAGTACCACACATTTTTTTCTACCTGTGGCACCCCTCTTTTAAGAACACAGATACAACTCATTAACTCCTAATTGCCCCTGTTCAATTAAATGGGACCAGTCCTGTAGGTCAGTCTCTAATTTGTACTGATATCTCTTTAACCAGGTAGTTTTTTCATGCCTCTGAACCACACTTTTTGTGAAATAAATCATCTGCTTGTAGATATTTATTTATTTATGTTTTGTTTTGTTTTGAGACAGCCTCTCACTGAGTAGCACTGAGGCCTGAAACCCACTATATAGACCAGGCTGGCCTTGAAATCAGAGATTCCATCTGCTTCTGCCTGGAAAGTGATGGGTTCAAAGGGGTATACCACACCGTGTCTGGCCATTTATGGAATTTTTATGGTAAGCCTGTCTGATGTATATAAAGCCATTTGTGACATAGTGACACACAGTGATTCCCTTCATGTCACACATATGAATGAAGATTCTCCCAATGTTTTTCCCACACAGAGTGATACACCATGGTCCAACCTTTTATCAAGTTTCTCCTTGGAGTTCAAGACTGTTCACTGTTGTGAAGCTCACTGCATTCCTCTTGATTTTCAGTTGACTGAGATTTTCTCTGATATTTGACCTTCCTGTGTGCCACCTTTAGACTTGATATATCTCACCTTTGAGTCCTCATCCCACTCACACCAAGGATGCTGTGAATAGACAAACATGGCCTCCTCAGAAAACGTTCATCCAGGTTCATGTCCATTCCCACTTTCTATCAGTTGTTTAATGAGTTGCGAACAGCACTTGCTGCATGAACACCGAACGCTTGATGTTGTCATAGAAATAGCCTAAGAGAAAAAAACACAACAGTGAATCTGTTTCTGGCTGTCTCCACATATATTTCAGTTTTAACTCTTTAAATAAGGAAAGTAAACCTGTTGAAATAAATCAAATTTATTTCTCTCCATGTCTGATTTCTAGTTAGCTAAAAATCATGTTCCTAATGATCCACAACAAGCCCTTTTCTTCTTCTCTGCAGGCAAAATAAAAGCCCCCAAAGATGTCCTATAGAACCTATAAATTTGTGACTTTATGCAGCAAAAGGACTTTATAGATATTGTTAAGAGAAAGAGCTTTGAAAGGAAACTGTCCATAATTGTCCAGATGGGCCTCATTCAATCACACAAGACCTTAAATACCAAGAACCTTTTTAACCCATAGCCAGAGAATAATCAATGTTTCTGAGAGAGCTTGAGTAGTGATCAGAAAAAGATCCACAAGCTATATAGGTTAGGGAAGTTTTCTTCTGTAATTTTGTTGAAGATATTTATTGGCCCTTTAAGTTGGGAATCTTCTCTCTCTTCTATACCTACTATCCTTAAGTTTGGTCTTCTCATTGTGTCCTGGATTTCCTCGATGTTATGGGTTAGGAGCTTTTTGAATTTTGCATTATCTTTGACTTGTGTCAATGTTTTCTATGGTATCTTCTGCCCCTGAGATTCTCTCTTCTATCTCTTGCATTGTGTTAATAACACTTGCATCTATGACTCCTGATCTCTTTCCTAGGTTTTCTAACCTCAGGGTTGTCTCCCTTTGTGATTTCTTTATTGTTTCTATTTCCATTTTTAGATCCTAGATGGTTTTGTTCATTTCCTTTGCCTGTTTGATTGTGAAACGGCCATCTTGCCAAAAGCAATCTACAGATTCAATGTAATCCCCATCAAAATTCCAACTCAATTCTTCATAGACTTAGAAAGAGCAATTCTCAAATTCATATGGAATAACAAAAAACCCAGGATAGCAAAAACTATTCTCAACAATAAAAGGACTTCTGGGGGAATCAGTCTCCCTGACTTCAAGCTATACTACAGAGCAGTAGTGATAAAAACTGCATGGTATTGGTACAGTGACAGACAGGTAGATCAGTAGAATAGAATTGAAGACCCAGAAATGAACCCACACACTTATGGTCACTTGATCTTTGACAAAAGAGGTAAAACCATCCAGTGGATAAAAGACAGCATTTTCAAAAAATGGTGCTGGTTCAACTGGTAGTCAACAAGTAGAAGATTGCGAATTTATCCATTCCTATCTCCCTGTACAAAGTCAAGTCCAAGTGGATCAAGGATCTCCACATAAAACCAGATATACTGAATCTAATAAAAGAGAAAGTGGGGGAAAGTCTTGAAAACATGAGCACAGGGGAATAGTTCCTAAATATAATACCAATAGCTTGTGCTCTAGGATCAAGAATTGACAAATGGGACCTCATAAAATTGCAAAGCATCTGTAAGGCTTCTGTAAGGACACTGTCAATAGGACAAAAGGGCAACCAACAGATTGGGAAAAGATCTTTACCAATCCTATGTCCAATAGAGGGCTAATATCAAATATATACAAAGAACTCAAGAAGTTAGACTCCAGAGAACACCAAAAAATAAATAAACAAAAAATAAAAAATGGAGAACAGAGCTAAACAGAGAATTCTCAACTGTACACAACTTGTAGGACTGAGAAGCACCTAAAGGAATGTTCAATATCTTTAGTCATCAGGGAAATGAAAATCAAAACAACCCTGAGATTCCACCTCACTCTAGTCAGAATGGCTAAGATCAAAAACTCAGGTAACAGCAGATGCTGGCAAGGATGTGGAGAAAGAGGAACAGTCCTCCATTGCTGGTGGGATTTGGAGCTGGTACAAGCACTCTGGAAATCAGTTTAGCAAATCCTCAGAAAATTGGACATAGAACTACCTGAGGACCCAGCTATACCACTCCTGGGCATATACCCAGAAGATGCTCCAACATGTAATAAGGTCACATGCTCCACTATGTTCATAGCAGCCATAGTTATAATATCCAGAAGCTGGAAAGAACCCAGATGTCCCTCAACAGAGGAATGGATACAGAAAATGTGGTACATTTACACAATTGAATACTACTCAGCTATTAAAAATAATGACTTCATGAAATTCACAGGCAATGGATGGAACTTGAAAATATCATCCGGAGTTAGGTAACTCAGTCACAAAAGAACAAACATGGTATGTACTCACTGGATATTAACCCAAAAGTTCAGAATACCCAAGATTCAATTCACAGACTATATGAAGCCTAAGAAGAAGGAAGACCAAAATGTGGATGTTTCAGTGCTTCTTAGAAGGGGGAACAAAATACTCTTAGGATGAAATATGGAAGCAAAGTGTGGAGTAGAGACTGAAGGAAAGGCTATCCAGAGACTGCCCCACCTGGGGATACAGCCCATATATAACCCCCAAACCTGTGGATGCTGGGAAGTGCTTGCTGATGGAAGCATGATAAGCTGTCAGAGCCTGTTAAAAGCAGAGGCAGATACTTGAAGCCAACCTTTGGACTGAGTGTGAGTGCCCAGATGAAGGAGTTGGACAAGGGACTGAAGGAGCTGAGGGGGTTGCAGCTCCATAGAGGGTGCTACAATGTCAACTGGCCAGAACTCCAGAGCTCCCAGAGAATGGACCACCATGGAGGGACCTATGGTACTGGCTACATATGTGGCAGAGGAGGGCCTTGTTGGCCATCAGTGGGAGGAGAGGCCCTTGGGCCTGAGTGTGTTTGATACCCCAGTATAGGGGAAGGCCAGGGAGGGAAGATAAGAATGGGTGGGTGGGTGGGGAAATAGCCTCATAGAGGCAGGGGGAAAGGGTGGGATAGGGAGTTTCCAATGGGGAGACCTGGAAAGGGGAAAACATTTGAAATGTAAATAAAGTCAATATCCAAACAAACAAACAAAAAATAAAAATAAAAAGTAAAAAGATCCACAAGCTAAGGAAAATGAGTAATCTTTAGAAGCTAGAAAAGACAGGAAACAGATTTCCTGCTACGCACCCCCAAGAAAGGACCTGGGTAAGTGGCATATACCCAGATATTCTCAGCAACCAGGAGACTGAGGCAGAAACATTATGAATTCTAGGCCAGATTTGTTTGTAAAAAGAATTTCAGACTAACAAGGGCTAAGTTTATGAGTCAGTTGTGCTGACTCCTTTACTTTACCAGAGTAAGACCTGTTTTGGACTTTTAACCAAAAGATTCAGGAATAAAACTCATGCTGTTTAGAACCATGGTGTCTTAATTTCTTCTAATAGTGATGGAAAATCAGTACATTTGTTGTTAAATTTATACTTAGAATTATCATAGAGTTTATTTTTTCAAATTTGTGTTAATCAATGGGGATTTAATTGGGCCAAGACACTGGAGACCGATGTAAGTCTGCTTAACTGTGGGAATGATTAGTGTGGTGAGAGTGAGCATGTTCCCTGCAACTGAAATCTCTCTGCAGCAAATCTCTTAGCACAGCTGCTACTGCACACCATTTACCATTCACAAGTCCGTAAGATCACTCCTTTCCTACCTTGTCTATTACACTCAACAAAGCCAAGCAAGGCATGTCATTTAACAATGCACACAATAATGCTATCACAGAAGCTACTTTTATGAACTGCATCCCAGCTTAGTGACTTACTATCTTCATGACTTTAAATAGTCATTCTTTCTATACTCATTTCTGTTTGTTAGTAGCTCATTTTGTGTACCTAGAAACACCATTACATTTGCTGAAACCATCTCTCAGCTCTTGGTATTTCTCCAAATTACTCTACTCTATCAGAGTATACACTTTAAGGGAAAAAAAAAATCCCACTTCTTAGCTGATACATAAACTGAAATACAAGAGTGTCAGCCCCTTGTACCTGCTGCCCCTCCACAGGAAACAGATTGCATTTACTTTCTTTTACCATTTTTATCCCTTGGCTAGTAAAATATTACTCTACTTTCAAGTCACAAATCCAATGTCACTTTTCACAGAATTGCCTTGGCCACAACACCGGGAGTTAATCTTGCTTCTGTCTAAAATACTGTAGCACCCACTGGCTATTGCTTACCACAGTTATTAATCTCTTTTTTTAAATCTCCTACATGCCAAGCGGACTACAACTCCCTGCAGATGGGGGCATGCTCCTTGCTGCTTGCCAATAGTATGTACTTAGTAAGCACTCTCTTTTCATGGTACTGCAGAAGTACCATTCCGCCTCTACCTCAAACCCATTGCCTCTGCTCTCTGACCTTCCCTGCTCTGCCTCCCAGTGTACTCTGTGGTATCTTTTATCCTCCATCTCACCTTTCCATTTCTATCCTCTCTCTTAATTTTAAACAATTCCTTCATGAAACACACATCAAATGCTAGCTGCACCGTTGGATTTTCCAGGAATATTTTTTTCTTTTGTCATGTTAAGTTGTTAACATATATAGGCTTTACTTCAACATCTCCTCCTCATGCTTCCATGCTCTGCCCACTTTAGTTGGATTTCCACCCTACCACTTGCTAAACAATCTTCCTCAAAGACTACTAGGTGCAGCCCAGTCAGCAGAGCCAATGGGTCTTCTAATACTTCTCTTCTAGGCAGTAGGTTCTATCACTGACAGTAACTTCCTTCATGAGATACTCTCTTGCATAGTTTCCCTTGGCCCTTTACTTCTCCTAGGTCACTCAGCTAAACTCTCAAAGTTAGTAACTCTAATTCAGACCCTGCCTATGCTTATTCAACAGGAATCTTATAAATTCTTTCCCTCTTCAAAACACCAATTTTCATGGCAACAAAAAAAAGCAAATTAGGCTAAACAATGGCTTATGTAAATTAGACCTATACATGCTATAGTTATTTGAGAGGATAGGACCACAATGAGAAAATGCCTCCATAGGATTAGGTTTAGGCTGCTAAGACTATAAGCACCAAACCTGGTGGTTCTGGGTTCTCTAAGAGAGCAGGCTGAGCATGCCAGTAGGCAGCATTCCTCCATGGCCTTCGCATCAGCTCCTGCATCCAGGTTCCAGCCCTGTCTGAAATCCTGTCTTCACATCGTCAATAATAAACAGTGATATGGAAGTATAAGCAAAAAAACCCTTCCCCCTAACTTTCATTTGGTCATGGTGTTTCACCAAAGCAATAATCACCCGACTTAATACAGTTATTATTGTCGTTTTGCTTTGGTTTGTTTTTATTGTTTGTGATTCCAAGTTGAAGTTCTTGTCCTGGCTTCCTTCTGTACACTGAACAAACCTATTTCCTCCCAAAATGCTTTGGGTAATAGTATTTCATCACAGTAATATTACCCCTAACAAAGATATCCAGAAAAGCTCTAATTCTCAAGAAGTTCATACCCTCCTGCAAAAAGCATGTGATAGATAAACAAGAGATTACCAAAATCATATTAAATAAAATGACAAGTTCAGAGGAAATAACTATAGAACATTTTAGAGACACACAGGACTTCCTGAAGAAGTGACACACACTGGGAAGAAGCTTAGAAAAGCCAGTAAGATGGTTCAGTGGGTAAAATGCTTACCAGAAAAGCACAAGGCTATGGTTCAGCCCTTCAGTTTCTCTACACATTAGGAGTCCTCCTATGAGTTCTTTGTCAATGGTCAAGAGGCTCCCCAAATATACAGGCTATCGTTATTACACTTGGTTGCCTCTCAGAGATTAAAGGTAAGTCCCTATTGCTAAATACACAATGCATTTCAAATTCATGGCACAGATGGTCCTGAGTTAAACATGACCTGAATGCTTCCTCCCTGAGGGCTATCTTCCATGGCACTAGAAGGTGGCATGCAAAATTCCAAAGAAGGGAACCTACCCAGCTATGGCATCTACAAACCTTAATAATTACTAACATGGCATGATAACACTAAAGGTACAATAGTCTCTCACATACCTTGGTGGTAACCAGCAGTCCTCTAAATGGAATCAAGACTCATTCTCAAGAGAGAAAGCACACTAGAAACCTGGCCAACCACACAGGGACAGTGAGGTTATGAATCTTGGAGGAGAACCTACAACCACTACTTTACTAAACCTGTGGAATCCCTAACTACTCTAGTTGTTTCTATACCCATAGATAACTGTAGTCCTTGCCATTCATCAAGGAAACTTCTCTTTACAATAGAGAGTTCATTATAGAAAACCACAACCCTTCAAAATTCAGAGTTTTGAAACCTAATCCCAGTGGATACATCTACAAAACCCAACACACACACACACACACACACACACACACACACACACACACACACGTAACAGTAGTCAGTGGAAAAAGAAGGCATGAATTTCAATTAGAGAAAGGAGGAAAATGTGGGCGAGTTTGAAGGTAACAAAAAGAAGAGGACATGGTATAATTGTATCCTAATTAAAAAGCAAAAAACAAAACAAACAAACAAAAGCAAAAGACCAAAGTCTTGGGCTGACAAGATGGTTTGACAAGTAATAGCAGTTGTTTTGAAAGACCAATGGCCTGAGTTTATTCCTCTGAACTCATGGCAGAAAGAGTGAACATCCAAAATTGTCTTCTGACCTCCATGACTGTGCTGTGGTACACGCATGCCAGCTCACACACAAACACACACACACACACACACACACTAATTTTAATTATACATTTTCTTTAACTCAATAATAAGCATTTGTACAAGATTTCCATTGTTATGGAAATAGATTACATAATCAACTTATTAAATAAATGTCTTGTTTTCACTTACAAATTCAAATATTCCCACCTCCATTCTTAGTCTTGCTATTTTGAGTCTCTGTTAACAGGCTACATCACTTGAAAAGTGTTGGAGAACAGAAAAGAGAGGCAGGACATGAAGCACAGGAATAGTGTAACTAGTTAGCATCTGCAAGGCCCTAAGTTTAAGAGAAAAAAAGGGAGCAGAAGCAGGATGAGGAATTCCAATCTTCCTTTAAGGGCACTTCCCCAACTGACTTAACTTCTTGCACTAGGTCCTACCCCTGAGAAGTTCTGCCACTTTCCACCTGTTACTCTAGGCCAGTGATTAAACCAACAAAAACCATTGAATGACATTCCAGAACCAAGCCTCACCCCACTTTTAATATATAATTTAATATATAATATATAACTTAATATATAATTGGCAATATTACTGCATCCTTGAAATCCTGTATACTTGACACTGAAAATACAGTGAGTTCAGAGTAGCTCTTCTCAGCAGAGCCAGAGCTTAGCACGTGCTCTTCCCTCACAGTGCCTCCTCTTACCATCAACTCCATCTTCTAGTCACCTGACATCAGAGAACAATACTTACTTTCTTAGTCACTCTTTTATTGTTGTGAAGAGACATCATGACCAAGGCAACTATTTTAAGAGAAAGAATTTAATTGGAGGCTTGTTTATGGTTCTAGAGGTTTAGTCCATTATCATCATGACAGGTACCATGACAGTATGCAGGTAGACACTGGAGCAGGAGGCAAGGGCTATGTCCCGATCCATAGGTGGGGTGAGAGACTCTGAGCTTGACCTGGGCTCTTGAGATACCAAAATTCACCCCCGTGATCTACTTAGTCCAACAAGGTCTCATCTCCTAATCCTTCTAAACCTTTCAAATAGTGCTACTTTCTGCTGACTACATATTCTAACATATTAATCTTAGGGAGGCATGTTTTTATTCAACCAATGAGCCTACTATTTTATTCTAAGGTCTTTATCTCCTGAACTATGGGCAGCCCTGTGCTCTTGGCTGTAATCCGTCCTGCATTTCTACCTTCTACACAATCAGAAATAGTTTTTCACCTGCTGCAAACTCCACACAGAGCAGGCCTGTCCCATCCAGAGCACCATCTCACCCAGAACCTGGAATATAAAAGTTATTCAAGATGGATTTAGTGTAATCAATTGAAAGCAGCTTGCAAGGTAATTGAAAACAGCTCTTCACATTGCTATTTCCATCATAAAATTTGTTGAACAGTTATAAACTAATTAATGTGATTTCAATGTTGTGCTTAGGGTTAACGTTATCTAGTTGCATAGCAAAGACTAGAGAGATAGGAACCCCAGGCAGTGGTGAAAAGCAACAGCAAACACCTGTGGTTTTTACTAATGTATTGTTAGACAAGTAACATATTCATCTGTTATACAACTCAAAAGGCACACAACTGAAGGGAGAGTGTTTCTTACTCTCTACTTTTCAGCTATTTCCTGAAGACAACTGAGTGATTCCTTCTATTTCACTCTCCTGACCTTGGAGATATATATCTATAGATATATATCTATATATCTATATCTATGTAGATATAGATATATAGACATAGATATTTTTCCCCAAAGCTCTGGGATCTAAACTCCACCCACAGAGCATGTCTGTCTCATCCAGAAAACTACCTCGTTCATATATATATGCTCATTTAGGAGGCACACTCTGGACTATTTTCTTCTATTGGCCAAGATCTAGACAATTTATATATTGGTATTTTAATTAGAATTTAGAATTGTAATTCTTTCATCCAAATCATTATCCTTTTCTGGGTCTTTTCCATTTGGATATTACCAATCACTGAACGGAATGATACATTTATTTAAACAATTTATCTTTGTCCACATACAGAGCATTAAATACCCAGCAAATCTCTCCTTTCATGTGTAGTTGAAACCCTAGTTATTACTAAGACAGCTCTTTTTTAATTAATTATTTTATTTATTTACATCCCAAATGTTGCCTCCCATCCCATCCCCCTCCCAAAGTTCTTCACCCCATCTCCACCCCTTCTTCTCTGAGAGGGTGCTTCTCTCCCCTCCCCTGGGCATCTCTCTCCCCTGGGTCATCAATTTTCTACAGGATTAAGCATACCTTTTCCCACTGAAGCCAGATAAGGAAGTCCTCTACAAGGGTTCTCGGACTTTCCAATGTATGCTATTTGGTTGGTGGCTTAGACTCTGGGAGCTCTGAGGGGTCCAAGTTAGCTGATACTGTTGTTCTTTCTATGGGATTACCACCCCCTTCCATTCCTTCAATCCTTCCCCTAACTCTTCCATAGTGGTCCCCAACCTCAATCCAATGCTTGCCTGTGAGTATCTGCATCTGTCTCAGTCAGATGCTGGTAGAGCCTCTCAGAGGACAGACATGTTATGCTACTGTCTGAAAACACAACATAGCATAAGTAATAGTGTCAAGGTATGATGCCCTCCCATGGGATAGATCCCAAGTTGGGCTGGTCACTGCTCTGTCATTTCTTCAGTCTCTGTTCCACTTTTGTCCTGGCATTTCATTTGGAGAGGAACAATTCTGAGTCAAAAATTTGGAAGGTATGTTGGTATGGCCATCCCTCTACTGGGGGCCCCATCTAACTACTGGAGGTCATCTCTTCAGGTTCTATCTCTCCATTGTTGTGCATCTTTGTTAAGGTCACCCACATTGAGTACTGGGATCCTCTCACATTCCCAGATCTCTGGGATATTTTTTTTTTTTCAGATTCACTCCCCTTTCGTCCTTTTATTTTTCTTTTTCTTTGTTTTTTTATCATTATTTTTCCTTCTTTATTTACATTTCAAATGTTTCCCCCTTTCCAAATCTCCCCTTTGGAACCTCCCCATTTCCTCCCTCCCCCCCTGCCACTATGGGGGTATTCTCCCACCCACCCACCCACCCACTCTCGTCCTCCCTCATTGGCATTCTCCTCTACTGGGGTATCTAACACCCTCAGGTCCAAGGGCCTCTCCTCTCCCTGATGGCTAACAAGACCCTCCTCTGTCGCATATGTGGCTAGCACCATGGATCCCTCCATGTGTATTCTTTGGTTGGTGGAACAGTCTCCAGGAGTGTGTGTGGGGGGGAGGTCAGGCCAATTGACACTGTTGCTGCCTCCCTGGGGATGCAAACTCCCTCATCTCCTTCAGTCCCTTCCCCAAGTCCTCCATATGGGACCTCACACTCCGCCCTACTGTTGCTTTGAAGTGACTCTTGGGTATTTCTAACCTTTGGGCTAATAACCACATAACAGTGAGTAGGTACCATGTTCATTCACTTGTGATTGTGTTGCCTCCCTCAGGATGATATTTTCAAGATCCATCCATTTATCTGAGAATGTCATGAAGTCATTGTTTTTAATAGCTGAGTAGTATTCCATTGTGTAAATGTACCACATTTTCTGTATCCATTCCTCTGTGGAGGGACATCTGGGTTTCCAGCTTCTGGCTATTATAAATATGGCTGCTATGAACATAGTGGAACGTATATCTTTATTACATGTTGGAGCATCTTCTGAGTATATGCCCAGGAGTGGAATAGCTGGGTCCTCAGGTAGTATTATGTTCATTTTTCTGAGGGTCCACAAAACTGATTTCCAAAGAGGTTGTATCAACTTGCATTCCCACCAGGAAAGGAGGAGTGCTCCTTTTTCGCCACATCCTCACCAACATCTGCTGTCACCTGAGTTTTTGATCTTAGACATTCTGACTGGTGTGATGTGAAATCTCAGGGTTGTTTTGATTTGCATTTCCCTGATGACTAAGGATGCTGAACATTTCTTTAGGTGCTTCTCGGCCATTCGAGTTTCCTCAGTTGAGAATTCTGTTTAGCTCTCTTGCCCATTTTTTGATAGGGTTATTTGGATCTCTGGAGTCTAGCTTCTTGAGTTCTTTGTATACATTGGATATTAGCCCTCTATCAGATGTAGGATGGGTAAAGATCTTTTCACAATCTGTAGGTTGCCGTTTTGTCCTATTTACAGTGTCCTTTGCCTTACAGAAGCTTTGTAGTTATGAGGTCCCATCTGTCGATTCTTCATCTTAGAGCACGAGTCATTGGTGTATCTGTTCAGGAACATTCCCCCTGTGCCCATGTGTTCAAGACTCTTCCCCACTTTCCCTTCTGTTAGATTCAGTGTATCTGGTTTTATGTGGAGTTACTTAATTTATTTGTACTTGAGCTTTGTACAGGGAGATAGGAATGGATCAATTTGTATTCTTCTACATTTAGACCACCAGTTGAACCAGCACCATTTGGTGAAGATGCTGTCTTTTTTCAAGTGGATGGTTTTAGCTCCTTGTCAAAGATCAAGTGACCATAAGTGTGTGGGTTCATTTCGGGGTCTTCAATTCTATTCCATTGATCTACCTGCCTGTCACTGTACCAATAATATGCAGTTTATATCACAACCTCTCTGTAGTACAGCTTGAAGTCAAGGAGGCTGATGCCCCCAGAAGTCCTTTTATTGTTGAGAATAGTTTTTGCTATCCTGGGTTTTTGTTAGTCAATATGAATTTGAGAATTGCTCTTTCTAAGTCTATGAAGAATTGAGTTGGGATTTTGATGGGGATTGCATTGAATTTGTAGATTGCTTTGGGCACGATGGTCATTTTAACTATACTAATCCTTCCAATCCATGAGCATGGGAGGTCTTTCCATCTTTTGAGGTCTTCGATTTCTTTCTTCAGAGACTTGAAGTTCTTGTCATATAGATCTTTCACTTGTTTGGTTAGAGTCACACCAAGATATTTTATATTGTTTGTGACAATTGTGAAAGGTGTTATTTCCCTAATTTCTATCTCAGTTTGTTTATCCTTCGAGTATAGGAAGGCTACTGATTTGCTTGAGTTAACTGTGTATACAGCCACTTTGCTGAAGTTGTTTATCAGCTGTAGCAGATCTCTGATGGAGGTTTTCGGGTCAGGTAAGTATACCATCATATCATCTGCAAATAGTGATATTTTGATTTCTTCCTTTCTAATTTGTATCCCTTTGACATCCTTTTGTTGTCTAATTGCTCTAGCTAGACCTTCAAGTACTATATTGAATAAGTAGGGAGAGAGAGGGCAGCCTTGACTAGTCTCAGATTTTAGGGGGATTGATTCGAGTTTCTCTCCATTTAGTTTGATGTTGGCTACTGGTTTGATGTATATTTCTTTTACTATGTTTAGGTATGCTCCTTGAATTCCTGATCTTTCCAAGACTTTTATCATGAAGGGATGTTGAACTTTGTCAAATGCTTTTTCAGCATCTAATGAAATGACCATGAGGTTTTTTTCTTTGAGTTTGTTTATGGATTACATTGATGGATTTCCAGGTTTTGAACCATCCCTGCATCCCTGGGATGAAGCCTACTTGATCATGGTGAATGATCGCTGTGATGTGATCTTGGATTTGGTTTGTAAGAATTTTATTGAGTATTTTTGCATCGATATTCATAAGGGGAATTGGTCTGAAGTTTTCTTTTATTGTTGGGTCTTTGTGGGGCTTTGGTATCAATGTAACTGTGGCCTCATAGAATGAATTGGGTAGTGTTCCTTCCGTTTCTATTTTATGGAATAGCTTGAAGAGTATTGGTATTAGGTCTTCTTTGAAGGTCTGATAGAATTCTGCACTGTACCCATCTAGTCCCGGGCATTTTTAGGTTGGGAGACTTTTAATGACTGCTTCTATTTCTTTGGGGGTTATGGGACTGTTTAGATGGTTTATCTGATCCTGATTTAACTTTGGTAATTGCAATCTGTCTAGAAACTTGTCCATTTTCTCCAGATTTTCCAATTTTGTTGCATGTAGGCTTTTGTAGTAAGATCTGATGATTTTTTTAATTTCCTCGGAGTCTGTTGTTATATCTCCCTTTTCATTTCTAATTTTGTTAATTTGGATACTGTTTCTGTGCCCTCTGGTTTGTCTGGCTAAGGGTTTATCTATCTTGCTGATTTTCTCATAGAACCAGCTCTTGGTTTTGTTGATTCTTTGTATAATTCTTTTAGTTTCCACTTGGTTGATTTCAGCCCTTAATTTGATTATTTCCTGCCTTCTACTCCTCTTGGGTGTATTAGCTTCTTTTTGTTCTAGAACTTTCAAGTGTGCTGCTAAGCTGTTAGTGTATGCTCTCTCCAGTTTCTTTTTGTAAGCATTCAGAGATATGAGTTTTCCTCTTAACATTGCTTTCATTGTGTCCCATAGGTTTGGGTAACTTGTACTTTAATTTTCATTGAATTCTAGGAAGTCTTTAATTTCCTTCTTTATTGCTTCCTTGACCAAGTTATCATTGAGTAGAGCATTGTTCAGCTTCCATGTGTAAGTGGGCTTTCTGTTGTTGTTGTTGCCATTGAAGACCAACCTTAATCAGTAGTTATCTGATAGGAGGCATGGGATTATTTCAATCTTCTTATATCTGTTGAGGTCTGTTTTGTGACCAATTATATGATCAATTTTGGAGAAGGTACCATGAGGTGCTGAGAAGAAGGTATATTCTTTTGATGTAGGATGAAATGTTCTATAGATATCTGTTAAGCCCATTTGATTCATAGTATCTGTTAGTTTCACTGTGTCTCTGTTTAGTTTATGTTTCCAAGATCTGTCCATTGTTAATAGTGGGGTTTGAAGTTTCCCACTATTATTGTGTGAGGTGCAATGTGTGCTTTGAGCTTTAGTAGAGTTTCTTTTATGAATGTGTGAGCTCTTGCATTTGGGGCATAGATGTTCAGAATTGAGAGTTCTTCTTGGTAGATTTTTCCTTTGATGAGTATGAAGTGTCTTCCTTATCTTTTTTGATGACTTTTGGTTGAAAGTCAATTTTATCCGATATTAGAATGGCTACTCCAGCCTGTTTCTTGGGGCCATTTGCCTGGAAAATTGTTTTCCAGCCCTTTACTCTGAGGTAGTGTTTGTCTTTAACACAGAGGTGCATTTCCTGGATGCAGCAAAATGCTGGGTCCTGTTTATGGATCCAGTCTGTCAGTCTGTCTGTTTATTGAGGAGTTGAGACCATTGATGTTAAGAGATATTAAAGAATAGTGATTGTTATTTCCTGTTATTTTTGATGTTGTTTATATGTTTGTGTGGCTATCTTCTTTGGAGTTTTTTGAAAGATTACTTCCTTGTTTTTCTTGAGTGTAGTTTCCCTCCTGGAGTTGGTGTTTTCCACATATTATTCTTTGTAGGGCTGGGTTTGTGGAAACATACTGGGCAAATTTGGATTTGTCATAGAATATTATGGTTTCACCATCTGTGATTATTGAGAGTTTTGCTGGGTATAGCAGCCTGGGCTGGCATTTTTGTTCTTTTAGAGTCTGTATGAGATCTGCCCAGGATCTTCTAGCTTTCATAGTCTCTGGTGAGAAGTCTGGTGTAATTCTGATAGGTCTGCCTTTATATGTTACTTGACCTTTTTCCCTTACTGCTTTTAATATTCTTTCCTTGTTTTGTGTATTTGGTGTTTTCACTATAATGTGATGGGAGGAATTTCTTTTCTGGTCCAGTCTATTTGGAGTTCTGTAGGCTTCTTTTATATTTATTTTCATCTCTTTCTTTAGGTTAGAGAAGTTTTCTTCTATAATTTTGTTGAAGATATTTACTGGTCCTTTAATTTGGGAATCTTCACTGTCCTCTATACCTATTATCCTCAGGTTCTGTCTACTCATTGCATCCTGGATATCTTGGATGTTTTGGGTTAGGAGGTTTTTGGATTTTGTGTTTTCTTTGACTGTTGTGTCCATGATTTCTATGGTATCTTCTGCACCTGAGATTCTTTCTTCCATCTCTTATATTCTGTTGGTGATGCTTGCATCTATGACTCCTAATTTCTTTCCTATGTTCTCTAGCTCCAGGGTTGTCTGTCTTTGTGATTTCTTTATTGTTTCTATTTTTGTTTTTAATTCCTGAATGGTTTTGTTCATTTGTTTGAGTGTGTTTTCCTGTAATTCGTTAAGGGATTTTTGTGTGTCTTCTTTAAGGGTTTCCAGTTGTTTACCTGTGTTCTCTTGTATTTCCTTATGGAGTTATTTATTTCCTTCTTAAAATCTTCTATCATCCTCTTGATAAGTCATTTTATGTCTGAGTCTTCCTTTTCTGGTGTGCTGGGGTATCCAGGGCTGGCTGTGGTGGGAAAGCTGGGTTCTGATGAAGCCAAGTAGTCTTGGTTTCTCTTCCTTGTGTTCTTGCCCTTGCCTTTCGCCATCTGGTTATCTCTGGTGTTAGCTGGTCTTTCTCTCTCTGACTGTGGCTTGTCTTTCCTCAAGCCCAGATGTCAATATTCCTGGGAGACCAGCTCTCTCTCCAGGTTGTCTTTCAGACCCTGCATCTGGAGCCCTCCAGTTGCTGGCTTTTCCACACAAGTGGGAGGCTTGCTTTCTCCCTGTGCTGTTTTGTTATGGAGGCCTGGTGGCCCAGGCAGGGGTCTCCCGACACAGGTGAAAGCAGGCTGGCTGTTACCTCCTGGCTTTTCCTCAGTCCCTGTGTCTGGAGTCCTCCTTCCGCTGGCTCCTTCACACAAGTAGATCTCTGGGATTTAATAGAAGTTTCTCAACATCCCCTCACCCTCCAACCCCAGCTGCATATTTCCATTCATTCTCCTAGCCCTCTGACCTTTCTCCTGTCTCCCCCCACCATTCCTGATCCTGCCCCCATTTCTCCTTCTGCTCACCCCCTCAGGTCCTTCCCTCCCTCTATGTCCCATGATTATTTTGTTCCCCCTTTTAAGTGGGATTGAAGCATCCTCACTTGGGTCTTCCTTCCTGTTTAACTGCTTTGGGTCTGTGGGGTGTATCATAGGTATTCTGTACTTTTTGGCTAATATTCATTTATCAGTGAGTACATAACATGCATGTTCTTGGGTCTAGGTTACGTCACTCAGGATGGTATTTTCTAATTGGATCCATTTGCCTGCAAATTCAGGATGTCCTCATTTTTAGTAGCTAAGTAACATTCCATTGTGTAATTGAACCACATTTTCTTTATCCACTCTTCAGTTGAGGGATTTTTGGGTTGTTTCCAGTTTCTTGCTATTATGAATAAGGCTGCTAAGAACATAGTGGAGCATGTGTCCTTGTGGTATGGTAGAGCATCTTTTGGGTATATGTCCAAGAGTGGAATACCTGGGTCTTCAGGTAGAACTATTTCCAATTTTCTGAAGAATGGCCAAATTTATTTCTAGAATGGTTATACCAGTTTGCCTTCCCAATAGCAATGGAGGAGTGTTCCTCTTTCTCCACATGCTTATCAGCATGTGACGTACCTTGAGATTTTTATCTTAGCCATTCTGATTGGTGTAAGGTGGAATCTTAGGATTATTCTGATTTGCATTTCCCTGATGACTATGTGTTTCTCAGCTATTCAAGATTCCTCTATTAAGAATTCTCTGTTGAGCTCTGTACCCCATTTTTAAATTAGGTTGTCTGGATTTTTGGAGTCTACCTTCTTGAGTTTTTTATATATTTAAGATATGAGCTCCCTATCAGATCTAGGGTTAGTGAAGATCTTTCCCCAATCTTTTGATGGCAGATGTATCCTATTGACAATGTACTCTGCCTTCCTGGAGCTTTTCAGTTTCAAGAGATCTCATTTGTCAATTGTTGACCTTAGAGCTTGAGCCATTGGTGTTCTGTTCAGAAAATTTTCCCCTGTGCCAATGTGTTCAAGGTTCTTTCTCACTTTTTCTTCCATTAGATTAAGTGTATCTGGTTTTATGTTGAGGTCCTTGATCTACTTGGACTTGAGTTTTGTGCAAGGTAATAGATATGGATCAATTTACATTCATCTACATGCAGACCACTAGTTAGACCAGCACCATTTGTTGAAGATTTTTTTTTTTCTATTGTATGGTTTTGGCTTCTTTGTCAAAGATCAAGTGTCCATAGATGTGTGGGTTATTTCTGGGTCTTCAATTCTATTTCATTGATCACCTTGTCTCTGTACCAATACCATGTAGATTTTATCCCTATTATTCTGTAGTACAGCTTGAAGCCAGAGATGGTGATTCCCCAAGAAGTTATTTTATTGTGGAGAAATGTTTTTGCTATCCTGGGATTTTGTTATTCCAGATGAGGTTGAGAATTGCTTTTTCTATCACTGTGAAGAATTGAGTTGGAATTTTGATGGGAATTGCATTGAATCTATAGATCACTTTTGATAAAATGACCAGTTTTACTATGTTAATCCTACCAATCCATGAGCATGAGAGTTCTTTCTATCTTCTGAGGTCTATTTCAATTTCTTTCCTGAGAGACTTAAAGTTCTTGTCATGCAGATCTTTCATTTGTCTGGTAAGAGTAATGCCAAGATATCTTATACTACTTGTGGCTATTGTGAAGCACGTTGTTTGGCTTATTTCTTTCTCAGCCCATTTATGATTTGTATAAAAGAAGGCGACTGACTTGTTTGAGTTAATTTTATATTCAGCCACTTTGCTGAAGTTGTTTAGCAGCCATAGGAATTCTCTCATAGAATTTTAGCAGTTGCTTATATATACTATCATATCATACACATCAAAGGAAAAATCCATCATGATGAAGTCTCAATTCTGAACATCTATGCCCCAATTGCAAGGGCACCCATATTCGTAAAAGAAACTTTACTAAAACTCAAAATACACACTGAACCTCACACAATAATAGTAGGAGACTTCAACACCCCACTCTCATCAATGAGACAGAAACTAAACAGAAAAATAATGAAACTAACAGAAGTTATAAACCAAACAGATTTAATAGATATTTACAGAATATTTTACCGCAAAACAAAATAATACCTTCTTCTCGCTACTTTATGGAACCTTCTCCAAAATTGACCATATAATTGGACACAAAACAAGCCTCAAGAGATATAAGAAAATTGGATAATCCCATGCGTTCTATCAGATCACCATTGACTAAAGCTGGACATCAATAACAACAAAAACAATAGAAAGCCCACATACTCATGGAAACTGAACAGATTAAATAAATTCTTAAATAAATTCATACATCTGTGTACTTTAATTAAAATTTAGAATTAGAATTTTTTCATCCAAATCATTATCTTCACCAGGGGTCTTTTCCATTTGGATTATTATCAATCACTGAATGGAGCAATAAATTTGTTTATACAATTTATCTTTGTCTGTGTGCAGCACATAAAATATCCAGCAAATCTTTCCTTTCACTTGTGGTTGAGATCTTAGTTATTACTATGACCACTCTTAAGACAAAAAGTATCAGTGCAAAGTGCCTGAGAAAGGGTGCCAGGACACAAAGCAAACATTTTCAGAGACATAATCATGAATTTTTAGTTATATTCTACACCAGTGCCCATGATGCCAACCCTTTGTTTGCGTCTCTGTGTAGCCACTGATGACTCAGCACATACTACTGAAAGTAAATCAGAAGTTAAAAGATGTGTAGCATCTTATTACTTTGTATCTACTCTGACCCCTCTGAGAGATAACAGGCCTCTAAGAAGGAACCAGAGTTAATTTTGCTTATTCTTATTATCACAAGAGTGAAAACATAGTATTGGTTTAAATGCCAATGAAAAGCATTCCAAAACTTTCAAATTTTGCAGTTTGTATGACACATTTCTTTCTTTCTTTTTTTTTTTTTTGATTGCTCATTTTATTTTACTTTTTGATACTTTATTTACATTTCAAATGTTTTCCCCTTTCCAGATCTCCCCCTTTGGAACCCTCCTGTCCCCTCTCCCCCTCCCCTGCCCTTTTGAGGGTATTCGTCCACCCACCCACCCACCCACTCTTGGCTTTCCTCCTTGGCATTCCCCTATACTGGGGCATCTAACACCCTCAGGCCCAAGGGCCTCTTCTCCCTGTGATTGCTAACAAGACCCTCCTCTGCCACATATGTGGCCAGCACCATGGGTCCCTCCATGTGTATTCTTTGGTTGGTGGTCCAGTCTCAGGGAGCATCAGGGGGTCAGGCCAGTTGACACTGTTGCTCCCTCCATGGGGCTGCAAACTCCCTCAGCTCCTTCAGTCCCTTATCCAGCTCTTCCATCTGGGACCTCAGGCTCAGCTCAATGGTTGCTGTGAAGTGAATCTTGGGTATTCCGAACTTTTGGGCTAATAACCACTTATCAGTGAGCACATACTGTGTGAATGACACATTTCTTAAAGTAACTTATCAATGTGAATTAACATCAATACATCCATTTAACCTTGTAATATACACCAAAATTCTACTACAGAGATACGAAGTAATTACTACTAATTAATAGTAATTAGCATACTAATTACTGCTCTACTCATAATAGGCAGAAATTGGAAATAGGCTGGATGTCCATAAACTGATGAACGGATAAGAAAATGTGGTACATTTACACAATGGGATTTTATTTAGTTATTAAGCTAAAGGAAATAATGAAACTTTGAGGTAAATGGATGAAACTAGAAAAAATTATTTTGAATGAATTGACACAGGTAGGCATAAAAAAGACAAATATTGCACATTTTCTATTACATGTATATATTAGATTTTAAGCTGTAAATATCTGTATTTTGAAGCAAATAACCATAGAGGTTAGGTAGCTATTAAGACACCAGGGAAAATGAGGAGATCCTCCAAGGAACTGTAAATAGAATACAGTGTCACAGAGAGATAAAGTATAAACTAGAACAGGAGAATTAAATGGGAAGAGTGCTGAGAGAGTGAGATAAAGGAGAGATAACAAACACTAAATGGCTTTTGAATAGATGCATGAATAGAAGCTTCCTGTAGTATGTGCACGTATGAAAGGCATGTAGATGGAGCCATCAGATAACAGGAAAGGTAATGACCCAACCAGACATCCCGTGAGATCATGCAAAATTCTCAGTGCCAAGAATAATTTACAACTTGCTTAGTCATTGGCCAAAAAGGATCCAAAGTAGCCCTCCTGCCCAAACATCATAGGTTATTGCCAAGCCTTGATCTCCACAATCTGAGGCTTTTGCTGAAGATCCAACTTATTTATGTCATCAAGAATGAAAAAATCAAACTGGTGCCCAACTAAAGAGTTCACTCCTACTGACTAGGATTCATGTGCTGTAAGGTATTTTGCATGGTTCCAAAGGAGAAAAGCAATCACCGTCTTCACTCAGCTACAAACAGCTACAAACTCTCTGTGACCTACAACAGAGAGATGCCTTCAAGATATATTCACACAGTACTCACATAAATGTGATGAGGATAACATGTAGTGGGTTGACCTGATGCTGCTAGTATTCTAATGCTAATATTGGTTCCTCAAGATTGTTGCCCCACTTAAGAGAGAGTCTGCATGTGAACTTGCCCCAAATTATTTCTGATTGGTAAATAAAGATGCTGACAGCCAATAGCTGGACAGAAGAGACATAGGCAGGGTTTAGAGTCCCAGAGTTTGGAGATCAGAGGAAAACCATGAGGAGAGAAAAAGGTGGAGGAGAGAGAAACCACCATGGGTTGGGTGAGTCATGAAAACATGGCCCTGAGGCCTGGCCAATTGGAGATAAGAGAAGTCCAGATAAAACATAGTAAGTAATAACTTGGGGGTTATCTATGGGATAGTAGATTCAAATAGCATAGAGGGTAGGTATCTGCCAAGCTCTTGTCCTGTTTAAAGCTTATTATAAATATAAAGGTTGTGTGTGTCTTTTATCTGGGAACTAAATGGTCAAGGTGGGGTAGAAACCCTGGTTCAATATTAAATAATTTTTACAGCTTAACAAACCACTTCTTGAATGGGTTACGTGCCAAACCATGAGATGGAACCTGTACTGGCTAGTTTTGTGTGTCAACTTGACACAAGCTGATGTTATCACAGAGAAAGGACTTTCAGTTGAGAAAATGCCTCCATGAGATCCAGTGGTAAGGCATTTTCTCAATTAGTGATCAAGGGGGGAGGGCCCCTTGTGACTGGTACCATCTGTGGGCTGGTGGTCTTGGGTTCTTTAAGAAAGCAGGCTGAGCAAGCCAGGAGAAGCAAACAAGCCAGTAAGGAACATCCCTCCATGGCCTCTGCATCAGCTCCTGCTTCCTGACCTGCTTGAGTCCCAGTCCTGACTTCCTTTCGTGATGAACAGCAGCATGGAAGTGTAAGCTGAATAAACCCTTTCCTCCCCAACTTGCTTCTTGGTCATGATGTTTGTGCAGGAATAGAAACCCTGACTAAGACAGAACCCAAACCTTAACCACTTATGTAGCTAAGAACTATGAGACACAATAGCTTTCACAGTCAGGGCTTTTATTATTACTATTCTTATTATTATTAATTTTTCAATTTTTATTTTTATTTTTGTTTTCTTTGGGGGGAGATTGCAAGAACAGAGGGTGGATTTGGAGGGATAGGGAAATGAGTGGAATTGGGGTGCATGAGGTGAATGAAGAATCAATGCAAAATTTAAAAAATAAAAAAAGTTTAAAAAGATGGAGTTCAGATCTAAACAGAGAATTCTCAACAGAGGAATCTCAAATGGCTGAGAAACACTTAAAGAAATGTTCAACATCTTTAGCTATTAGGGAAATGCAAATCAAAGCTACTTGGAGATTCCATCTTACACCTGTCAGAATGCCTAAAATCAACAGCACAAGTGACAGCTCATGCTGGTGAGGATGTGGAGCAAGGGGACCGCTCCTCCACTGATGCTGGTGATGTAAACTTGTACAAACACGATGAAAATCAATATGGTGCTTCCTCAGAAAACTGGGAATCAATCTATCTCAAGATTATACCACTCTTGAGCATATACCTAAGAATTTTCATCCAACCACAAGGAAACTTGTTCACCTATGTTCACTGTGGCTTCATTCATAATAGTCAGATACTGGAAACAATCTACATGTCCCTCAACTGAAGAATGGATAAAAATATGTGGGACATTTACACAAAGGAGTATTACTCAGCTGTTTCAAAAAAAAGACAATATGACATCTGCAGGGAGATGGATAACTAGGAAAAAAAACATCCTAAGTGAGGTAACCAAGACTCAGAAAGACAAATATGATATATAGTCCCTTATAAGTAGATATTAGATGCTAAGTAAATGATAGCCAACCTATAATCTATAAGCCCAGAGAGGTTACATAAAAACAAGTGGTCTATGGGGAAACTCATGGACCTTCCCGGGAAGGAAAAATAGCATAAGTCTTGTGAGTATACTGTGAAGAGTTGGAAAGGGAGGGGGCAAGAGATGATGTAGGGAGAGAGTGAGGGGAAAGACAGATGGGATTGGAGGAGTGTGTGGCAATTCAATGCTGTAGAAGCTTCTAGGAATCTATGAGAGTGACCTTAGTAAGGACTTCTAGTAATAGAGTATACAGTCTGAACCGGCCACCTCTGGTAGCCAGGCAGAGTTCAGTGGTGGGACTGGGCTTCATTCGGCTGAGTTGTTAGTCAATAGGGTCCCTGGCTGATGCTTGGATATAAGGTTATCTCTGAAAACCAACAGTGGTCCCCCATTGCCGAGGAAAACATCCACATAACTCACTGAACGGAGAGAAGTACACGTGATGTCTACACAGAGCCTTTACTTCATGTTCCAGTCTATTTTGCACTAGCAGATGTGTGCCTTGTCCAGTCACCGTCAGAGAAGCTACCTCCCTCAGCAGATGGGAGCAGGTTCAGAGACCCACAAACAAACATTATGTGTAAAGAGAGTCTAAGTTGGAGGTTTTCATTGAATTTCTCCCCTTGGAGAATGGGGAACCCCACAGAAGAGGCAGGAGTTATTTTAGGAGTCAGAGCAAATAGAAGACACCAGGAGAATACCCACTGAATCAAGAAAGTGGGGCTCATATGGGCTTACAGAGACTGAAACAGCAAACACTGCATAAGTCTGCACCAGCCCCACTACATTTATGTTATGGCTGTTAGCTTGGTAGTTTAGTGGGAGTCCTAACAGTGGGATTGGGTGTGTCTGTGACTCTCTTGCCTGCACTTTGAACTCTATTCCCCCCATAGTGTTGCCTTATGCAGCCTTGATAGGAAGGCTTTCACCTTGTCTTATTGTATCTTATTTTGGCCTGCATTTTCTGAAAGGGAAACAGAAGTTGAGTGGATCTGGGGAACAAAAGAAGGTTTGGAGAGGTTGGAGGCAGTAGAAACTGGGGAAAGTAGAGAGAGTTGAAACTGTTCCCAGGATGTATGGTATGAGACAAAAACAAAACAAAACAAAACAAAATTAGAAAGAACAATCATGCTTTACTTGTTACTTTTTTTTGGTTTTTTGTTTGGCTCATAGTCATCCATACGTCTGATTGTAGAGGATCCTGACAACCTGTTCTGACCATTGTAAGTATGAGGAACATACCTGGTACATAGACATACATATAGCAAAACACTGTGTACATAAAATAAAATTAAATCTTACAAGAAAATAACTATCACTGTTTGAAAAGCCCCACTTCATCAGACAGTGTGAGATCCTACTAATTTTACTGCTTCAGATATATCATACATTAAATAGTATCTTTGAAGAAAAGCTGTATGGAAGAGGTGAAGCAAAGTGCTGGATTATTTCATGGTAGTCAGTCAAGGAGACACTGAAGACAAAGTGAGATTTTAGAAAAATGTGGACAAGGGATGCAGTGAGACACATGAATACTGGTGGGCACTTGGGGCAGCCCAGTGCCAAGGTCTGAGGCGGGAGCAGATCTGGTATGCCCAAGTAGCCAAGAGAGTCAGTTTATCTGCTACAGAACATAATCAAAGCCAAAGAGAAAATTTTGGAGAGGAAAGGGGTCTGTTTGTGCAATCCCTGCTGCCCTGTAAAACTTTGACAATTCCTCTTCATGGATGAAGGCTAGAAGGACTTATACCTTGATGTCTTTCTATGGGTGCTGGATTAGAAATGGAATGAGATGCTATTCAGGCTAAGAGAGGTGATAGTATTCCTGACAACTGAGAAAGGAGGATTTAACCATAAAAGCAACAGCAATGTAGACCAGAATTTTCTGGATTCTAGAATGTTTGGAATGTAAAGGTCATGGGATTTGGAATAGAAGGACTGTAACACTTAAGAGGAGTCTTGTCAAATTAATTAACCAATGTGTATATAGCTAACAACAAAGCCATTTGACTATAAGGTATTTTTGTGCAGGTTTGTTAATCTGTTTTGTTGAGACAGGATCTCACTGGGTAGTCCTACCTGGTCTATAACTTGTTATGTAGATCACGCTAGCCTCAAACTTGGAGATCTGCCTGCCTCTGCCCCTCCAGTACTAGGAGCAAAGGAATATGCCTCCATACACAGCCATCAAAGTTATTTAAACAATGAAGTGCTAATGTAGCAAGTAATTGATATGTTTTAAAGAAAAATTTAAAAATGACTATCCGAATAAAATGACTTTGACCATAAACTTCAGTCCATCAGAAGTGCAAATATCATGGCATTGTACCTTCTGACTGTATTACTGATGATGTTCATACTCATAGACCTCATTTACACTTACTTCCACAAAATCCTGCAATTATCTTCTTTCCTTAGATTAACCTGAAAGCCCCAACTAATCTGCTAAGATGTAAAGGTCTTCTTTTCAATTAATTTGTGTGTGTGTGTGTGTGTGTGTGTGTGTGTGTGTGTGTGTGAGAGAGAGAGAGAGAGAGAGAGAGAGAGAGAGAGAGAAAAAGAGAGAGAGAGAATGTGTGCTTACAATCTAAACAAATATTTCTGACCACTACAGACCCCTGTAAAGGACGGAAATTATTTCCCCATGATCTCTGCTAGTATCTACTGACCCCCAAACCAGTTTCTGCTTCCCTAAACATCTTCTCTACCATTGAGTTGAAGGTGGCTGCTGGGGTTGAATTATAATACTTCTTTAGTGAGTGGAACATTCTGGACAAGAAAAGTTGTCTCTATATTTGTTACCAAGTTGGTTTGTGAGATTTTCTTAGGCATAGGTGTCAGCCAAATGAATGGGAGAAGTCAGAAATATTTGGCCAGAGAGAGAATAGCAATCTTCCGGGTCCTTATGATCCATACATTTGACTGAATAAACTTGTCATACAGACAAGACTTTTTTTTTTACACCATTCAGAAGCTCACCACCATTTGCTGAACCTCTTTTGCCATCTCTTCTCCCAAATAATTAATTGGAACCTACACCCTACAAATGGCATCTGAACTTGATATGTTTGTTGCCTGTGTGTTCTATGTTGTTATTTAGTTTTCTCTCACATATCAGTCATGGCACAGAAACCGACTTCCTACAATGAGTCTTCTTCTTCTTCTTCTTCTTCTTCTTCTTCTTCTTCTTCCTCCTCCTCCTCCTCCTCCTCCTCCTCCTCCTCCTCCTCCTCCTCCTTCTCTTCCTCTTTCTACCCCTCTCCCCAACTGTGTTTGTATGCATCCCTTTCTGCTCCCTCTGTTGTTATGTCTCTCTTATTCTTTCTGTCCATGAAACCAACAAAAATCTTAAACAATGACCAGTATACAATAGCTGAAAGGTTACAACAACTGTCTATTGCAGTGACTATCTATTGAACCAAAACATGTTGCTATTAATTATTATCATCAAAATGAAAGCATATAATTAAATTCTTGAGGAGAATTCAAAACCCTCAAGAATATCTGCCAATTTTCAAGTATCTTTCGACTCTAATTCAGAAAATATGAATGAAGAGAAAGCAGGTTGCTGATTTAAAGCAGAAAGAAAGAAAGACCAAGTAAAACACCCAGCCCTTAAAGTGGGACACGTGACACACCCCTGAAATTCCAGCATTCAGAAGGGGAAGGCTCTCAAGGTCATCCTCAGCTTCACAGGAAGTTGGAGAACAGCCTGGGATATAGTGATCCTGTTTCAAAGAGAGAGAGAAAGAACAGAGGCACAGAGGCAGGGGTGTGGAGATGAGAGAGAGAGAGAGAATATTTATTGTAAGTGGGTCAATGTTTATCTTATAACCCTACTAGCAAGAGCAAATAAAATCACAGGGATTTTGCCTGTGAGAGTATACTTACAGCAAGTTAGAAAATGACTTTGCTGAACATCCTGAAAATGGGGCGAGAAGTTACCTCCTGACGCCAAGTGAAGAATGCAGAGTTCTGATACAGGCAACAGGAAGAGACAGGCAAGCACAGGCTGTGCTGTAACCACCAAGATATACTTTAATACAATTTGAAAAAACTAGTATGCACATCTGAATTTAAAATACATAATTGCTCTATTTTTAAAACAAGGCCAGACTATGCCTTCATTTGTATAAACAAGAAATGTATAAGCAGACTAACTCGGGGTTTGTTTTAATATAGCCTCATTTCCCAATTGTGGTCATGTATGAATGAAAGTATCTCTGATGCCACCAGTCACCTAATTTGAAATGCAAAACTTTGGAAGCTCAAATATGCAATACAAATCGAGAAAGCCAAGTGTCCAAGCCAGACAAACCTAAGCCAGAACAAGCTGGCTGAAAATAGCACAGCTGAGAATCTAGAAATGGACTGGGGGAACCATGTATATTCTAGGGAAAGGTTCTGTAGTCGTGAAGATCATAAATTCCAGGCCAACTTGGGATGTATAGAGACTCAGAAAATAAAACAAAACAAGGAGCATGTAATGTCACTAATTGTTCTTGATTTGCTGTCAAGACTAGTCTTATTTTGTCCATGAAATGATTATAAAGATAACTTTGGGGAAAATATAAAAAGGCTGGCCTTTGTGTCCTATAATTTTGTTCCTACCCATCCATTTTGTAATTTTCACTTCTCACTTCCAGTCTCATAATCTATACTTAAGCATTTGGTTGCACCAACTACAAGCCACAAAATTTTAGCCATGCAGTAGCAGCAATAACTGGGCTTCTGCCCAAACAACTAGGGTCAGGAGCTCTTGTACAAGACAATGCCACTGTGCTGAGGGAGGAAATGGTGTTCTTTCAGTCCTCAGCAGGTTCCTTCTGCCTAGAATTTTGAACACTCTACATACCATTATCTAACATGCAAGGCAGAATGGGGATGGCCCATCCCTGGAGACAAAGGCTGAAAGCAGCACAGCTATCCCCGCAAATCAGCAGAGGTGAGGGTAGGAAGTAGACATCTCTGCTCACATCTGTCTGGAATAGAGGGCAGGGAATGGAGGGAGAAGAAGAAGGGAAAGGAAGAGGAGAAATGAAGAAAGAAGAGCAAAGAAAGAAGAAGGAAGATGCAATGAACCCTGTGCAAATAATACAGAAAAGCCCTCAGCTATATCACTGTGCAGTGGCCTAAGTTCGTTTAAAGAGGAGCAACTAGTACGGAACATAACACAAGCCTCCCTAACATATATATAATATAGTAGTTTATAAAGACATGAAAATTAACTACTGTGTTTATTTGCTTTGGAGTATGTGTTCGAGGAACACATTTTGTCCTCTTTGGAGTTCCGATTTATAAATCTATAAACCTTATCATTGTTGCCATATGGAGAGTCTGGATCTGTCCGATTTTTTTTTTTTTTAATCAAACTAGTGCTTGTCAAGATAGCTAAAATCAGATCAGAAAGATCAGAAAAATATATCTGTTTTGTGTATAATATATATATATATATATATATGTATATGATATTTTGAAGTGTGTGTGTGTGTGTGTGTGTGTGTGTTGGTTTGAATGAGAATGGTCTCCATAAGCTCATTTATTCCAATGTTTGGTCCCTTGTTGGTGGGACTGTTTAGGGAGGATTAGGAGGTGTGACTTTTTGGAGTGGGTTTGGCCTTCTTGGAGGAGGTATAACACTATGGGTAGGCTTTGAGGATTCAAATGCTCACACCAAGATAAATCTCAATTGCTCTGCCTCCAATATTTGAATCAAGACACAAGCCTCAGCTACTATTTCAAGTTTCCAGGCCTGTCTGCCTGCTGCCCTGCTCCTTACCATGTTAGTCATGGATTCAACCTCTTAAATTGTACGCAAACCCACAACTAAATGCTTTCTTTTCTAAGCTACCTTGATCGTGGTATCTTTTCACAGCAATTGAAAGTTAAAATGATAGATGATAGATAGATAGGTAGATAGATAGATAGATAGATAGATAGACAGATGATAAATAAGGTATGTTTATGTAGATATATATGTATGTATGTGTATGTTTCATCCTTTTGGCTGGAGTTGTCATGTATGTGGAATATCAGAAACATAAATAGACATATTTGTGTCTTTCCAGGTGTCTTAATTCCAAGAATACCAATATGTTCTTTAGATTAAACAAATTCAGTCGCAAAAAATTGTGGATTTCTGCTTTCTTATATAATCTTGTCTAAGGCAAACCAAGGCTGTTTTTTTCTTCAACTTTAAATAAGAATATACTTAAGATCACATATTACACATCAGGATATGTATGTGTGTATGTATGTACATATATGTTTGTCAGTGATAGCTACTGTTCTAAACAAGGAAGAAACTGTCTTCTTGAAAATAGTCTTTGTGATTCAAGAAATGTGATGGTGAATTTAAAAAAAATTATAATCGCTATGGAAACACATTTCTGGTTTGTGTTTGAAGTTGTTTGCAGAACAGTTTAACTGTGGAGGTAAGACCCACCCAGAATAGGGATGACACCAATCCATAGGCTGGAGTTGTCATGCATGCACTATATCAGAAACAGACAGACACACTTGTGTCTTTCTAGTTACTAAATTGCAGAATGTCAATGTGTTCTGTAGATGCAACAATTTTTTTATAATCCTGTCTGAGGAAAACCAAGATTGTTGGCTTTGTTTTGATTCTAATTTTAATTAAGAATAAACTTCAGATAACATATTACATACCACACAGCATCTCTCTCTCTCTCTCTCTCTCTGTGTGTGTGTGTGTGTGTGTGTGTGTGTGTGTGTGTGTGTATGTGTGTAGATTACAAAATGACTATAAAAGTTTCAAGAAACAAGAAGTTTCTAAGAGGCCTGAGAACCAAAGCTGGGGAACTGAGAAGTACATAAGAGTGCCTGTAGTGATGAGGTAAGGAGCTGAAACTGAGCCTCAGGGAAGAAGAAGAATGAAGCAGGTCTGAGAGCAAAGCTTCAGAGCGGAGTCCAGATGTAGAGGTGAAAGGGCATAACCATGTCCAGACACAGAAAAAAACATAATGAATTCAAAGCCAGCCTTCACGGGTCAACAAGAGCAGATAGCAGCTGAGGAGACTACATTAATAGCCAGGACAGAGCCAGGCTGAAGCCCTGAGGAAAATTCACTTTTCTCTGGCTCTTGGTCTTTCATGTATGCACCAGTGGTCAGATGGTAGGTTGGCAGGGACCCTGACCATTGTCATTTTAAGTAGTCACTTATTTATGGAGTCTGGGGGAGGCTGTTACACACTTTCTTTGACCTTGTGTGTCCAGTAAGTTTTCAGGCCTGGTTTCTCAAATGAAGCTTTAATATGGGACCTGCATACATGACTTAGAGGTTAAGAGTACTTGTTACTCTTTCAGAGGACACAAATTTGATTCCCTCATATGGTGGCTCCCAATCACCTGTAATTCCAGTTCCAGGTAATTTGATGCCTTCTTCTCCCCACTGCAGGCAGCAGGTACACAAATGATATGCAGACATACATGTAGGGAAAAATAACCATACACATAAAATATCTTAGTGTACCATGTGCCTAAACAGTCTCAATTTACCACAATAAATTTAGAGAGTGGCATGCTTTTTACTCCCCCAAACAAATGACTTTTCAGTCTGTATTTCAGGATTAATACTGAACAGAAGGTACCATTCACATGTTCATCCAGGAGCTACATCATCCTCCATCCTTGATACTCAAACAAAAACTCCTTGCAAAATAGAGAATGAAATTTCTTGGGGCAAAGGGCAATTTGACAAACCACTCCTGAACACAACAGAGAGTAACTTAGAGTAGCGTAACAAAACTGGTATCAGTAGAGGTCCTGAACTGAATAGACTGGAGAAAGTGACTGAACACCAGGATTCATCTCTCCCTGTGTCCTGACTGAGGATACAGTGTGACCAGCCACCACACACTTCTGCCATCAACTGTTTCCTGAAACAGTGAACCAGAAATTAACTCTGAAATTTCTTTTGGTCAGGTTCTCACATTGATTTTTTTCTGGGGAGACATGAAAGAATGTTTATTCACTCAAGATAGCATACATATGAAAGAACAAAGCAACAAAGTCCAATTTAACTAACCAGCAATTTTTATTCAGCTTACTTATAGATTCTTGGTAATCTTAAAGCAAGCAAAAATTCCTACCCCATCATGGATGACTCCAAGATGCATCAGGGAGTCCCCTCTCGGTTAGCCTTCCACTCTAAAATTGGCCCAAATCATTTGTATTTGGGGGAGAAGAAATGGAGATATTAATGAATGCAATCCCAGATGAGGATCCTATGATCTCTCTCTCTCTCTCTCTCTCTCTCTCTCTCTCTCTCTCTCTCTCTCTCCTTCTATCAAGAAGTATCAATGGCTCTATCACTATTATCATAGACCTCTGTATTGATCTTCTCAGTTGTTTGCCAAGGATCCTGACCAAGGCAGTCTCTACCAAGATGGCAGTCATTTTATTTACAGAGAAAAGGATTACAGCACAAGGATTTTCCCACAGAAACTAGAAAATTAAATAATGCCAAGAGAGCAGAGGAAGGAGCTTATGCTAGTTTGCTTCTTATTGCTGTTATAAATACCATTACCAAAATCAATCTGGAGTAGGAATAGGGTTTATTTCAAATTACACTCCAAGGAAAGTGAGGGCAACATTTCAAATCATGAACCTGGAAGTGAGACAGGAAATGAAGCATAGTCCATAGAAGAATGGTACTTACTGGTTGATCCCTGTGGCTTGCTCATCCTGCTTTCTTATACAACCCAGGACTAGAGTTAACACAATCTACAATGAGCTGATCATTCTCCAATCAATCATTAATCAAGAAAATGTCCCACAGACATTCCTATAGGCCAATCTAATGGAGACATTTTCTTATTTGGAGATCTCTCTTCCCATATGAGCTTACCTTGTGTCAAATTGACCAAAAAAAAAAAAATTAATCAGCATTTTAGGTTAATAGGTATGTTGGGTTTGTGGTGGAAGCTGAGAAAACTCACTTCAGATTAAGAAACATTAAAATGAAAAGCTTATTTTCTGAGCACTCAGGGAGGCAGCCAGTTCAGGATCTGAACAGCGTCCCTGAAAGGAGATTGTACAACATTTTAAAGAATGGGAACACAAAGTAAGGGGGGAACTGGGAGAATCTGAAGTGCTATCCAATTTTTTTTTGACAATGTGGGTTAAGCAAAAAAGTACTCCTTGGAGACTGGGCCATATCCAGGGTACCTTGCTTCATTCTCCTAGACATTAGGTCTTTAGCTCATTTTCCCACACATTAGGTCCAGAGCTCAGAGTGATAGGGGGACAAAGGAGCGGGTCGGCTATATGTAGTTAATTTGAGCATAATGGGCAATTGGTTATATATCACTACCTTGGTTTAGAAAACAGAAATTTCTATATTCTTTACTGGTTAACAAAAAATTAAGAGGCTCTTTGCTTCTCCCTGTTCGAGAGACAGCCACATCTTGTGCAGTGCCAGCCTCATCCCATAGACAAGATGGTGAAGGTAGGTGTGAACAGATTTGGCCGTGGTTACCAGGGCTTCCTTCTGCTCTGCACTTGGCAAAGTGAAGATGCTTGCCATCAATGACCTCTTCATTGACCTCAACTACATGGTATACATGTTCCAGTATGACTCTACCCATGGCAAATTCAATGACACAGTCAAGGTTGAGAATGGGAAGCTTGTCATCAATGGGAAGCCCATTACCACCTTCGAGGAGCGAGATCATGCTAACATCAAGTGGGGTGATGCTGGTGCTGAGAATGTTGTGGAGTCTACTGGCATTTTCATCACCATGGAGAAGGCTGGGACTCACTTGAAGGGTGGGGACAAAATGGTCATCATCTCTGCTCCTTCTGCTGATGACCCCATGTTTGTGAAGGGTGTAACCATGAGAAATATGACAACTCACTTAAGATTGTCAGCAATGCATCTTGTACCACCAACTGCTTAGCCCTCCTGGCTAAGGTCATGCATGACAACTTTGGCATCATGGAAGGGCTCATGACCACAGTCCATGCCATCACTGCCACTCAGAAGACTGTGGATGACCACTCTGGAAAACTGTGGCATGATAGACATGGGGCAGCCCAGAACATCATTCCTGCATCCATTGGAGCTGCTAAGGCTGTGGGTAAGGTCATCCCAGAGCTGAAAACAAAGCTCACAAGCATGGCCTTTGGTGTTCCTACCCCAAATGTATCCATTGTGGATCTAACATGCCGCCTGAAGAAACCTACCAAGTATGACATCAAGAAGGTGGTGAAACAGGCATCCAAGGGCCCACTAAAGGGCATCCTGGGCTACACTGAGGACCATGTTGTCTCCTGCGACTTCAAGAGCAACTCCCACTCTTCCACCTTCGATGCTGGGGCTGGCATTGCTCTCAATGACAACTTTGTAAAGCTCATTTCCTGGTATGACAATGAATATGGCTACAGCAACAGGGTCATGGACCTCATGGCCTACATGGCCTCCAAGGAGTAAGAAGCCCTGAACCACCCACCCCAGCAAGGACACTGAGAGAAAGAGAGAGGCCCTCGGTTGCTGAGGAGTCCCTGTCCCAACTTGGCCCCAACACTGAGCATCTCCCTCACAATTTCCATTCCAGACCCCCATAATAACAGGAGGGGCCTAGGGAGCCCTCCCTACTCTCGAATACCATCAGTAAAGTTTGCTGCACTACCACCACCATCCCCCAAAATTAAGAAAACATTTAGAGAATTGGGTAGGTGTTTGTTCCTTGGCCTGGAGACATGAACTTGTTTGACCCTGCCAGCAAGACAGAAAGTTGTCCCTGAGATGTCTGGACTCAGAGAACTGTTTAGCTGTTTGGGAATGTACCCAGCTCCTCTAGGCCTAGGACACTGAGTTTAGTTTCTCCCCATGATTCAATTTTTGAAAACAAAATGGTAGTATTTAAAATAAGTTTATTTTCTTTGTTCCCAACATGTAGAGCCCTGGCCTACCAGAGACCCTGATTGTGTTCCCCAGACCTATGTAAACTGTGGCAGGGTCAAATAGGTCTCTAATTCCAGAACTCTAGGAAGATCACCATTTCCAGGTTATCCCCTTTAGCCAGAATGGCTTTAGCCAGTTCCTGGACTACATGCAACATTGTCGCAAAAGAATAATATAACATCTACCACTAAAAAGACAGGTTTCCTTACATAAAACCAGCCTGTGCATTATAGGTATTTTCAAGATTTTTCTATCTATAATTAAGAAATAAATCTAATATCAAAAACTAGAAAGGTCAGAAGAAGCCCCCCAAAACAAAAGAAGGTCTACATTGACCCTCCCCCAAAAGAAGACACTGAATGAAACATCCAACATTGAATTTCATGCATTTGGCTAATCATATCTATCTCTCAATGATGGTACCCTGTCTGGCTTAAGCCTACAAAGGCTCTATGCATGTTGCCTCAGTATCTGTGAGTTCGTCTTTGCATCAGTCCTATAGTTTCTATATCCTTGGAGTTATCCATCTCCACTGGCATTTGCACTCTCTCCCACCTCCTTCAGCACATCCCTGATCCCTGAGAGGAGAAGTTCGGTAAAGACATTCTGTTTTAGATTGAGTATTCCAAGGCCTCTCACTCTATGCACTCTATGCACATTGTCTAGATGTGTTTCTCTGTGTTAGCTCCCATCTACTGTACAAGGAGCTTCTCTGATAATGGCTAAGGAGACATCGACTATGGATTTAGCAGAATGTTGCAAGAAGTCATTTTATGGCTACATTTCTTTAACAAGATAATCATATTTGGTTTTTGTATAGGTCCATGGCCATCTAGTCTCAGGTTCTTGGCCACCTGAGGGATGATGTTAAGAAAGGGTTCCATCTCATGCAATAGTTCTTAAAAACAAATCAAAGAGCAGTTAGTTATGCCCAGAATGTTTGTGTCATGATTTCACCAGCATCACGTGCAGGTAGGTCACTGTTATAAATAATAGGGTAGTAACTAGGTTGGTAGTTACTTTTTCTTCTGGTAGCATGCAGAGTAATTTCCTATACCAGGAACACTAGTCAGTAGGGGGAGAAGGTTCTTGTTTGGGACCCGCTTGGTTTCCTTGTGTTCAATGAAGTATGTGAGTGTTGCCCTCAGCAATAGGATTTAGCATCAGTTTGAGGAGAGCAATCAATAGCCTTTGCAATTGCCTAAGATGTTTGGGGGTTTCCATTGGGGCCCCTTTAGCCAACAATTCAACTAGACATAACCCATTCCTGGATCTGGAGGATTCATTGGGGGACAAACAATGTCTAGATGGCACATTGTCTCCCTCAATATTTGGTGAGTTCCTTTAGATTTTGTTCACATATGTATATGTTTTATGAAACTACTACAGCAGGTTTCCATATGACACCTAAAACGGACCTTAATGTAAGTTGTCGCTCCCCTTATTCCCTCCCTTACCCCTCTCTTCCATTGCTCTCACAGTTTAATACTCCTGATCTACTCTCCCCCTTCTCTCCACTACTATATATTGTATTTCCCTTTCTTAGGAGATCCTCTTCACCTTCATTGTCCCTTACTCCATATGTACTGTCTGTGGCCATAACGATTAGAGAAGGCCTGTTGAAGGATTAAAAGCTAGCATCCAAATTTAAAAGAAAACATGCAATATTTGCCCTTTAAGGTTCCTCACTCAGGATAATTTTTCTAACTGTCCATTTACCTGCAAATGTCATAATTTCATCTTGTTTAATAGCTACACAATACCCCATTGTGCAAATGTACCACATTTTTGTTATCCATTCATCAGTTGATGGATATCTAGGCTGTTTGCAATGTCTTACTATTATAAATAAAGCAACAATGAACACAGATGAACAAGTATCTCGGTAGGAGGATGCACACTATATACCCAAGACTGAAAGCCAGATTCTGTGGTAGATATATTTCCATCTACCACAGTGAAGAACTGCCACACAGCTTTCCACAGTGGCTTATAGGTTTGCATTCCCACCAGCAATGTAGAAATGCTGCCTTTTCCTTATATCATCATACGCATGAGCTGTCACTTACTTTATTGACCTTGGCCATTGTGACTGGTATAAAGTGAAATCTTACAGTAGATTTTATTTAAATTTTCCTAATGGCTAAGGATAGAAAGTATTTCTTTATAAGTGTTTATCAGTCATTTTTGTTACATCTTTTGAGAGCAGTCAGTTTAGTTCTTTAATTCATTTTTAATTGGGTTATTTTCTCAATGTCCTATTTTACTAGTTCTTTATATATTTTAGGTATTATCCTTCTCTAGGTTGTGTAATTGGAAAGGATTGATTGCCATTCTGTAGCCTATGTTTTGTCAAATAATGATATATTTTGTCATACAAAAGATTTTAAGCTTCATGAGGTCCCATTTATGATTTGTATTTCTTAGTGCCCATGCTATCAGTCTTCTGTTCAAATAATCATTTCCTGTGCCAATGACTTCAAGATTACTCTCCACTTTCTCTTCTGTCAGATTCCAGTTATGGTTTTGTCATTCTTCTAGATGTAACCATATAACTTGTCCCACATCATTCATTGAAAATGTTGTCTATTTTACAGGGTATATTTTTGGCTCATTAATAAAATCAGATGCCTATGGGTGTATACATTTAAGTCTGTGAGTACAATACCATTGATCAGTATTACTGTTACGATTTTTATATCTGGGGATGTTATTACTATAGATCTGTAGTACAATTTAAAATCAAGGCTGGTGGTACCTTTAGCACCTCGTTTATTACTCAGAAATTCAGAACTGTTTTATTTATTCTTGTTTGTTTGTGTGTGAGTGTGTGTGTGTGTGTGTGTGTGTTTCTGTACGGAGCTGAAACTTATGTTTCTGCTTTCTGTAAAGAACTATGTTAGAGTTTTCATAGGAATGTCATGGAATCTGTAGGTTGCTTTTGGTAGTATGGTCATTTTTATTAACTTGATTCTATGATTACATGATTTTGGGATCTTTCCATCTTCTAATGACTTCTTCAAGTCTTCCTCCTATACAAGTCTTTCCTTTGCTTTGCTATATTTACTGAAATGTATATTAACCTGTTGTGGGAAGTATTAAAATGAAGGAATATCTAGCATGTTCCTGTGCTATGCCCTGGTTCTTTCATCCCAGGGGGCTGGACAGCCATGCATTGGCGGGCAATGGCCAACCTGCTTTCATCTTGTAGAGTTCTGGCTCAGAGCTCCATGATCTCTCCTCCCAGATCACTAGGTTCCCACTGGCAGGTTGCTACCATGCCAGCCCCAAGCTTCAACACCCCCATGGCCTCTGTGTTGCACATCAGGCAAACCCATACTTTGCTGCTGTACCTTTCTCTCTTGAACCCAGACAAGCCGACAAATGAAGGAAAACATAACACAAACTTAGTTCAGAAACAGTGATAACTCAATCTCTGGGCGCATCAACTAAAACCTAATCTTGTAAACCTTATCAAAGTCTGATTCCTCTGGTGGCAAATCTTTGTGGATCCGCCATGAAACCAGGAGACTCTACTAGCTACATCTTACCTACTACATGTTGTCCCTGTTCCAAAAGCCACCTCTCTCTCTCTCCTCCTTCTCTCTTCTCTCCAACCCAGAAGTCTCTTCTGCACCCAGTGATTGGCTCCCCTATTCATTAGGGGAATTGGTTCACAAATCACAGATGTAACTCACTCCTTGTCTGAAGTCCCCCACAGGATGGCAGAATTAGCAGATTACAAACAGCCCAGGGCTATCCAAAACTTTAACCCATATTCAATATATCTATATAGAGAGATATATTAGAGAGAGAGAAAGGGATAGAAAGAGAGAGGAGGATAGGGACAGGCTTTTGTACTAGTATTTGTATTTTCTATTACTTACTGTTCTACTGCTGTGAAGATACACCATGGCCAAGGAAACTTTTAATAGAACAAAGCAATTAATTGGGGCCCTGCTTTCAATTTTAGAGAGATTATCCTTATATTAGTCTATGGTCATTATTGTATGAAACATACAATACAGGTATGGTGCTGGAATAGTAGCGGAGAATTTTACCTCTAAATACCCAAGCTGCAGCAGGCAAACAGACAGACAAAAAATACACACACAGGATGGGAGTGGAAGACAGAGTTAGGTGTGGACTTTTGAAACCTCAAAACTGACCCCCACCAGTAAGATACTTCCTCCAACAAGATCACATCTCTTAACCCTTCCCAAACAATCCCACTAACTAGTAAACTAAGCATTCAAATAAATGAGCTTATAGAGCCCACTCATACTCAAACCAACACATTTTTTTCATTTTAATTTTTTTTTATATTTTATTCACATTTCAAAGATTTCCCCTTTGGAAGCCCCTGATACACTCCCCTCTCCTCCTGCCTCTATGGGGATATTCCCCCACCCACCCACCCCTGTCTTCCCTCCTTGGCATTCCCCTATATTGGGGCATATAACACCATCAGGTCCAAGGGCCTCTCCGCCCTTGATGGCCAACAAGGCCCGCCTCTGCCACATATGTGGCCAGAACCATAGGTCCCTCCATGTGCATTCTTTGGTTGGTGGTCCAATCTCCAGGAGCACTGGAGGGTCAGGCCAATTGACACTGTTGCTCCCTCCAAGGGGCTTCAAATTCCCTTAGCTCCTTCAGTTGCTTCACCAACTCTTCCATCTGGGACCCACACTCAGTCCAACAGTTGTTGTGAACTGAATCTTGAGTATTTTCAATTTTGGGTCTACATACCGTATTCATTCTTTTGTGACTGAGTTACCATGCTCAGGATGATATTTTCAAGCTACATCAATTTGCCTAAGAATTTCATGAAGTCATTGTTTTTAATAGCTGAGTAGTCTTCCAGTGTGTAAATGTACTACATTTTCTGTATCCATTCCTCTGTTGAGGGACATCTGGGTTGTTTCCAGCTCCTAAATATAAATATGGCTGCTATGAATATAGTTGAGCATGTGTCCTTATTGCATGTTGGAGCATCTTCTGGGTATATGCCCAGGAGTGGTACAGCTGAGTCCTCAGGTAGTATTATGTCCATTTTCCTGAGGGTCCTCCAAACTGATTTCCAGAGTGGTTGTACCAGCTTGCAAAACCACCAGCAATAGAGGAGTGTTCCTCTTTCTCCACATCCTTACCCGCATCTGCTGTCACCTGAGTTTTTGATCTTAGCCATTCTGACTGGTGTGAGGTGGAATCTCAGGGTTGTTTTGATTTGCATTTCCCTGATGACTAAGGATGTTGAACATTTCTTTAGGTGCTTCTCGGCCATTCGAGTTTCTTCAGTTGAGAATTCTCTGCTTAGCTCTGTTCCCCATTGTTTGATAGGGTTATTTTGTTCTCTGGGATCAAACTTCTTGAGTTCTTTGTATATATTGGATATTAGCCCTCTATTGGTCATAGGATTGGTAAAAAACTTTTCCCAACCTGTTGGGTGCTGTTTTGTCTATTGACAGTGTCCTTTGACTTACAGAAGCTTTGTAATTTCATGAGATCCCATTTGTCAATTCTTGATCTTAGAGCACAAGCCATTGGTGTTCTGAGGAACTTTTCTCCTGTGCCCATGTGTTCGAGACTTTTCCCACTTTCTCTTCTATTAGATTCAGTGTATCTGGTTTTATGTGGAGGTCCTTGATCCACTTGGACTTTAGCTTTGTAAAGGGAGATAGGAATGGATCAATTTGCGTTCTTCTACATGTAGACTGCCAATTGAAGCAGCACCATTTTTTGAAAATGCTGTCTTTTATCCACTGGATGGTTTTAGCTCTTTTATCAAAGATCAAGTGACCATAAGTGTGTGGGTTCATTTCTGGGTTTTCAATTCTATTCCATTGATCTACCTGCCTGCCACTGTACCAATATCATGCTGTATTTATCACTACTGTTCTGTAGTACAGCTGGAGGTCGGGGAGACTTATTCCCCCAGAAGTCCTTTTATTGTTGAGAATAGTTTTTGCTATCCTGGGTTTTTTGTTATTCCAAATGAATTTGAGAATTGCTCTTTCTAAGTCTATGAAGAATTGAGTCCGGATTTTGTTGGGGATTGCATTGAATCTGTAGATTCCTTTCAGCAGAATGGCCATTTTTACTATATTAATCCTGCCAGTCCATGAGCATGGGAGACTTTCCCATCTTCTGAGATCTTCTTTGATTTCTTTATTCAGAGACTTGCAGTTCTTGTCAAATAGATCTTTCACTTGTTTGGTTAGAATCACACCAAGATACTTTATATTGTTTGTGACAATTGTGAAGGATGTCATTTCCCTAATTTCTTTCTCAGCCTGTTTATCCTCTGAGTGTAGGAAGACTACTGGTTTTATTGAGGTAATTTTATATCTCACCACTTTGCTGAACTTGTTTATCAGCTGTAGCAGATCTCTGGTGGAGTTTTTCAGGTCACTTAATCTTATTATCTGCAAATAGTGATATTTTTATTTCTTCCTTTCCAATTTGTATCCCTTTGACCTCCTTTTGTTGTCTAATTGCTTTAGCTAGAACTTCAAGTACTATATGGAATAGATAGGGAGAGAGAGGGCAGCCTTGCCTAGTCCCTGATTTTAGTGGGATTGTTTCTAGTTTCTCTCCATTTAGTTTGATGTTGGCTACTTGTTTCCTGTATATTGCTTTTTCTATGTTTAGGTATGCTCCTTGAATTCCTGATCTTTCCAAGACTTTTATCATGAAGGGATGTTGAATTTTGTCAAATGCTTTTTCAGCATCTAAGGAAATGATCATGTGGTTCTTTTTCTTTGAATTTGTTTATGTAGTGGATTACATGGATGACTTTCCAGGTATTGAACCATCCCTGCATCCCTGGGATGAAGCCTACTTGATCGTGGTGAATGATCGTTTAGATCAAACCAGCACAGTTTATATCCTGGTCTCCATAGATTTGTAAACATATTATAATAAAAATGTATTTATTCTAACTTCAAAAGACCCCATAATCTTTCAAAGTTTCATCACTATTTCCAAGTTCAAGTCTACCATGAGATTCAGTCAATTTCTTAAATATAACTTCCTGTAAATTCAAAAGCAGATCACATACTTCCAACATACTATACCTCAGAACATACACTGCCATTCCAAAAGGGAAGAAAGTGAAGAGATACGGGACCAAAGCAAGACATAAATCCAGCTGGGTAAACTCTGAATTCTGCTTCTCCATGTGTCATATAACAGTGTTCCTTAGATCTCCCATTGCTTCCAGATTTGTTAACTACAAAACACTTCTCTCCCTTGATCTGGCTGCACGCCCTGTCTGCAACTCTCCTTGGCAGGTATCACACAGCTGTGGTATCTCCAATGTCTTGTGGTCTCTAGCATAAACCAGGCTTCAACTTCACCAGTTTCATACCATAACTCCCCTCCACATGCCTTACTTCAGATGCTTTCCTTGCCATGAAGAAAGATTACACAACCCTTTTAAGGTTAGAGTTAGTGTTCTTGACTCTACATGTAGAACCATTTGGCAGTGTTCTTTCTGTTTCTGTTTTGAAGAATAATTTAAGGAGTATTGATGTTAATTCTTTTTTGATGTTCTTGTAGAATTCTGCACTGCATCCACCCGGTCCTGGATTTTTACTAGGGAAATTTTCAATTATTACTTCTATTCCACTGGGAATTACTAGTTTGTTTAAATTGTTTATCTAACCTTGATTTAACTTTTGTATATATATCAAGAAATTTATCTATTACTTTTAGATTTTCCAATTTGGTGGAGTACTGATATTTAAAATATCCTCTTTTGATTCTCTGGTTTTTCTCTGTGTTTGCTGTAATGTCTTCCTTTTCATCTCTAATTTTGTGTCTCTGATGTTTTAGTTACTTTGTCTAAGAGTTTATCAATATCTCTGATTTTCTCAACGAACCAACTCTGTTTCATTAGTTCTTTGTATTGTTTTTTGTATGTTTGTATATTTGTTTATTTGTTTTATTTCTGGCCAGATTATTGACTATTTAGTGCTACCTACTTTTGGAGAATTTGATTTATTCTTTTTATTTCAGAGCTCTCAGGTAGGCCATTGAGTGGCTAATATGAGATTTTTTTTTTATATAGGCACTTAATGCTATGAATTTGTTTTTCATTATGTCCCATGGGGCATGTTGTTTTCATTCTCATTCAATTCTAAAAATGTTCTAATTATCTTACTAATGTATGTCCTGACCCATTTTTTCATTCAATATTGAGTTGTTCACTTTCCATGAGTTTGTATACTTTCTATTGATTCTATTGTTGATATCTATCACTAATCCTAGTGGTCAAGTAGAATGCATGGGTTATTTTAGTTTTCTTATACTCGTTGTCCAAATGTGAGCATTTTGGAGAAAGTTTCATGATCTGCTAAGAAGATAGTATACTCCTTTGGATGAAATCTTCTACAAATAACTATTTGATTCAATTTGACTTATGATGTTATTTAACTCCAGCATTTCTCTGTTTACTTTTTGTCTGGATAACCATTCTATTAGTGAGAGTTGGGTATAAAAGTCACTCACTATAGTTGTATTATGATCAATATGTGATTTTAGCTAATAGTAATGTTTGTTTCAGAAGCTTGAGAATGCTTATGTTTGCTGTATAAATGTTCAGAATTTCAATATCCTTTTGTTGCAGATTTCCTTTAGTGAGTATGTAGTGTCCTTTCCTATCTCTGCTGATTAGTTTTGGTTTGAAATCTATTTTGTCAGATATTAAAGTGGCTATAAATGCTTGGGGTTTTTTTTGGACCACTTTCTTAGAATACCTTTTCTCATCCGTCTTAGTCGGGGTTTCTATTCCTGCACAAACATCATGAACAAGAAGCAAGTTGAGGAGGAAAGGGTTTATTCAGCTTACACTTCCAAACTGCTGTTCATTACCAAAGGAACTCAGGACTGAAAATCAGTCAGGTCAGGAATCAGGAGCTGATGCAGATGCCATGGAGGGATGTTCCTTATCAGCTTGCTTCCCCTGGCTTGCTCAGATTGCTTTCTTATAGAACCCAAGACTACCAGCCCACAGATGGTACCACCCAGGCCCTTCCCCCTTGATTACTAATTGAGAAAATGCCTTACAGCTGGATCTCATGGAGGCATTTTCTCAACTGAAGCTCCTTTCTCTGTGATAACTCCAGCTTGTGTCAAGTTGAGACAAAATCAACCAGTTGCAAGGGACCATGTTTCCCTTGCAGCCTTTAATTAATACCTCTTCTTTATTCAGTACATTTAGTGTTTTGTTTATTAGGTATCATGGAGAGTTTCTTTTCTGGTCCTGACTATTTGGTGTTCTGTATGCTTCCTGATAGACAAGTACTTCTTTAGGTTAGGTAAATTGTTAGAAAATATTGTTGAAAATATTTTCTGTGACTTTAAGGTGGGTTTTTTCTCCTTCCTCTATTGCTATTATTTATAGATTTGTTCTTTTCACAATGTGTCAAGTTTCTTGGATGTTTTGGGCCTGGAATTTTTTAGATTAAATATTTTCTTTGATTTATATATCCATTTCTACTACTTTGCCTTCAATGTCTATGAGTCTCTCTTTCATGTCTTGTACTCTATTGGTGAGGTTTTTTTGGACCTCCTAAATTTTTTATTTCCAGTTTTACCTGACTTTGAGTTTTCTTTAGTGATTCCATTTCTACTTTCATGTCTTAAACAGTTTTAATTTTTTTTTTACACTGTCTGTTTGTGTTCTTACAGACTACATACAGAGATTTATTCATATCCTCTTAAGGTCCTTGAACATAATCACAATTGATATTTTGAAGTCTTTGTCTTGGCTTCAGCTATATAACATTTCTCAAGACCTGCCATAGTAGGATTATTGGGTTCTGGTGGAGGCATATTGTCTTCTTTGTTAATGGTTGTGGTTTTGCCCTGGTGTCTAGGCATCTGGAGTTAGAGTGATTCTAGATGTTGATATCTTGTCTTGCTTGTTGGGTGGGTGTTCCATTATTTGTTTTTGTTGTCCTTCTAGATGTTAGGAAAGTGTCCTGACTGATAATTCCCTTGTAAAGAGTGCTTTTACAGGTCCATCCATGAGTTCCACAGAGGAATATAGATGGGGTGGGAAAAAAAGGCTTAGGGGGCTTCCAGAAAGGACTGAGAGAGATTTCTCTATATCAAAAGACTGGATCCACAGGAACTTGGGGATGTTGTGGTAGAAGAGCCTCCTGTGTTGCAGTAAGATAGAGAATATGTCTGGAAAGACAGGGATGAAAGGGTTTGGGGAAGCCTGAAGCTGCATGAAGAGAGTGAGCTTCCAGTGAATGGAAGTGGGAAGAGGCATCTACAAACAAGTTACTACATTGCTGAGGGTGAGAATGGAGAGATTCCAATGGTGGGCCAGCAGGATAGTGTGACTCACATCGCCTGAATCCAAGCTTGGTGTGGTTACTGTGGTCCCACATTGTAAGTGTGTCAGGTACCTGACAGAAAAGAATGAGGATGTGTTAGAAGGGAACTTTGAAAGGGTACAAGGGAAGGAGGCAAGCTAAACACCAAGGTTCAGCAGAGTCCCTAGGGAATGAAAATAGTCTGGTTCTAGTTTTATTTCATTTCATTGTTAAATTTCTAGCTGGAGCTGGTAAGGATCGCTCAGTGGTAATGTAGATGCTTAAATAGATAAATGTCTGGCTATTTAGATTTCCCATGGATTGACATTCAACCTTATGTTAGTTAAAATATCCTAATATCCTCCTTAAAAGTTCTTCTTTTATTTGAAAATATGTAGAATTTGTGAAATGTAATGATCCTAAATAATAAAGTACTAGAATAGCTATTGTCTCCTTTCTCAAAAAATATCATGAAAATGCAACACAACTCTGACACAAGGTGCTAATTCCCAATTACAACTATTTTCACACACGATGATTAGTGGCTTGTCCGAGTTTAGCCTTAAGCACTAGTCTGTTATCAAAGAAGAAAAAAAAAAAATACTTCTTGATATCCACTTTGTTGAAATTTTACAGGGATGAAAGGAATTGCTGCAGGAGATAGTTAAAAAAGAAAGAGTGAGAATTTTCAAAGGACTCTTCTTTCTTTCATTTGTTTTTTTCATTCTGCCTTTGTCCAATCCTTAGCTTCTGAACTTTTTTGCTCCACAGGCAATGCAGCTGGGAAGACCACGGGTGGTCTCTTCCCCACTTCAGGGAGATGACTCACTCCTGGTGACTGCCCCTGACTAAACAGCCCAAGGCTTGAAGAAATCAAAGAAGTTATTTTTACAAGAGGGTTTTTCTTTCCTTTGCTGTGCAGGGACATTATGGGACTATCTAGCTAGAAACTGGAATGACTGAAACCACTGCGGCAAGAACAGACAGTGACCCAAGACCCTTTTGCTTATCTCATCTCTGTTTCAGTCTGCCCCCCACAGCTGAGCCTTCCTCTACATGGCAACAGAAACATCAACACCTACCTGTCTGACTGAGAATTTCCTGGAATCTCTTTTAAGAGTGACAAAGTTAGAAAATACAAAGGTTTTGTTAGTTGATTGGATGTTGATTTTTCTTGAAGAAAAATGACATTTCCCACCATGTTAGTGATGGGGAAACAAGGGGACAAACAGCCTAATAAATAAAGACTTGATCAGCTGAGCAACACCCTGTCTGGGCCCTCTTCCTAAGCAACACAGAATGGGTCTGGGTTGTATGGAGCTAGCTGGCTTTGGAAGGTCACAACCTCTACCACTTGTTCTATATTGTGTGCAGAAAATTATAAATTTAAAGGAGAAACTCTGGAGGATCTGCGTGGTTAAGAGCACATACTCCCCTAACAAAGCACTGAGAGGCCCACAGCCACCTGCTCCATAAGGTGTGATGCCCTCTTCTGGTCCCTAAAAGCACCCATTTCTCCCCCTACAAAGAGAGACACTCATACTCTTGTTTATAAGTACAAATACAAATAAATCTTCTTTTTCTAAAGAAAGTCTAAAATCTTCATAAATATACATACTTATAGTTTCGAAATGTAGACTTCTCAGTGTCTCATTATGGACAAAGTATAAAATCATGACAATTAAGTCATCATTCCCATGTCTGTTTTCACATATCTGCACTACTAGGAAGATGAATCTGTTGTTAACTACATGTAATCTGTAGATTTGGTTTTACCTTTTGAAACTGTGTGGTCTTTAACTGACGTTCAGTAGCAGTGGCAGAAAAAAAAAAAAAAAAAGGCCCAGAAATGAGTCCTTCCATAAGTGTATTTGTTCTTCCATGCTTTGGCCAGAAGAAGTGCACAACGGAAGAGGAAACCCTCATTTAAGGTCACATATGCTAGGTCACTTTTCATTATATTATTGTATTAGTCAAGAGAGGATTTCTACAGGTATATTTTATTGCTTTTGTTGAGGAAGAAATCCTGTGAAAGGATTTTATTTCTAGAGCTGTGCACAGTTATACTGTTTGTTACTTGCGTCTTTTTTCCCCCTTTGATCAGCAGCCTCACAGCACTTGTGCACAGGATCTTATGAACTTGTTTTGCAAATGGGCTTTCATGTATGTTAACAGCAATTTCAATTAAAGACAACAGTATCTGGCCACTTAGAGTAAGTAGTAAAATCAGATTTTATTTGGCATCTCCTACAATAGAGGTAAAAGACTTCCTTAATTCAAGCATGGTCACACACACTTGTAATCCTAGTTGTAATCCTAAAGCAGGAAGCCCAAGAGTTAAAGGGCAGGGGCTGGGGAAATGGATCTGTGGAAAAAGGTGCATGCAACACAAGCATGAAGATGTGAGCCCAAATACCCCAAATTCATGTTTTTTTAAAAAGCCATGTGTATCATGCTTACCTATGTAACTCCTGTGTTGAGGGATGTGGAGACAGAAAAATTGCTGAAGCTTGCTGGCTAACAGCATAGCTCTATGGTCAGGTAAGAGGTCCTATCTTAAGGGAATAGAGCAGAGAGTTACGGAGCAGAGCACCTGACAACTTCCTAAGCTCTGTGCATATAGATATAAATGTACACACACATATCTACAAATAAAATTAATTTTAATTAATCTTTACAAAAGTAGAGTTCAAGTCCAGCCTAGACTATGGAGTAAGAACTTATCTCAAGAATGAAAAAAGAAAAGAAAAGAAAAGACCCAATAGAGAAGGAGAGAAAGACTTAATTTTGAATGTCACTGTGACAGGATTTGGTATCACCTAGAAAACAACTCTGAGGTTCTAGAAGGACATTTCCAGAGGAGATTGATGAAGGGAGAAAGATTTATCCAAGAAGTGCATCACACCTTCCAACAGAAAGCTAAGATAAAAGAAAAAGAGAAACAAGTCGTGTCCTTTACTTCTAGAGCAAGTGTTTTAAGTATTGTGGCCTTGCTTTGTTAACATCAACCTGAAGCTTCTTTATCGTCTACTCCAGATCTGTTAGGAAAGCATATTCTTGGTTACCAGAAGGAAACAAAAATAAGTAGGCAAGAAAATTTCTTTTGTTAAAAAAAAGTTTGCAACCCAAGCTAGTCTAGTAAGGAGCACTACATGTGGCCAAAACGGTCTCTGTCTCTTTAATTTGAGGGGGGAACTGACAGAAGTTCCAGCTCACATTTTATTCCTGACTGGCTAACTTGGAAAGCAGCATGAAAGAAATGAACCTCAAGAAATGGATCGTCAGCAGGGCAGTGGTGGCGCACGCCTTTAATCCCAGCACTTGGGAGGCAGAGGCAGGCGGATTTCTGAGTTCAAGTCCAGCCTGATCTACAGAGGGAGTTCCAGGACAGCTAGGGCTATACAGAGAAACCCTGTCTCAGAAAAAAAAAAAGAAAAAGAAAAAAAAAAAAAAGAAATGGATCATCAAGTTCAAAGACACATAAGGCCTTTGCATAAACAAAAGTTTTGCCTCATCAGGAAAATTAAAAGATTTACAGGAAAGTTTTACAGGGATGAGGAGACCTGTGGAATGTTGGCCCTTGTTGGGCTAGTCGCCTTTGATCAAAAAGCAAACAAAAGCTGTACTAACGCTCTCTAGTGAAACTATAGGTTGGGATGAGGCAGCTTTGTGGCCGAGATAGCCTCTGTTGGACTACCCAACCCCTATCATGTAGGCCAATCTATTTAAATCCTTTAAGATATATACAAAATTTTTTATAGAGGCACAACTAATATGTTTAGTAAAACAAGATATGGTGTGGTGGGAGGGAGTTCTTTAGCTGGCCCATGCTGAGGAGTCCCTCCCTAAGGTACCAGCTATATGACAGATCTAGAATTAAATGAAGTTTAATTTGGTGTATGAGAAGGGGGGCATTGAAAAGGGAGTAGAGACAGAGAAAGAAAGGGGACAGAGAAGGACAGAGAGAAAGGAGTGAAAAAGAAGAGAATAGGCAGTCTGGGAACACGTGGAGAGACAGAGCGGAGGAGAAGGGAGAGAACAAAGAGGGAGAAAGAAAGAAGCCAGAGAGAGAGAGAAAGGCCAGAGAGAGAAAGGCCAGAAGGAGGGAAAGAGAGAGAGAAGAGAGGTAGGTAACTATTGGGCAAAGCCTAGACAAAATGCTAACAACAATACAGATTTTGGTACCAAGAGTCATTCTATTATTTCAGGACAAATGAAGATCTGATCAGCTGAATGAATTGCTTTAATGGGCTTGGTGTTGTGTAGGACTGTGTTAACTTGGGCTAACTTCACTAAATTTGCCATTGCTGGGGACTCTTCAGTTATCATGGAAATTACTAATTGCATATAATGTTCATGAGCATTTCCATAAAACTGAAGAATATGATGGTGCTGGCTAGCTGCTTCTAGTGTTTCTGGGTAAAATAATGAAGAAAATGGATGTCTCAGAGATGCAGTTTTCCAGCTCCACATATGTATAATCACTCTAAAATCTAAGTATGCCCTGGAGATAGCATTTTTTCTTACAGTCATAAGACTGAAGTTGCAGAAAACTAAGTACAAGCCATCATGGTGTATATAACATAAGCTCTGTTCCAGGTATGCAGTGTGTCTGCAGTTAAAGGGAGAGCACTGACTGGAGAAGAGTGGAACTCTGGAATTTGATATATAGGTAAGTGAGCCTTACAAGACTGAGAATTGTGAACTCTTAAGGTTCCAATGGACTTGGTCTCTCTGAGGTAGCACCCTTCCCTATTGGTAGATAAGTCTAGAACAAATATGTGGCAGACTTGGAGGCCATTGAAGAGGGACTCTTTCCCTCATGATGCATATTGGAGTCCAACTGCAATTTCTCAGGTAAAACATCAATTTTAAGCAAAGGAATCATAATAATTTCCTTGTTTTAAGATTTAAATATCATATGAGAAAGAGGAGAGTGGAGGTATCAGAACTTTGTTGAAGCCCAGCAAGGGAAAACTTTCTTCTAGTCAAAAGAAAGGAATTTGAGTTCTACCTTTGACCTTGGATGGAGACAGGACTTTCTAAACTACCTAAAACTACCTTAAAAGGTGCTATTATCCCTTCTCTTAAGAGAATCCCACTGGGCCTATCAATCACCTTACCAGGAAACCACTGTTTTGGAAACACTGACAAAGCAGAGGGAAACTGGAGGAATAATTATACCCTTGATGGGATAATTCACTTAGAGTCCCCAAGAGTCCCTCTCTTGATATAGCTGTTTACAGATCTTCACAACAAAATGTGTAGACTTTTATGAGTTCTGTTTTTAAAAGACATACTTTGTTCCTTCCTTATTTCTATCTCTTCTTTTGATATTGGCCAAAATCCTAAGCAAGCTTGCTCTGGTACTATTAGGCCTTCTCACCCGCTGAAGACTTCCTGCTCCATCAAGCATTTGAAAACCTCTATTATTGAGCCTGCCTGCTGTCTTGTGCCTTAACTCAAAAACAAAAACAAACAAACAAACAACAATAACAACAACAAAAACAGTTTTCCTCTCACCTGCCCTATTGTTTTTCTATCAAACTCTAATAAATTGGTCATTGAATGACAAAAAGAAATAAAAAAAGAAAGGAAAGGATATTCACATGACTTATCCAGGTATGGTGATGGAGAAAATTTGATACAGATATGTAGGAGAGCATAGCTAGAGGCCAACACATCTGGGAGAGTCCAGTATGGTCATGACCCTGAACCATGTGGAGAGAGGGAAAGGGGAAGGGAGAGAGGGCACCCAGGTGCAGCATCCAAGAGGCCAAAGGTACAAAAGGAGCAAAAGAGAGGAAGAAAGATGAGTATCTAAAATGTCTGGATTATGGAGGAAAGAGACTCTAGGGGAAGAGCAGCCTAGTCCCTGGGTTGGAAAGTTTAGGGTTGAGGGTAGGGTAAGCCAGCCATACCCTGTAACAGATAGGGACCAAGGGGTGCTTGGAGAACCTGGAGGCCAGGTCCACTTTAATGTGTTGAATAGGCACCTCAGCTGCTTGTCCCAAGTTTTAAACTTAATAGTCATTAAGTCTTTATAATTATGTTTGAAATCTTTTATCAATGAGGCTAAAAACACACAAAAGAACCATCCAGTAATATCAGCATTTGTGGTAGGTGCAACACCAGCTCTGTTCCCTGATATAATGTTCTTTCAACCCTCACTTGAAGAAACTAATCCTATATCATCTGTGGTATAAGGCATGGCATTTCATAAAAGAGGTACAATACAAGACAATGCTGATGTCTATGAGGACCCAGTCATTTTTGCCTCTAGATCTGTAACCGGACTCAAAGTCTTAGTAAGCCCCAAATACAAAATCTACATAGTGTGGTAGATCAAGGATACCACAAGAAGACCTACAAAGTCAACTAACCTGAGATTATGTGAGCTCACAGAGACTGAACCACCAGCCAAAGAATGTACTGGGGTTGAACCTAGGCCCCATACACATTTGTGGCAGATGCACTATTTTGTCTTCATGTGTGTTTCCTAAAATTGGAGTGGGAGCTGTTTCTGACTCTGTTGCCTGATATTAGATCTCCTTCCCCTAGTGAGACTGCTTTGTCAGGCCTCAGTGGGAGATGTGCTTAGTCCTGCTCCTGTTTGATGTCTCTGGGTCAGCATGTACTCAAGGGACATTTCCCCTTCTCCTCAGAAGGGGAGCAAAGGGGGGAGTGATTTGTGAGGGTGGGACTGGAGGAAGGGAGTCTGCTACCAGTATATAAAGTGAAATAAATTTAGTAATGAAAAAACTACAGTGTAACCTATAAGAGGTTTTCTACTTTATAGAGTTTGTACCCATGAGATACAAACTGATCAGTAACATTTCTAAAAGTAAAAAAGGTGTTTCCTATAAATTTATAAAATGAAATGCGACCACATGAGTACCTGGACATGTTAAAGTCAGATCAGAAAAACTAAGATCAAAAACTTATTGGGCCCTGCAGAAAGAATGCAAAGCCGTTATCTGGACCCTTGAGGAGGAAGGTGTCTAACAAGATGATGGGAATAGAATCTACCAATCTGTCATCAAAATAGAAAGTGTATACATAAATAAATCAATGGGCAGAGAATTCCCACTGACCTCAGGAGATTCAGCTTGGCTCATATCCTACTATCGATATAGCCTACTCAAATTGTGGTCTTATCCATCTACACCTGGACTTGTATCTGTGCTTAAATACAACAGATTTCATAGTCACATGCCTCATTTCTGCAGCTGAACTCAGTTCTTGAGTCTTGTCATTCAGCTTGCAACCTAAATTTGTTCACAACAATGTTTCCAGTACTCCTCAATAGGATTAGTAAATCTGACTTCTAGGCAGACTCATCTGAATCTCCATCAGCTTTTCAATTCTGCCTCTTAGGCTGTATGGTGGTATGAATGAGAATGCCACCTATAGGCTCATATAGGTGAGTACATAGTTCCTAGTTAGTGGAATTGTTTGGGAAGGACTAGGATGTATGTGCTTGTTGAAGAAGTGTCACTAGGGGTAGACATTAAGGTTTCAAAAGACTCATTCCATTTCTAGTACTTTCTACCTCATAGTTGTAGATCAAGATGTAAGCTCTCAGCTGTTTCTATGCTCTACCATCGTGGACTCTAGTCCTCTAAAATCATAAGCAAAATAAAATGCTTTCTTTTTATAAGACTCCTTGACAATAATGTTTATCACAGAAATGGAGAAGTAGCTAGCACAAAAGTTGGTACCAGGAAGTGGGTTATTGCTGTGACAGAACTGATCGTGGTTAGTTTGTTTGTTTTGCTGTTTGTTTGTTTGTTTGTGGAAAGTAGAAGACTTTGGGACTTTAGACTATTATAGCAGCTGAATACCCTAGCCAGAGATTAATGGGCTAACCTAATATGATATTGGAAAACAGTAGTTCTAAGAGCAATGTGGACTGTGGAAGCCAAGTTCAAGAAGATTCTGAGAAGGTTTGTTCCATGGTTAAGGAGAACTTCTGGGGACAGGCATGCGGGAAGGCAAGAGAGTCTCTACACTGAGGCCCACATAGGTCAGAGTAAGGCTATGAAAGTAAAGCCTGGATTGAAGTAGAGAACGAAGATGTTGGAGATGCCAGAGACACAGGATATCTGCCAGGAAAAGCTACATTCATAAAGTAGAGGCACCCTAAGAAAGAGAAGTGTGTTGCAGTTGGCAAAGCTGAAAAGAATGGGAGATGAGAAGGGCTACATAAGCCATCTGATATCACACATGGAGTTAAATGATTTGAAATAGTCTTGTTTTCAACAATATTTTTCTCTCTATGCCCACAGTTCTCCTTTTGAAACAGTAATGTATTATGGTATGCCATTGTATGTCTGAAGTGTGTAATTTGCTTATTGATTTTCCAGTGGTTACAACTAAGAGATTTCTTTGAGTCCCAAGAGACTTGGGAGTTTTTTGGTTTTTGGTTTTTTTTTTTCAGTTTTTTGAAATAGGGTTTCTCTGTGTAGCCCTGGCTGTCCTGGAACTCCCTCTGTAGACCAGGCTGGCCTCAAACTCAGAAATCCACCTGCCTCTGCCTCCCAAGTGCTGGGATTAAAGGCGTGTGCCACCACTTCCATGGTGAGACTCAGGACTTTTAAAATGTGTTTTATCAGTGAAAGATTATGAGTACTTTTTAGAGTTGGTTACAATATAACTATGACCTATAAGGGCCAGGGAGTGAGGTGTCATGGTTTGAATGAGAATGAACTCCATAGATATATTTGTTTGAACTTAGTCCCCAGTTATAGGAACTGTTTGTGAAGAATTATGAGGTGTGGCCTTGTTGGAGGAGGTATGTCACTAGGTGTGATGGTTTGTATATGGTTGGCCCAGGGAGTGGCACTATTGGGAGGTGTGGCCTTGTTGGAGTAGGTGTGACCTCGTGGGTGTGGGCTTTAATACTACCCTCGTCCTAGCTGCCTGGGAATCAGTCTTCCACTAGCAGTCTTCAGATGAAAACATAGAACTCTTCAGTTCTGCCTGCGCCATGCCTGCCTGGATGCTGCCATACTCCTGACTTGAGGATAATGGACTGAGCCTCTGAAACTGTAAGTCGGCCCCAATTAAATGTTGTTCTTATTAGTGTCTCCTTGGTCATGGTATCTGTTCACAGCAGTAAATCCCTAACTAAGACACTAGGGAAGGGTTTTGAAGTCTCAAAAGACTGGCATCTTTTCCCGTCCTTTTTCCTCTCTGCCTGTGGTTGTAGATTAAGATGTGAGCTCTCACTTGTTCCTTCCCTTCCACTGTCATGGACTCTACCCTTCTGAAACCATAAGCCTAGTTAAGCACTTTCTTTTTTAAGATGTTATTAATCTTAGTGGTAGTAGTCAAGAATAAGACAACTATCACAATTTAAAGCCAAATTTAAAGCAAGCTTTAATTAAACACTGACTAAGTGGAGGGTTCTGGCCAGGTCCAACTCTGAGTTTCCAGAAAATGACCATGAGTCACATTTGCAGGAGCTTAAAAAAGGGAAAACTCACAATTCACTGATTTCCCCATCAGGTCCAATCAGGGGCATGCATACATCCTGATGTATTTTCTGCCTATGTACCTCCTACCTCCCATCAACGAACTTGTACATCCTGACATATTTCTGGCTGGCATATTTCTCACCCATTTATGATCAATCACAGATGGGTCAAACAAACATAGAACAAACAGGAATTTATTCTTAATTGTTTTAACTGCAAATAGAACCCTTAACCTGAAAGACATATATTTTCCTGTTTGGGCCTCACAATGCCTTGGTCATAGTGTTTTATCATAGCAATAGACATGTAACTAAGACAGAATTCTTAGAAATTTCTTGAATTCTGCTATGGCTTTTTTTCAGGTCTTGCAGACATTCTCTAAGATACATATAGACAAATGAGATAGATAATATTAAATTGATAAATTGATTGATTAATTGATAAATATTCTGTGTAGTATAATACATAGTCTAAGAGTTAATATCAGATGTTATTACAAAAATCTGGACCACTTGAAAAATTACTGCCAATAATATTGCTGGACTTCATGAGTCTACTGTTATTCAACAAATTCTGACAATGTGAAAAGACTTGAATGTGTCTCTGGCAATGTGTCTCTGTGTTTCTGACAAAGCATGCTCAGGATACAGGAGTGGGGAATATGTAGAGAATAAAATTTAACAATATGACAGAAATTAAGGGTATGGTAGACAGAGCATAAAATTAGGTCAGGTTAAATTTGTCAGTATGTATCCATTGAATAGAGATTCTGGACTTAATGTTTCAGCTCACACAATTTAAAAATGAGCTAACAGTTTATTCAATTTGTTGGTTTTATATAGGTCAAAAGATCTCCTGTGAAGGAGCTGGAAATGTAAGATAGCCTTTGATTAATACTGATAAAAGGACTGTCAGGAAAAGTACAATGCTGAAATAGATTTTCCATGCAAAACCTATTCTTCCTCTGTGGAAAAGTCCAGACAAATAATATAAGAAACAGATTTGTGAAGAGAGCATAAACAACATACCTGAAGAGTTGTGGTTTTTATTTTCCTTGTCCACTAGACTTTAACAAGGGAGCTATAGTTCATTAATTGAATAATTGAAATACAATAGGTCTAATTTGAAACATGAGTTGTGAAAGCCAAGTGCTACAAGTGAACGCACTTACTATAGTGGTGTGAAGAAACAAAGAAATGATACTAATAGTGTAGACCTGTGGTGCTGGCTAATTAAACATGGTGTAACCAGAAATTAATTAAATAGGAATTCTACTAAACTTGTGGTCATTCTGAATAACAAAATAGTTCTTGAGAAAATTGAAAAACATTACCTTGAATCATAGCAACAGAATCATGACGCCTCAACCATTTTCCAGTCTTAAAAGAGGTATAGCCTCAGATCCTTTGAATGAAAGTGAGCCATTTCTCCTTTCTTGAAGGAGAAGGATCTTGAAACACTACTGAAAAGTTTTACTGTTAATCTTTCTCTCTTATTCCCCAAAAGATGCATGGCCTTTGCCCAGATTAACATTAAAGGCAAGGAAATAACATGAACTTTCAAGACTTACTATATCCTAGCTCTGAATTGAAATTGATCCTAGGGAATTGAATTAGCTTGGTTTATACTGGTTAAGTGATGGAGTTTTAGCCAAAATCCAATTCACAATGGTCCTTTTGGTCCCCAAGCTTATCCTATAGCAGTTTCTGGAGTTCTAGAATGCATAATTAGAACAACTATACTGCAAAGTTGACAGAATCCCTGTATTGCTGCCCTAACCTAAGGAGCAAGGACTATTACACTTAGAAATGCCAATGGAAGCTATTGGATCTGTCTCCACCTGGGAAAATAGTGAACCCAAAACAGCACTGCATCACTGGAACTTAAGTTTTAGCTCTTATAATCTTTTTTCCAACACACTTTAAACTAGTTTTCACTTTATCTACTTATTTCCATTTTCAATTGCCCTTTATCTGAGGACAAAAAAAAAATATGCTAAGCCTGAAGATATAGGTTAAAGTTATCATCTAAAATATACTAAAAATGAAAAATTATACTTATGACAAAATGAAACACATCAAGATCCTCTGTAAACCTCAAAATGTATTTGTATATCTTTAAGTTGGGCAAGTAATTTTGGGGCAAGTAATTTTTAAATGGCCATTTTTTTTTTTTACTTAGTTTACAGTTTCTAGAGTTGTATGTATCATATCCTAGCTTGACAAAGGTAAGGAACTTTTAAGTGCTCTTTTTAGCAATTAAAAAATAGTATCAAAAGACATTTATAGTCAAAAATCTTAGAATATTCATATAGATATATAGTCATATACGTACATCAATACATATATCCACAATAGTGCTTGATAACATCAAAAAGATGTATACATGAAGTACTCACAGATTTTGTTATACAGTTTTTGTTTCTCATGACATAAAATAAAAGTTAAAACCAATTAGTTCAAAATTGCTACCATGGACACTTTTAATAGTGGCCACCAGGTATAATGACAGATAAACTATTATAAGCATGTCAAGTAGCTGCAGGAAGATTCCACTTAATAGAAAGAGTAGCTTTTAATTGTATGATGAATTCTCTATATGAGGCTCCCAAGCTAGAGTAAAAGGAGGGAGTGTTTCAAGAAACACAGAAAAAAAAATGGAGAGGGTTTTTTCTCTACAGACATCAGAGATGGGTAAAGGAGAGAGAAGAATAACATTGCTAAGCAGATATGTGGCTAAGGCATTTTTGCCCAGCTGCAGGCAATAAGATGAGGTTTTCTTTCCTTTGTGAGTCTGAAATTGAATTTGGTTGATTTTGTAAAACTGCATTTCATGGATGAGTTGGGGGTTCCCACAAACTGAAATTGGCCACAAATCAGTTTGTAGAGAAAGGGGAATTCATTGTTCTAGAGAAACTGAGAATGTGACCACTTGTTCATCTTAGCACGCAGTCGAGACTGCATTCTTACTTCATATCCTCATTCAGCTGCCCCCTTCACATCTGTTTCTCTGTGGCATTCTAGACAAATTTTTCAATAGAAAATTGAAGCTAGGGAGGACTTGGAATGAAGTATTTAAACTTCAGAAAGATAATACCTACAAATCCAGATGATTATATTTAGGAGCAGAGAAGGAGGAGGAAGAGGATGAGGAGGAGGAAGAGGAAAGGAAGACAATGGAAAACAAAATAAAAACAGTGTCACAAATGGAGGAAAAAGAAAAGCTTATCACTATGAAAATTGGGTAGATAAATTCATGACAACAAAACTCTATAAAAGAAATTACTTGGAGAAATTATTCAGATTGACAAAAAATAAAATTAGATCTATGTGGCTACAAGAAATAATAAAAAATACTAGAATAATATTTCAGCAATTCAAGAGTAGAAAAAATACTAAATACCGACAGGAATTAGTAAACAATTTTCAATAAGTCCTCTAAATATTAATGAGCTGAGTTCACCCATTCAAAAGACAATGATTAGAAGGATATATTTAAAAATCAATATGCATTTTTTTCTTTTTATCATTTTCATTTTTTATAATAAAATTTAGTTGCTAGAAAGTTTTAGAGAAATGTTCCATATAACAATACAAATCAATACAGTACTTCTAATGAACAGTTTACCTACAAGTACCAAAGTATAAGTTGTGCATAAAATTTTATCTAGTAAACAATAGGAATGTTGACAAACATATGTATGTACTGTGGGATATATATCACAGTATTATATACAATGGTGAATTATGAGGATCATGTCAAAAGTAATTGATACATACAGAATTGATAAATTATGAAATTACTTGTAAACATTTCTATAATAATTGAAATGCTAATTTTTAGGCTAAAACTTTAGAAGCCAATATATCATCATCTTATATTTTCACATTATAAATATGATTAAAATAGATTAAATCACTTTGTAAAAACATTATGCAAATAGAAATTATTTCTGACAAATCAACTCTTACAGTTCTGTAGGCCATTCATATTTTTTCCTTTGAAATGACAAAAGAAAGTTGACTTCAGACAAAATAGCAAACATAACCTAATCTCATAAATCACATATTTAATGTTACTTCTTTTCAGTGGACTTTGAAAACCTTACTACTGTCACACTCAACTAGAATTAAGTTGACAACTCCTGACTAAATTCAGAGAAAATAAATACTATTCTAAAATATACAGGACTCATCTCCCTAATGTGAAAATAAAATACAAATACCTCCAAATTTCTCCCTTGAAGGTATGTTAGCTTCATCTAAGCAAAGAGTAACATTTCTTTGCACTTCCCAAGGCCATTACACTGATACTCATCAGATACCTAAAACACTTGCTGCAGTTACCCTTTAAATATTTCTAGTTCTATAGTGATTATTTCTGTAAAGAATGAAGTGTGGGATTTTTTTTTTCAGGACATTTAAGTTTTTTAATAGTTAAACCACAGATGTAGAAAATAAAAGAATTCAAAGTATTAACAACAAATAAAATTGAACCAGTGGACTTTGGTAAAATTCTATAAAATTATAATCATTTCAATTATATTCACTGTACTAGAAAACAATCCCTTGAGTCCTATCTACCCTTCTGAACATGTCACTTACCTGAACTGTGCCATATTTGTGTATTTTAAACATATATTATTATTATAATGTCTGCGATTTTTAGAGCATAGATGTTTAGAATTGAGAGTTCATCTTGGTAGATTTTTCCTTGGACCAGTATGAGGTGTCTTTCTTTATGTTTTTTGATAACTTTTGGTTGAAAGTTGATTTTATTCAATATTAGAATGGCTACTCCAGCTTGTTTCTTGGGACCATTTGCTTGGAAAATTGTTTGCCGACCTTTTACTCTGAGGTAGTATCTGTCTTTGTCACTGAGGTTTGTTTTCTGTATGCAGCAAAATGCTGGTTCCTGTTTATCCAGTCTATTAGTCTATGCCTTATTACCGGGGAATTGAGTCCATTGATGTAATGAGATATTAAGGAAAAGTGATTGCTACTTCCTGTTACTTTTGTTGTTAGAGGTGGTATTATGTTTGTGTGGCTATCTTCGTTTAGGTTTGTTCAAAGATTACTTTCTTGCTTTTTCAAGGGTGTAGTTTTCCTCCTTGTGTTGATGTTTTCCATCTATTATCCTTTGTAGGGCTGGATTGGTGGACAGATGTTGTGTAAATTAGGTTTTGTCATGAAATATCTTGTTTTCTCTTGTCTATGGTAATTGAGAGTTTTGCTGGGTATAGTAGTCTGGGCTGGCATTTGTGTTCTCTTAGAGTCCATATGGCATCTGCCTAGGATCTTCTAGATTTCATAGTCTCTGGTGAGATTTCTGGTGTAATTATATGATAGGTCTACCTTTACATGCCTCTTGACTTTTTTCTCTTACTGATTTTAATATTCTTTCTTTGTTTAGTGCCTTTGGTGTTTGGATTATTATGTGATGGGAGGAATTTCTTTTCTGGTCCAGTCTATTTGGAGTTCTGTAGGCTTCTTGTATGTTCATTGGCATCTCTTTCTTTAGGTTAGGGAAGTTTTCTTCTATAATTTTGTTGAAGACATTTACTGGCCCTTTTTCTTGGGAATCTTCTCTCGCTTCTATACCTATTATCCTTAGGTTTGGTCTTCTCATTTTGTCCTGGATTTCCTGGATGTTTTGGGTTAAGAGCTTTTTGCATTTTGCATTTTCTTTGACTGTTGTGTCAATGTTTTCTATGGTATCTTCTGCCCCTGAGATTCTCTCTTCTATCGCTTGTATTTTGTTGGTGATGCTTGCATCTATGACTCTTGATCTCTTTCCTAGGTTTTCTAACTCCCAGGTTGTCTCCCTTTGTGAGTTCTTTATTGTTTCTATTTCTGTTTTTAGATCTTGGATCTTTCATCTCTTTCTCCTGCTTGATTGTGTTTTCCTGTAATTCTTTAAGGGATATTTGTGTTTCCTCTTTAAGGGCTTCTACCTGTTTTCCTGTGTTCTTCTGTATTTCTTTAAGGGAGTTATTTACGTCCTTCTTAAAGTCTTCTATCATCATCATGTGAAGTGATTTTAGATCTGAATCTTGCTTTTCCAGTGTGATGGTGTATCCAGGACTTGCTATGGTGGGAGAATTGGGTTCTGATGATGCCATGTAACCTTGGTTTCTATTGCTTATGTTCTTATGCTTGCCTCCTGACTTCTGGTTATCTCTAGTGCTACCTGCCCTCCCTATATCTGACTGGAGCCTGTCCTTCTGTCTTGTTCAAGGTTTCTATGCCTGCACAAACATCATTACCAAGATGCAAGTTAGAGAGGAAAGGGTTTATTGAGCTTTCACTTCCATGCTGCTGTTCATCATGAAAGGAAGTCAGGACTAGAACTCAAGCAGGCCAAGGAACAGGAGCTGATGCAGAGGCCATGGAGGAATGCTGCTTACTGGATTGCTTGCTTCTCCTGGATTGCTCAGCCTGCTTTCTTATAGAACCCAAGACTACCAGCCCACAGATGGTACCACTCAAAAGGGGCCCTCCACCCTTGATCACTAATTGAGAAAATGCCTTACCACTGGATCTCATGGAGGAATTTTCTCAACTGAAACTCCTTTCTCTGATAACTTCAGCTTGTGTCAAGTTGACACACAAAACTAGCCAATATACCTTCCTATGATACTGATTGTGTCCAAACTTTTCAGATACCAGCTGTCTTTGTGATCCTGTGGTTCTGGAATACTGGGATCCTGAAATCCTGGGTGTGTCAGACCTCTTGGGAGTCAAGCTGCCTCTGGGACCCAAAGATCCTGCTGTGACCAAGATCCTGAGATCCTGAGATCCTGTGCACGATATAGCACCTGGGAGTGGAGCTTCCTCTGGGTGTTGTGGGACTGGCTGAGGAGTTCATGCCCAATGTGTGCTCAGGGAACTGGTTCAGGCCAGAAGGAAACCATGCCATTGGTCAGGCAGGGTTCCTGGGTCCCTGGATCCCACTGATCCCAGTTACTCCTGGTGTTGGGACAGATATTGTATCCTCCTCCCAATATCCATTTATTTATTGCCTACATGAAACACACTTTACTGTCAAAGACACATACATGAAATATTAGGAGAAATTATAGGAAAAGAAAGTGCAAACAAACCGAATTAACTAAAAACTAACTGGTATTATTATTCTGACATTTGACAAAATACATTTCAAACCCAAATTATCCAGAACCATTAAAGTTGTGGACTAAAGTCCTGAGTAAAGGAACAACACATCAAGAGGATATTCCAATTTTAAACATCTATGCACTAACCACAAAAGTGCACCCAATTGCATATTATATATGGCAATAGCTGTAAAGTCAGACTAACCCTAGTATAGATATAGTAGTCCTGATGTACAGGTATCATCATTCTGAACTTTAAATACTTCATTTAAAGTTCTCCTCAGTTTCAAATTTTCTATTAAGAAACTTTCTGTTATTCTAACAGTTGCCTTTATAAGGAACTTGACATTTCTGTATTGTAGGTTTCATTCAGTATATATTCTTTGTCCTGTATGTACCCTTAGTGTTTAATTTAGTTACTGTTCTATCCCACTCATCAATATCCCACTCATTGATAGACAGAGGTCATCTCAACAGCTTATAACAATAACAATAAATATAAATAGAGAAATACTGCAACTAAGTGGTACCATAGCTCAAGTGGATCTAACGTATATCTACAAAATATTTCATCCAAATATCCCAGAATAAACACTCTCCTCAGCAACTCATTGAACCTTCATTAAATAGATCATATGATTTAAATAGATCAAAGCAAGTGTTAACAAGTATAAAATAATTGAAATGGTATTGCAAACTCGAACGAAAATGGAGTAAAATTAGAAATCAACAGCAAAAGAAACTACACAGCACAAACTCATTGAGTAAGCAAAACTCTATTGAATACAGAACAGATTTTTTATGAAACCAAAGGGCATTTTAAAAAATTAACTTAGAATAAAATGAAAATTAAGGTAAAACATACCACTACTTATGGAATATGATAAAAGCAGTCTTAGGAGGAAAGTATATAGCCTATATTAAAAATAGCAAAAAAGTCTCATAAAAAGAACTCAAAGATGCACATTATTTAGTACTTTGGGGGAAAATAAAAACAAGAAAAAATAAAATTAAAAAGCAGGATATGAGAAGAACTAGATAAGAACAGGAAGATACTGAAATGAAAAGATAAAAAAAATATATACAAGGGGTTAGTGAGATAGTTCGTTGGGCAAAGCAGCTTGCCACCAAGCCTGATCACCTAAGTTCAATTCCCATGAACCCTGTGGGGAAAGGAGAGAACTAACTTCTGCAAGATTTCATTGGAATTCATATCCCCAGTGGAAAATGTTCATATATGAACACATACATACATACATACACACATACACAGTGTTAATTTTTATTGCTTTGATAAAATATTATGACTAAGACCACTTATAGAAGAGTCTGTTTGGGTTTATGTGGTTGGCAGTATCAAGAAACTGAGAGATCATATTTCAACATACATTATTATTTCCAATTTTTTATCATCTTGTCACAAACCTAAATAGACCCACTATCCTAGTTTGCTTTCTATTCTTATGATAAAACAACATGTTCAAAAGTAACATATGCAGAAAAAGGTTTAATTAGCTCCCATATACTGATCAAGGTCCATTATTGAATGAAACCAAGGCAGAAACTCAAGGAGGGCAAGAACATGGAGGCAGGAAATCATGGAGGAGCACTGCCTACTGGCTCGCTTGATATGCCTTATTCATCCTGCCTTCTTATATCTCCTAGGACACCCTGTCCAGGGGCAGAACCAGTAGGGAATAGGCTAAATCCTTAAATCCGTAAGCTTCTGAGACTTTAGTACCAAAGTGCTTGGATGGCTTTGCTAGTCTAGATTTCCTGCCTATGACCTCTTCTCTCTCTCTCTCTCCTTATAAGATGGCTCATGGCTGTGGCATCATGAAAATCTTGAGGTCTTCAATGCAGGCTATACTTTTACAACTTGATGCAATGGACATTCTGGGCTTTCTTCTAAGAGAAGTTCCAAGATTGGCACACATTACATAATTTCAGCAGCATTCTAAAACCATGGAGAAAGAACGCATGATTTTTCTCCTCTCTCATCTGTCATACTTCCAAAGCTACTATCACATGGAAACAATGCAAGATGGGTATAGCTGCTTATCCCTTTTGGCCTTATTAGAGGTAGGTTCTGTATGTTGAAACAACTGTTTTCTGGGCACAAGCAACCCCTTAGGCTTTCGCATTTCACAAGCTTAGCTGGCTGGAATATTTGACCAAAGGCACTTTTCTTACTATTCCAAAGCAGTGCAGAAGGCCTATCCTTAGTGGCACCAATATGCTTAACAATTACAACTTCTCAGTACATACTTTTTTAATATTAATCTTCTCAGTACTCATTTTCTCTACAAATTGAACAATTTGTGTTTCTTTCTGCCCTACTTGTTCTTTTTCATTGTAGACTTACATACGATGTATCAGTAGTAACTATGCCAAAGACTCAATTTTATTCTGTCTTGAGATTTTCTCCACCAAATAAATTAGTCCATTACACTTAAATTTTACAACGTACAAGTTCTTAGGACAGTGGCAGAAGGCAACCAGATTCTTTATCAAACTATCACATGACTGTTTTCTACCCCTGCTGCTAGTAGCCAACTACCTCTGAAGCCTCATGAATGGGCCCTCCACTGTTTGCATTGGTTTAAACACCACTTTCTTCCAAGCTCCTATTAGAACAACACATTAAGCGTACAGCATCTACTGCCCCCCACCCAAAAAATCCAGCATTTTCAATTCTTCTTAAAAAATAGTGCAGTCCAGTCCTTCACAGCAACAGTGACTATCTGATGTCAGCTTCTATATTGGTTACTTTTTGTTGCTGTGATAAAACACCATGAACAAAGCAACTTATAAAGAAAAGAGCTTACTCGTGATTGTGGCTTCTAAGGTAGAGTCCACATGGCAGAAGTGCTCTTTACTCTTCCCATTACTGTAATATTAAAAAACTGAAAACAACTCTTCTTGCACATCCAACAACAGTGATTTGGCCAAAGTAATTTGGGGATCCATAAAGTGTTGTACTTTCAAAAAAGCCTTATAAAACATGTTCTAGACATAGGTTTCAAAATGTGGGGCCAATAGGAGAAACAAGTTGGGAAGAGTGTTGGGAGGAGGAGGCTCGTGAGAATTAGCTACTTTCATCTTAATTCTACATTTTAAACTGCAATGTAAGTGAGATTATCTATGGTCACTAATAAAATCACACAGAGAACAATCAACAGTTGTGGGAACTAGAGCATAGACAAGACTATTCCTGAAGCCCCTATTCTTCATCTCTATAAAAGTGAATATAGTATGAACTACTGAACCTATTAGCAGCAGTGGAAAGCTTTTACTTTAAACAACACATAATGATTCATGCCTGTAATCCTTCCACCCAGGAAGCCAGCTTAGATCATACAGTAAAACCTGTCTAGCAATTAAATAAACAAAAAAGGTTTCACTTAAAATTTTTCATTTTCCTAGCCATATCTGCAATTGAACACCCTTATTTCCATCGCCACAAGACTGGAGCAGGAGTCTTTTGAGTTTAAGGTTTGTCAGGGCTACATGGTTTGGTACTGTCATAAACACATTATGAAATTAGAGGGTTAGCATTGTGGCTCATTGGGTAAAGAGCCTGCCACACAAGCCTGGCTATCTCATAAAATAAAGGAGGATAGAAAAAAAAACCCAACTCCAAAGGTTATTTTTTGACCTGCACACGCATGCCATGGCACATGCCAGTGTACACTCACATAATAAATTAAAATATAAAGCAATGAAATTTTTAAAGAAAAGAGTTCAGGAATTTTGACAGACTGTAAGAGCTTTCATATAATTAGTCTTAAGTTCTGAAAAACAACCTATATATTTAAAAGTGAATTACTTAAGGAAGATGGCTCAAACTATTAATTTGTTACACTGCAGTAAAATAAAAGGTTTAGGTATAATACATTTATTAAAACAGCTGTAACTAAATTACTTGTAATGCCATACAATGTTATGTACTATATTACACCTATTAGTGTAGGAGTGGGAGAGATGGTTCAGTGGTTAAGAGCACTAGTTACTTTTTCAATGGACCTAGATTCAATTCCCAGCACCAACATAGTAACTAAAAACTATCCACAACTCCAGTTCCAGAGGATCTGAAGATATTTTTTTCTAGCCAACATGAGTACCATATACATGCACACTACAACAAACAAGCACCTAAAAAACTCTCAGATTGCACATGTTTGACAAAATAATCCACTCCATAACTTGTTGAAAAAAATTTTTGGCCTGAAGTATGAAATATTCCCAATCCCTAGTATTTTGGATAAGAGGTTCTTAACCTGTGTCAGTGCACCCTCTCTAATTTTGAGATATGAACAACTGTGACCACACTAAGGATTCAGAGCTCAGATTGTTAAACAATGAAGAGAAATAAAAGAACAGGTAAAGCAGATAATATTTTAAAGACACTGTGCCTGAGTTCTGAGTTTTGTCTCTGGAGACAAAACTTGCTCCAGAGAAAATGAGTAGCAGCTACAGAAAGGTAGTACTCAAAGCAATATAGAGATACAGCAAAGAGAAATACGGTGAAAGGCCTACCCAGTGCTCAGTCTGAGAAACTTTGAGGATCAAAACTGACAGTAATATAACCTATTGAATAATCTAAGAATGCATGAGTACTTAGATACTATTCATACTCAGCTAAATAATTGCATGGAAAATGAAAAGCTCTTCTTACAGCAAAATGCCAAGTATTAGGGGCTGGAAGGATTGTTTAGTATTGAAACAAACTGGCTTCACTTCCAGAGGACCTGTATTTGATTCCCAGCACAAGCATATTGGCTCACAAGCATCAATAATACCAGTCCCAGGGGATCTGACACCTTCTGACCTCCCTGGACAACATACACACATGATGTACAGATATGCATATAGGAAAAGGAAAAACACCCCCCATATATACACATATTAAGGAAAGAAAGAAAGAAAGAAAGAAAGAAAGAAAGAAAGAAAGAAAGAAAGAAAACTTAGAAACTGGAGCTGGGGCTCAGCCGTTAAAAGCTCCAATTGCTCTTCCAAAGGTCATGAGTTAAAATACCAGCAACCACATGATGGCTCACAACCATCTGTAATAAGATCTGACACCCTCTTCTGGTGTGTCTGAAGACAGCTATAGTGAGCATGGCCAAAGTGAACAGGGCAGAGTGAGGGCTGGAGAGTTGATTCAGTGGTTAAGAGCACTGACTGCTCGTTTGGAGGTCCTGAGTTCAAATCCCAGCAACTACATTGTGGCTCACAACCATCTGTAATGAGATCGGATGCCTTCTTCTGGTGTGTCTGAAGAACAGCTACAGTGTACATAAATAAATAAATAAATAAATAAATAAATAATAAATCTTTAAAAAAGAAAACTTAGAAACTCCCAAACAATGTTATAAAGAATGATGAAATTAGCATTTTAGTGGGGAAAAAAAAAAACCAGATATTTTCTCAAAATATCTGCTCACAACCAAGCACATTGCTGCACATTTATAATCCCAGCAAACAGAAGGTTGAGGATGGAAGACCCTAGATTCAAGGCCAGCCTGTCTATACAAGAAGACTCTACCTCAAAACGCAAATGGCATGCAATTCATAAAGTATCTAACTTAGTACTAGAGAAATTGAAGTGATCAGAGCTGTTATCAACATAAACAGGAGACATGTACATGTTACCATAAACAAACACACAGCATTACTTCAGTGACATACCTGCTCCAAAACATACAACTTAAGTTTAAGATTGGGAAACTTCATAAGACTCAACCCACAAAAGAAAATTTTCTATAGGAAAATGTTAACTTAAGAAAACCAAGGAAGACTGCACATTGTATGCAAACAAAAGAACATGCATAAAATGTGAGAACCCATTACAATTATTCAAAATCAGATCCCTGCTTTGGGAAAATTACTGAGATATAATTGGGCCAAATGAAAAAAAATTGAATTAAAATTTGGACTCTGGATTATTAAATCAGTATGCAGAAGGAAAGATGTAGGCAATGAAATATGAATAATGAAAGAATGTAGAAAGTAATTGCATAATTTTTTTTACATGAAAGGGAATGCTTGGCCATGAAGCACTATATTGGACTGCAAAGAACACAGTTCTACTTCGATTTAGTCTGTGAATTGAGTGTGTATTATAGCCATCTCTTCAAAGGGCCATAACCATTGTGATTATAGGAGACTAAAGCATATTTATGATATAGTTCACACAGGTGCTGACTTAAAAATGCAAACACTGAAGAAGATAAAGCCCCCATGAGGCTAGTCCTGTGTGTCTTTGTTATTGCTATCATATTTCATTAATGGTCAGAGTAATGCTGATGTCAATACTCGTGCAGTCACAGGAACAAGAAAATGAATTACAGGGCAAAATAAGATACAAAAACTGTCTAAACTGTTACCCAATGTAGTAAAGATGTCAGCCACCATCATGAATTTTGAAGCCTAACATTGAAGAGGTAACAAAGTTTAAGTGCTCTTTTTTTTTTTAAAAAAAAAATGTTTCTCTCTTAGATATGAAAGAAAGAGGAGGCATATTCTTATCTTGTTAACTTTTTAGTAATTCAAGAAAAGAATTAGCTCTGAGTTTTTCTGTTGATGGCCAACTACACCAACTTCAGCATGGGGCCTGTCTTGAAATAGGCTAATATACTCAATGACACTCCATTGGAGGAAACTAATTTTTCCTTTCACAGGAGGTAGCAGTTGCAGATAACTTTTTGGTAAGGGGTGGAAGCCTTGTTTTCTTCCCCTTCCCCGTGCTGGGATTCCATTTGACTTGAACATGTGTAGGCCATATGTATGCAACAACAGTCTCTATGAGTTCTTCTGCATCCATCCTGTTGTATTTTGAAGAAGCTGTGACTTTGGAGTCATCCATCCCCTCTGGCTCTTACAATCTTTCTGCCTCCTCTTTCACATAGATTACCAATCCCCAAAGGGAGGGATTTGATGAAGACATCTCATTTAGGACTGTTTCCCAAGGTCTCTCACAATCTTCACATTTTTCAGTTGTGAGTCTTTGTGTTAATTGCAAGAGGAAGCTTCCCTGATGATGTGACACATTGATTTATGGGTGTGGTAGAATGTCTCCAGGAGGCATTTTATCACTACATGTCATTTAGCAGGACACAAGTATAAAATAGAAATTCAAGGGTTCTTTGGAAAGTCTGTTGGATGATGTTTTGCTGGGGAAAACACATGAAAGAACTTTTATTAAAGTGGACACAGGTGTAAAAGGCTAAGGCAGATTCCTGAAGGAACATTTGGATGAAGTAGACACAGGAGAGAGAATGTTTTGCTAAAGCAAGCACGTGAAAAGACACATGATGAAGGATTCTTTGCTAACAACACACATCTATTGGTCCATCTTTCATTGCCCTTGCATAGCTGAGCTGCATTTATTGGAACTCCATAGAGAGAAACGCACCAAAATAGTTTTGGTGGTATACTGCAGTTTCTTGCCACTTCCACAGACTTGGGCTGATTAGATGCATGTGCTGAGGCAAGACCCATGCTGAGGCAATGCACATGAAGGACATGTGATGTTTGGAGGGTATAAATAGACTTCACAGAGTGATGGAGAGAGAGCTTAGCTTGCTGGTACAGCTAGCTATGCAACACTGTGTCTTTCCTGTCTTTGATGATCTTCACTTCCCTGAGAGAGGCACAACTAAGAACTTCTCTTGGGGTTCCTGCTGGTCCTTCCTGCTGACTTGTGCCAAGACCGAGGCCTGGCTGTCTCTCCTAGGTTGTGTCACTGCTGCTGATTCCTGTTTGCTATCTGACTCTACTGAACTGGACTGCTGGCACATCAGTAAAGTGTCTACAAGTGGATTGAACTGCCACTGCTAACCTGTGAACTGAACTGCCAATTTCCAGACAAAACAGATGGAAGTTGATCCAAAGAAACTTCTTAAACAGGTCCACACCCCCTGTATCTTTTCTTTTCAAAAAAAGAAAAGTGGTAGTGGGCTAAAGGGAGGTTAAAGTGTTTAAGAACCATCATTAAAAATAATGTTAGAAAATTTGAAGTTATAACAGTATTTAAGTTTCCCCTAGAGCCATGATCTATCTTGTCTTAGAACTATGGCCAATAGAACAGTGTCAGTTATGGATTCTATTTTATGGAGTGGACCTTAAATCCAAACAGAGAGTAGTTGGTTACTTCTACAGAGTTTGTATCTCTGTTTCACCAACATAAATTTCAGATAGGATACCACTATAGACTGAAGGATTTGTAATTGGGTTAATAATTTTCTCTTCTGGTAGTGTGCAGAGTAACTTCCAATGGTCTGCAATTTTTGTTTGTTTGTTTTTGATATTCAGATTGTTTTAGATACTAACCCTCTATTAGATGTATAAATAGTAAACATCTTTTCCCATTCTGTAGGCTGTGGCTTTGCAAAAAAAGATGGTGGTTTTTTGCTCTATAGAAGATCTTCAGCTTTGTGAGATTCCACTTACGAATTGTTGGTCTTATTGTCTGTGCTTTTGGTGTCCAATTCAGGGATTCCATTACTGTGCCAATAACTTCAAACCTATTTCCTACTTTCTCTTATCAGATCCAGAGAATCTGTTCTTTTGTTGATGTCTGTGATCCATTATGAGTTGAATTCCATGCAGAGTGAAACATATGGATGCATTTGAATTCTCCTAAATGCAGCCATGTAGTTTAAATAGTGCCATTTGTTAAAGAAACTGTCTTTTCTCCAGCATGTATTTTTAGCTTCTTTGTTAAAGATCAAATGTCTGTTTCCGATTTCCATCTGTGGCAGGAGACCTCTGCCTGGGCCACCAGAGCTCCATAACCAAATTGCACTGGGAGAAAATTAGCCTCTGAGGCGTGTGGAAAAGCTCTTGAGAGGGGGTAAGAGGACTAACACTGCTCAGCAGGACTTGCCCAGAATCCTTATGACACAGGGACTGAGGAACAGCTGGGCAGAAAGAGCCTTCTGGTTTCCATCTGTGGCAGGAGACCTCTGCCTGGGCCACCAGTGATCCATAGCCAAATAGCACTGGGAAAAAGCTAGCCTCCAGGAGTGTGGAAAAACCAGTGAGAGGAGGTAAGAGGACTAAAACTCCTAAGCAGGACTCGACCAAAATCCTTGGGACACAGGGACTGAGGAACAGCCAAGAGCTAGGAGCCTCTGGTTTCCATCTGTGGCAGGGAGACCTCTGCCTGGGCCACCAGGGCTCCATAGCCAAATAGCGCTGGGAGAAAGATAGCCTCCCAGGAGTATGGGCAAGCCTGTCTGCTCAGAGGCACCTACCTAGAATACCCAGGACACAGAGACTGAGGAGCAGGCTTCTGGTTCTTTTTGGTGGGTGAAGAGCAGATCCTGTGACACAGGGCTCCAAACTCAAATAGTGCCAGGAGAGAGCTGGTATACCAGGAGTGCCAACACACCCTCAAGCACAGGCAAGACCATCACTTCTTTTCAAATTCACCAATTTGAAGGGACCAAGAGGGACCCTTGCAGAGCCATCAGGAAACAAGAAACAAGGGATAGCTGGGGATCAAATACTTCTTGTTTCTGTCTGTACCCCAAAGCTGACCCTGTACCACAGCTCTCTGAACTCAATTCCTTTCAGAAAGAACTGGTCTTCAAGGAGTATTGACACCTAGGCTTGCAGGAAAGACAAGCCACAGTCAGAGAGAGTAAGACCAGCTAACACCAGAGATAACCAGATGGCACAGGGCAAGGGCAAGAACACAAGGAACAGAAACCAAGACTACTTGGCATCTTCAGAACCCAGCTTTCCCACCACAGCAAGCCCTGGATACCCCAACATACCAGAAAAGGAAGACTCAGACTTAAAATTACATCTCAAGAGGATGATAGAAGATTTTAAGAAGAAAATAAATAACCCTCTTAAAGAAATACAAGAGAACACAGGTAACCAACTAGAAGCCCTTAAAGAGGAAACACAAAAATCCCTTAAAAAATTACAGGAAAACACAATCAAACAGACGAAGAAAATGAACAAAACCACTCAGGAACTAAAAACAGAAATAGAAACAATAAAGAAATCACAAAGAGAGACAACCCTGGAGTTAGAAAACCTAGGAAAGAAACCAGGAGTCATAGATGCAAGCATCACCAATGGAATATAAGACATAGAAGAGAAAATCTCAGGTGTGGAAGATACCATAGAAAACACTGACACAATAGTAAAAGACAATGCAAAATCCAAAAAACTCTGAACCCAAAACATCCAGGATATCCAGGATACAATGAGAAAACAGAACCTGAGGATAATAGGTATAGAAGAGAGTGAAGATTCCCAAGAGAAAGGGCCAGTAAATGTCTTCAACAAAATTATAGAAGAAAACTTCCCTAACCTAAAGAAAGAGATGAACATAAATATACAAGAAGCCTACAGAACTCCAGATAGACTGGACCAGAAAAGAAATTCTTCCCATCATGTTATAGTCAAAACACCAAATACACAAAATAAGGAAAGAATTTAAAAGCAGTAAGGGAAAAAAGGCGAGTAACATATAAAGGCAGACCTATCAGAATCACACCAGACTTCTCACCAGAGACTATGAAAGATAGAAGATCCTGAGCAGATCTCATATAGATTCTAAGAGAACACAAATGCCAGCCTAGGCTGCTATACCCAGCAAAATTCTCAATAATTATAGATGGTGAAACCAAAAGATTCTATGACAAATCCAAATTTGCACAGTATGTCTCCACAAACCCAGCCCTCCAAAGAATAATAGACGGAAAATGCCAACTCAAGGAGGGAAACTACACCCAAGAAAAAGCAAAAAAAAGTAATCTTTCAACAAACTCAATAGAAGATAGCCACACAAACATATAAACAGCATCGAAAATAACAGGAAGCAACAATCACTATTCTTTAATATCTCTTAACATCAATGGACTCAATTCCCCAATAAAAAGACATAGACCAACAGACTGGATCCATGAACAGGACCCAGCATTTTGGTATCCAGGAAATGCACCTCCATGTTAAAGACAAACACTACCTCAGAGTAAAGGGCTGGAAAACAATTTTCCAGGAAAATCAATCCAAGAAACAGGCTGGAAAATTTAAAAGCATATTAAATGGAGTGCAACTCTATGTCCTTATGAGTGAGCAAGGAAAGCAGGATAGCAAATTTCAGGGGCTGCAAAATTGTCAGTGCTATAATGTGTCCCTAAGCTGCAGATATTGTCCACACTTGTGTTCAGAGGTTATACCATATAGCTGAACAGCTATGAATTATGCATGATTTAAATATATGAGCTGTTTAGAAAAAACATTGCTCTTTCTAATTCCTTGGTTATGTAATGTTCTCCAGGTACTCAAGGAAAGAACCTGGCTGATTTACGATATCTTCTTTTTCCTCTTCATTCCTTCTTTCGTTGGGTACTTATGTCATTATCTCTACTTACAGAGCATGCCTCTGTAACTTTTATAGTATGTCACATCTCAATTTCTCCTTCAAAGGTGGGTCAGAATCTTAAGTTGCAGAAATACTTCCCTGGGGTTTTTTTTTCCTTGCTTCATTCAGCTATCCTTTTCTATTCTGAAGGTTAGCTTTCACTCTTTTATAGGGCCAAAACCAGGATATTTCTCATCTTAGGTTTCTATTGCTTTGGTAAGTACCATGAGCAAAAGAAACTTTGTGAGGAATTGGCTTGGCTTATGCCAACTTAAAGCTTGTGGTCCATCAAGAAGGGGAGTCAGGGCAAAACTCAGACAGGAACCCAGAGGCAAGAATTAAAGCAGAAGCCATGGAGGAATGCTATTTACTGACCTGCAGTCAAGACTTGTGTTCCAGTATTTTTCTCATATCTCCCATGACCACCAGGAAAAAGGTGGTACATCTCCCAGTGGGCTGGGATCTCTCACATCAAAGAATGTCCCAACAGACTTACCGAGAAGCAATCTGATGTAAGAGTTTATCAACTGAGGTAGCTGTTTCCAGAGCAGTCTAGCTTATGTCAAATTCACAAAAAGTTAACCAGGAAACTCCATTTTGTGCTTAGGTTGACTGCAAGAGTTGTTGACCAAAGAAACTTTCCATTGCAGATAATTAAGTCATAGAGGTGTAATATGGATCTTGTTGACTACGGAACTAGGCAAAGACTAGATAAATAGTCCATGATTAAAATCACTTGCTATGATATCATGGGGACCTAGATTTTGATTCTAGCATAAACCAGATGTAGTCTCCCAAGCATCTGCAACCCCAGCTCTGTGACAGGTAGAAGCAAGGAGACCATGTAGCATTGACTGTCAGCATATCTAGAAAAATACGAGCTAAACATTCTAAGAGAGAATATGTCTCAAAGAAATGAGGTAGAAAGTGCGCCTAACACTTTTCTCTGCCACTGAGCATGCACAAGTGCACATACACCAGGCATGTCTGTACATACACAAAAGACAAAGAGATAGCTCAGTAGGTAAAGTGTTAACTATGCAAGAATGAGAATCTCAGTTTAGATCTCCAGTGCCAATATTTAGAAAGTCAGATAATAGCAGCACTTGCCTGTAACTCCAGTCCTGGAGGGGTGACATGGAGATAAGATTGCCAAGTAGCTGACTGGACAGCTAGCGCAGCTAAAAAGGCAAGCCTCAGGTTCACCAAGACCAATCTCAAGAAAGTAAGGTGGATAGTGATCAGGAGAAAAAACTCTGACATAAAATGCTAGCCACTGCACGTACACAAGTGGGTCAACTTAAAATTAAGGGGGAAAAGGACAAAACACTGCCATTAAAAAATTACAAGTAATCACAATGCAGAGTTGTGGATCCCAATCCTGACATGTATTTATAATTCAGTTCCTGCACCCAAGGCTCAAGGATCATTGTGGAAGATACATCAGCAAGATCCACTGGAACAGAACATTTTCTGTGATATTGTCTCCAAAAATATAAGAGAATCTAAACCCACAAAGCCTCACCAACATGGCTTCCAAACATGACCTAAAGAAAGACAACACCCATAGACATGCTAACGTGGAAGCAGGAACCTCTCTAGAGGCCATAATTCTTGAGCAAGAAGTACAAGTAACTGAGGAGAGCTGAGAGCAGGAGAAATAGTCTTCTTCAGAGAAATCTTCACCAAATGGCCAGCCTGAAAAAACCATACGTACAAATAACATTTTACAGACAACTTATATATTTAGAAATATAAATCTTTAGATAAAGATAGATAGATAGATAGATAGATAGATAGACAGACTAACAAAGAAAGAGGTCATGAATTTGAAAAAGCATAGAATGTGGTACATGGGAGGGTGTGATAGAAGGAAAAGTTTGTCCAAGGTCATACAACTAGCAGATACAAAATTGGAACTCATATGTAAATGCTTTGATTGTTGAACTTCAAAAGACAGTGAATACTGTACTGTATATTTGCCCATTAAGTATAGGTCTATGCAGTTATTGGGTGTTATTGACAGTGACTTGTTGTTGCGAACAAGCTTTGTTAGTTTGGTTTGTTTTTTTAGTTTTCAGTTGGGGTTAAGGAAAATAAGGTCAGTATTTATGCATATTAACCTGGAAAAATCATATTTTCCTACCAGAGAAAACATAGAAATCAATCTTAAAAGTGATTCCCACATTTTAAAAAATGAACAAATATGCACTATTTACCTTTATCTTATGAAAAGATAGACAAATAGGTACGTACTGTAAACAGATGATTTGTTCTATTGATATCTAGTTTCCCGAATCCTTCATTTATTTTGGATATTAGTGCTCTATCAGAGGTAGTATTGGTAAAAATGCTTTCTCATCCTCTAGGGAGTTGTTTTGTCCAAATGAGAGTGTCCTTTGCTTACAAAGAAGCTTTTTAGTTTCAGGAGGTTCCATTTATTTTTTGTTGATCTCAGTGCCTGTGCTAACAGTGTTCTGTTCTGAAAGTCTGTCTTCTGTCAAAATTCTCAAAGCTATTCTCCAGTTTTGCTTCTATCACATTCACATATCTGGCTTTATGCTGAGGTCTTTGATCCATTTGGCACTGAGCTTTGTGCAAAGTTATCAGGATTCAGGATAAGTATATTTAGATTCTTACTCTTCTACATGCAGCCTTCCAGTATGAGCAGCACCATTTGTCAAAGATACTTTTTTTTCTCCACCATATGTTACTAACACCTTTATCAAACATCAGGTGTCCATAGGTATGTGAATATAGGTCAGGGGTTCCAATTTGATTCCAATAATCAACATGTCTGCTTTTGTGCCAATACTATACAATTTGTTTTATTACTATAGTTCTGTAGTACAATTTGAAATTGGAAATGGTGAGACCCCCCCCAGCAGTTCTTTTATTATTCTGGGTTATTTCAGGTATCCTGATTCGTGTGTGTGTTTGTATGTGTGTATGTGTATATGTGTGTGTGTTCATATAAACCTGAAAACTGTACTTTCAAGATCTATGAAGCACTATGTTGGAATTTTGATGGGGAAATATATTGATTGTTTAGATTGCTTTTGGTAGGGTGACCATTTTTAGTATATATCCTTCCCATCCATGAACATGGGCAATCTTTTCATCTTCTGATATCTTTTCCAGTTTCTTTCTTCCAAGTCCTAAAAGTCCTATTATACAAGTACTTCACTCACTTGGTTAGAGTTACCCCAAGACATTTTATATTTTTGAGGCTATCTTGAAAGGTGTTGTTTCACTAATTGCTTTCTCAATCCATTTCTAATTTGTATATAGGAAGGATATGGTTTTTGTATATTAATTTTACAACTTCCTACTTTACTGAAAGTGTCAATCAACTATAGAAGATTCTCAATGGAATTTTTAGGGTCTTGTTTGTATAGAATCATATCTGCCAATAAACTTTGACTGCTTCCCTTCAAATTTGTAGCCTCTTGATCTTCTTCAGTTGTTGTACTGTTCTAGCCAAGACTTCAGGAACTATAATGAATAGTTATGAGAAGAGTGGACAACTTTGTCTTGTTCCTGAGTTTAGTACAATTGTTTTATGTCTCCATTTCAGTTGATGTTGGCTATAGGCTTGCTTAAAATTGTCCTTATTATTTTGAGGCCTGTCCCTTGTAACCTTACTCTTTCCAAGTCTTTCATCATGAAGGAGTGCTGGATTTTGTCAAAGAGCTTCTTGGAATCTAATGAGATGATCATTTGGATTTTTTTCCTTTCATATTTTCTTTTCATATGGAGGATTACATTTATTTCGATATATTGAACCATCCCTGCATTTCTGGGATGAAGCCTACATGATCATGGTGAATGATCTTTCTGATATATTCTTAGATTCTGTTTGTAACTATTTTGTTGATTTTTTTGCATTTATGTTTATAAGGGCAATTGGTCTGTAATTTTCTTTGTAGGGTCTTTATGTAGTATAGATGTCAGGGTAAGTGTGACACAAAATAAATTGAACCATGTTTCTTTGGTTTCTATTTGTGGAAATAATTAAGGTACAATTAACTCTTTCTTTGAAAATGTGGTAGAATTCTACACTGAATCTATCTAACCCTGGGCTTCTTTTGGTTAAGACCACTTTAAATGACTGCTACTAGCTCACTAGGGGCTGGAGGTCTCTTTAAATTGTTCATCTCATCTTTATTTAACGTTGGTAAGTGATATATATTAATAAAATTATCCATTTTGTTTATATTTTCCATTGTGTTAGAGTTTTTAAAGTATGTCCTTATGATTTTTTGGATTCCCACTGTGTCTGCTGTTATATCTCTAATATCTCTTTCTACATTTTATTTAATTTGATTAAGGGTTTGCTAATCTTATTTTCTCAAAGAACTACTTCTTTGCTTCATTGACCTTGTTGTTATTTTGTTTGTTTGTTTCCATTTTATAGATTTCACCACTGAGTTTGATTATATCTTGCTATTTCTTCTGTTGGGTGTGAGTTACTTTTGTTCTAGACATTTCAGGTGTGCTCTTAAATGTCTTTATATAGGCACTTAGTGCTAAGCACTTGTTTCTTAGAACTTACTTCATTGTGTCCCATAATTTGCCATGGAGTTTTCTTTTTTCTTTTTTCTTTTTTTTTTCCTGATTCTAGAAAGTCTTTAATTTCTTTATTAATTTCCATCTGGACCCATTTATCATTTGTTAATGAGTTATTCAATTTTCATGAGTTTCTAAGCTTTCTATTGTTTCTATTGATGTTCATAACCAGCTTTAACCTATGGTATACTGTTGCTGGAAATATTAAAAAGAAAGGAATATATTGCAGCATTTTTCCATGCTATGCCCTGGGTCTCTCATTCCAGTGAGCTGGCCGGTCAAGCACCCTCCAGCAATGGCTGAGCTGCTTTTATCTTACGGAGCTCTGAATCAGAGCTCCACGATCTTTCCACCCAGCACACTAGTTTCCACTGGCAGGTCACTACCACACCAGCCCCATGCTTCAATACCCCCATGGCCTCTGTGATGCACATCAGGCAAACCAACACTTTGCCATTGTACCGTTCTCTCTGGAACCCAGATGAGCCACCAAGTGAAGGAAAACACAACACAAACTTAGCTCAGAAACAGTGGTAACTCAATCTCTGGGTGCAACACCTAAAACCTAATCTTGTAAACCTTATCAAAGTGTGATTCCTCTGGTGGCAAATCCTTACAGATCAACCATACCAGGAGACTCTAGTAGCTACATCTTATCTACATGCTGTCCTCATTCCAAAAGGGTCTCTCTCTCTCTCTCTCTCTCTCTCTCTCTCTCTCTCTTTCTCTCACTTCCTCTCTTCCTCTCCCTGACCTAGAAGTCTCTCTACGTGCTCAGTGATTGGCTCTTTTATTCATTAGGGGATTGGTTCACAAGAAGTCGCAGGTGTAACTCACTCCTTCTCTGAAACCCCTCACAGGAGAGCAGAATTAGAATACAAAAAGCCTCAGGGCTATTCACAACAGTGTACAGACAGGATACCTAGTGTTATTTTGATTTTCTTCTATCAGTTGTGACTTGCTTTGTGTCTGAGTATGTGGTCAATTTTGAAGAAAGATTTGTGAGGGGCTAAGAAGAAGCTATATTCTTCTGTGTTTGGATGAAATGCTCTTTAAATGTCTGTTAAGATATCATTGAATTATGTCAGTTAGCTTTAGCATTTCTCTATTTTTTTTTTCTGAATGATCTCTCTATTGTTGAGAATGGGGTACTGAAGTCTCCCACTATCAGTGTCAATACATGATTCAAGCTGTATTAGTGATTCTTTTATAATTTTGGGTGACATTTTGCCTGGCATATATGTTATGAATTGAAAGGTCCTCTTGGTGGATTTTTTCCTTTGATGAGTTTGTAGTTTCATTCTCTATTGTTATGATTTGTATATGCTCAGTTCTGGGAGTGGCACTATTAGAAGGTGTGGCCCTGATTAAAGATGTGTCCAATCATGCCTGGATCTGGGACTTGTTTTGTCCTAAATTGACCTTGAATTTAGAGATCTACTTGTCTTAGTCTCCTGGGATTAAAGGTGTGTGCTATCTTGCATGGACCTAAGCTTTCCATAGCCACTATGCCTCAAGATTGACACGCCAAGATCCAGGTCAGAAACTTGTGCCTCCCAGCCTCAAGATCTGAATCACAGGTGAGCCTTCCAATTCTGGACCGTAGTTCATTCCAGATATAGTCAAGTTGACAACCAGGAATAGCCATTACACCTATATAGATAGTTCTGGTTAGTTTTAACTTGAAGTCTATTTTGACAGATACTAAAGTGAATATAGCAGTTTGGTTCCATTTGCTTGGAATATTTTCCATCCTTTTACCTTGATGTTAAGGTGTGTTCTTTCTAGTGCCTTCTGTAGGGCAGGATTTCTAGATAGGTGTTGCTTAAATTTGGTTTTATCATGGAGTATCATTTTTTTCATCTACTATGATTCAACATTTTTCTCAGTATAGTAGTCTGGGCTGGCATCTACAGTCTTTAGGGTTTGTAGAACATCTGTCCAAACTTTTATTGAGATGTAATTTATCCTGGTATGTCTGCCTTTATATGTTACTTGCTGCTTTTAATTTTCTTTCTTTGTTCTGTACATTTAGTGTTTTGTTTATTATGTGCTAAGAGAAATTTCTTTTCTGGCCCATTGTATTTTTTGTTCTGTATGCTTTTTTTACTTTGATAGGCATAACCTTCTTTGGGTTAGGAAAATTTTCTCCTATAATTTTGTTGAAAATATTTTCTCTATTTTTATTACTTGTAGATTTAGCCTTTTCATAGTATCCCAGATTTCCTTGATATTTTGAGCCAGAAATATATATATTTCTTTGACCAAGTTATTTATTCTATAATTCTGAGGTTCTTTCTTCCATCTCTTATATTTTTGTTGTTGAGGCTTACCTCTGAAGTTCTTGATTTACAGATTTCCTTCAATTTGGGTTTTCTTTATTGATTCTATTTCTACTTTCATGATTTACTCATTTCCTGTTCTACTATTTTACAAACTTCCACTGTTTGTGTTTTCATAGATTCTTTTAAAGGGATTTATTCATTTCCTCTTTAATGACCTCTGTTGTACTCTTAAAGTAAGTAGGTCTACGTCTTATATTTTAGATAGGTTCCAATATTCAGGGCTTATTTCGGTAAGGTTGCTGAGCTCTAGTGGAGACAAATTCTTTTAGCTATTATTGATTGCATTTTTATCCTGATATCTAGGCATCTGGGTCCATGAATATTCTAATTCTCAGTGCTGATCTATGGTCTTCCCTGTTTTGGGTGGGTGGCCTTTTTCCTTGGTTTTTGATGGCCTCTCTGGCCCTTAGGAGAGTATGGTGACTCCGTGTTGCTTGGTAGGACGTTTTTCTAGGATCCTACTAGGTATGGCCACTGGGGTTTCTATGTTGAATGTGTTTCAATGTATTGGGAGAAGAGACTTAGTAATTGGGCTGGGCTCAGGGGGTTGGAGGTTTAGGGGGAATTATAGAATGAAGGAAAGTAGGATGTTCCACCAGGATTTGATTAGTTCTCTGAGAAGGTCAGAGAATGCAGAGAGGCCAGAGTAGGTAGTCTGCTAAGGAGCTGGGTATGAAACTCAAAATTGGATTTGGAGGTTAGGAGGGAGAATGAACATCTGAGGCTCATCTACCTTCTTAGCTGGCCTTCCTGCTTCTCTGTCAGGCTTGGCTGATGGGTTCTCCAAGTATGCCTGCTGAAGCTGGGGAATGGGTAGGATGAGTAGGGAGAAAGATTATAGGAGATCTAACTGATCCCCCTGTACATGGGGGCAGAGAGGAAGGTGAACCTTAAGGTGCAATAGAAACTCCAGGGTGGTCAACATTGCACTGTCCTAAGAAAATATCTGGTAAATCCAATTTAAAAGAAGAAACAATATATTATGACTCACAATATCAGATATATTAGTTCACAGTCATTAGTGAAGTAGCATGAGAGTTCTTGGAAGTACAAAGCTGCTCAACTCATGGTCTCTGTCAATGGTAGGGGTAAGATCCCAATATCCTCTTTAAGGGCATGTCCTCAGTGATATAATTTCCTGACATTAGGCCCTACTTTACAAATACTCTACCACATATCAGCAAGATTGAGATCTGGGGAACAAACTTCTAACACACTTGTCCTTAGAAGACCTATCAGATCCAAATCATAGCCTCAGTCAAGAATAGCACATAACTTTAGAGGAGAAATATTGACTGATCACTGGATATCCACATGGTCCCCAAACTTTCCAAGTTTGCTTAGATCTATGACAGAGGACTATGATTAATGCTAGATAAAATGCAGGTAAGAGCTATGAATTCTCTGTTCTCCCTCCTTTGGCATCATCTATAAGCAAGAAGTCATATATCTAAGATGGTTTGCCAACAACACATAAGCAGCCTGGATCTTTGAGTCTTCTTTGGAAAGCAGCATGTCTGGAGAGAAACCAGACCTCAAGAGACTATGTGGTTTTGTTGCTTCATTATTTGTTTCTTTGTCTTAGAAATATGTAGCTTATCTAGATGAATAAATACATTTCTGTATTATTCAGATTACACTAGGGGTTTTTCCATGAGAATACATTAACTCTTAAATCCATGTGGCTTAAGCTCAGTCTAAAAGTGCTGAAAACAATACTGACCTCCTGGTACATAGATACTTCTAACTCTGCCTCTCCATTAACCCTGTGACTTGTTTTCACTAATGAATCCAAAGTGACAATATGGCTTTTCTCAGTCTGAGACTTAGAGAATTCTGATCATTTCTGATATTGAATTGTAAGCTACTCATATATAAAAGGTCTGACCAGCCTGCTGCAAAGAGAAGCCACATGGACATGGCTAGGAAATGAAACTCCACATGGATAAACTGGACCCCTATAGAGACACTAGATATGAATAATAAGACATTGTTCTATCTCAGTCAAATGTTCTCAGGACATTAAGCAGAAGCATAGTCTGATTACAATAATGTGAAAGACCCTGAGAATCAGATGAACCCAGGGATTTGTGAAGATAACAATGAATTGCTTTAAGCTATTCTTTTTGAACAGTGTTATGGCTTGGATGTGATATGAGAATATCTTCCCAAAGGCTTGAGTGTTGGAGGCTTGGTCCCAGATGTGATGGTATTTAGTGAGAGGAGCCTTACCCTTTTGTCTGAGGGCATTGAACAAGGAAATTAAGTAATTTGGGGTGCTGCTTAAGAAGATGTTTATATAGTTCACAAATATCTCCAGCTAGTTTCCTACAGATTGTTACCAAAGTGCCTGGCACCTCCCTGCATTGCCTCTCCCATGTGAATATGTTCCCCTGTTCATGTCATCAATCTATCATGAGGTCCTCACCAGAACTGAGCACATGTTGGCATCTTGCCTTTGAATCTCAGAATTATAATCCTCTATGTTTTACAAAGTGTCCATCTTCTAATATTTTGTTATAGCAACAGAAAATAAGTTAAAATAGTTTATTAATAAAAGTTGCATTAACCATGATATGCCTATGGTATAGATAAATCAGTAATAGTCTCTACATAGGTGTTTATGGGACCACATGTGTACAGGTGCCATCATCTTGTATTTCCATTTCAATTTCCAGTTGGTCAATGGGGTAAAGCAGAGTTGGAAACATTTAATATCCAGTATGCAGCAACAGACCTCCACTCCTTTGTCATAGGTTCACAGTGGAACAGATATGCCATGGGGAGTCTGTATCATCATGCTATCATGAATTTATTCATTAGCAATGAAATGTCTTGCTTCCTCTGGTATTATATCAAGATTTATATAAGTATCACCCAACTTGTTTTCTAAAATTTCTAAATAGTGATGTGCAGCACTGATTCACATATTCCACAAACCAGCTACACAGATCTCTGAATTCTTCATTCTGTAATACCATATTGGTATTTGAAATTGGCCATGGTAAAATATTTATGCTACAGAAAATTGGGATTTTCTTCCTCTGGAGATACAACTGCTAAACATTTACCATAATACCACTAACTGTACACAATCCAAGCTATATGTGCTATTTTAAAGCTGTTCCTGTTACTAGTGTTCTTAGGCTGGGCTGCTTTCCAGCTTCTCAATGTCTTACTCAAGAATGAAATAAAAATATATAGTAGAGACAACATAGCAAGAATACCTTATTTAAAGCAAAGCAATAGAACAGGGCAGATTCACTGTCAAGAGTGACAGCAGCTCATATGAGTGGGTGCACTCAATGGTCCCAGGATATAGCCTGGGGTTTACCTTTTATTAGGGAAAGATATTTAGTTATTCATTTATCTATTTGTGTGTGTGTGTGTGTGTGTGTGTGTGTGTGTGTGTATGTGGGAGGGCATGTACATACATCCATACCACAATATGTTTGTGGTGGTCAGAGGAAAATTTTCAGGAGTCAATAGGTTCCTTTCATGTAGGTTCCAGGTATTGAACTCAGGTGTTTAGGCTTGCCCTTGGTCTTTGAGCCATCTCATTGGCCCCAATTCAATATTCTGAATGTCGGATTGTAATATAACCTCATTTCTATGCTCATGACCTTTTCCGTAATGTGTTTGATTTCTTTCATATGCAAATCCAATTACACATGAGCATAATATGGTAAATAAAGGATTCTTTTTAAAAGTTTATGGTGAGGACATAATATGTCTTATTGCTCACGCACACAAAATCAACTCTTCCTACACTTGACTGTGAACATCACTAGCTTCTTCAAATTCCTGCCATTTGAATTCCATAATGACAGGCCAATGCAGAACTCTCAATGAAAATGAGGTCTTTCTCCCCTAAGTTGCTTTTGATAATATATCTTATGAAAGCAACGGAAAACTAAGGCAAATAATACCTTATTTTCATTGTTTAATGCCAGTATATTTGCAGGATAATGCAGGGTAGAAGTTATTCCTTATGCATTGCTATATCTTTGTGTCTTATTACTAGTAATTTGTACATTTTGTACAAACTACAGGCAAATTTGAAAATCTTCCACTGAGGATCATATTGTTTTACCCTGCATTTAGGAGCAAAGGCTAAACACGTGAATTAGAGTCATGAGTAAATCTTGAGTGATTCTTTATTAGTCAGTTAATAATGGGAATTTGAACTAGACATGGTAGCATATTTAAGCACGTGGGAGAATGAGAAAGGAGAATCATTCTGAGTGTGGGACCAGTCTGGACTACATAGTTCCAGGTCAGTCTACTAAGAGTGAGATCATGTCTCAACAATTAAAAAAAAAAACCACAATTTGGCAAAGTGTGATGCCTCACACCTGTAATCTCACCACTTGTGAGAGTAAGTCAGAAAGATTTACACAAGTACACAAGTTCAATACCAGCCTGAGCTACAGAGTGAGACTGCTTCAAACAATTTAAAAATGGAAACCTATAGTTCTCAACATAATTAAAATGAATGTATTTTAATAGTCAGATGTGAGATTCGCATCTCTATTAGTAGTCATAAAAACACTGTTGTAAAGTACAGAAAGAACCTGTTTCCTGTCAGTACTAATAAGAGCTCCATAGCTCTAGTAATTACTGTAGGTGATAATATTAACTTACCTGCTGATTTATTATGGAATTTAATCACCATTTTTAAGGGCTTAAGAGGTTTTGTTTTCTTGTGATTTGGTTTTTTTTTTTGTTTGTTTTGGTTTTTTGTGGTGATTAGAACTGAACCTAGGTCCTCTCAGACTTTAGGCAAGGTACTCTACCACTAAGCTAAATCCTTAGATCCCTTAGGTCTATAAAATTATGCCATCAGTTTACAATTTGGAAAACAATAAGGCCATACATGCTAACGACTTAAACATTATTCATTACAATTTGAAATTTTTTATTTGAAATCTCTATATTGTCTTGCTAGGCTTGGTGGTATATGCTTTTAATCCTAGCATTCACAAGAGGCTGGTAGACGTTTATGAGTTCAAAGCCACCCTGATCTACAGATCAACTTCCAGGCTAGCAAGGACTACATAGTGAGACATGTCTCAATAACAAACAAAGAAACAAACAAACAACAACAAAATATTGTCTCTATAGTATCAAGCTTCATAGCAAATTTTGTTAATTGTGCTATAATGACTTACTCTTGTCTAGGAAGCAGACAGGTCAGTGAGCAGCATTCCGTTCCCTTCTCATGTCCTCATGCGTTCCCATGATGCTCTACCCTGCTTTGAAATAAAAGGAAAGGAAAGGAAAGGAAAGGAAAGGAAAGGAAAGGAAAGGAAAGGAAAGGAAAGGAAAGGAAAGGAGGAGAGGAGGGTAGAAGAGGAAGGGAGGGACACAAAAGAGAGAGTGATGGAGAGTGAATCCAGAAATGTTAAGAATATGAGGAGAGGTTCTGGGAATACATACTTAGCTTCTAGGAATACATACTACTTAGCTTTAGCTCGAAGCAAAGAGGGAAAGGCTACTGCAGCTGCTGACAATGGTTTCCAGATTTGAGTAAGTTAAGAATTTACTATCCAATTGAAGAAGAAAAAGGGTAATGTCCTTTCTTTTAAGTCCTGCAGAAACAGTTGTGCCAGCTTCTGCCTGTCCTAGCTCATCAGCTCTTCCTCTCCTACTTTCCACTGTCTCCACACATCCAAGAGAAAAGTCATCAATAAAGTTAAAGTTCCATTACTGACTCCGAAGCAATAACAGCTTAAATGGCATCTTGGAGTAAAAGGTGTTGAGTCATCTCTCAGCTGTGCCTGCTTCACAGCTTTGAAACTTTTGAGGCCCTGAAAAAAAATCTAGATTATTTATTAAGAGAATGAGAACAGTCTAGTAGAAAGGAAAATCTTATTTACCAGGCAAGAAAGGACATGCTCACACATGACATTTGAACATAAGTTGTCCGGAAAGCTTTGGTATGAACAGTATGGAACTGAATTTGTTTCCTACCAAATTGTTGGGTAAAATAAAGACAGGACTATTCCTCAGCCAAGCTGACCAGTCATCGTAAAAATCTTGCTTGCTAGGCTGCTGAACAGCTGGCTCAGCAGTTAAGATCACTGTCTGTTCTTCCAGAGGAATGAGATTTGATCCTCAGCACCCACATGGTGGTTTACAACTGTCCATCACTCCAGTTCCAAAGGACCAATGATCTGCTCAGCCTCAAAGGGTAGCAGGCATGCACATAGTAGACAGACATGTATATATAGGCAAAACATCCATACAAATATAAATAAATAAACAAACAAACAAACAAACAAATAGGCTTCTTGTTAATTTGAACTCAGTGAGATTATCTACAAATAAGTGTGGTAGTCTGTTCAAAACGAGATGAGAAAAGTAAACTGTAGCAGGGCCCAGACCTTAGCCCAACTGACTCTATGATAGAAGTACTATTCAGGCTGTAAACCTCAGCATGTAGATAGCATGGTAAAATGAAAACAAGGATCTAGTCTATCAAAATCCATAGTTCTGGGAACATCTCTAAATGTACTAACCCTACTTTTTTCACTTCTATAGTTATGCTTCGGAATAATCATTCTTGTTAACTGAAGTATGTCAATGAAAAATATGCTTTTGTACTTAAAAGCTCACCCTAAGAAAAGCTCTGGGCTACACTGGAATCCCGAACATCCAGTATAGTTGCTGGCCAGCTAGTAAAGACTTTCTATTGTCTTAAACCCATTTATGAGCAGTCTTCTCTAGTGTATACCACATAACATAAATATCAGGTCAGTGATGTATTTTGTATGACATTATTAATAGTTTTCTGGGAACTCAAATAGGTTCTATTGTTAGGAAATAATTACATTGTGATTAAGGTTCTTTTGTTTATAAATATGAGTAATTATAGCTTCTAAATATGATCCCCTAATATCCATTCTAGCCATATAGTCTTATAATGCAATGTTGACACTTTTCACAGAGAAATAGGATCTCCTTGAACCTAGGTCAATTCCATAATTCATAAAATTGCATTAATAGGATAAAATGCAAATGACACTTAGACACACCCCAAGACTAGGACCCTAAGGGCAATAAGGCTTCTGTCTTGCCCTTCTCCATGGGACCCAAGCCTTTGGAGCCCCATGACTCTCTTTGATGGTTCCTTTACCCTGGAACCACCACAAAGCAGAGAACAAAGATAGATCAAGAAATCTCATGTAGTCATTTCCTCTGCATTCCAGCCCCTAGAATTATGTTCTGATTCTTCCGGCCATCCTAGTCTAGTGTATTGGTTGGCTTTTTCAACTTTACACAAATCGAGACATACCTCAGAAATGGTATTCTTAATTAAGAAGAATGCCTTCATTGGCTTATGGGAAACTCAATAGGGTATTTTCATTATTAATGATTGGTGTGAGAAGATTCAGCTCACTGGAGGCAGTGTCACCTTTGGGCAGGTGGTTCTGGAGTATATAAGAAAGTAAAGTCAGATACCCACAAGGAACAAGTCAAAAAGAAGTACTGCTTCATGATCTCTTCTTCAGTTTCAAACTCCAGGTTCCCACCTTGACTTTCTGCCTTGAATTCCTTGGATAATGGACTGTGGTGTGAAAGTAAAAGCCAAATCAACATTTTTCTTCCCAGTGTGCTTTTGGTCATGGTGTTTTATCACAGCAATAGAAACCCTAACTAATACACCTAAGAACCAGACATTTGTGAGCAAAATTTCAGATGGTTTCAACACTCCATACTCCATCTTCAAGCTGCTGCATAAGAAACCAAATCAAAGTAGACACCAGCTGTTCATGTTGGTTGCAGATCTGCATGTTGGTAACTGCCATTCTTGTTTTAAGCCACTCAATTTTGGTTGACTTGTCACATAGCATATAGCTTCTACAGCCAAGAAAAAAAATCTCATTAAATTAACATTATCAAAATAGAAGCAAAAGTTTGAGTGCCAAGGTTTAAGAGCAGCTGACAGAGCCCAAGAAGAAAGGGAAATCCTAACAGGTTGAACAGGGGAAAGTCAGGAAACCAGCAGAATCCCAGCCATTACTCGGCTTCAATGTCTTCTTTTTCTTGCCATCTTTTACTCTGGCTTCTTATTTCATGGACCTCGTCTATCTGTTAACATATTTCCTTCCTTCCTTCCTTCCTTCCTTCTTTCCTTCCTTCCTCCCTTCTCCCTTCCTTCCTTCCTTCCTTCCTTCCTTCCTTCCTTCCTGTTTTCCTTCTCTTTGCATTCTCACATCTGACCAGCATAATACACAGCTCTTGACAGTGCATGCTCTTAGTTTAATAAGGATGGCTGTTCTAACACCTAACAAAACAGATTTCAAGGCAAAACTAGTCAGAAGAAAGAAGACCCTTTAGACTGATTCTGGAGATAATCCATGTTCTACTTTGCTTTGTATTACTGTGAAACAAATACTATGACCAAAAACAACTTGTGGGGGAAGGGTTTATTTGATTTAGATGTCCCAATTGCAGTTCATCACTGAGGGAAGTTAGATAAACAGTTAGGATAGAAACTGAAGGCAGAAACCTGAGGTAGGAACTGAAGCAGAGACCATGGAGGAAAGCTGCCTGCTGACTTGCTGTGCATGGCTTGCTCAGCTTGCTTTCTTATATAGCCTGTGCAGGAACAGCACAAACTATAGTGGGATGGGACTTCATAAATCAATCCAGGAAGTGCCCTATAGACATGCATACAGGCAATCTGATGGAGGCATTATCTCAGTTCATTGTCCTATTCTAAGATAATCCTAGCTTGTATCAAGTTTAAAAGTTAGCCACAACAACTGGCCCCTTGTCAACTTGAAATATCAATACATTAATATTCAACAATAATTTATACTTCCATTTTTATCCTCTGTATCTCATATTAATATCAATATCACAATACAAACAGTACAACTTTAAAAGTCTCACAATCTTTAAAAGTTCAGTCTCTTTAAAATAGCCAACATCTTTCTAAAAATCCAAATGGCCTTTAAAAATCCAAAGGCTATTAACTGTGGGTTCCTACAAGATTAAAAATAAGTAACATACTTCTTATTTGAAGAAAGAAGAGCCAGGGCACAGTCACAACTAAATCAAAACAAAATCAAGGTTCAACATTATAAAGCTCAGAGTCAGATCTCTGGGACTTATGATCCTCTAGTCTTCAAAGGGTCTAGACAGCTCCCCTTCTCCATATCTGCCATCCATTGCATGGGCACTCTTCTGATAGGTTTAGGCCAGCTCCACTCCATACCTCTTCTGTCCTACTGGTCATCTAACAGTCCTAGAATCTCCAATACACTGGTATCTCCACAGGCTGCACCTTTAGCAAAGCCCTCCTAGCCTCTCTTCAGAAATTTCCACATGGTGCCAAACCTCAGCTTTTCCCCATGACCCCTTCAATACAGAGGTCTTCACTGCAACTAAGGCTGTACCTTCACGAATAGGGTCTCTTCACGTCTCACTGTGCCAAACTTCAGCTGTTCTCCATGACCTTTTTATGCCTTCAAACCAATACCTCATAGGAGATGCTTAAATATTACCAAGCTCAGATGCCAGAATAAAGTTCACTTTTGGCTCCTTGAGGCCAAGCTTCTATGTTCTGAGTCTTAAGGAACACTCTCAGAAATTTTATCTCAGTGACCCTGGACTCCTGATAACTATTCATTTCTTCTTCTTCTTCTTCTTCTTCTTCTTCTTCTTCTTCTTCTTCTTCTTCTTCTTCTTCTTCTTCTTCTTCCTCTTCTTCTTCTTCTTCTTCCTCTTCTTCCTCTTCCTCTTCCTCTTCCTCTTCCTCTTCCTCTTTTTGATTTTCGAGACAGGGTTTCTCTGTCCTGGAACTCACTCTGTAGACCTGGCTGGCCTCGAACTCAGAAATCTGCCTGCCTCTGCCTCCCAAGTGCTGGGATTAAAGGCGTGCACCACAACTGCCAGGCCACTGTTCATTTCTCAAGTTCATCTGGCCAGCATCAATTGTCCCAATAAAGATTTCAGGGGTGCTTCAGTTGATTAATTAGCTCCAGATTTCCAGACACCACAGATTATTGATTCAAAATATCATATGAGCTGCCTTGATAGAGTCTTCAAGTGTCTCTCAAACACCCCCTTTAAATATTAAAAGGCAGTCCTCTATCTTCTGCATGGCTCTTTGCATTACCTTCCAACGTACCACAGCAGTTCATTAAGCTCTACACTCAACAACTCTTGAGATAAGGGCTCAAGAGATGGCTCAGTAGTTAAATACACTAGTTTGTATTCCAGAGGGCCCAAGTTAAGTTCCCAGCATCCAAAACCTCCTGTAATTCCAGCTAAAGGAGATTTGTTACCTTTCTCTTACTTCACTAGGTACTCATAGACATGTAACATACATTCACATAAACCCACATATACATATATATATATATAGAGAGAGAGAGAGAGAGAGAGAGAGAGAGAAAGATACACTGAGAGACATATACATACATACATACATACATACATACATACATAGAAACCTAAAGAGAGAAAAGAAAGAAAGAAAGAAAGAAAGAAAGAAAGAAAGAAAGAAAGAAAAGAAAAGAAAAGAAAAGAAAAGAAAAGAAAAGAAATCAGAGCAGGGGATCAGGATGGAACTGCTCAGTAGTTAAGTGCATACTGCTCTTGTGGAGGACCCATGTTTGATTCTGAGCACCTACAATGGATTGATCACAGCCTCTGATAACTACCACTTTAAGGAATCTGATGCCACCATGAGCACCTATACTCATGTACACACACCAACTTAGAGATAATGTATGTATACAAATTTCAAAATAATACAAATAAATCTTTACCAAAAAAAAATCAGAAACTGGAAAGATGGCTCAGTGGTCAAGAACACTTGCTGCTCTTGCACAGGAGCCACACAGCAGTTCACAATCACTTATAACTCCACTCTATATCCAACACCTTTTTCTGGCCACAATGAGCACGAGGCACATTCATGGTGCATATACATATGTACAGGCAACACACACACACGCATGCTAAAAATAAAATAAATAAATGTAAAATTTAATTACTTCCATTATTATTATTGTTACTGTTATTAGGCGACTACTTCAAAAGAAAAGAGTATCACACTGCTTCTGCCTTTCACTTTCTGGTCTATTTCAACATGGCATGCTAAGCCACCTTGACACTTCAGGGACAAAGCTTAAATCTAAGCAAAGTAAAAGATGCTTAATGCTTATTTTTGGCTGTCCCAGAGATACCACTGTGGAATCTAACCACCAGGTGGACTCTACTTTAGCTGATGGTGACGTTCTCTGGCAAATCTTGTGGTCCTGTTCTTCCTATGGACTGAGATCTTTCCAGATTTTGATCTTGAGACAGAGAGAGAATGGAAGCAACTCTTCTATATAGGTTCTTATCAGAACTTGGCAGGGTAAAAGGTGAAGCAAGAAGGGCTTGCTGCTGTGTTGGCTTCTCTGTTGCACTAGTGGTGTATTTTACAATGGCACTGGTAGGCTAGGCCTAAATACCTCCGTGTAGTCTCTTGTTACACAGTACCTTTTAAGCAAATATAAGGAGGTACAGCAAAATAATGTCAGAATTTAGGCTGTATGTGGCACACTGGACAAGAGGAGGACCCTCTCTAACCATCCAAGTTGAGCAGTTGTTAGAAGGTCATTGTAACCAAGGCAATCTACAGCAGAAAGTATCAGAATGTAGTTTCGTCCTCCAGAATTCACAGCCATAGTCATCTCTAGGAACTCTTATTTACAGCTCATGTCTGGCATTGTGCCAACAGATGAGCAAAGACTCTCTTGAAATAGAAATCTGTGGGAACTGCAAGGGAAAGATCACCTCTAATGAAACAAACCTAGTGTTCGAAGAATTGTCAAAAACAAAATCCAGTGCTCTGAAACATTTGTTTCCATTCATTTCTGCTCCCCCTCCCTTCCTCAGTAAAGAGCTTTCTGAGAACACAATGATTCATATTTTCCTTTCACACACAGAATCAGTCAGTCAGTTGTTTTGAATCTCGTGTTCTGTCCCGTCCCTTCCATGGCAGGTGGAACTGGTGATGAAGAAAGGTGGCAAAAAGAGGGCAGGAATGCATATTGAGCAGCAGAGGAACCATCTGTGTTCCCCTTAAGTATCAACCTGCAATAAACCTGCTAGGTATGGGGAGGAGGACTTTTACCCATTAGGGGATTTCCAGGCAGAAACGGGCTTCCTTCTGGTTAAAGGTAGATGCTGGTAGCTAAAGAACTTGGCTTTGAATAAGACCTCTGCCACTTACCTTGGATAACTAAGTTAAATTCTCTGTACCTCATGTTTCACTTCTGCAAAACTGGGAGAATAACAATAATAAACTAACAATTATTAAACACTAGAAACAACAACCAATCAGTGTTAGCTGTTGTTATTATATTGTTATTACTGTCACCTTGGAATATGTCCAGATCCTAATTATAATCCAACCTCATTATATTTCTCCCCATGTACATGCTATCAAGCCACCATAAAGACAAGGTATAATGACCTTTACTTACGGAACTCTTTGTTGTAAAAATCAACATGAAACACTTTAATGCTGACTTAGCAGTAAAGATAATGTAAGCTACTAAACAGACTCAATTTTTCCAGGAATCCTACTTCAAAGCATCCCTTCTGGGGCAGTTATCAGAGGTACAAAGAAAAGACACCTCCATATTATTTGCAGGTGGGAGACTGCATATGTCACCAACTAAGCATGGAAGCGTTTGAGAATGATAAAATCAATTCCAGCTTTGCAGTCATGTAAATAAGGCATTAAAGGAAGCATTTCTGAAGAAACGTTAATGCCCAACGATGTTCATTAAATGAAAAGCCACTTTCAAAGGTAGGTGTGGTACATGTCTTTAATCTCAGCACTCAGGAGGCAGAGGCAGGAAGATTTCTATGAGTTCAAGGGTAGGGAGCTGCAAGCCAGCGAGGGCAACATAGCGAAGCCTTATCTCTCTCACACAAAAAGATGTCATAAACCTAGACTATTTAAACACAGAGACAATCATTCAGAAAATTCACAGCTGAATAAGGGGAACCTGGAATCGCATCAATGTGTCCTAAACTTTTACTTTGGTTTGAGCCTAAAATGAATCCCCATAATAAAGATAAAAATTGCTATTCTTCAATTTCCTTAGTATGGAAAGAAAAACTAAAAGAAATTTCCCAGTTGAAAAGCAAATGTACATAGATGGTTGTGGAGAGGGATCTGCAAGTAAGGGTACTTGCTGTCAAGGCTGACTTTAGTCTCTAGGACCTGTGTGGTAGGAAAGAACTGACTCCCAAAAGTTATCTTCTGGCTTTCACATGCATTCCTGAGCACACATGCACCCAAACACACACACACACACACACACACACACACACACACACACACACAAGAAATAAAATAACACATAATAAAACAATTTAATGTATATAAGTATAGAGGCAACTGCATGGATGAGCACCTCTAATGAGCTTCAGAATACATGCCAGCACTGGCAAATTACAGCCACTTGTTTTAGCAGCACTGGAAAGACACATCTTTGGCCCACAGTTAAGGGGAAGAGCGCTTAGTCTATCAGTTTTGCTGGAAGAACTTTGTTTTTTAAGGAAAAGAAGACAATACACATAGTCCACAAGTTAAATCAAGTGAAGTAACAGATTTAGCAAATCCTTACACTTCTTCAATACCCTAAATAGAATACAAGTTACAAAGGTTAGAACTCAGTGTCATGTAGCTATGTAGAAGAAACGTTTTTCATAACCTTTTGACTTTTAGTTATTTTTTGGATGGGTTGCACAAGGAACCCTATTTCACTGGTTTGAGACAGGGTCTCACTGGGAAGCCTATCCTGGCCTCAAACTTATGGTCCTCCTGTTTCAGTTTGCCAAACACTGGGTTACAGGCAAGAAGTACCACATCCAGAAAAACTTTATTACAATGTCCTCTGCCTCCTTGTCAAACAAAATTATCTGAAGAGATTGTTGATTGACCACCTGGTAGTTTATTCTCCATTGTTCTATGATGCCAAGGAAAGATTCATCCTAGTTGATGCGATTTGACCCCACATTGAGGGTGAAGAATCAATGACATATGTACTGGCTGGTTTTGTGTCAACTTGACACAAGCTGGAGTTATCACAGAGAATGGAGTTTCAGTTGAGAAAAATGCCTCCATGACATCCAGCTGTAAGGCATTTTCTCAATTAGTGATCATGGAGGGAAGTCCCCTTGTGAGTGGTACCATCTGTGGGCTGGTAGTCTTGGGCTCTATAAGAAAGCCAGCTGAGCAAGCAAGCCGGTAAGAAACATCCCTCCTTGGCCTCTGCATCAGCTCCTGCTTCCTGCCTTGCCTGAGTTCCAGTCCTGACTTCTGTTAGTGATGAACAGCAGTGTGGAAACGTAATCTAAATAAACACTTTCCTCCCCAACTTGCTTCTTGTTCATAATGTTTGTCCAGGAATAGAAACTCTGACTAAGACAGCATATGTAAAGGGATTAGGCACAATAAACCCTTTAGGCCTGGCTTAAGCAATTGATGTACATAGACGTAGCTCTTAGGTAGTGTCTTAGTTAGGGGTTCCATTGCTGTGAAGAGACACCAGGACCAAGACAACTCTTATAAAGGACAACATTTAATTGGGGCTGGCTTACAGATTCTGAGGTTCAGTGCATTGTCATTATTATGGGAAGCATGGCAGCATCCAGGCAGGCATGGCTCTGAGAACCTGAGAGTTCAACATCTTGATCCAAAAGCAAACAGGAGAAGACGGACAGGAGCTAGGAGGAGGGTCTCAAAGCTCATCTCCACAGTGACACAGTTCCTCCAACAAGGCCACACCTCCTAATAGTGCCACTCCCTGGGCCAAGCATATTCAAACCATCACAGGTAGGTACACCTGAAATCCATTCTGCCTGTCCTGTGGATTATGCCCTAGCATCTAAAAATGTTGTTTATCTTTCATTGTCAGAAAACTGCTTGTCTGTATGATACTAACAGTTTAGCTATAAGACATGTCAAAAACACAATGTCAAGAACACAATGATCAGCTACTAGGTTTTCCAGAAACACTGACAAAAAGAGTAAAACTATTTTAAAATTAAGTAACCATGTACAGATTTTAAAATAACTAATACCTGCCAATCTTACAAAGGCTTACATAGTTATTTGTATATAAACTGAGTAACAAGTGGAATGACACAGAACTGTGTAGAAGTTACTTTTAAAACAAAATTAAACGTTTTAGTTGAGTAGTGTAGAAAACAGAATAACAACTTTTGAAACACCTTTTAAGTGTTTAAGATATGAGGAGGTCAGCTTTGTACCTCGTGTGTAATGAAACCTTTTCACAGGGGGAAGGAGGGTCTCTGCAGGCCCTTCACTATCCATTTTAAGCAGTTACCAGTTGCTTGGAGGAGCCAGTAGCTAAAGAAAAATAGTAGCAGGGTCAAATAGAGACTCTATCATTTCTAACAGTGCATCTGTGCCAATGGGAAGAATTTTATTGTTACTTCCCCTTAATCCACAATCTCAACAAATTGTCTTGCTCACCCAGTCAGTTATCTTAGGCTATTCAAAGGGAATCAAGGCTTGTTCTGGCCTGCTGTGCTTGTTGCTCAAGCTGGCTTTGGCTAGAGGCAGCCTTGTAATTGTCTCTCCTTCAGTCACATCTGGCTGCTACAAAGACTACTACTGAGTAACAGCACTTGTTGGTTATTTTGCATAATGTGCAAAGTTTCAGTTCTCAGATGTCCATACTTTTAATCAGGTACACAGGGAATTACAGGGAGTAACATCAATTCAAAATAGTTGCTTACAAAGCTGTCATGTAAGGACTATGACACAAACTGATCCTTAAATGAACCTTGGCTTTTTAAGACAATTTCCTAAGTAATCAAAGGCTGAAACACAAACAGCAGAAAGCATGAAACACTTAAAAATAAACTAAAATCTTGTCTTAAGTTTATCACTTAGAACAAATTGGTTTCTTTTGGAAGATGGCAGGCAGCCATTTGTGGAACATGCATATGAGTAGTCCTCAACAGACAAATACCAGACAAAGCACACTTACTACTTTTAAAAGAACATCTCAGATCCACCCACCATACAGTACAAGGTAAGCAAGTGAGGTTAAAGCAACTGCCCTTTTAGTAAGAATAGCTAGATGCGTTTAGAAAGATTGAAAAAAATAAAAACTTACAAACCTGATTGAAAAGTGTGTCTCTTAAACCATCGACATACACAGAGATGAGAGCAAGACACAGAACAATCACATTTTAAAACTAATGAGCAGCTCAAAATACTGAGATGTTAGTCTCAGGAAAGAGTCATCAAAACTAGACAGTGTGAGACACAAAGAAAGCATTCAGAGAAACTGGAATTTATGAGAAAGTTTTCTTTCAATTTAAAAAACATTATTCTAGATACATGAATTTGAGATAAATTATGAGGTTTGTGTGCCTTTTATCTTGAAATGATAAGACTGTAACAGAAAGTTTGTAATGTCTGACCCCACAGTAAACATTTTGTCAGATTTGAATTCTCCCCACCTCCTTTTATCCCTTCCTCCTTCCCTTCCTATATCCTTCATAATAAAGAAAATGGCCTGCCTGTGAGTCTTTGATTTCTTCTTCCTCTTCTTCTTCTTCTTTTTTTTTTTTTTTTTTACAGGTAGCTTTCTGAAATCTTACGTGATAGGGGCCACATTTTATAGGATGGACACAATTAACTAAACTTTTGTAAGTAATAGTTTAGTTGTTGCTCATGAAACATAACAAGTACAGAGTCACTGCAGAAGGAAGAAGATAGCATTAAATTTTCAAACACAAAAATACTTAGCATTAAGCACAGTCTATTATGATATCAAGTTTTTCAAAAGACAAGTTTCAATACTCAAAAAAATAACTCTTTGAACCAAACAGAAAAACTGATGAAATGCTAGGCAAAAGAGAAGAAATCTCATTGTCTTTTTTCAAAAAGGCAAGGAATAAAAAGCAAGCTTTCAATAACCCAATGATGACAGACTAAATCTAGCATTAGCCTCTTGGGTAGTATTGTTTTTATTGGAACAGAGGTGACTAAAATTTTTTGCTTGTTTTTTTTGTTTTGTTTTGGTTTGGTTTGGTTTTTGGTTTTTCAGGACAGGGTTTCTCTGTATAGCCCTGGCTATCCTGGAACTCACTCTAGACCAGGCTGGCCTTGAACTCAGAAATCCGCCTGCCTCTGCCTCGAGTCTTAGCAAGCACCAAGTAGCTTTCCTTAGCCCAGGCACTGCTATGTAGAGTAGACAAGCCCCTGCCAGGCTGGCCCACTGACTCCTTCACTCTTCTCCATCTATTATTGATTTGCAATGTAAAATTTCTTCACCAGATACTCTAACTTTTCCAGACTTCCTTTCTTTAGTGTGTTATAAGTAATGCAATACTTTGCTACTTCTGGGGGGAGCAGGGAGAGAGATGCAGAAAAGACAGAGCAAACCTTTACCATTCAAAAAACTTTCACTGGAGAAAAAAGAACTCATTTGCTCATGGGATGTTTTTTTTCCCCATTTATTTTTCCAATGAAAACTTCTGAGACCACTTCCCCTTTGGAAAATACATCTGGTTTCTGCTGCATTGTCCCACGCTGAGATTCAAATGAAATTAGCTCCTCTACCAATTATTTTGTTTTAATAGAGGCTGCCTGTAGTAGGACCTACAGGCACGAGTAACAGGCTGGTTTTGATCACACACACACACACACACACACACACACACACACACACATCTTTTTGTATTAAATGATCCTTAGGGTTCCTCTGAGACCTGTTTTCTAATTCCCACATCAAGGAGACTAAGAACAAGGGGAAAAGAACATTAACAAAATATGTTATATTTTAATTTGATACTAATACATATTTGTCTTAACAAAGAATAATATCTTTTAGTAACTACTTCAGACAAAGTCTAGCCTGTCTCAACATCCTCAAAACACATATGTGTTAGGTGAAACACCTCAAAAATATTTCTTTATAAAGATAAATCCTAAAACTAATATCATTTGACATTTTGACTTCCAAAGCAGTTCAGATTTTTTTATATATATGTACTTAATAAAAAGGTGGGTTTAGCTATCTTTAGGTTATTGAAACTAAATTCTGTAACCAGATTTTCCTTCAACCTGGAGTTTCCTTAATAATTAGCATTTGAAAGTATAAGACTCAAATCATTTTAAAAGGTATGTTTAAGATTCACATTTTAATTACTTTTAGATAAGCCTGACAGGTAAAACCTAGGAACCAGTTTTTTTTTTTTTTTTAATTGCTAAATTTAAATTTCTGGACCCCTTGGATTTTAGCTTGAAAAAAGTAGACACAGAAGCACCTATTCTTATATAGTCCAGAATTACCATGAAGATCTGAAGATGTTGATAGACACAAATACTCAAATATTTTAAAATGCACGTCAATCATGTTTATTGGTACGCACTCTGAGTTGAAAGATAAATACAAAACTGAAGTGACCAGAATTTTCTCTTCAGGAATCCCTGGAGCAGAGATTGGTTTTGGTCTCATTACTGTCTTACACATCATCCTAAGTGTATAAAAGACTGGTCAGGTGGGGGACAGAGTAGTAAAGATTTAATATTTTCATAGTTACATAAAGCATGACAGATCTTAATGTTGCCACCTAAGGGTCCTGATCAGGTTCATTTTCTCTGCCAGCTAAGAATTAAAAGGCAGAAAAATCTGGAGCACTACGACAGAGAAATTGTCAACACAGAAGATAGAATCAGCTGGTAAAGAAAGGCTTTGAAGAAATAAGAGAGGCATGCAGGCACACGTGCACACACACACACACACACACACACACACACACACAGACACACACACACACACACACAGAGCAAGCATACCAAAAGAGCTTCTAAAAAGCAGAGGGGGATGCTAAAGCCTGAAAATACAATCTGTCCTCCAGAGCTTGTTTTTCAAGTCTTTGAAAGTCTTTCTACCCTAATTTAAGGTTAGTGGCTGATTAGCACACAACCCTTCCGTAAATGTCCTTGTGAACATGAACATTGAACTTCTTGTTGAACTTCTTAGATCAGATCTTCAGCAGGAGATCTTACTGGTGGTGGAATTGTCCTTCAGGCCTCTGGTTTCATTTTTTCCTTTCTCTCCCCCCACCCCAACTTCTCCTAGATCCTACCCAACTGGCTTTCCACCCAACTTCATCTCTGTCTCTTTCTTTGTGTAAACCAACAAAATGAAAATCAAAACAAACAACAAAAAGACAATAATGGTAAAACAAAAAGTAATCAGCCAACACAGAGCAGACTCTCTGTTTTGTGAACTTTGCTTTAAGATGCCAGGCTTTTGTTTTAGATCTGGAGAGTGAGGAAGTAATCTTGGAAGTTTGTCAATTTTATTACCTAGTCATGTGCTTTCTCCCTGTCTGTTTATTAGGGAAATTGTTTAACTCTAAATCTGTCTTCACCACCCTTGTTTCTCTATCCCAAATAGTTTCATAGAATCCAAAGGCATAAGAGAACTCTTAAAAGTTCCTGTCACATAGTGAATACCCTGTAATCATGCAACAAGATGGCAAATTTGCTCAAAAGACCTTCCAAATTGATAAGGACTGCTCTACAAATGGCATTATTGTTAGATTATGGGTCTGTTGAGTTAAGACATGCATTACTGTACAAAGTCAAGCAAGCCATGTTCCATCCTAGAGCTGTCAGGCCTCTTCTGCAAAAGTTGAAACAGGGAAAATAGCAAGACCAAGACAACAGATATACAAACGTTCCCTGAAGCCCCAGAACAGTCAGATTCTCAATGCCTTTAAGATTTCTCTGCTTGAGATGGAAGGAAAGGCCTCCAGAGACTGCCCCACCTGTGGATCCATTCCATATACAAGCACCAAACCCAGACACTACTGCAGATGCCAAGAAGTGCTTGCTGACAGGAGCCTGATATGAATGTCTCCTGAGAGGCTCCTCCAGAGCTTGGCAAATACAGAGGTGGATGCTCGTAGCCAACCATTGGACTGAGCATAGGGTCCTCGATGGAGGAGTTAGAGAAAGGACAGAAGGAACTTCAGGGGTTTGCAACCCCATAGAAAGAACAACAATATCAACCAACCAGACTCCCCAGAGCTCCCAGAAACTAAACCACCAACCAAACAGTACACATGAAGGGTCCCATTGCTCCAGCTGCATATGTAGCAGAGGATGGCCTTGTCAGACATCAATAGGAGGAGAGGCCCTTGGTCCTGGGAATACTCGATGCCCCAGTGTAGGGGAATGCCAGGGCAGGGTAGGCAGGAGTGGGTGAGCAGGTGGGTGAATACCCTTATAGAAACAGAAGGAGGGAAGATGGGATAGGGGGTTTCTGGAGGGGAAACTAGGGAAAGGGGATAACATTTGAAATGTAAATAAATAAAATATCCAATAAAAAAATTTCTCTGGTCTACTTCCAAGCTTACTGTCTGTCTCTATTTTACAATAATATTCTAATTTTGTTCAACAGAAGAACACAAAGTCAGTCATCTTATGGAAAGCCTTCTCCCCAGAAGGTTCAAAAGAACCTCAAAGTAAGGTTAACCTAATAATTTAACAACTTGGTTCTGTCTCTAAAACATCCCAATATTTCTGGCCTTGAAAGTCGCTAGTGCTGAGCTTTTATATCAGCAATTCTCACAGTGGGTCTCCCTGGTCTACCAGTATCTCCATCATCTCGGACTTTTACAAGGGATTCAACTTCTCCAACACGTCTCTTAGCTTGACCTCAAGAATCTGAAACTCTCAAAGTAGAGTCTAGCGATTTTCTATTTTACTAGGCTTGTCAGGTGATTCTAACACATACAAACAACATTTGAGTTGCACTGCCTTATAGGAAGCTATTTTTCATTTAATGGTTCTCGATGGTTTTGTATGTTGGTGCATTCTTAAAATACCAGCACTGTGGAGGCTGAGGAAGAAAGATGGTGTATTAGAGGCCAACCTGGGCATAAAGAGTGTGAGAGTCTACCTCTACAAACAAACAAGAAACAGTCGAGGATGGGAGAAGATTAATTTCCAAAGTAGCTGGTCTAGAGCTCAGTAGTACAGTTCTTGCCTAGCATGTGCTAGCACAGAAAATAAAATAAATAAAATAAAATAAAATAAAATAATAAATAAGGCTGAAAGGAAAAGGAGAGGAAAATGATAATAGAATATATTATGTTGTATTTTTAGAAAAGGACTTTTCTGACAGGATAAAGTAAAATCGGTGAGATTTTATAATTACAGTTTGCTGTATTGACTGGTTGGTTGCTGTCTGGCTTGAGTTTGGTCATGCAGGAGGTTTAGAAGCTGACATTCCAGTACTCAGAGTCTCTGCATCCACAATATGTCATGTGCTTTGAAAGAAGTACAGTTTAGGTAGCAGGCACACAGTCAAGCTTTCAGCCTACAAGAAAGCAGATACTTTCTTTTTTTCCTTTCTGAAATGAGTCTTTGCCAGTCACCTCTAACAAAGGAGTAGCCAAGACCTTTTCCAGAGAGGCAACTGGTTTTAGGCCATAGAAATCAATCCTTTTGTTGTTTTCAAAGAAACCTGCTCTTCATGCAGCCTACACAAACTGAATGACAAAGTGGGTGAGTCCAGGATTGGAAAGATAAAACTTTATTTGTTGATTTTTGACCTATTGATGAAACAATGGAACAAAGAAAAGGCTTGTTTGTATAAGCGCAATAAAAACACAATAATGTTAGTCATGCAAGCAGAAGAAAATAGGAGAGGCTTAATGTGATAAATTACATCTAGTCACCACATTAGAGATTAAAATATTCTGATTAAGCAAACACTAAAAGGCCTAGAAGAAAGAATAAAGGGAGGAGTGTTAACTTCAGATGTAGAAAACAATGGGCCCTTCTATCTGGAGTGCTATACAGAAAGGCTGTCAGCTGCTGCCTGAGCCAACTGTGAGCTCTCATTAACATACGACAGTGCACAGATAGAAGGAAAAAACTGACTCCTTAAGGTTTTTCTCTACCAAGTGTAGGCTGTGATAAAAAGTTTTTGCTATGACAAATACTAGTCATATTTTCTCTCATATGTGGAATCCAGATTCTAATTGTTATGTATGTATATTTATGAAAAAAATATGTGCACATAAAAGCCAGGAAACTATAAATGGGTCTATGACAGGAGAAAAAGAGGCCTTAAGGGAAGAGATCTAGAATGGTATGTCAATGGAAGAGGAATTCTGTGGGAGAAAGGTTACAGTGGAGACAGGGTACAATAAAATAGGGAGGGGTGGATCAAGAAAAACTAAATACGTATGAAAATGCCATAGGAAATCTGTTACTTCTGTACATATTTTATTTTATTTTGCTTTGTTTTTTCAAGACAGGATTTTTCTGTGTAGCCTTGAAATTCACTTGATCTATAGATCAGTCTGGCCTCAAACTCACAGAGATCTACCTGTCTCTACCTCTTGAGTGCTCAGTTCAAAGGCATGTGCTACCATCATCACTGGGCTGTATACACATTTTGGAAAAAATTTAATTCCCATCCTCCCAGCCCCATCTCCCATCTGATATGATAGGCACTTGCCTTTAAAGTCCAGAATTCAGGAGAAAGAGGTAAGCTAATCTCTTTGAGCTCAAGGGCAGACTGATCTACATTGCAAATTCCAGGCCAGCCAAGGCTACACAGTTAGACTTTATCTGATAATAATAGGAATAATGATAATAATAACAATAACCTCGCACTTTATTACAAAAAAAAAAAATCCTATGCTCAAATCTCTGTACAATCCTGTACATTGTTTTCTCTTGTGAGCATATGAACTCTTTTATTCTGCTTTCTGCCCATGTGTCTGTGAATGTATTTCTCTAGTTGGGTTTGCATCCTAAGATTTGTTGCCCTAACTTTCAAAGGGGTACTCAGTCATCGATGGTTCTTAAGCAACGGAGAAATGGTAGACTTAATATTTACAACTGCTGCTAGGCCTGTGTGAACAGTAACTTTTTCATAGTATCTTTACAAGGAACTTCCAGCAACTGAGATGAAGCTGATAGATTGGAACTGTTTCAACAACAGCATTGCTGGAGGGGGAAGTGATGTCATGTGCTGACACAGTTGTCTGTGGCTTAGCTACATTTACAGTGATGAAACAATTATATTCTAAAGTTAAAAATGAGGAAATTCACTGACTCAACACTTCCAGAGCTCCATGGCAGTAGTGATAAGCAAAAGTTGTTGCCAAGTGGTTTAAGAATGGAAAGATGAAGGTGTCCTGGAGTGCATGTCTAAGGATATGCAAGGCCCACGAGTTGATATTCCCAGCACCAACAGTTTAAAAATAAAAAATGTCCATGAAGCAGAATGGCTTCGAAAAAGTAAGAGTGCTCAACGAATGTGTCCCAAGGATAATTCTGCCAGGGGCAATGTGCTCACTCCTCTAGCTCTATGTAGCAATATGCATTTTGGTAGAAAAACGTAGCTAATTTGAAAGTTAAAATTGGCCTTGTCTTAACAAATATTTCTTACTTGTTCATCATATACTTTGGAGATTGTACTTCTTTAGAATGTGTGTGTGTGTGTATGTGTGTGTGTGTGTGTGTGTGTGTGTGTGTGTGATTTTAGGTAGGTAGATAATAATATGATTCCTCATGTTTTTTTCAGATATCCCTACTGTTATTTTACCCTCCTTTCTTCTGTCTCCCCTGCTATCTCCTCTTTGTTTCTCCTATCCCCATCCTCTTCCACCCCAAGCAATGGTCCCTTTTTAGTTAGTTTCCAGGTTTCAGGTTATATACTAAAATCTGAAGATTTGGAGCTCGGAACTTCAGATGAGAAAACAGGCAATTTTTATATTTCTGGGTCTGAGTTACTTCATTTAGTATGATTATGTCTAGTTGCATCCTTTTACCTGTGAAGTTCATGTTTGTTTGTTTTTTTTTTCTTTGTGGCTGAACAGTGTTGCTTAGTGTTTATGAAGCACATTTTCATTATCTACACATCAATTGAAAGAAATGGAGGTTGTTTCCATTTCCTAGCTCTTGTAGTAGAGTTAACAGCAAACATGACTGAGTGAGTACCTGTAGACTAAGTTGTTGAGTCCTTTATGAATATGCTAAGTAGTGGTACAAGCTAGGTCATGTGGTGTATTTATGTTTAGCTTTCTAAGGTACCTCCACACTGATTTCCAGAGTGCCAAGAATAATTTGTAATCTCATCAACAGTGAATCAGAGTTTCCCTTCTGTCAGATCTTCTCTAGCATTTGTTGTCAGTTGTTCTGTTGCTTTTGGCCATGCTCATTGGGGAAGATGACATTTCAAAGTTGTTTTGGTTTGCATTTCCCTAATTCCTAGAGATGAAGAACATTTTTTTTTTTGCAACATTTCTTAGTCATGTTTACTTATTCTTTTGAAAACCCTGTGTTCAGGTCTCAGATCCACTTTTTTGGATCAGTCATTGGTTTTGTGATTTGTTGTTTTTGAGTTCTCTATGTTTTCTGGGCATTAATCCTCTATCAGATGTATAACTGGCAGATTCTCTCTCTCTCTATGGACTTCCTTATCAGTGAATTGATTTTCTTCAGCTGTGCAGAAGCTTTTTAGTTTGATAAGGTCCAACTTGTCATTTTTAGGCCTCAATTCCTGAGCAAATGGATTTCTATTCAGAAAGTTCTTCCATGAAGGGCACTAGCTATTTTCTTCCAGCACTTTCAGTATTTAAGCTTCCATGTTTGTGTCACTGATCCATTTGTAGTTAGTTTGTATGTAAGGTGATAAGTAGGTGTCTACTTTCATGCTTCAATATATGGACATCCAGTTTCCTAGAGCCATTTATCAAAGATGCCTTCCCTTCTCCAGCTTAGGTTTTAAGCATCTGTTTCAAATATTAGATGGATATAATTACATGTACTAATGCTTTGGTATTTGATTTTGTTCCATTGGTCTATATGTCTGTTTTTGTGCCAATACCATTTTGTTTTTATTACTATGGCTGGATATCTTGAGATCTGGGATGGTATCCCTCCCATGTTGCTCTTTTTGCTCAGGATTCTTTTGGCTATGCAGTCTTTTCTGGTTCCATATGAAGTTTAGGATAGTTTTTGTTGTTGTTGTTGTTGTTGTTGCATAATTTTGTGAAGGAAGATATGGGAACTTTCATTAGGATTGCATTGAATCTGTAACGGCCTTTGGTAGATGGTCGTTTAGAAATATTAATACTAATTCATGAGTATGCAATGCCTTTCAAATTTCTAGTATCTTTATTTCTACAGCAATTTAAAGATTTCAATGTAGAAGTCTTTCATCTCTTTAGTTAGGTTTATTTCTAAATATTTGCTTTTCTTTTATGTTATTGTGAATGAGAGTATTTCTATGATCTATTTCTCTGTATGCTTCTTGTTGGTACATAAAAAAGCTATGGATTTTTTTTTCAAGTTGAGTTTTAGTCCTGCAGAATTGCTAGAATTATTGACCATTTATATTGGTTTCTGGTTGAATTTTTGGGATCTCTTATGTATAAATTCATGCCATCTGAAAACAGGAATAGTTTGATTTGTACTTTTCCTACTTGTCTCTCTTCAATTTCTCTTTTTTGTTCTATTGATCCAGCTACTGCTTTGAACATAATATAGAAGGAGTTGAGAATGTCCCTTCTGCTTTCCTCTACCCTCACACCTAGGTTGTAGATCTTCTATGGAAGTCTGGTAGAATTCTGTTGTGAATCCATCTGGGCTTGGACTATTGTTATTTGGAAGATTTACTAGTGTTTCACTCTCATTTGTTAAGGATTTGTTTAACTTGTTGATGTCTTCATGGATTAATGTTGGTGATTTGGCAGAATCTAATAAATTTTTCCATTTCTTTCAGGTTTTCCAACCTAATGGAATACTGTTTTGTTTTGTTTTTTTAATTATTCTTTTTTAACATTCTGAATTTCTTTGGTGTCTTTTGTAATGTCCCATTTTTATTTCTGACTTAACAGAATACTGTTTTGTTTTGTTTTAAGTAGTCCCTTTGAATATTCTGAATTTCTGGTGTCTTTTATAATGTTTCTGTGTTTCTTTCTGATTCTGTTAATTTGGGTCCTCCCTTTCTTTCTTTGGTTAGCTGAGTTTCATATATCAATCTTGTATATCTTCTCATAGAAGCAGCCCTTAGATTCATTGATTCTTTGTAGTTTTTCCCTTTTTTGCATTTCATGAATTTCTGCTCTAAGTTTTAGTATTTCTTGATGTCAATCAGCTTTAGGTTTAGCTTGCTCCTGTTTTTCGAAATATTTGAGTGTGTCATTAAGCTATTTATTAATTTATGCTCTTTCTGATTGTTTAATGTAGACACTTAGTGTTATGAATTTCCCTCAAAAGGACTGCTTACCATGTACTAAAATGGATTTCTTAAGTAGTATTTTCATTTCCAGGAATTTTTTAAAAAAATTTTCTTGGTTTCTTACTTGACCCATTTATCTATCAATGAGTACTTTACTCTCCATGAGTTTATGTACAGATTCGTTTGCTGTCAGCTTTAAGTTTTATTGTACTGTTGTCATATAGGATACATAGAGTTGCCCAGTCTTCCTGAATCTGTTATTTGCTTTGTTTCTCAGGTTGTGGTTTATTTTAATGATGCTTCTATGTGATGCTGAGTAGAACATGTGTTTTTTGGCGTTTGGGTAACATATTCTGTAGATTTCTATTAAGTCTGTTTGATATATGATAATTTTTTAATTCTGATATCTTTCTGTTTAGTTTTTTTCAATGGGTTGAAGTTAACCTTTGTCTTTAATTCTATTTGTACACTTTTTATGAAATTGGGTGTGCCACAGTTCGGTGCACAGCTCTGGGTATGTATGTAGGGTCTGAGCAGAATTTTAGAGATTGTGGTTGGTGTTGAGAGGGCTATAAAATCTAAGCCTGGGCACTGGAAGTGGGACTCAGGCCAGATTCAGGGGCTGGTGCATGGAGGGAGATATCAGATAGATGAACTTAGCTAGACCTTAGTAATTAGTGGTTGTATTAATATGGCTGTGCAGGAGAACTGAATGTTAGGACTATCTTTGAAAAATGCTGCTATTGTGTTCTTACGATAGGATCTAGAATGTCCCTGAAAACATTTGGCAAAATTGATTTGACCCTATTATCCTTACATGTTGTGTCAGCATCTAATCTGTGGAGATACATAGCTCCGCTTTTACAGCTGCATTAGTATGTTACCCATTGGCAAACTCCAAACCACTCCACCCACCACTTACTCAAGGACAGACATTACATCCGTCTACTGACTATTCATTATTCAGGTGCAGAGCATAAGCCAAATAAACCCTTCCTCCCCAATTTGCTCTTGGTCCTGAAGTATCATCATAGCCAGAGTAACCCAAACTGAGATACAAGGACTGGTGGGTAGCTCATTTATTTACAGTGCTTACTGCTATTGTAGAAAAATATGGTTCAAACCAGAGCATAAACACTGAGCAGGATGGAAAGTGAATAATAAGTAAAAAGATAAAATAAAATTTTAAAAAAGAAAAGAAAAATGGGTTCAATTCCCAGAACTCACTTAAGCAGTTCGATTTTCAGAAATCCTCTTTTGACCTGTGTGGCCTTTGCACACATATGGAACATATACATACACTCAGGCATATACACACACATACAAATTTAAATAAAATAAATATTTTTAAACAATAAAACGTAAACAAGATAAATTAACTGAAAGAGGGAAAATCCAAATTAATAAAGTTCAAAATGAATAGAGGAACATAACAACAGATAGTGAAGAAATTCAGAGATTCAAGACAACTTCTACTACACATGGTAATAAATGCTTTTATTCCCAGCACTAGGGAGGCAGAGGCAGGGAGATCTTTGTGAGTTCCAGGCCAGCCCAATCTATATAACAATAACACATTTCTTTACATTTTTCCATTAAATTGGAAATTTTACATAGAAATACATATTTCTACATGCCTTTATCTATCAAAGTAGAAACAAAATAAAGTAGACAATTTAAGCAAACCTATAACAACCAATGAGTAATTAAAATTGTCCCTATCTGAGCAACAGAGATGGATTAGCAGTTAAGAGCAGTGTGTTGTTCTTCTAGAGGACTGGGGCTTGGTTCCTAGCAACATGTTATACAGCACACAATCACCGGGAACTTCAGCTTCTCAAATATCAGTGTGTCTGTCCCCAGTAGGTGCCTGTACTCATGAGAAAAATCCTCTCTTCCACAAACATACATCCAACTCAAAATAGTAAATAAATAACTTCCAACTAAAGAAAAGCTCAGCATCAGATGGATTCAGCCAGAATTCTAACAGACCTTAAATGAACTAACATCAGCACTCTTCAAATTATTCTGAAAAAAAAAACCAAGAAGAAATTTTCTAAACTCTTTTAACAAAAGCAGTATTACCCTGATACCAAAAGCAAATGACGATCCAACAGAGAGAGAGAGAAAGAGAGAGACAGAAATGAATTATAGGCCAATCTCCCTGATGAGCACAAACCCAATTTGATCAAGTTGTTTTTTTCCAGTGATTTGGGGATTGCTTGACATATGTAAATTAGGAAAAATAATTCATCACATAGATAGATTCAAGGATGAAAATCATATAATCATTTCCATTGATGCAGAAAAAACCTTTGACAAAAGCCAGCATCCTTTCATGCTAAAAATCCTAGAGAAAGGAGAGATGAAGGGGACATAAATCAACATGATAAAGAATATATACGGCAAGCTGATAGCCACAATTATATTAAGTGGAGAAAAATGCCAAGCATCCCACAAATATTGTGAACAAAACAGGCTTTCTACTTTTACCACCTGTGATGGTTTGTATATGCTCTGCTCAGGGAGTGGCACAATTACAAGATATGGCCCTGTTGGAGTAGGTGTGTCACTGTGGGTATGGGATTTAATACCCTAGTCCTAGCTTCCTGAAAGTCAGCATTCTGTTAGCAACCTACAGATGAAAATGTAAAACTCTGGACTGCTCCTGTACCATGCCTACTTGGATGCTGCCATGTTCCCACCTTGATGATAATGGACTGAATCTCTGAACCTGTAAGCCAGCCACAATTAAATGTTGTCCTTATAAGAGTTGCCTTGGTCATGGTGTCTGTTCACAGCAGTACAACCCTAAGACACAACCTCTGTTCAATATAGTGTTTGGAGGCCCAGCCAGAACAATAAGAAAAAAGAACATCAAAGCCTTATAAGTAGAAATGAAATATTAAAAATTAACACACCAAAATCAATAGACTTCTTTTTTGTTTTTCTTATAAGAACATTTAATAATGGCTGGGTTACAAGTTCAGAGGTTCAGTTCATTATCATCAAGGAAGGATCATGGCAGCATTCAGGCAGGTATGGTTCAGGAGGAACTGAGAGTTCTACATCTTGTTCCAAAGACAAGCAGGAGAAGACTGGCTTTCAGGCAGCTTGTTTTGTTTTGTTTTGTTTTGTTTTGTTTTTGGATATTTACTTTACTTACACTTTGGTTTTGGATATTTACTTCATTTACATGTCAAATGTTTTCCCCTTTCAAGGTCTCCCCTTCCCATTATCTCATCCCCTCTCCCCCTGCCTCTATGAGGGTGCTCCCCCACCCACCCACCCACCCACTCCTGTCTTCCCTCCCTAGAATTCCCCTACTCTGAGTCATCTAACATTCACAGGCCCAAGGGCCTCTCCTCCTGCTGATGTCCAACAAGGCTCTTCTCTGCCACATATATGGCCAGCACCATGGGTCCCTCCATGTGTATTCTTTGGTTGGTGGTCCAGTCTCTGGGAGCTCTGGGAGGAGGGGGTTTGGCCAGTTAACACTGTTGCTCCCTCCATGGGGCTGCAAACCCCTCAGCTCCTTCAGTCCCTTCTCTAATTCCTCCATTCAGTACCTCACGCTCAGTCCAACTGTTGGCTGCAAGCTTCTGCCTCTGTATTTGTCAGGCTCTGCCTGAGGTCTCTGGAGGCAGCTTATCATGCAAGCACTTCTCAGCATCCACAATGATGTCCAGGTTTGGTGGCTATATATAGGATGTATCCCCAGGTGGGGCAGTCTCTGGATGGCCTTTCCTTCCATCTCTGCTCCACACTTTGTTGCCATATTTCCTCCTGTGAGTATTTTGTTCACCCTTCTCAAAAACATTGAAGCATCCACATTTTGGTCTTCCTTCTTCTTAGGCTTCACATGGTCTGTGAATTGATTCTTGAGTAGTCTGGACTTTTGGGCTAATATCCACTTATCAGTGAGTACTTACCATGTTTATTCTTTTGTGACTGAGTTACCTCACTCGGGATGATATTTTCAAGCTCCATCCATTTGCCTGTGTATTTCATGAAGTCATTGTTTTTAATAGCTGAGTAGTATTCCATTGTGTAAATGTACCACAATTTCTGTATCCATTCCTTTGTTGAGGGACATCTAGATTGTTTCCAGCTTCTGACTATTATAAATACGGCTGCTATGAACATAGTGGAGCATGTGTCTTTATTACATGTTGGAGCATCTTCGGCATATATGCCAAGGAGAGGTATAGCTGGGTCCTCAGGTAGTACTATGTCCAGTTTTCTGAGGAACTGCCAGACTGATTTCCAGAGTGGTTGTACCAGCTTGCAAAACTACCAGCAATGGAGAAGTGTTCCTTTTTCTTCAGATCCTAGCCAGCATCTGATGTCACTTCAGTTTTCAATCTTAGCCATTCTGAATGAAGTGAGGTGTAATCTCAGGATTGTTTTGATTTGCATTTCCCTGATGACTAAGGATGTTGAACATTTCTTTAGGTGCTTCTCAGCCATTTGAGTTTCCTCAGTTGAGAATTCTCTGTTTAGCTCTGTTCCCCATTTTTTGAATACGGTTATTTGGTTCTCTGGAGTTTAACTTCTTGAGTTCTTTGTATATACTGGATATTAGTCCTCTATCAGATGTAGGATTGGTAAAGATCTTTTCCCAATCTGTTGGTTGCCGTTTTGTCCTATTGACAATGTCCTTTGCCTTACAGAAGCTTTGCAATTTCATGAGGTCCTATTTGTCAATTCTTGATCTTAGAGCATAAGCCATTGGTGTTCTGTTCAGGAACTTTTCTCCTGTGTCCATGTATTCAAGATTTTTCCCCACTTTCTCTTCTAGTAGATTCAGTGTATCTGGTTTTATGTGGAGTTACTTAATTTATTTGTACTTGAGCTTTGTACAGGGAGATAGGAATAGATCAATTTGCATTCTTCTACATGTTGACCACCGGTTGAACCAGTGGTTGTTTGAAATGCTGTCCTTTTCCACTGGATGGTTTTAGCTCCTTTGTCAAAGATCAAGTGACCATAAGTTTGTGGGTTCATTTCTGGGTCTTCGATTCTGTTCCACTGATCTACCTGCCTGTCACTGTCCAATACCATTCAGTTTTTATCACTACTGCTCTGTAGTACAGCTTGAAGTCAGGGAAGCTGATTCCCTCAGAAGTCCGTTTATTGTTGAGAGTAGTTTTTGCTATCCTGGGCTTTTTTCTTTTCCAAATGAATTTGAGAAATGCTCTTTCTAACTTGATGAAGAATTGAGTTGAAATTTTGATTGGGATTGTATTGAATCTGTAAATTGCTTTCAGCAAGGTGGCCAATTTTGCTATATTAATCCTGCCAATCCATTAGCATGGGAGATCTTTCCATCTTCTGAGGTCGTCTTCGATTTTTTTCGTTGTTTGTGCATTTGGTGTTTTGACTATTATGTGAGGGGAGGAATTTCTTTTCTGGTCCAATCTACTTGGAGTTCTGTAGGTTTCTTGAATGTTTATGTTCATCTCTTTCTTTAGGTTAGGAAAGTTTTCTTCTATAATTTTGTTGAAGATGTTTACTAGCTCTTTAAGTTGGGAATCTTCACTCTCTTCTAAACCTATTATCCTTAGGTTTGGTCTTCTCATTGTGTCCTAGATTCCCTGGATGTTTTGGGTTAAGATCTTTTTGCATTTTGCATTTTCTTTGACTGCTGTGTCAATACACCTGAGATTCTCTCTTCTATCTCTTGTATTCTGTTGGGGATGCTTGCATCTATGATTTCTGATCTCTTTCCTAGGTTTTCTATCTCCAGAGTTGTCTCCCTTTGTGATTTCTTTATTGTTTCTATTTCTATTTTTAGACCCTGGATAGTTTTGTTCATTTCCTTTGCCTGTTTGACTGTGTTTTCTTGTGTTTTTCATAATTCTTTAAGGGATTTTTGTGTTTCCTCTTTAAGGGCTTCTAGCTCTTTACCTGTGTTCTCTTGTATTTCTTTAAGGGAGCTATTTATGTCCTTAATGTCCTCTATCATCATCATCATGAGATATGATTTTAAATCTGAGTCTTGCTTTTTTGGTGTGTTGGGGTTTCCAGGGCTCGCTGTGGTGGGAGAACTGGGTTCTGATGATGCCAATTAACCTTGGTTTCTGCTGCTTATGTTCTTTCCCTTGCCTTTGCTCTCTGGTTATCTCTGGTGTTAGCTGGTCTTGTTCTCTCTGACTGTGGCTTTTCTCTCCTGCAAGCCTCTGTGTCAGTACTCCTGGGAGACCATCTCTCTCTGAGAGGAATTTGGGTTTGGAGAGCTGTGGTACAGGGTCAGCTCTGGGATGCAGAGAGAAACCAGAATGATTGTGTCCCCAGCTCTTCCTTCGTTCCTGTGTCCTGATGGCTCTGTGAGGGACCCTCTGAGGCCAGGATTTTAACAGAAGTGGTGGTCTTGCCTGTGCTTGAAGATGTCCTAGCACTCCTGGGAGACCAGCTCTCTCCTGGCACTATTTGGGTATTGAGCCCTGTGGCACAGGATAAGCTCCCCAGCAGCAGTAGGAAAATGAAAGGCCACTCCTTGATCCCTGTGTGCACAGGTTCCAGGCTGGTCCCACTGAGCAGAGATGCTTATCTTACCCCACCCTCCACCGTTCACAAGCTTATCCACACACCTGGGAGACTAGCTCTCTCCTGGTGCTGTATAGGTATGGAGCCCTACCTACCTTGTACAGGATCAGCTTCCAGCTGCAGATAGAAACTGTAGGAGCTCAATAGCCTTCTTATGTAACAAAGACAGACTGAAAAGGAAACCAGGAAAACAATCTAATACAGAAAGATTCCCCAGGAGAAAACATAAATTTGAATAAACTTACTAAAAATGTGAAAATACTTCTGTCATAAAAATGATAAAACATTAAAGAAAAAAACTGAAGAAGACACCAGAAGATAGAGACTTCCTATGCAAATGAATTGATAGTTTTATTTTTGTGAAAATGGCCATCCTCTAAAAATCATTTTTCACAGAATCTGAAGAAAAAAAAGAAAGAAAGAAAAGAAAAAGCCTTGTATGGAAGCACAACAGCCCTAGATAAGCAAATCAATCCTAAATAGAATCATTGCTTGAGAGACTGGAGACATGGTTCAGTGTTTGAATATTTGCTACTCTCATAGAGTCTCTGAGTTTGGTTTCTAAGAAACCATGGCTAAGCACAACCACATTTAATTCCAGTTCCAGGGAATCTGATGTTCTCCCTTGTCCTTTGTGGGTACTGAATTCACATTGGGCATTTACATGCTGAACACATATGCGTAGATAAATATACAAAATATTTTATAAAGAGAGAAAGGCTTCTGTAGGTAACATCATTCCTGATTTCCTGTTATACTACAATGGTATAGTGGTAGCAGCAGCATAGTAACAGATACAAAATGACACTTAAGTCAATGGAATAGAATTAAGAACACAGATATAGATTTATTTACCTACAGTCATCTGATTTTTTTATAAAGATGTCCAAATACACATTGGAAAATATACACCATTTTTAATAAATATTAGGAGACTGAAATTTGACCCTTCCCTCTTACTCTGCACATAATCAATTCCAAATAAATCAAAGATAGCAATTTTGGAACTTTGAGACTTATAGAAGAAGGAATAGGCAGTAGTGCACTTCAGAATAGATAAGGAATTTCTGGTTAGGACCCCAGGATTCAGGAACTAGAGCCAGTGATCAAGAAGTAGGAGTTAGGCCCGCCCATGGCTCTTCCTGGTTTTCCACAAGCCTGCTGGCAGCAAGGACATTCAGCTCTGCCTTCATCCCTGGAGGCCTGACTGCACAAGGGACAACTAGGCTTGCCAACATCTGAGACAACTAGGTAGAACTCTGTCCCAGGTCCCTCGCCTGCCAGGTCCCCTTAGGCACACCCTTGCACTTCATTCTTGGCCCACAAAGCTGCCTGCATTTCCAGATGCCTACTTGCACCCAGTAAAACCCCTCCTCCCCAATCTTCTGCCTGCCAAGTACCCCTAGAGCACACCCAACAGCAGTAGACCCCACTCACGTCCTCTGTGCTCTATTTTCCAGCCCACAACACTGTTTTTATCCCAGTGGCCTGTGGGTACCAGATACAACCAGATAGCTAAAGGCCAGCATAAGAACAAGGGCCAAGGCAATACGGCACTACCAAAGCCAAGCTACGCTACTACAACAAGCCCTGAAGAGCCTAATGAGGCTGAAGCACAAGAAAATGACCTTAAATCCAATCTTATAAAGATCTTAAATAAGAAACGAATAAATCACTTAAAGAAATACAAGAAAATACATCCAAGCAGATGAAGAAAATGAGTAAAACCGTTCAAGATCTGAAGATGGAAATAGAAGCAATAAAGAAAACATAAACTGAGAGAATCCTAGAGAAGGAAAACCTAGGGAAGAGAACAGGAACTACAGACACAAGCAACACCAACAGACTATAAGAGATGGAAGAGAGAATCTCAGGCATAGAAGATACAGTAGAAGAAATCAATACATTGGTCAAAGAAAATATTAAATCTGAAAAGTTCTTGACACAAAACATCCAGGAAATCTGGGACACTAGGAAAAGACCAAACCTAAGAATAATAGCAATAGAAGAAGGAAAAGGAGCTTTCTCAGCTCCAAGGCCAAGAAAATATTTTCAACAAAATCATAGAAGAAAATTTCCCCAACTTAAAGAAAAGGATGGCTATAAATTTACAAGAAGCTTATAGAACACCAAATAGATTAGACTAGAGAAGAAAATTCACACACCACATGCAATATACAGTGTTTTGTTGCTGACTGATATGTATAGAACATTTCACCCCAAAATAAAAGAATATACCTTCTCCTTAGTACCTTGTGGAACCTTCTCCAAAACTTACCATATATTCAGTAATAAAGCAAGCCTCAACAGATACTAGAAAATTGAAAATTGAAATAACCTCTTATAGCTTATCAGATCAGCATGGACATCATCAACAACAGAAACAAGAAAAAGTCTACAAACTCATGGAAACTGAACAGCTCACTACTCAATGACCACTGGGTCAGGGAAAAAAGAAAGAAAGAAATTAAGGACTTTTTAGAATTCATAATGAAGGCACAACATACTCAAACTTATGAGACACAAATTAAAGCAGTGCTAAGAGGAAACTTCATAGAGAAAGTGCCTTCATAAATTGAAGAGATCTCACATGAGCAACTTCACAGCACACCTGAAAGCTTTAGAACAAAAAGATGAAAACACACCCAAGAGGAGTGGATTGCAGGAAATAATCAAACTCAGGGGAAAAATCAATAAATAAGAAATGAAAAGGATAATACAAAAAATAATAAAATCAAGATCTGGTTCTTTCAGAAAATCAACATGATAGATAAGCCTTTAGCCAATCTAACTAAAAAGCAGAAAGAATATCCAAAATAAATCAGAAATGAAAAGAGAGACATAACAACAGATACCAAGGAAATCTAAAGAATCATTAGCTCATGCTTCAAAAACCTGACTCCACAAAATTGAAAAATCTAACCAAAATGGATGATTTTCTTGATAGATACTACTTACCAAAGTTAAATCAAAATGAAATAAACAATTTAAAATTACCTATAACCCCTAAAGAAATAGAAGCAGTCACTAAACTCTCTCAACCAAAAATCCCCAGAGCCAGATTATTTTAGTGTAGAATTCTACCTGATGTTCAAAGAAAAGCTAACACCAATACTCCTCAAATGATTCCACAAAAGAGAAACAGAAGGAACATTGCCAAACTCATTCTATGAGGCCACAGTCATCCTGATACTTAAACCACAGAAAGGCTCAATAAAGAAAGACATTTTCAGACCAATTTTAAGAACATTGATGCAAAAATACTCAATAAAATACTTGCAAACCAAATCCAAGAACACATCAAAGACATCATCCACCATGATCAAGCAGGCTTCATCCCAGGGATGCCCAGATGGTTCAACATGCAACAATCCATCAATGCAGTCCACCATAAAAATAAACTGTGAGGAAAAAAACTCACATGATCATTTCAATAACTGCTGAAAAAGCATTTGACAAAATCCAACAGCCCTTCATGGTGAGAGGTACAGGACCTCTCAGGGGTACAAGGACCATACCTAAACATAATGAAGACAATATACCAAATGAATAGCCAACATCAAATTAAATGGAAAGAAACTTAAAGCAATTCCACTAATGTCAGGGACAAGATAAGGCTGTTCACTCTTCCCTATCTCCTTAATATAGTACTTGAAGTTCTAGCTAGAGCAATAAAACAACAAGGAGATTAGGGGGAATCAAATTGGAAACAAAGAAGTCAAAGTATTGCTCTTTGCAGGTGATAAGATAATATACACAATAGACTCCAAAACTTGTACCAGAGAACTCCTACAGCTGATAAACCCCTTAAGCAAAGTGGCTAGATAAAAAATTAACTCAAAGAAATCCATAGTCATTCTTTATACAAATGATAAATGGGCTGAGAAAGAAATAAAGAAAACAACAACCCTCACAATAGCCACAAGTAATATAAAATATCTTTCTGTAGCTCTAACCAAGCAAGTAAAAGACCTGTATGACAAGAATTTCAAGTCTTTCAAGAAAACAGTTGAAGAAGACATCAAAAGGTGGAAAAATCTTCCAAGCTCATGGATTAGCATGTAAAAAAATGACCATTTTACAAAAAAAAAAAAAACAACACACAGATTCAATGCAATTCCCATTAATATTCAACACAATTTTTTACAGATCTTGAAACAATATTTTATGTGAAAAACAACAATAACAACAACAACAAAAACAAAAATAAACCCCAAAACAAAATAAAAAATCCAAACAACAACAACAACAAAACCCACAGGGTAGCTAAAGCTATCCTGTACAATAAGAGAAATGCTGGAGGTATCACCATCCTTAATCTCAAGATGTACTACATAGCTGTTGGAATAAAAACCCATATGGTATTGTCATAAAAACAGATAGACTGATCAAAGGAATTGAGTCGAAGACCTAGAAATAAACCTATACACCTACAGGCAGTTACTTTTTGACAAAGATGCAAAAACCATACAATAGAAAAAGAATGAATCTTCAACAAATGATGTTGGTCTAATTGGATGTCTGCATGTCAAAGAATCCAAATAGATCCATACTTATCACCGTGCATGAAACTCAAACCCAAGTGGACTAAAGACCTCAACATAAAACCAAATACACTAAATCTGATAGAAGAGAAAGTGGGGAATAACCTTAACACATCAGCACAGAAAACAACTCCCCAAACAGAACACCAGTGGCTCAGGCACTATGATCAATAATTAATAAATGTGATGTCCTGAAACAGAAAAGCTTCTGTAAGGCAAATGACACCATCAATAGGACAAAACAGTAACCTACAGAAATAGGAAAAGATCTTCACCAACCGTATATCTGATAGGGGGCTGATATACAAAATACATTTAAGAACTAAACAAATTGTATACTAACAAACCAAATAACCAAAATTTTAAAATGGGGTACAGAGATAAACAGAGAATTCTCAAAAGAAGAATATCTAATGACCAGGAAGCACTTAAAGGAATGTTCATCATCTTTAGTCACCAGGGAAATGCAAATCAAAACAAGTTTGAGATTCTATCTTACATCAGTCAGAATGGCTAAGATGAAAAAAGTCAATGAACAGCTCATGCTGGCACTGATGTGGAGCAAGGAAAACACTACTCCATTGCTGGTGGGAGTGCAAACTTGTACAATCACTTTGGAAACCTATTTGGTAGTTTCTAAGAAAATTGGGAATAGCACTACCTCAAGACCCAGCTATAGCACTTCTAGGCACATACTCGAAAGATGTTCCACCATACCACAAGGGCACTTACTTAATTATGTTCATAGTAGCTTTATTTACAATATCCAGAAACTAGAAACATCCTAGATGTACCTCAACTGAGGAATGGATACAGAAAATGTGTTATAGTTATACAGTGGAGTATTGTGCAGCTATTAAAAACAAGGACATCATGAAATTTGCAGGCAAGTGAATAGAACTAGAAAATGTCCCGAGTGAGGTAACCCAGACCAAGAAAGACACATATGGTATGTACTTACTTACAAGTGGATATTAGTCATAAGCTACAGGATAACCATACTACAATGCACAGACCCAAAGAAGCTAAGTAACAAGGATCTAAAGGAGGATGCTTGAATCTCACTGACAAGGGGAAATAAAATAGACATAGGGGTTGGACGTATTTAGGGAACTGGGTGGGATAGGGAATGTGGAGGGAAACAGCAGGGGTCAAGTGCAGGGAGGACAGAGGGTGAGAGAACTGGGAGAAAGAACTGAGATTTGTATGGGGGGCATCTTTGGGACAAACTAGAAACTTAGGACAAGGGAAACTCCCAGAAACCTATGAGGGAGGGTGACCTTAGCTAAGACTACTAGCCATATAGGATAGATATGGAACCTGAACCTGCCACCTCCAGTAACCATGGAAAACTTCCAGTGGAAAGATGGGCATACCAACCCGGTCACAAAACCTTCACCCCACAATTTGTCTTTCAGATGAGTAGGAATAAAAATGGAGCAGAAATTGTGGAAATGGCCAACCAATGACTTAACGAACTTAAGACCCAACCATTGAGAGAAAGAGCCTACCACTGCATAACTGTCCTATGAGAGGCTTTACCTAGCAGCTGATAGAAACAGATGCAGATACGCACAGCCAAAAATTGGGCAGAGTCCAGGGGATCTTACAAGAGATTGCAGAAACCATGGGGGTAAAGACACCACAAGAAAACCTACAGAATCAACTAAACTGGGCCCCCAGGAGCTTAGAGAGACTGAAACACCAATTGAAAACAGACCTAGACCCCGTTCACACATATAACAGATGTGCAGCTTTGTTTTCACATTGGACCCTAACAACTGGAGCACAGGCTGTCTCTGACTCTGTTGCCTGTCTTAGACCCCTAGGCTTAATAGGAGAAAAAGCATCTAGCTCTACTGCAACTTGATATGCCAGAGTAGGTTGATATCTATGGGAGGATTCCATTTTCTGAGGTAAAAAGGAGACAGGGATAGAGGGAGAAAAGAAAGAGGAGGAGATTGGGAGGAGAGGAGGGAAGGGATGCTGTAAATGGGATGTAAAGTAAATAAACTTTAAAAAGAAGTAGTAGGAGTTCATGATGTACTGCAAAGGAATCTGTCATTCAACTAAACAGGCAACCTATAGAATGAGAAAGCAAAAAACTTCGGTAACTATACATTTACAGAGGATGGATGCCTTCAATATACAAGGAACTAATGATAGTAAAGACTGAGAAAGAAAGCAACCCAATTAAAAAGCTAGCTGTGAACAGAATAGAGAGTTCTCAAAAGAAGAAATAAAAATGGAAAAGAAGTATATTTAAAAGTGTTCACCATCCTTGACCATCAGGGAAATGCAAGTTAAACACTGCTTTGAGTTTCTTGTTACCCCAGTCAGAATGACTAAGTTTAAGAAAGGAAAAACAACAAATGTGGGTGAAGATGAGGGGAACAGGGAGACCTCGTTCCTGCTGGCAGGAATGTAAAGTGGTATAGGCACTATGGAAATCAGTGTGGTGGTTCCTTAAAAGACTAGAAATAGACTTACCATATGTTTCAGCTATATATTTCCTGAACATACGTCCAAAGAACTCTGTTTCCAGCTACAGAGACACATGCTCACCCATGGTTATCCATGGTTTATCTATGTTTATAGCTACTCTATTCACAATATGGAGAGCATGGACACATTCCAGATGCCCTTTAGCTGATGACTAGGTAATGATCTATATACTGTGTGATCTATACCCAATATAAATGTATTCTCATTGTATATAAAGAAAAATAAAATTTCTGAGCCAATGAACTGGAAAACATACCGAGTGAGGTAGCCCAGTCCCAGAAATAAAATGTTACATGTTTTCACTAATATGTGGGTTTTAGTGTTGACTCTTCAATCTTGTGAGTTTAACTTGGAAGTACATCCAAACTCCAGTAAACTAGAGAGGAGGCATTGCTGGGAGGAGGAAGAAAGTTATTAGGTGATGGGACATAAAAAAACACAGTTGTTATGAAGAAGGAAAGGAGAATAATGAGGAGAGAAGTTAAGCAGAGAGCAGGATGGGAAGGTAGTGTGGAAAATAAGCCTCAGAAGAGGAATAACACAAAGGTTGTTTGAAAAATCAATATGGAGGTATACTATTTCAGAAGCTTTATATATACCTAGGAATGTATATGTTCATATACACAGATTTACTTAAGGGAGTTTAACTAGATTAACCTACACAAAAGGTAGTTCTATATGTTGCCAAGTAAAAAATACAGCCCAGGTGTGTGCTGCCTCTCCTTGAGTTGCTAGCCAGAGGTATCAATATAAGCTATTGCCATTGCTATTGGTAGCTCACTAGAATGAGATAGTGAGACCTTATTGCTAAAGACACCTCACACTCCAGCCACAGGACATGGAGAAGTCAAATTAGTACTGACTGAGAAGCTTCCTCCCAGCTATTTATCTTTTATACCAGCCATGCAGGTGCTATGCAGGCTGCTGGGGATTGTGTCATACAGTCTTACTCATCAGCAGATCCTTCGAGATAGAATAATTACTTATCAAGATATGCCCATAGATGTAATTGTGGCACAAATATTATAAGGTTAACTAAAGGCCTTCTGACTGAACTTGACCACTAGTCCACAGGAGGAAATACATCCTTGGTACTATAAATCTGGTCAAGATCCATGACTGAGGAGCTCATAGGTTCCAGGGTTGGATATACTAGTATTATTTTTGTTAAGTGAACATAATTTCAAACTGCCCACTAAATTCACATCTCTCTCTAGATTTGGCACTGGTACAGCTTTTAAACCTCATTAGGTTAGTTATTGTGTGCAATGAACAATGGATGAATGAATGAAATTCACAACTGGTCAAAGTCCAGAGAATAAGTGTCTTTGGAGTTTTAAACAACAAATGGGATAGCTATATCACATCTCCTTTTCCCAAGCCTTGGGGACAATGTGGGACAAAGGGATGGAATGGTTTTTAAGAAGAAAATAGTATCTTCTGGACATGACTGGACCACTGGACTCATAAACTCCAACTTTATAATTTTATTACATTTATTTATCTATGTGTGTATGCCTATGTATAAGCATGAATGTGGAAGAGGACAACATGCAGCAATGAGATCTGTTCCTCTACCTTGTAAATGATGGGAATCAAACTCATCAGCTTGATGGCAAGTGCCTTTACCCACAGAACAATCTTGGCATCCCCTGATTTCATTTCTTTAGTCTATCATTGGTGGTCTAATCTGAGAGGAGATGGTTTTCATATATCCCCAGGAATTCACACAATTACGCAACTAACAATGACCTTGAACTTTTGTTCTGTCTATCTTAGCCTCCTGTCCAGTTCACTTTCCTGATGATGTGATAAAAACACTTACCAAAAACAATCTGGGGACGGAAGACTATATTTCATCTTACAACTTACAGTTCATTGTGAAGAGAGGTCTAGGCAGGAACTGAAGCAGAGACCATAAAAAGGCTAACTCACTTCCCCAGACTTGCTCAGCTATCTTTCTTGTACTAATCCTAGGCCCATCTGCTCAGAGGCGGCATCACCTACAGAGGGCTTAGCCCTCCTACATCAATCATCTATTAAGACAATGCCCCTGAGAATACCCACATCAGGTCAATCTGATGGTGGCAATTCCTCAATTTGTATTTCCTATTCCCAGGTGTGTCTAGCTTTGTGCCAAGTTGACAAAAAGTAACTACTCAATAATTGGGATTGCCAGTATGTGCTGCCAACACCTAGCTATTTTAAGTATAAATATAGTAATTGTACATACCCATGTGGTATAATGTAATAATCCAATACATGTAATATGTACACTTTCCTGTTTTATGATTTTTGTAGAATGTCCAACACAGAGTATAATAGCAAGAGGGATAACTCAATGGTAGATTATGGACACAGCATGCACAATTTCCTGGGTACTGGATAAACAACTGGTGTGCTCTTCCCTGGGAACACTGCTTTCAGTATTCTTTAGTTGTCTGTTACTGTTTGTGTAGAGTTGAGACCTCATAGGCTTTCCTCCATATATCTCTTGATGTTATTATAGTTGTTGTTGAGATCTAACTTTAATCAGTCTAAGAGTTGCCATCTCCTGAAACCTGGTGGAAAAGCCACTGGTGGATACAGTAGAACATGCCATGCAGAGTCTGAGAACAGCTTTTATTGTGAAGAATAGGGAAAGGGCAAATGGCACCAGAAGCATCATCTGCTTTTCTGGACAAATAGATTTTTGAAACTGTAAGCTCCAGGATATGTCCCCTGTCCTTGTTAGCATGTCTATATTGTCCTTTTAAAGGTCATGTTTAGGTAGTCATGTTCATGAGTCTTACAGTCTTTTTTTTACACTAGGTCTCACTATGTACCTGTCTGTCCTGGGGGTTACTGTATAGACCAGACTGGCCTCGAACTCAGAGAGATCCACCTACCTCTGCCTCCTAAGTGTTGGGATAAAAACTCTTCTCTAAAGCTTCCCTCTCTATCATGTGGGTTCTTCTCTGCCATGTGGCTCTCTCCCATTCTGGCCTAACTCAAATGGAATGGCTTTCTCCTCTTCTCCATCTTACTCTTCTGGGCAACTGCCATGCTTTACAAATTGCTTGTCCTGGGGTCTTCAGTTAATTGATTAATCAATTAACCCAAAGATTAGACATGAGTCTTTCTCTGCTGTGGTTACTTGGGATAAGGGGTAGTGACATGAGAGAAATGGGCAAACCAGCCATTCACCATAGACTTGTAGGTGATGGAGAACTTGCCCAGGGAGTGGCTGATTACATCTGGCTTGATTTCCATCTGGTTGAAGGTCTTGCTGTTATACATGCCCACCATGTTGTGCATCATTTCAGGGAGGATAATTGTGTCTCACAGTTGGGTCTTCATCACAGGGGGCTTCTTCATGAAAAGTGCCTCCTTCTTTGCCTTAGACAGGCACTTGTGTAGCAAGTGTTTCTTCTGCCACAACTGTATGTCTGTGCACTAGATTCATGAGTTGCCCTCAGAAGCCAGAATTTCTTGGAAATGGAATTACATTTGATTGTTAACTGCCTGACATGTTAGTATTGGGCACTGAACCTGGGTCTTCTGGAACATCAGCAAGTGCTTTTAACTTCTGAGTCATTTCTCTAGCACCATTGTTTTATTCTTTAATTCTTTTATGAATCTGAAATGGGTAGCCTTATTTCCATGGTAACATGTGGCAACTCTGATGTGACTCCTCCCAATTTCTATTAATAGTACAACAACCTCATGATTGAACCACATGGTACACCTGTCATAATTTCTTTCCTTTCATTCCTTTCTCCTTTTTAAAACCTGGATTCTTTTCTTTTCCTTCCTCTCTCTCTCTCTCTCTCTCTCTCTCTCTCTCTCTCTCTTTCTTTCTTTCTTTTTGAGACAGGGCCATATTCTGTAGTCCAGGCTGGTGCTAAACTCATATAGACCTATTTGGGATTTTTTGCACCTCCACCTTGGAAGTGCAGGAACTGCCCACATGAATCACTATACCCTTCTTTAACCTTTAACAAATTTATTTCTAAAAATTTTCAGGAATTCAAAATGTAAATAAAATGACACTCCCCTTTTCTTCAGCAGAGGGAAATAACTTTTACTGAAACACTCAATGGAGTTTGAAGATAGTGTCTCTTCCTAGAACTGCTCATTGGAAGGCACTTTTCTTAAGCAGGCATTATTCCTTGAGACAGCCTGTTTACATTAACCAATATTTCTCTAATACTTGTCAGTGTTTTATAACACATTTTCAAGTGCCAGTTGTAGCTTGCCAGTTCTCCTCAAGTGTGGAGGCTGCAAAAGGAGGAAATCAGAATGGAAAGGCAGTCCCTTGGGGTTGGTTCTGCTACAGAGAAACTGCTTTGCTCCTTGGTCTCACTTATGTAGTCATTCATATACAGATGGTAGTTAGAAATAATGGATGAACTGATTAGTTATTGTGTGTAGAAAGTGGTGGTTTCCCTGCATTTTCATATGTATTGTCCTTTAAGGCAATTGAGATTTGTTATAGACTGCAGATTGGTTGGCTGAAGAAATGGCTCAATGGTTAACGGCACTTGCTGTTCTTCCAGAAGACCTTGGTAGGATTTTCATCACCCATATGTGGGTCACAATTGACTGTAAATTGAGTTCCAGGGGATCCTCCTCTGACCTCTGGAGATACAGACAAACACAGGCAAAACACCCAAATACCCACAAACACAAAGTGGAGAATGGATCTATTTACACACAAACCATAACCTATTAATGTCTTACAAAGTTTTACCTTTAATAAATATAATGCAGATAGAAGAAAAAAAAACAACAAAACTAAAGAAAAAACTATTTTCTTTTGAGGTAGAATCTATGCAGCTCAGGGTAGCCTCATATCCCTATGTAGCTAAGGATGAATTCAGCTATACCTTGAACTATCCCCAATCTCTACCTTCAGTGCTGGGATTCTGAGTGTGTACCACCCAGCTTGGTTTGTTCACTGCTGGAAGCCAGCCTCTGGCCTCTGTACATGCCAGGTAGGACTCTTTCAATAGAGTCATATTCCTGTCATAAAAAAAACAGATGCATGGAGTATACTAGCCGTCTCCTCTCAACCTTAGCACTTTTCAAGGCATTTCTGGAAAACTGTTTATTAATATGTTATAAACACAGTGGGCTCTTTATTCCTATTTGGGCTCTGCTATAGCAGACTGAAGCATTGCTAAGTGAAAATAACAAGGGGAACAACTGCATTTGTACAGAACACCCCAGATTCTACCTTGTCATTATCTATTGAATAATGACACAGAATGACTTCACGACATTCATATCTCATTAGATGATGTGAATAATCTAGAGAAGACTTAAGTATACAGGGGGATGTACACATATCTAAAGGACTTGAGTATCCACAGATCTTCATGGAGCCTTAAAACCAATCCTCTCAGTATACTAAAAGAAGACAGTGGGACTCTGTGATTCTGCATGAAGATAATGCCAACTGCTAGATTTAGGGCTATTTTTCATTTCTAATTAATATCGAATGGTGGTTATATAGTACAATAATAGACATCAGCATGAGACATCAAAACAGAGAAAACTGTGCTGCAGATAGCTCATATGATGTGCCATGCTTATATGTGTACACACATACATACACATACACACATTAAATAAATGTAATTTAAAATGTTTCATAAACTCATTTTGTACATCTGCCTGCCTCTGCCTTAAGTGATGGAATAAATTTGTGTCTTTATTCCCAGCACTAGGGAGATGCAGAGGGAAGTGGATCTCTTGAGTTCAAGATTAGCCTAGTCTACAGAATGAATTCCAGGACAGGCAGGGCTACACAGACCATTTCTAGAAAAACAAACTAAACTTAAAAATAAATAAATGAAATATTTAGTAAAAATAAAGATTAAAGGGACTGGAGAGATGGCTCAGAGGTTGAGAGCCCTGGCTATTCTTCCAAAGAATCCAAGTTCAAATCCCAGCACCCACAAAGTAGCTCACAACTGTTTATAATTCCAGTTTCAGATGATCTGACACTCTCCCACAGACATATGTGTTAGCATTCTGTCTAAACTCCACCCCGCAGATACCAGGCAACTGTCAGGTATGCTTTTCCCCAGAGTTACCTGGCAACAGCCAGGTGGGCCTGGCCCACTATAAAAGGGGCTGCTTGCCCCCTCCTGACCCTCTCTTGCATCTCATCTCTCTTACCTCTGTTTCCTCTCTTGCTCTTTTGCCTCTCCCTCCTGCCCCCTGTCTCCCCACTCTTCCCCCCAACGTGGTCATTGCTGGCCTCTATTTTCTACTCTCTCCCTCTCTCTGCCTTTCTCTGCCTCTACTACCCTCTTAACTCCCCTCCCCATGCCCTGAATTAACTCTATTCTATACTATACAGTGGTGTGGCTCATCCCTTAGGGGGAAGGGATGCTTTGGCATGGGCCCACTGCAGCACCCCCTTTTCCCCCACACCTCACCACACCCCCCATAGAACACATTCTTATATATATTTATCTTTTTATAAACACAGCAATATGTGCAGACAGAAGACCAATGTACATAAAATAAAATTAATTAATTAATTAAAACAATAAAGCTGGAAAGAAACAGAGAGATGTCAGATCAACTTTTGGCCACCATACATCTGTGCACACACATACTGGCATACATACAGGAACAGGTACAGACATACAAATAAAAATGAACAACAAAAGAAAGAAAAAAGAAAGGAAAGAAGGAAGGAAGGAAGAAAAAGAAAAAGGGAAACGAGGGGCTGGAGAGATGGCCCAGCAATTAAAAGAGCTTGCTGCTACTCCTTCTTACAGTTTCCAGCACCTATGCCAGGAGGCTCACAACCACCTGCAACTCTAGCTCCTTCACAATTGACTCTTTTTGGCTTCAGTAGACATGCCACACAAATACACACACACACACGAGAGAGAGAGAGAGAGAGAGAGAGAGAGAGAGAGAGAGAGTTAGTTCAGAGTAGGCTTTTTGTTTGAAGTTGGGATGAATTCCCCTTTGCACTTAAGAGTTGGCTGATATAGGGGACTATTTCAGGGGACTGGATATTCCAGACAAATAGAGAGACCTTTCCCACCACAGAACCCTACAAGAAGGAGATTTGAATGTCCTGTGGAAGGGTTTGTGGAAAGAGTCTTGGTCTTAGAGAGGGACAAGACTCTATCTAGAGCCTCTTTTCATTGTCTGTTTGCTCTCGAGGATCTGTCTGAGTCTTTATTCCTCAAAGTTAAAATGCAATTGGGTATTTAACATAAATAGTTTTGTTCATCATCTTACCCATGTTTCTAAGTGATTACATATGTTAAAGCTCACAAAAGATACTTTAGAGTATTATGAAGTCAATGATACTAAAAATATCCATTTTATTTTTTTAAAAGATTTATTTATTATATGTAAGAACACTGTAGCTGTTTTCAGACACTTTTTTCTTCTCGCTCCAGCCCCGCTTGCTCCAGCCCAAAAATATCCAGAACAAAAAAAAATCTTATACTCTTTTTATGGAGACATTATAACAGTTTATCAACTGAATATCATATCTTATATCATTATGTCAACTGAACTAAATGGCATTCTCCATAAGAAAATTAGGTGTAGGGGCTGGAGACTCAGCTTAGCTATTAAGAGTACCAGCTGTTTTTCAGGAGGATCTGGGCTCAATTCCCATTACCTACAGAGTAGCTCACAACCACCTGTAATTCCAGGGGATTTGAAACCCTTCTGGCCCCTTTGGGCACTAGATATGCTTGTTTCACATAAATTCTTGCAAGGGAAACACCTATACACATAAAACAAAAATAAATAAAAAACGTTTTTAAAAGGAAGAAAAATAGGTATGAGTGATGATGAACTTATTTTCTTAAACTTATAAAAATAACGTGTGTGTGTGTGTGTGTGTGTGTGTGACTTGTGCTCCTTTAGAGGTCAGGAAACATTCTGCCAGAGGTGTGATCTCTCTTCAGGTGAATGCCTGAGATTGAACTCAGGTGGTAGGCTTGGCTCCAAGTGCCTTTACTTGCTGTACCATTTAAAAAGTCTCTTTCTGGACTTTTCATCATGAAACATTTTAGACAGAAAAAGGATAGATAGATAATGACATGAAGAGCTTTACTCATCCCATAAATTCTGTAACAATAAACCTGTTGCCAAATTTGTTTTCCTTTCTCTATGGACACACTATTTGCAGCTACAGACATTGCCTTTGTATTCTTTAAAATTAAATTTTTTTGTTGTTGTTTGTTTTTCGAGACAGGGTTTCTCTGTATAGCCCTGGCTGTCCTGGAACTCACTCTGTAGACCAGGCTGGCCTCGAACTCAGAAATCCGCTTGCCTCTGACTCCCGAGTACAATAACAACCTATTGATATAATCACATCACTTTCATTAACAAAAGAATCCCAATTCTTTATTACTCAATATCCAGCCCACATTAAAACTACCTGTAACCTGTTCCAGGTTTTCAATCCAGGAGCTAATAGGATTTACATATAGCATTTTCCCTGCCCCCACCAGTCTCAAAAGATCTTGCTACCTTCTCCCATTTGTCAGTCTCTTGTTTCAGCCTCCTGAGTACTGGCATCAATGGCTGTGGGCCACACAGGGCAAAATCATACATAGCATCGGCCACTTGGCAGACATCAAGATTTTTTGTTTTGTTTTACCTTTAGGTGCTGGAGATCGAATCAAGGGCCTTGAACATGTAGGGCAAGACTATATAACAAGTCTGCATTTTGTTTCCTTTTCTTTCTTTTACTCTTAATCGACTTTAACAATAAATTTATTTGGGAGCCAAAGAAACAGCTCAGCCCACTTACTGTTCTTTCAGAGAAGCTAAGATCTGTTCCTAAAACCCACATGATGGCTCATAAACACATCTGTAACTCCATTTCCAGGTTATTCTACCATGTCTTCTGGCTTTCTTGGGGACCCAGAACACACGTAGTACAATTACATACATGCAGACCAAACAGTCATACACATAAAATAAAATTAAATAAACTAAAAAAGTAAAACCCCTTATTTCTGTATTTATTACTATTGTGCTCTGCATATGAAGTGTGTGGGGGCACACCCATGGAAGGCAGAGGACAATTTTCTGGAGTTAGTTTTCACCTTCCATTTTTATGTGGGTTCTAGTAATCAAACAGGCTGCCAGGCTTGCTTACCAAGTGCAATTACCAATGAACCATTCTGCCTGCCCCTTTTCCTGAGATGTCTGTTTTTAGGAAATAGTCCACCTCTTACTTTTCTTCTGTCTCTTAACATTGACTTTTAAATTTTTATATTGAGAAGCAAATTTAGGCAAAAACAGTATACATCCCATTGCAGATTTTGACTTATTTAAATCTTGTAATAACCCTAGCTGGCCTTGGACTCATTAAGCAGCCTAGGCTGGCCTTGAACGCCTTGACCTTCCTGTCTCTACTTCCTAATAGTGGGCATGATAAGAGGTATGGCCCGAAGTGTTTACTTAGTTCAGTTGGTTTTGAAAAGAACCCAAAGACAGTTTTGTGGAATGTTCCAACATTCAGTTTATGGCATTTGACTTCTAGACCTAGACTTTACATTTTAGAAACATGGTGGTACCTTGAACATGCCCTGGCCTATTTGTGGGTTCTGGTCCACAGAAGTTGTCTATCCTTAAGGACACCAGAGTGTAAGTGTTATTAAAGGCAGTGGTGGGCCATATCTTTAATCCCAGCACTCTGGAGGCAGAGGCAGGCTGATGTCTGTGAGTTTGAGGGAAGACTAGTATACGTTCCAAGACAGCCAAGGCTACACAAAGAAACCCTGTTTCAAACCAACCAACCAACCAACCAACCAACCAACCAACCAACCAAACCACAACAAAAGAAACACCAGAGATCTTCTATTAGTTAAGCCTTAAATCCTTCAAAGAGCTGGTTAATTTCAGAAAGAAACTTTATTCAAACAATACTGTCAGAACAAATGCTTTTAAGATCTGGGTTTGTTTCAATCTGCCACTTGATTTCTTGGCAATTCCTAGGATTAGAGTCATTTAAGGGGTCATATTTCCTATTATGCAAATTTTTAGGAAGCAGCATCAAAGTGCTTCCTCAAACCACTTCAGTCATTTTACTACCAAATGCCCTTCAGCTACAGCCGAGCCTAGGCAATACTGACCTTTGATCAACTTTACCGTGGAATAACAGTAAAGTTGTGCTCCCTGAGATCCTTTACTTGGAATTCCAGGCAACATTTGATCAGGTTCCCAACTACCACCTCTCCTTTTCCCAAAGTGCCTTGCTGAGTGTACAGGGAAGAGCTCCAACTGGAAACTCGTCTTGAACTCCTTCAAGGAATCCAACCTTGAATCTGTTTTATTGGTGTGAAAATCCCTCACTTTTTTTCCCAGACAGGAGTCTTAGGCTAGCCTGGACTAGAGGGTGACCTTGAACATTCAAATCCTCTACTCTCTCAAGTGCTAGGATTATAGGCAAATATCACCATGCCTGGTTGTTGGGCATTTAACACAGGGTCTCTTGCAAACTAGCCAAGTGTCTTACCAATTGAGCTATGTGTCCCCCTTGCCCAAACGAATCAGACCACACGAACTTGAAGGAATGGGCTATCCCAGTGCATTAGAAGTAAACAGGATTAGAAGGAAGTGATATTCGAAAGAACATTTAGTACAATGATATTTCTATCTCAGCCCTGTAATGACTGCTTATAAACACATGTTGTTTTGGGTTGATACTTCTCTTGGAGTGCAGACTTAAACAAACAAGTTTGTTCATGGCTGACTGTGAAGTTCTAGGGCCACAGACTTAAGACTCTAGTGGCCTGATTGACTGGCTTCCAACTTTATAGTGTAGCACCTAAAGTTCTCAAGCAGTTTACTTGAATACTGAGTGAAGAGCTAATCTCCTATAAGTTTTGGGACTTTACTGAGGTAAACAAATGGCTGGACTGCAAAAGTAATCACATTATTTCCTCCTACCCCCACCCCGGTTTCCAGAATTCCTTTGCTCTAGCTGAGCAGTGGTGGCACACGCCTTTTATCCCAGCACTCGGGAGGCAGAGGCAGGCGGACTTCTGAGTTCGAGGTCAGCCTGGTCTACAGAGTGAATTCCAGGACAGCCAGGGCTAGACAGAGAAACCCTGTCTCGGAAAAAAACAAACAAACAAACAACAACAACAAACAGAATTCCTTTGCTCTCCTTTCACTAGTCTGTTTCCCCAAGTTTGGTTTTCTATCTGGTGAAAGTATTGAAATTGCAAAAGAGGCCTTTTTAATTATAAGTACTACAGTAATGAATTCAAGTACACTCATTTATCATAAAGGGCTTTCCCATCTGTCTCTAAAGCATACTTAGAAATGCTGTGTATTTGATAACATTAGCACCAAGCATCTTCCACATGTTAATGTTTAGCATTTTTAGATGTTGTTGCCATTTCCCTCCTCCTCACAACTTGGTGGTGGTTTCAGAAACAGCACATTCATCTGTGTATTTAGGAGTGCCTGTGTGGTCTCTTCCTAATTTATTTGTTCTCCTGTCCTAGGAGATTCATCACAATCCCCCTAGGCAGGGAGATTAGGGAATGGGGCTGTCTGCCTTTGCCCATCCTGCCAGATGAGGAAAAACAACTTCCCCAAGTCCCTCAAGTTCTTCTGGCCACTGTACAAATTGTTCTTGAGCATGGAGAGTTTCCAAAAGCCCTAATTAGCAACTCACAGCAAACATTTCTTTGCATTAGCTAATGATCCGGCCACACTTGTAAGCAAACAGAACCAACGTATCTAATCAATGCTGAAAACCAACCAAACGACTATTAAACATCTGGATGTAATTTTCTAGTTAGAACAAAATGAAAACATATGCAGGTCCCTTTGATCTTCATCTTAACAAAGAAATTGTTGATAAAAAGCATACTGGTCAGTCAATGTGTAATTTTCATAACGTTTGCTGGTTTCTCTTCAAATGCTCCCAGTTTAATTTGGTTGGTTTCCTGCAATCTCTAATTTTACCATATTGTGTGAAACCACAAGAGATTCTTTGGATGTGTTTTTATTTGCGGTTTTACTGTTGCATGGATCTGCTACTGATTTTTTTTCCCGTCTCTGCCTAGTCCTCTCAACCTCCTCTCTTTGGGAATGGGGTTTGAATGAAATGTTACAAGCACCACTGAGAAAAATTTCTTGTGGACTCTACTCCTAGGTTGAAGAAAACACTTCAAACCAAACCAAACCAAATCAACCCAGCCCAAGCATGTTGACTCCTGCTTATAATCCCATTAGTTGGGAGGCAGAGGCAGGAGGACTGTTACAAATTCAAGGCCAGCAGGCTTTAACAGTCAGCTCCAGGCTAGGTAAGTTTATAAGCAAGACCCCGTCTCAAAGAAATACATTACAAAACAAAGACTGGGGAGGTAGCTAAGTCCGTGGAGTGCTTTCCTTGCCTGCACAAACCCTGTGTGCTGGCACTCTCATAATCCTAGAAGCAGGGGAATCAGTTTGAGGCCAGCTTGGACTACATGAAACCCTGTCTCAAAAACAAAAGAAGACAAAATAGCCATGACCATTTATTTGAAATGATTATTTATACTGTGTTGAAAAACTGAACTGAGCAAGACATGGATGGAGATGCATCTATATGTGCATCCAGATAAAATGAACACATTAACAAGCTCCTCCACAGAGGATAAAATGGGTATTATTTTTTTCAAGACAATTTCCTATGGAGGTGGTATATTTAACATTATTGACAGATTTCAAAACAAAAGACCAAAGCCAGACATGGTGGTGCATGTCTGCACCAAATCCCAGCACTTGGGAGGCAAGGGAAGAGGAAGGACTGCTACATATTCAAATTTAAGGCTATAAGTTAGCTGCAATACAGAATGAGACTGTTATCTCAAAAACCAAAGTATATACAAAAATGTGAAATATCAAAATTATAGATTTATGAGCAAGACTATGTTCTTTTAAACAAGGAGGAGGTAACTGCACATATATTATTCATTTCAAGCAGACGATTAAAGCAACTTGATTGTCCTAAACACCATCATCTGTAACAGTTTGATGAGTTTTGCAGTATAATTATTACAGCATGCCAATCAGAAAAAATATGATCTTCAAAAGGAAAAAGGACACAGCCCTCTTCTATTCTTGAATGGAAAGATGCCTTCAAAATCCAGACATCTTTATATGTGCAATCAGAGGGCTTCCAATTTTAAAATCATTATGCACTCCGCCTCCTATACTGCATTAAAAAAAAATAAATCCAAACGGGTTGGCTTTCAAAAACTGTTCCTAAGAAAGTATTAGTTAACAGAGTAATTCTAGCTTTTACTCACAACAAATTGGGAACTCCAGTGAGTTCTGTGAACAGTTAGTGGAGATTAAGGACAGCAAGTTAGAACTGATTTGGGGAGTGGGCAAGTAGCAAGACTTTGCTTCTGACCCAAAATCTAGTATTTTAAAACTTAATTATCAGTGTGTTCTAGTAAGTGAAGGTACACCTGATAGGTAAAACTTTTGGATGGGACTCCGGGGAGAAAGCTTCATAGTAGGCACAAGCATGGACTTGTGGCATCCCAAGTGTTTCCAACCCAGACTGGGAGCAGATCAAAGGGACTGGGCAAAGTGATCAAATCACTAGAGAGAATGATTTCTCAAGAACATCAACATTACAGGAGTTCAAAAAACGCTGAGTGTTCCTTTGGCCAACCCACACATCACCAAATCTAACCAAAGAAAGAGTGCTCTGGTTTTCTTCTATTTCATTTCGCACTCTATGAAAACTAGTAACATAAACTTCTTCCCAATTCTATGAAAGAGCCACCACCTCAAATTACCCTGAATCATTTTAAGTGTTCACTGAGGTCTACAGATTGGCTGATGCCTTTCTTCTGTGTTTCATTTATAACTGATGCACTTACAGACACAGCAGTAATATACATGTTTAAAAAGATCATTTCAAACACCATAATGTAGTACCCATTTTTTTTTTCAGTATTTCAAAGAAAAAAACCTGTTAAGGGCAAATTCATATGTACTTCAGTAAGCTCCTTTCAGCAAGTCTCTATAAAGTAAAATAATGGGGATGGATGTATTGACGCCCCAAACTCGTTAACTAAGTTTCAACAAAAGTTAAATGCTTGCCCAAGCAGTGCCTTTCTTACCAGAGAAGTTACCACCAAGAAGCTAAAACAGCATCATTCACTCGTGGTTCAAATAAAAGACAGCTCCACGAACTGCTCTTTAAAGAAGGCACACGTGTGATGATACTACAGGTTTTCTGCTAGAGAAACAGAAAAAACAAACAAACAAACAAACAAAACCGGAGACTCAGCATTAGCTCCATAGCTTGTCTCCTTTATTTAAAACTTTGAAATTCCTCTTAAGTCAATCCTCATTAAACAAGACCCTCAAGCTGCTTCATTTACCAATCCTCAGTGGTTCGCACGCCTCTGCCAGGAGTATCACCAATGCAACCTGGGAGGGGGAGGGGCAGGTTTCAGGTCTCAACGCTGATTTATCCCATTGCCTTTCATTTCCAGACATTTGAAACTGACTACTGCTTTCCAGGCAATCTCCAAAAACGCTCGGCCATTTCCCTCCTATCCAAACAGTGAAAGCATTCCAAAATCAGAACTCATATTTCTCGCGGGGCGCATCTCCTCTGTGCGTGAGACATGTGTGTCAAATACGGCTGACACCTTAGGGATCTTTCCTGCTAAATGGAGACAGGTCGACCTTTCAAGAAGTGGTGCAAAATCCTTCGAAGCCTGTGAAGCGGTCCAGTCTTCCCACGACAGTGTGCTCATGCCGTCTGCTGCGATACTCACGCACTTCCCATCAAAGGCACAGTTAACTTCTCATGCGTCCGGAACAGGCAGCTCGCGAAAAAATAAGCCTCCAATAAAGTTGTGAATGGATTCTCATCTTCAGAGTAGCACAAAGGGAACCAATACCGAAAAGCCGCATTTTGTACTTGTTACCATCCCTCCCCCAACAAGAAACCCCGCGGTTAGTCTCTGGTACTTTCACTCAGATTTCCTTTAAGGAAAAGCGGAGCGAGCCACAGGCTTCTGCAAACTTCAACCCCCTGCTTTTTCTTGCCTGCCGCGCGCAGGTCGCTCGGGCTCGCGCGCACTCGCGCGCTCCCTAATTCGCCCCACGTTACTTTGATTGACAGCTCGGCCCGCCGCTCTCCTTCCCACCGACCTTCCGAAGCGACTTGCCAATCTCGGCGTCTAGCCGCTCCCCATTGGCTGGCGTGGGCGCCCCGCAGCTCCTCGGGCACCGCGGCACTCAGAGCGCACAGGACTCGCTGGCGGAGGAGGGGCACCGGCCGGTGGGCGGGGAGACAAGGCACAGAGGCCGCGCGAGGTGGGCGGAGCGAAGGACAACACAGGCTGTGGCCGGCATGCGTCAGTGCCCCACGTTGGTGCGGCGCACGCGGTTGGCTGAGCCGCTGCTGCTCCGCCCACGTCCGTGGCCGCCTGGGTGCTTGCAGCCCCCTCCGCACGGCTCGGGCGGGGTGCTGGTTTGCTAGCGAGTGTGAAACCGCGTGTTAATGTAAGCGGCGCAAGAGGCGCGGGCGGCGGCAGGAGCAGCGGCGGGGACCCCGCGTCCCGGGGCAGGAGCCGGGACTCGCCTTCGACGTGGCCCGCCGCGGAGGGAGGCTGAGCGGCAGCGCGCTCTGTGTCGCGTGGACGTTTGCCTCCGGGTCGTGAGAGAACTTTGCGGCGTCAGGAGGTGGTCAGCCCTTTGCTAAGAATCGAGGAGGGGAAGGCAGGCGCAGGGAGCGCTGAAGCCACGGAGAGCGCCCGGTGGCCTGATGCCGGGGTTAGAGGAGCGGCGGGCGGCCAAAGAGCTGCACCGGGAGTACTAGCCACGGACTGGAGGGAGGGCGCATACTGGCGTGACCCTGCCAGGACCCGGCTTCAGCTCCGCAGCTCCACGCCGCGCCGGAGACTCTGCAACGCCGGTAGACGAGCCGCCGGTGACCCGGAGCACACCGTCGTGGGAGCGGGTGACCTCCCGACCCAAGACGCGGCGCTCGCCGCTGGTTGTCTACGTGGGTTTTAGCCAAGGCGCCACCTGCACTGCCGCCGACGCAGGGAGGAGACACACAGCTCTCCTGCATTCGTGAACCGCCGAAGGGAGCGCTCCAGGGGCACCGGGTGGAGGGCCACCGTAGGTCCGGGCGTCCCCGCTGCGCAGACTCGTAAGCGCGGGGCCGAGCCGCTCGCAATGTGGCCCTGAGGGCGGGGCGCCGCACCCGTCGCGCCCTGGCCTTGGATCCCGAGTGCCCCGTGCGCCGGCCTGCTGCGCTGCTTCGCGTTCCTCGGAGGAATTCAAGTTGGAAGTGGCGCGGAGGCTAGAGCTGTCCCGGAACAGAGCCGCGGCTGCCGCCAGAGCGATGTTCCCGCAGAGCCGGCACCCAGTGAGTCGCCGGCGCGGGTGGGACCTTGCCCCGCGCGGGAGCCCACGAAGCCCCATTTCCCCTTGCCCGCCCTCCTCCTACTAGATGTCTAGACGGGCGGACGGGCGTCGCGCAGTCACGGCCCGCTTATCCCGTGGCCGGAGTGATCCCTGCTTTGCCCTCTTCTGTTTACATGTAGTCAGTGCGGCCTGGTCACTCCAGGACTGGGGGTCGAGAGGGAGTTGGCATTTCATCTCCAGATCCCGGGTCTTTCTCGCACCGGTTGGGGAGGGGCGGCCTAGACATCGGAGCTCTGATTTGGGCTTTCTCAGCCTCCTCCGGGCCGTGTGACCCCAGAGCACCGGGCACGCACTGTCCACACTGGAGGCAGATTTATTTCTGAGCCTCCTGAGAAATTAGGGCCCCAGGAAGATCCGCTTTCTCCCTCTCTAAAGTGAACCGAAGGCTCGAGTTTGGGCCTCCGTTTTCCACCACTTCTAACTTTATTTATTTATTTATTTTTTTTGTTGTTTATGTCCCATCCGCTTCTCCCTCTTACTTTTCTGCTTTATGCTCTCATCCTCCTATCTCCTCCCTTGGTCCCCCTTGCTGGTCACCTGCAGACGCCGCACCAGGCTGCAGGCCAGCCCTTTAAGTTCACTATCCCGGAGTCCCTGGACCGGATTAAAGAGGAATTCCAGTTCCTGCAGGCTCAGTATCACAGGTGCGTGTCGACCTGCTCTGGGTGGTGGTCACCTGGGGGGTCCCTTCTCACACACGGCCAGGCTGCTTGGGCTGCTGTACTTAGGGCTTGTGACCAGGCGGTGGCGTGTGGAGTCACAGTTAAGCCCTGTCATTCATGTTACCCCCTTTCGTTGCTCTTCCTGGGCCGTCCCTTCTGTTGTCTCCTCCTCCTCCCATTGTTTCCCCTTTGCGAATTTGTGGTGTTCCAGGGAGTCCCTTTTCCTGTATTTTGGAGTTGCATGAGAACCGTCAATATTTGCGCTTCGTTTATTTATTTTGCAACAGGCTGAACTGAAACATGAGTTCAATCAGTGGCTCAGTCCCGGAGTGTGGGGTCAGGAAAGCAAAGCCTTGTTGCAATACTGTTTGCCATACTAGAAAATTGGGTTGTCTGAGACAAAGTCCATTAGGGAAGGCTAGATGCTTTTAGCTGTGCCCATCAAGTGTGATTAGGTGGTAAGGTGTAGATAATGTCCGTGGCCCACACTCTGGGGTGTTTGGATAGAACAGGGGACTAGAGTCCTATTCATCTCTGTTATGGGTTCTTGATGTAATGATACCTTCTTCTATAGATCGGTTAGTGGAAATTCTAGCTAAAGCCCCATCTCTAGTGACTATTCCAGAAAAGGTACTTATTTTTCTACTGTGAGGTTTTGACTCATGGGAGCTAAGCAATAACTTCGAAGGAGCTTGTTACTTTTGTCATGCTCGAGGAAAAGGACCAAGCAGAAGCTTGGTGACTTGGGTGTGAATTTTCTTAAGTTTGTCAGGGGCTTTCTGATTTTTGACCTTTTATCTACTTCTGTGTGGTATCTCCAGAGCTTGGGGCATACTTGCACACATTGTTTACTGAACAGAGGCAGAAGAACTTGAACGTACTTCATTGCTGTAGCTGCCTGTCATATTTTGGCAGGGATTCAGAAGGTTTTGAAAGGCACTAGTCACTATGAGGAGTAACTTTACCAGTAAAGTTTTCAAACCTGAAGACTGCCTGTGTTGAAGAATGAGAGTTGTGCAAAGGACAGACTTTGGTGCCTTTAAGAGAAGAGCGGTGAGGACAGCTGAGGAATCTCTTTTGATAGGTTTTCTGGTCTTGGCCTCTCTACAAGACATGCGCCCCCACCACAAGAACAAAAAGAACAGTAGTTGGTGGATATTCCCCATTGTTCACCTTCTTTTCTAGCTTTGAATACAAAGACAGCTTTTAGGATGTTTTCCCAGCTTACAACTTTTCCAAATTGTTTTTGCTTGAAGTGCAAATTTGTGAGGCAGATGTTAAAACAAGTGACATAATGTTTACTTTAAGCTGCCTGTTTTGTTTTCGTAGTCTTAAATTGGAGTGTGAGAAATTGGCAAGTGAAAAGACAGAAATGCAGAGGCACTACGTGATGGTAGGTATCAAAGCCAGGAGGACCTTTTCTCATTATGATAGTGTGTGTCCTTGCTACAAACGTGAGTTAACGACATGCTTGGTTCTTCTCTTTACAGTATTATGAAATGTCATATGGATTAAACATTGAAATGCATAAACAGGTAAGCTTTAGCTAAATCTTAAGCTGTGAAATCAGTTTATAGGATTTTACCGGAACGCCTTTGTCCTCGGTTACTGCATGTTAAGGGGTGGATGTTAGTGGGCTATTTTTCTGCTCCTCTTTGGTGTTAGGACTCTGAACTAAGGATTGTTTCTTCGTGGTTACAAGACTAGGTAGGTGAGATGCTTTGGAAATGTTTACGGGTAGACAGGAACTGAGCTCAGTTTACTTTTCCACATGGATGGATTCCTTCTTTAAAGATCTCAGATACCTTGTGGGTTACTGGAGTTTAGAACAGTTAATATTTTCATATGTTTGTGTATAAAATGAGGGGTACATAGGAGTTTCTTTAATTGGATTTAATAAAGCATATGACTTTAGAGTGCTCTTAGGCTTTGGGGTTCCATAAAGTAACACTCAGGATTAGTGGCTTATTAGCAAACATGATTTTGAAAAATTTCTCAGTGATGCAGATTTGGAGGTGAAAAAAAGTGTTCTTTTAAGGCCAATGAACGTGTTGGAAGGTGCTCCAGCCTTAGCGGTTTTAAAAGCATGAAAAGATTAGTGACTGGAAAGCTTTAGTAATGACTTGCGTTTGCAAGTTCCCATAAAATTCACACTTATGGCTACTATAATGGTGTATAAAAAGAGTATTGAGCTGGAACAAGACACTAAGGACCTCATAAGAGAAGAAAAGCTAAATGATTGCTCAGCCCAAAGGACCCTCAATTGAGTAGTCATTGTCTGCCAAAGAAAGCATTAGTGGCAGGGTGCAAGTGTTCTGGAGATATGCTGACATTCACTTTATCAAAATGCTGCTACAATAAGTCTTTTAGAAATCGATTGACTCTTAAAAAATTATCATCAGATGAAGTTGCACAGTTGGACACGTTTCAAAGTGCAACAATACATTTCTTACTTGATGTATATGTGCTATTTCATCTCAGACCCTTGTTTCATTAAATTAAAGAGCATGGCTGACCGGCTGGGGCATGGTGGAGAAATTGATTAGTTCAGCCTTCAGATCTTCCTTATATTCAAAGATTTTCATTAAGCAAGTTTGTTTTAGAGTTGAATTCTGCTTTTGTAACTCTGTACTCTTTGATTTTTAATTCATCGTAGATTTCATAATCTTGTACATTAGTTCTGTTTCAGATACATGTTTTCAGAGCACAGAATTCAGAGCCTTTCCTTAGTAATGTAATGATCCTTTTGCAAAATATTTGTTTTACTGATTTGCAAATTCTTTTTGTGGGGTTGTTTTTCTGTGTTTCTATGGCTAGTGCTATGTGGAGATTTTAAGCCAATGATAGTGAGCTAGAATGTCTTTGGTCTATGGGCATTTAAATTAAGTATGTAAGTAAACTTGGTGTAGGTGTTTAATCTGCATCTTCTAAGTTACTCTGTAGAGCACGTTCATTTTTCTGTTTATTACGTATTCCAAGCACTTAGCTTTTTCTTAAGCACATGAACTGGAAGGATTTAATTACTCCTGTATGATGGAACAGCAAGCACCTCTAGGTCCTAGGATATGTGTTGGTCTTATTGGGGAAGCAGAAAGCTGTGTAGTTCTGGGTTCTGGTGGCTTTTTATTTACTATATAGAGAAAAGGAGTAAGGAGCCAGAAGGGTAGGTTGAACCCTGGGGCGAACAAAGTTTTCTTTTGGGTTCTGTACTATTCTGTGTTGGGCGTATGTGGGTATATACTGTCTCTTTCTGTGGCAATATACATTAATAATACAGTGTGTAATTTGGCCAGTAATTTGAAACAAGTGGGAAGCTAAGAGACACCATATTCTTCATAGTAAGAATATTAAGCCCCCTGAAATTTAGGTTTTATTGTAAATGCTGACAGACCCTTTACTAGAATGGTGTGCAAAGTTGTGCTATAATTTAGTTTAAAGTGATCTTACATTTGAAAAATATCCTTCTGAATGTCACATGTTAATAGTAAGTTTTGAGGAGGCATTTGGTGCTGTTGGTGATCATAATTCTTATTAAAACTAGTGACGCCTGGCCCCCAGGGTGTAGCCAGGTTCAAATTGATGCTTTTTGCCGCCTGATCACCAGCATGGTCTAAGTGCTCATTATATTGTAGAGAGGGCCTTTGGAGCTCTCATTAGATTTGACAGGAATTCTCTCTAGGGGGAAACTGGGCATTAGCAAGACTCCTGACAGGCTGAAATTATTCCTGCTTTATGGCTTATAACCAAATGCTAGCAAGGCATCATCAGGGGACACAAAAAATTGTCATTTCTGACAACATCTTTGTTACTGAAGAAAGGGTAGCACGAAAAAAGGGTAGCAGTGGGGGAATTTTGCAGGGAGAGCACTTGAATGCTGTTAAGATTTGTCTCTCGTACAGCTCCTGCTTTTCCTTCCTAGCTTTCAACAGCTTTGTCAAGATCTCACCACTGACTTTTCTGTCTGGGAGTTTTAAAGTGGAAGTACATCCAAATCAAGAGCGGTATAATTGTGGTTTCCTTACTTGGTGTGGTGCCCACAGTCCATGTTTATGTTGTGTCAACACTTCCTGATATAATCTTCCCATGACTGTTTCTCCTCCATTCTGTGGCTGGTTACGGAAAAGGCAGCTTAATGAGACTTTTTTCCCCCTTAGTGATTTTAATAGGTTGCTGATGTCTTTCTCTTTCCCGTGTGGGTGGGAAATTTTATTTCTGATCAGCGGAGAAGTGGGACCTATTTGTGAGAAAGCAAGGCAATTCTGAGAACACGGAGGTGTTGAAAATTACATTGAAAATAACAATGTTTTGTTGTGTCCTGTGTTCCTTAATAGTTTAGGAAACAAGGTGCATTGTATCACCTCTATATCTTCTCTGCATGATGATAAAGCCAAAGATATAAGCCTAGTGTGATGGCAAATACCTATACCAGCTTGGCAGTAAAGCAGAAGGATTTTGAGTCAGCTGGGGTTGAGACCACCCCTCAAAGAAAAGATGGATGTGACTATAAGTTTCTCATCTTTGACTGTATCATTTTCAGTGGTAGTCTGCCTCCGACCTGACACATTTATGGTAGCTGGGCAGGTACTTTGTTCTACCTTGTCAGAGCACCTGGAGAGCAGTGCTCAGCATCATGGAAACTTTAGCTGAGATTGCTTGATTCAAGAGTTACCAGAGCTGCTTCCTATCTCCTTCAGGCTGCCTTGGGAATATGAAGCCAGCTGCAGAATCACTTTTGGACATATGTCCTGACCTATATCTCCTGCTGTGTGTCTTTCCAGGTCACTTGCTCTGTGTTGATGAACGTTAAAATTTATAAGCAGGTGGCCAGATGAATATTTTTGCAGGTTAGGAAAGTCACCAGTGCTGGTGTTCAGTTATTTGCTATTTGTGGGGATCTAGCCACTGGAAGATAGAAAGCTGTATCCTATTGAACGGTACTGTTGTCATCCTAAATTGTATTCAAGAGCAAAATAAACATGGCAGGAATCTTGATGGAGACTGGCAGCCAAGCAGTCATGGTCTATAACTGCTTTCTGTTAGAGTGGGCAGGATGAGCTCTGGGACTTGAACCTGACACTGGAAGGAAAGATGATCATTTTTTTCAGGTCTGACTTTGGGTGAAGTCACATGGTATTTCAGCACAAACACAGTATCTTACATTGAATGAATTTTGGAGTGAAGGTACCATTCACAACTTAGATACATGCTTTTAACTTTTCCTAGAAAACAAATTATTCTTTGGTGTTTACATGCTTGTGAATAACTGGTATGGATTCATCCCATAGGTGAGGCGTTTCCTGTTTTCCTATAAAATTTACCTTTGTTCTCCTTCCATTCTGTTGCTGAGGGGTGGCTTTGATTCCTCCTGATCCTCTGCTGCTCTGTGCCCCCAGGTTCTACTTTTTTAGCTGTGTGTGTTGATTGTTTTCGGTTTCTTGTTTTGAGAATTTTAAAATATCACATTTATTTTGCCTGCATGTCTGTGTGTATGTTGTGTGTGTGCATGCCATGTGCATTTGCATCTTAATTGGCTCCAAGATCTTTTTAAGGATGGAACCCAAGACCACCACACATGTCAGATATCTGATGTACTATTGAGCTGTTAAAACCCTACAGCCCTGAGAGAGCCCCTTTTCTCCCAACAACAGGCCCAGGAATGACTAGACCAGCCAGAGGGCAGCACTTAGATTTAAGCTCACCAGGTTTTAATCACCTTGCAGAACGAAGAGGGTAGCTGTCATCAAGATTGGAGTGTCCCTTAACTTGGTTTTCATGAGCCAGGCTTGTCCTTTATAAGTTTATAAGTTCAATGAGATAAAGGTGGTGTGCTTAAAGCCTGGAGTCTGGAGTGCAAGATTAGCTTGCAGGATTTTTTTTTTTTTAAGCAAACAGGCTTGATTTCTAACTACCTAACAGTTTTTTTCCCAGCCCTTGTCTAGTTTCTGTCTATAACCTGTTCTTGGGCAAGGAGTGTGCAGAATCTGACTAGAAAATTAAGGAGGCATCAGAAAACAAGTCATCATAATTGCTAGCTTAAAAAAAAGATTTATGTTCAGTTATGTGTATGTTGGGGGTTTCTACAGTATAGCAAGTATGTGCATAGGATTGCAGGTTCACAAGGAGGTCAGAAAAAGGGGTCGGATCCCCTGGCGCTGGAGTTGCAGGTGTTTGTGATCCATCCTGTGTTGGTGCTGGGAACTGGGAAGAGTCTTCTGCAAGAGTTACTGCTGTTTTTTAGACAGGATCTCTGTATATCCAAGCTGGCCTCAGACAAAGAATTGGACCTGGGAAGCTCTCAGTGCCAGAGTCATCTCTCCCACCTGACTATACTACCTGAGACAGACCCTGAGATCTATAAATTTGCTTCAGATACTTTAAAGTCACATACTTAGGGACTGGGCATCTCACGAACAAGTTCCCAGGCCCTCAGCTTATGTCTTTATAAATTGAAAGTGAGAATGAATTAAAGTCTGTTACCCAGTGCATGAGCCACACCAGCACATGTTTACAGATCCACACTCTGTGTACAGACAGAGGGGAGCTCTTTACTGGAGCACTTAAGATGTTCTACCAAGTAGTGTTTATTAAGACCCACAAACAGAAAAACCTTTCTTCAGTAAATAAATCACTCCGAATGGTATTGAAAGAGAGATTTAGTTACTGGTTTATGGACCATTTTACATTTCTGTACAGTTGAGTCTTTGTTCTTTTCCTACTATGGTTTCTAGATGTGGATTAAATAAGAATCAGGAGACTATGACTCAGTCAGCCCGTCCATCGCCATTGCTTACTGACACTGTTTGAGAGGGTACTCCAGCTGTAGCCCAGCTGGCCTTGAACTGTGACAAAATTGAATGCTCATATCTTTAGAGTAGCCCTTATAATAGTGTTAAAGAATTCTCTACTAGTGTATAGTACAATACTTACTGTGGAAAATCATGCCCCTCCCCCACCCCACACCTATGCCTTGAAACTTTGTGGTACATGGGATTGAACCCAAGGCCTCACACAATCATAGGCAAGTATCTTACACACCCAACTTGTTAAAGAGTGCTGGGTGTGTGTGTTAGGAGAGTAGGTGGGTGTATAAGCAGGAGAAAGAGTTTCTGTTTTTTTCTGGGGCTTGGTTTGATGTTTCATTGTGATTTGTATGTAGTACCATATAATACTATAAAGAGTTATAGTTTCATAATTTATTACCCATTTACGATGTCTTTTTAAAATGATACTACAGTTTATCTAGTAACCTGTGTTTTAGCACAGTTATTTCAATTTTTAACATTGAAAATGTTAGAAATTTAGAATTGTTTTTATTCTTTTGACCTACTTTGAAGCAACCACAGAATCATTAGGAGAACATAGCATTGACTTCCTTCCATTCAAACTTTCATACTGGTTTTCTTAAGTTTAGGGTTGATGGTACTTTGCCATTTTTGACAAAGGATACTGATCATTTTTTATACAGGAAAAATAAATAGAGAAAGAGAAAAAAATCTGAATTTTTTTATCAATGAAACTTTATTAAAAACTGTGGAAACAGCCCCACCCAGGAGCAGTATAACTTAACAGGTGATGCTGTGTTTTGATTATCCTTTAGAAGAGGTGAAATCAGCTCTTGCTAATGTGGGACACAGGCTGCTGTTCTGTTAACCCACTGGAGTGCATGCAATGTTTGACTGGATTTGCTTTAGCAGCATACTGATCCAACGAGGGTATTTACACTGAGATGTCTTGTCCATCCTGCTCACTAGGAAGTTTGAGCACAAATCATTGGAGTCATTTTCTACCTACTTGCAATCCATGTATTATACTGCTGTGTTAATGTATTGTATACATTTTGAGTGAACTGGACATTTTACATGTAGGGATGAGACCATATATGCTAATGTATCAGTATATCTTTTGGCTTTCCCGGTGTATTGCTGGTTAAACATCCCCTAGCTCTGTCAGAGGAGTGCTTTTCAGGTCTGTTAGTACACTTGGAAATGTAGGACCTTTCACATAGTGAATGCTTCAGGAGCTTGGGGCTTAGGGAGGATGATCTCCGTTAAGTTATAATTGCCATTCTGCCTGTCAGTCATCTCCTTCTATGTCTGCCTCTGAGTGTTTTCCCCATTGTTGTTCTTTTCTGTACTGCCTTTATTTTCTGTCCTGCAGCTCTCTTAATCCAGACAAGTGGGTCTCTTTATGTTAATAGTTTTGGACTTTTCCTCAACCTTCACATGGCTCCTTCAGCTTCCTTCAAGTTCTTTTTACCGCAGGTCTTTCTGAGAATTGCCCACAGCAGGTTGTCACACCATGTATTTCAAGTGTGCGTTCTGTCTTCCGCCTTATTTATTATTCCAGCTCCTCTACAGTATGCTGGTAGGTAGCTCATTTATCTACATCCTCAGGGGCTGAGTTATATACACTGTGAATTTGATGTGGTTAGTGTACTTTGAAGTATACTCATAACCATTTTGGATCCCCATTCTTTGAGATTTAGTGAGCAGTCCTTTACCAAAAACAACAAGAGAAAATCGTACCCGTATTAATGCACAGATACAAGAAGTGACCCTACCCACAATTCAGATCCATAAGTAAGTCCGTGGAACCCAGGTTAAAATCTCCAATCAAGAGTAGTAACAAAAATCCTCATGCTAAAATTTAAAATGAAAGCGGTTTAGATGAGCACTTATAATGTTTATGTTTATAAACATTACAATGTTTATGTTTAAAACTAGTTTGAGACAGGTCTTATTATGTAGCTCAGTTTGGCCTAGAACTTGCTATGCAGACGAGACTGGCTTCAAACTCAGATCCTCCTATATCTGCTTTTTGAGTAGACATGTTGTTATGCCTGGCTCCATTTCTTCTCACAAGTAATTTATAGTTCAAAAATGCCCAAGGCTTCCAGGCTTCCAGGCTTCAGGAGCACACAGCTGTCTGAACTAGTACATTGAGCCTTTTTTTGTTGTTGTTTGTTTGTTTTACAGTTTTTTGAGACAGGGTCTCTCGGTGTAGCCCTGGCTGTTCTGGAACTCACTCTGTAGATCAGGCTGGCCTCGAACTCAGAAATCCGCCTGCCTCTGCCTCCCAAGTGCTGGGATTAAAGGCACCACCACTGCCCGGCAACATCGAGCATTTTTAAAAACTTTGTTCTATTTTTATTTATATTTATGTGTGTATTGTTGATGAGCCCAGGTCCTTTCAAGAACTTTTAGCTGCGGAGTGTCTCTCCATCCCTATCTCCTACTCTGTGTTCTTTAGACAGGGTCTCATGTAGCCAGGACTGGATGCAAGCTCACAAGTTCTTGCCTCCACCTTGATGCTGGAATTATTTATAGGTGTATGCTATCATTCCTGGTTTTCCACTGGGGTTTCTTAATGAGGAGGTTCATCACACTAATATAGTTAGATTTGGACATTAAAAAGGACAAAATAGCTTGCTTTTGTTGAAGCCTGGAGTTCAGAGTGAACTGAGTGGACCATTGCTTGTCACTAATGGACGGGAAATCTATAAGTATAATTGATGATAAAGGTCAATCACAATCTTTATGATTATAGCCACCCTTTTATTTTTTGTAACTTCCAAGTTTTTACATTCTTACACATTGTATTATGTAAAACTGATTATTCAGCAAGGGAGAGAGGGCTGTACCTGAGAGATGGCTTAGCAGTTCATGGACAGGTTCATAACCATGAAGAGAAAAGGAGAGAGAAACCCACAGTGAAAACTCATTCACACTCACTCACCTGTGTGGTGGCTGAAGTCTGTAAATTAAAACATTTTATGCTGCTTGCCTGTTGTTGGTTTAGGTGTGTATAAGGGTTTGGGGTGGAATGCTCTTACATAGCCAAGGCTGGCCTTAAATCTAACTTCTGTGCCAAGGATGTCTTTGAAGTCCTGACCCACTTGCTTCATCTTGGATTACCTGTTTGAAGAACGAGTGGATCTGGAGTGTAGGTGTGGGCTTGGTAGATGACAGGGTCTTTTCTTTTATAGCCAATGTTAGTCGGATTTGATGTGAGGAAGGGGTCTTCATGTGTATATACTCTTACTGGATTCTTCCTTTTTTAAACTAAACTTACCGTTGTGCTTTAGCATGTTCAGATCACCAACTTACATAGTGTTAAGGCACTTTTCTTCAACTCTTCCCCAAAGCAGAGATTGGTACTTAAACAGAGAGGCTCATTTGGGAAGATTGCCCAGAGAAGTTCTTGCTATGCAAGCACGATAAACCTGACTTTGGATCTCTAGCAGTAACCAGTGTTCTGTGCTGTGTCTCTCTCTGTAGCCTTAACGTACGTGTGTGTGTGTGTGTGTGTGTATGTGTGTGTGTCTCAGTGTGTGTGTCAATTGGTGGGGTGTGGGGTGGAGAGCTGGTGAGTGAGTTTTTTTCTTTAGCCCAGTCAGTCAGTTCAAGGTTCAGTGGAAAACTTTTATCTAAAAAAATAGGATGAAGAAGGACTGAAAACACCCAACATCGACCTGGCCCCCCCCATTCCACATGCACATGGGCACCTTCTTCACCCCACCAAAGGAAATGCTGACTGTGCCTCACCAGGTCTCCAGCCACCTTTCTTTTGGCCCCTTAATGAATCTTTAAGGAACGCTGGAAATCTGCCTACACTGTTTGCTAGGGGAGACATTGTTTTATTATTAGTAGTCAGTAAAAGTGAAATGCAGCTAATTTTGAAATTTATATGTATGTGGAAAGTGCCCTAGTTAGGGATTTCAGCTCTAGAGGGCGAAAGGAGTATGAAGTGCTAAGGAGACTTCCTGATGGGGGAGCACAGTGGTTCCCAGACAGCAGGTTGGCTCTTTAAGAGAGCCAAGCTTTTGTTTATACCCAGCACCCTCTTAGGCTTTGAGCAAATAGTGATTCAGAACTACTTAGAAGTGTGGTGCCCAGTGGTGTACTGACATACTCAGATACAGAAGAAACTGCATCAGGGAGGTAAACCATTGTGAATTTCAGTAAATATATTACAGCACGCAAGTGACTTGCCGATACTGCTTGTTTAGCAGTTTGGGAGGGCAATGGCAGTATGGATTTTTGAATTAGAAGGGAAGGGCTATTCTTTCTCTATGCAGGAACATCTTCGTGATGTCTGGTGAGGAAATTGATTTGGAGAACAAAATGCAGCTGCTTTATGTCATTTGTCTGCAGACTCATGAGTGAAAATAAAAAGGTCGCCATAGGGGTTAGGAAAGGTATCTTAGCACTGACAGGCATTTCAGTCCAGAACGGAAAGGGATGGAGGAAAGGCGTCCTGTCCACATGCAGCCTACAGTTAACTGCAGCCTACAGTTAAGGTGCTTGCTTGCTTGTTCCACTCGGGGGTTTTTGTTGTTGTTTGTTTTGGTTTGGTTGTTGCTGTTGTTTGGCACATGGAGCCCTACTAGCCCTCCATTCCCTATGAAGGCTGGAGTTGAACTCCTGATCCCCCTATTTCTATCTCACAAGGATACAGGATTGGGATTATAGGCACGGGGCATCATTCACAACTATTTTTTCTCTTTTTCTCTATTTATTTTTTAATGATTTTTCTGAGATGAGCTGTACCATTGTAGCTGAGCTAACCTTGGATTTGAGATTGCTTTGTCCTCCCCAGGCATAGTTTACTGGAGTAAGCCACCATGCCCAGTTCTTCTTGTTCTTAATATTTTACCAAAATGTGGAGTAGGCTTTATTGACATTAGGGTAACTGTTGAGTCTGTTAGCCATGGAGCTTCTTGGGAATTCTCTGCAAGAATTTCATATCAGTTTCCTCTTCTTTGTGGGTAAATATTAATTGCATCACTTTCAATGATGTATTCAATAAGTTAAGAATACAGACAAGTAAAATTAGTGGTAACCACAGCAGCTCCCCACAGGTAGCTATTTGCAGGGGGAGGGTTGTTAGAGCTGTTATCAAATCTGTTAGCAGTCCTTATAAACTCCATTTATGCTCTTGGCCTTACACATCTTGCTCCATCTATATTTCCATCTTCTTTCTGTTTTTCAATCCCTGCGTTCTTTTCTCTGTGTCTGAATTCACTTCATTTTTCTCATTGTAATTGTAAAGTCTTACTTTATTGATTTCTTCTTTAGGTCATAAATATTTGTCTTTAGGATCGAAAGGAGAATTTAAAAACCAAAATACAGCCCTTGTTGGCCGCCTCCACTCTTAAAGAAATATAAAATCATTAAAATGACAGACAGGCCAGCCAGCAAGGTGACTCTCAAGTATTTAATATATCTACCAGGGGAAATAAAGTGGGTTGGCTTTTTGTTTTGTTTTGCTTTTCATTAATGAAGGTGGATGAACAATAAATAAGACTTGGTTCATTTTTGTAGAAGTGAGATTCAACAGGATAAATAGAAGAGGTGTGTAAGTGTGTTTTAGATTCTTTTCTTTTTAAGTAACAAAACTATGAAGTTGAAAAACATTGTCCTGAAGATATAGAGGTTTGTCTGCATAATTACAAAATTAAGTTCTATAGAGAAAGTTTCAAGCCTTGAATCGGATGTGTGTGTATGTATGTGTACATGTGTGTTTGTGTAGGGGGTACTGTCTGCATGTGGTTTTGTTTTTGATATAGAATCTGTAAAGTGCTGTGTAGAGAACTTGTTTAATTACTTTTCAGTATCTATCACTGGTCTTGAGATGTTGATTGCCTTGACAGCTGTTGCCTAAATGTTATTATTGGGAGAAGCAAAAACAAGAAGAGCGAAGCCCTGAGCGCAGAGAAAAGTGTTAACTTTGAGAGTGGCTGTAGATATTTATTGTCTTTATTTTGAGATGGGGTCTTGCTCTGTTAATTGCCCAGTTTAGTCATGAATTCCCAAGGTCCATGAGCCTCCTGCCTCAGTTCACCAAGTAGCTGGAATGACAGACATGGCCACTGCTTCTGGCTGACATGCTGAAAGTTGAGGCTTTTAGGACTCAGGAGAAACTTCTTCTATCTGTGATAAGTACTTAGAATGAAGAATGGCATAGCACAGTTCTGTTCTCAGGGGCTGAAAAATAAGTAGACCAGCTGTCTGTATAGGAAGTACTGGTTTTTGACAGCTGCTTTGTTTGACCTGCCAGTTGGCTGGGGTTTCAGAGCCTTCCCATTTGTAAACAGGCTTACTGTCTTACGTTTTGGGGCCATGAGCTTCCTTGGAGCCAGTGTCTACACAACTGTAGAGAACACTGGAATCAGCCCACTGAAGTTTATCCACTGCCCATACTCTTTAGCCCACCAAAGGCCAACATCATAGTGCTAAATTCAAGAGGGGAACTGCTGACTTTTGAACCTAGTAAGAAACCTGTTTCTTATTTGACAGACAACCTTGAGTGTTGGGGCGCTTTTGAAATAAATGAAGGATATTTTGACGATTGCTTTCTCTAAGGGTACCTAGAGTTTTCCTGCTGGTTGTTATATTTATATTAATTTCTATTTCTTGACTGATTTACGAAAAACTTGACTCGGTTCCTGTAAAAGCCCTGAGTTCACTGGCAGTGTTTTTAAACAATACTTTTAGTTATTGTTTAAAAAGTGATTTGAAATAAGTTTTTCTCATCAGCTTCCAGGATTACTCTTGTCAGTTTTCTTCACTGATGAGATTGACATTGCTCATTGGTTTTTATGGAATGAGTGTCATTGTTGCTTCTCAGACTCGTGCAGAGTCAGTGAAGAGCTTTTTGAGTAGACTTTGCATTGTGAGAATATTAGTATTGACACTGTTTGTAATCTGGAGTACAGTTGGAAGACCAGATTCTGCTGTGCATCCCATACTAGTGAATATGGCTGCACAGGGGAGATGAATGTGGCTCCTTTTCCAAGTCTATTACTCAGGAGGACTGTAAATTTGATTGGCTGTTACAATTCTAGCAGAATCATTCGATTTGAGAGCAATAGAAAGATAAGATATCCAATTACTCAAATGATTTGCAGGGTTAGCCAACGTTGTCATGGAGACATGAGTTGGAACAAATTAAATTTTAAGCAATAAAATAATCTTAAAGCCCGTCTGGGAACAAGAAAATTTGGCAGTAGCACTTACCTGAATTGAATCTTAGCTTGACACGATGTTGTTTGACATTGATATACTGTGGGGGCCTAAACTTATATATGATATATTATCTTTAAAAAATAGCCAGCTAAACCAGTGAAGGAAAATATTGATATAAAATCAAGGGGCGTGAACATTTGTTCTGTGGCTTAAAGGATAATTGGCTTTAGGTTCCTAAGATGTTTTATATTTAAGGATTTAAATGCCTTAAAAATGAAGTGACATTAATTGGACATTTTAAGAAAAGATTGATTTGGCAGCCACATGAGTTTTTAGAACTGTTGTGCTCTTATGTGTTTGCAAATGCAGTAGAAATCCTGTGGTTGCCTCTCAGTGAGGGTGCAGGTGCGAGCTTGCATATGTCTGTATGCGCAATTGAGATTTTGGCATATGCTGTGCTGTAGGTACATGCTTGTATTTGCTAAGTTTTCTACTTTGTGGTGTCACTTGCAGACTGGAGAACTTTTTCAAACTTGAGCTGATGACCTAAAACCCGAGTAAGCACTGGCCTAAGGTCTAGAAGCTATTCCCCTTATTACTACATTGTTTAACTGGTTCCTAGCTTGTGCCCTGGATTTGAAACCATGCCAATGCCCAGAAGCACGGTGGCGGGCGGCCCTTTTACCCACATGCCTGTTAGGTAGATGGAGATGAAAACTGGTCTGAGGTTGAGCCATTTGCCACATTCTCACAGCCTTCGATTTTCCTCTCATCCTAACCACAGATCATCTCAAATGATTTAGTAATGACCTGAGTGCAATATTGACCTTTATTCCCCAGTGGATTACTGTGTTTCACAGTCCAAATGACAGGAAGTCTATTCAGTTCTGCAGAATGAGTGCAGCATTATTGAGTCAGCCTAGCCCTGTGGGAACCACACAAGTGCAGACCAGTGTAACAGAATACGTGGGTTAAATTTGGTTTCTGATGCTCTGGGAAATGAAAGCTGGCATGTCCTGGAACCCACACGGTTAGTGAGAGAGTATCTGGGATGTTTTCTGAAAATACCACATGCATTGATTTGTCTGCTTTTAAAGTAACTTGTGACTTGGGTCTGGCCTTGATGTAAATTTCTCTCATTTTTGTCACCTGGTTGATGTCCATTCCTGCAGTACTTCTATAGCCCCTAGGATGACAATATAAAAGTATGTTTCATAATTATAAATGGGCATGACTGTGCATTAAGGGACTATTTTCTTTGGCATAATTATTCTTACGTGTATTTTGGTTAGTTTGTGAAGCCAAATATCCCATCTCTTCTATGCAACATCCAATTTTTCTTTAGAATGCAGGTGGGATGTTGTTACCTTGGAGGCCTGATAAATTTTTTTTTAATATTGGATTTCACTATAGGTTATATTTGAGCGTTGTAAGTGCCGCTTGCATAAAGCACTGATTTATTTTGTAGTTAAGGTATAATTCTTGATTGCTTGCCTCAAGAAAAGTTGCCTCAATATCCAGTAGGTCTGTATATACCCAAGTCATTGGACAGGTTGTCTTCTAAATAGTGAAACTTTTCTGGGGGATATGTTTAGAAAATTTTTAGTGTTTAAAATTTGTTCTAAAATGCTTCTGAGAATTTTTGTTCTTGGACAGTTTTCTGTTCAAAGTGGTTTCTAACTTGCTGGCCTTGTACTGGTGGAGTGTGGCTGGTACTAGTCTGTAGACCCTGGTGCTAGCATGGGAGGAACTCCCTGCTCCCTCCTCACAATCCTCTCTTTTGGATACTCTGGAGCATTGCCAGTTTTCTGTTGATTGAGAAGAGATGTAAGCATGCCTACCCGGGAAACCACGACCACTTACTTCCTGTCTGAGGGACTATTCATGTCTGAAAGCTCAGCCTGGGAAATGGAAAGATAGCTCAGGGGCTGGGTTTTTCCAACTAACAGTAAGTAACACATATACATGACACACGCACAGCCACTCTGCTAGGCCATTGCTGTGCTTGGTCTGGGTCTTGTCTTATAGTCGGATGCCTCTTGGGGAGAGCATCTGCTACCATGTGCATACAGGTAATTTAGCTACATGTAGCATGTTTATAAAGTTAGGAAACCACTGGCCCACAGTTGCATCCACCATCCAAGATTTCACAAGCACAGTTGCAAATCTGCTTTTCCATTGATGGCCAGGATGTAAACTAGATGGGTAAAGAGCCTTTGCTGTGTCACAGTGGACAGTACAAAACAGAGGTCACAGCTATCTAGAGGGCAGTATCAACCAAATATAAGTGACTTGGGCCTCAGTAATAGCTGTAGTAAAGGGAATGTTGTTTATATCATTGCAGTGAACCCCACCTCGTGAAAGAGATACTTCTGCTTTCCAGCCAGTGTTTGGCTTTGTTTCCTTGTGTGGAATCTTAGTTGGCTCAAGGTCTTGTTTTGGTTTCACAGTTGTGATTCTAGTCTTCTAGGGAAGAGGAGGAGGAGGAGGAGGAGGAGGAAGAGGAGGAGGAGGAGGAGGATGTGGATGATGTTGTCCTTATTGTCATCATTGGCTTTTCCTCCTACTGATCTTGCTGTAGGTATTTTGCTTTAAGGGCACCATTAACTGTCTGTATTTCCATTCTGTAACAAATCATATGATTTCATGTGAACAGACCCTTTGTGAACTCTGTAACAAGGGTTTCTGAATAATAGAAATGAGCCAGTTACAAGCTTAAACAGCTGTGCTGCTTTTGTCAAAGATGCAGCTTTACCAAAGTGACAAATTAAAGCCCAAATGTTCTGCTTGGCAACAGTTGGGTCAAAACATTTAAATCATTAATTAGAAGGAACTGAACGGGGTGGAGGGCAACTTACACAAATACAGCACAGTCGCAGACCTCATCTTAGAAAATGCAACTGAATTCTTTGGGGGGAAAATTAGGGCAGCCCTCAAGTGGGGCCTGACAAGCTTGTCATTTGCAAATAAATCAAAAGACCATCATGCAGGAAGGAGACCCAGTGAATAGAATTGCTTTGTCATTCTTTGATGAGCCCCACACTCAAGCCTGCTATTAAAAATGAATGCATTCAAGAGGCTCTGCATTAAGAACATAAACAATTAAGGACACTTGAGCTGGTCTGCTGAGAGCTCCTGAGAAGAGATGGCAGAGGCTTCTCCATTCTGCCTCCAGAGCCAGAGAATGGGAGCAATTAGTGTTGCTATCTCCACCCAGGCAGCCTTTGGCACTCCCCCTCCCCCTTTTCTCCCCCTCTCTGAACCCCTCCTTGTTTTCAGAGAGGCTAAGTATAAAGATGAGCAGTGAAAGAGTGCTGAGCCCCAAATGTTATTATCTGCAGTAACTGGTAAGTTCTGCTTGGCTGAACCACCATAGCTTTTCTATCCTTTGGTCCTCTTGGTTTTGTTTTAGTTAAAAGTTTTAAGAAGGTACATTTATGTCAGCTCCTAGCAGGCAGGTCCAGGCGAGAGGAGAGTCTATCCAGGGCTGAGCGGGGCGGCCAAAAAGAAAGACAACAGGCCTCGAGTCTTGTCGAAGCAGGAACTCAACTTTATTGTCGCAATATCTCTCACTTAAATATAGAGAAGGCAAAGGGGGTGGGCACTTAGGTATGGGGAGAGATGACTTAGGAGGTGGGGAAGGGGAAGGGGAAGGGAAAGGGGTGACTGACAGGGCCAGTGGCATAAGTTCATGTCAGCAAAATGGCAGGGTAGAGGAAGGGCCAAACAGGTCTGGGTGAGTCACTCCTATGCGGAGGTGACTGAGACAGGTCTCGGAACTTGAGCCAGGCTCCTGTTTGTCCCCAAGGCCCAAACCAGGGTCAGAATGGGGCCCAAGACTACCACTTCCTGGGACCCCACCCTCTCACCCTCTGGACAGTAGTAGGAGGAGAACACCCCCAGTGCCTTGCCGTCCGGGTCCAGTTCTAAGCTCTGGCCCAGAGCTGCCACAGTCACTGCTGTGAACCCAGGGCCCCTGCACCCCACCCCTATGGCTGGGGCAGCCTCAAGCTGCATGCCATCCTCCCCTCTGTGGGTCAGGGAGGTGCGCCCCATGGCTGTCAGTGACCCCTGCTCCTCTAAAGAGGAAGCCAGAGTGCTCTCCTCCCTGTGCCATTGCCAGCTGGAAACCTGGGGCCTGGAGACAGGCTGCCTTGGGTCCCCGCCACCCCCAGATGAGGTTCCAAGGGCCGTCACCATGGAGATGGCCACGGCCCCAGGCCCAGACAGGGCAGTAGAAGGGAGCAGTGCAGCACAGCCCCGAGCACAAGTGGCTGTGCTGCGGTGGCGGTGGCAGTGGTACCGTGAGCACGGAGATCCAACACATTTATATTGCCATGGGAGTAGGGGACAGTATCTGAACAGTCCCTGAGATTATACAAAAGACAAATTCGATTCTGGGCCCTGGGTTTGTGTTCTTGTGTTGGTCCTGTTTCATAGAACTGTGAAGAAGTCTGGTCATACGTCATAACAAGGGTTTGGAGAGAATTGTGGATATGCTACCAGGTTATTCTGACCTTAGGCTAGTTATTTTAACCTTTGAGCCCATTTCTGGGAGGAATTGGTTTGATATATAGAGGTGTCACAAGGCCAGGCTGGAGCTAAACAGCTGGTGCTGCACCACTGAATGGTAGTCGATGGAGGTATGTCCACACAACTTTAGGAGCACCTACCAACTGTGAGGAAGAATTTCAAATTTCCAGGCTCAGATCTCTGGCAGAAGCCCTGGAGTTAGGAAACTGCTCTGGAGATCCTGATTAGGCACTGATGGTCACCTCAGTGTGAAGATAAGCCACATGGCAGTGCTGTTGCCTAGGAGTGTAATATGTGCCAGGCCCTGTATTTTATTCCTGGGAGCAAGACAATAACAAAATCAATTCTAAATCCTTTCAATTTAGATTTTTCCAATATGTCAGTTATTTTATTAATATTAAGTGCATTTTAAGCAGAAATCTACTTATTAGGATTTTGGATTACCTTACCGGTTCTTGAGATTGTCACTGATACCAGGGGTTACAATGTGAAGCCACAGAGTGGGAAATACTGTAAAGGTTACTCTTTCCTGAAAGGGGACGGGACCACTGGGTGATATTTGTAGTGCAGTGTACATAGCATTGTGAGGGCAGTTCGTATACATATAGCCTGAACTAACTTTAGACATGTTAGAGTCACCTCCAGGAGCTAATTTATAGATTGTGGTCCCCAGCTGGGGAAGAGTGACAGGTATTAGTGTAATGTTGTTTGTGGTGAAGGTACTGACTATAGCTTGCTTACTTAGAGCTTTATAATTTGGAGTTGGAGTTCATAGTCCGTAGTTAGAGTTGCTTCTAAAATGCCTATGCTGGCATGCAGAGCCTTCTTGTCTGAGCAGCAGGAGTACAGTGACCATGTCTTTACAGGTCACAGGACCTAATTCTTGGGATGCCATTATGAGCTGAGGGGTGACAAGGCTTGTTTCAATTGTATGTCTTTCCAGTTGCATTGCTTTTCCAATAAGACTTGAGTTTCTCAGCTTTGGGTATGGAGCTTCTAATCTTGCTTCACTGTATTCATACATCATTTTCTTTAAGTGTTGATATCTATATTTATAGTGCTTTGAGGATCGATAGAGAGGCAGGAATTTAAATAGTACCAGGGATTGCTAACATAACTGTTCTCTGTGTTGTGGGGTTGACAGCATTTACTTTTCTTAACAAATAAGTAACAAATTGAAAAAAAATAAATTAAGAGCAGTGTTCAGAAAGACAGGTTGAAGGAGTCACAGATACTCTCACCATACAACATAATCACTTTTTGTTTGGGATATTAGCTTGCAGTGCCTAACCACACACATGCACACAGATGTGCATACTACTACAAGGTTTCTGTTCCTCCTCACTCCATCTAGTGAATGTATTGGCCATTTTAGAATCGTCATACGTACATATTTAATGGTTACTTTCCATGTCCGAGAGTTGGCTTGTTTTACGACGTTCTGTGGATTGCAATATATATATACACATACACATACATATATACATATATATGTGTGTGTGTGTGTGTATGTATATTTAAGTTATAATAACAAGTTCCAAATGGCCCACCTTACTTAAAACAAAATCTTACAAATACTTCATTTACTGTTTTTCTCTAGGCCTCAAGATTGGCTCAGGGAAACCAAACCAAAACGAAACAGGAAAAAGAAAGCTGTAATAGCTTTGTCATCCTTTAGTGCAAGCACTACTCTTTAGGATCCTTCACTTGGTAATGTAATCCTGGTGGAGTTTCACCTCCCTAACTGACTTTGAGCAGAGTGTCATAGGACTGTCTAGAGACCCTTGGGCAATTACTCTTGCACAGTGCTTACCCTGCTTTGAGCTTCAAAAGGCACTCATTATGCATTAGGTTTGGGTGTAGAGGGGAAGTGTATGAGCCCTGGGGAGTGGGCTCTTTAGTCCTTGTAATTGAACAAAGTGTGAGGAGTATGGGAAGAGAATGCTGAGCTTTTAGGAGTAGAGTCCTGAAATTGTCACATACAGATCCCCCAAGGACACACTTTAGTTTAAAAGCCTTGTAGAACATTTCTAGTTTTCATCCATTGCTGGGTTTTGAGGTATTTCTTGGTTTTAACTCCTTAAAGTATGCCTGCATCTCTGCATCATTGTTGTTTTAGTAGACTCAGGGATCAAACCTAGGGCTTTGTGCATGGAGAGTGTGTTTTACTTTTCTTCTATTATTATTAATTATTATTATTATTATTTAATATTTTTTTTACAGCCCAGTCATTATCCTCCTCCCGGTCTGCTCTCTGTTCTTCATCTCATTCCTCCTCCCCCTTCACCAAGAGGATGTCCCCATTCCCAACCCCACCACACCACACCTCCCCACTCCCTGAATCCTCAAGTCTCTTTAGGTACATCTTCTCTCACAGACAGTCCTCTGCTATATATGTGTCAAGGGTCTCATATGAACTCATATATGCTGCCTGGTTGGTGGCTCAGTGAGAGATCTCAGGGTCCAGGTTAGTTGTCTTCCTATAGGGCCGCCCTCTTCCTCAGCTTCTTCCAGCTTTTCCCTAATTCAACCACAGGGTTCCCCGGCTTCTGTCCATTGGTTGGGTGTTAAGTATCTGCATCTGACTCACCTTCTTGTTGGAACTCTGAGGGCAGCCATGCTAGTAGGCTCCTGTCTGTAAACACACCATAGCATCAGTAATACTATCAGACCTTGGAGCCTCTCTTTGAGCTAGATCCCAATTTGGGCCGGTCACCAAACCTTTTCCCTCAGCCTCTTCTCCATTTTTGTCTCTGTAGTTCTTTTAGGAACAATTCTGGGTCAGAGTTTTTGACTGGGATGGCAACCCCATCCCTCCATTTGATGCACTGTCTTTTCCTGGAGATGGACTCTACAAGTTTCCTCTCCTCGTTGTTGGGCATTTCATCTAAGGTCCTAGCATCTCTCACCTCCCAGGTCTCTGGTACATTCTAGAGGGTCCCTCTATCTCCTGTCTTTCCTGAGGTTGCTTGTTTCCGTTCTGCTGGCCCTTAGGCCTTCACTCCTGCCCCCTCTCATACCTGATCATGCTCCCCTTTTCTCTTCCCTGTTCCTTCTCACACCCAGGTACCTCCCTCCCTCTACCCCCCTACCCCCCATTACTTTCTTCTCCCTCCCAAGTAGGATTGAGGCATCCTCACTTGGGCCCGTTGGCTTGTTAACCTTCTCTGGATTATATCCTGGATATTCTATACTTTTTTTGGCTAATATGCACGTATTAGAGAGTTCATACCATACATGTCCTTTTGGGTCTGAGTTACCTCACCCAGGATGATATTTTCTAGTTCCATCCATTTGCCTGTAAAACTCTGTTGGGAGGCAGAGGTAGTTGGATTTTTCTGAGTTTGAGGTTAACCTGGTCTTAACAGACCCTGTCTGGACAGAAAGAAAGAAATGATCCCAAGTACTGGATTACAGGCATGTGGCACCACACTCAGCTAACATCTGTGGCTAGTATCCTGTTCACAGTCTCTTTTTGGTAGTGTTACTATACTGCTTTGTCCTGATAGTTTATCTAGTGTATCTTGTGTATCTAGTGTATCTTGGACATTAAATGTACAGATACGGGGAGAATCAGCTTTGTACTTCAGTCAGGTTTGACTTTGATGGCATGTTGAGTAAGGATCTGGGAGACTGAAGACTTGTAAGAATGTTCAGTGAAGTCCTGTCCTCATTTCTCCAGCGTATTATATTGAGAAGGTTTATGACAGAGTTATATAATCTGTGGTTGTTTAGCATGTAGATTTAGTTTATCAACTGACAGTGTGAGGATCGTGAAGAGCACAGAGTGTGTTTATGGTATTATAAGCAAAGGCACTGTGTCTTAAGGTTTTATTGCTGTGAAGAAACACCATGACCATGGCAACTCTTATAAAGGACACCATTTAATTTGTGGCAGGTTTACAGTTTCAGAGGTTTAGTCAATTACCATCATTTCCTGATGCATGGTAGTGTCTAGGAAGACATGGTGCTAAAGGAGTAGCTGAAAGTTCTGTATCTTGATCTGAAGGCAGCAGGAAGAGACTGGGTGTGTTTCACACTGGGTGTGGCTAGAGCATTTCAGACCTGCAAGCCCTACCTCCACTGTGACACACTTCCTCTATCAAGGTCATACCCCTTCTAATAAGGTACATCTCCTAATAGTGCCACTCCTTATGGTCAAGCATTCAAACATGTGAATCTGTGGGGGCCATACCTGTTCTAACTACCACAGTCACCTTCTGAGTCGACTCTAGGGCTGTCATGAGGGATTAGAAACCGTCTTGGGTTTGCACAGCACTTTGGAATAGAATACCTGCAGCTTACACATTGGTTCACTTTACTGTGATGGAGCTCTAAGATAGAGCACTCATATTCCTGTTATTCAGATTGCACACCTAAGGATCTGGCAGTTGAATCTTAACTTCAGGATATCTGCTACTGGTTTGCTGAGATGGGGCTCAAAAGTTTTGCATTATGAGACCTCTTATAAGGTTAAACCAATGAGGGGAGCAAACATGTACAAGGAACACAAATGATTGTGCTAGACAGGTAAATTATACCCCTGTCTCCCGCTACCTTCATGGTGCAGGTAGTCCGAAGAGTAAGGCTTATTCTGGGAACTTTGACTTGGCATTTCTGGGTAGAGATGCCTCAATGGCTAAGAGTACTTGAAACATAACCATGTAGAACTAAGTTTGATCCCAGGCGGCATGCAGAGTATCATACACTTGTGAGAGTAGAGACAGGATGGTTGCTGGGGCAGTGCTGGCTGCCTACCTAGTCAGTGAAGCTAGCTTCTGATAAGGAACATCAGGGATACACACTCCTTCCACTAGGCTCAGCCTGGATATGGATGCTCTCACTTTTTATGTACCTAAATCACACATACTCATAAAACATACACAGTTCTGTATAGAGAGCTGCTTGAGTTGGCAATAGCCTCCAGATGCTCATTTGTTGTTTCTGCCTTAAGGTATAAGTTGTAACCTAGCAGTACCAAAAATATTTTTAACTTTGAGAGTAAAACCCTTTGCAGGTGGAAAATTCAGTTGACAGTGTTTTAGTAGATGGTCTAGTTTTCAAGAGAGGTGGAAGGTGCTATTAAAGGCTTTAAAATGTGTTTTTTGAAAATTTATTTATTTTTATTTGACAAGGGGTTTGCCTGCATGTAAGTATGCATACCACACATATTCCTGGTGATTGTAGGATCTCCTGGAATGGGAGTTATAGGTTATGAGCCATTGTGTGTTCTGGGGACTAAACCTATGTCTTCTACAAGAGCAGCAAATGGTCCTTAGTACCAAACTATCTCTTCTTCCTCTAATTTGGGAAACAATTTTTTTAAAAAAGATTTATTTATTTCATGAATATGCATACATTGGCTGTCATCAGACACACCAGAAGAGGGCATCAGATCCCCATTATAGATAACTGTGAGCCACCATGTGGTTGCTGGGAATTGAACTCAGGACCTCTGGCAGAGCAGTCAGTGCTCTTAACCACTGAGCTATCTCTCCAGCCCATGGGAAACTCTTAATACTAAGATAGGGCCTGAGATAACCTCCTTGACAGCATTGAAACCTAGAAGAGAAACATGGATGCAAAACATTGCTCTTTGTTAATTCGTGTAACAATAAGAATTTCATCAGAGAGCCTTGGTATTTAGGCAGAAGACAATAATAAGGACCATCACCATTGTTATTTTCATTTATTTATTTATTCCCCACCTCCAACTGCTGCCATCAACATGTTAAAGAGAAGCGAAGGGAACATTTTAGGAAGTGTGGGCGTGGAAAGTAGAGATGCTGTTGGAAGAACTCACAAAGCATTATTAGGGGCATGTAGCATCCTCACTGCCAGGAGGAAGGTGCTCTTGTTGATATCATACATGTGAACAAAGCTGTCCAGCTTAGCAACTTTTAAGTAGAAGAAGACTGGGATTGAGTTCTCCTGGTTTTCTGATCAGGTGGTTTAAGGTTGCTCTAGAGACCTGGCAAATGGGACTTGTTAGTATTCAACTGTATTCTGTTACTACTTCTGTAGGTGAAGGGAGTAGCTGGAATGATGGGGGCCCAAGGCCACTAAATATTTCTTTTACTGATTTGTGTTATATTAGCCTTTGTCATGCTTCTCTATCCATGCATCCCTGTGTGCATGTGTTACATATTCCAAATGAGTTGTGATACTCCTTACCTCTCATGTTTTGCCAGTTGGAGATCATACTTGGGTACTTGTACTGTGTATCAGGCAAAGTAAGCACTTGCTTCTGAGCTTTTATCTCCAGTTGTGCATATATTACATTAAAAATTGTATTATGTGTTTGATTGTTTGGCTGACATTTTTGTGAATTTATAACACATTCGTGTCTAGTGTTCACAGAGACCAGAAGAGGGCATAGGGTCTCATGGAATGGGAGTTAAAAGTAGTTGTGAGCCACCATATAGATGCTAGGAACTGAACCCCAGACTTCTGTAACAGCAACCAGTGCTTTTAGCCACTGAAACATCTCTTTAGTCCCATGTATATTACGTCTACAATTGGAAACTTTAAGTGCAGTTGAAAGAGCATGAACAGAATGATGCCAAAGTGTGTGGAAGGTACACACACTACGCAAGACGTTTCTCTACTTCAGTGTGCACATGCTGGTGCATGCATGCGATGCATTGCATAACTGCCAAAGAGGCAGGAAAGGGAAAGTGTGTGTGTGCTTTGTGGGAGAGCCTTGACTTTGAGTTACCTACCTTGAGTGGATGAGTGATAGTGATAAATGAACTAGGCTATGTAGGCCTTGCTGAATTCTGTTTTGCATCTGGCACAGCTGTTCTGGTTTTGCCCTCTTGGCTAAAACAAGGCCATGGGGTTTGTTCCCTACACAAATCATCTCCCCTGCCTGTACATTCCTTCTATAATGTGCTCTGTAATGCCATTCCATTGGTTGTGAGGATAATCGGGTTAGTATAAATCAAATCCCATGAAACCAAAGAGCTAGTCTCCTCACCGACCTAGAATCAAGTTGGAAGACACAAGACAACTCTTGCATGCCTTTGGAAAGTTCTTGGATTTCTTGCTTTCTCGTGGGCCCATCCTGTCAGTTGAGCTTCATCTCTCACCCTCTGGGTCCTTTCTGTTGCCTAATCTAGTTATAAAGGCAGTAGTAAGCATAAATAGAAAATGACGAAATAATGAAGGCTTCTTTACGGAGACTTTATTTCCCCCTTCCCTCTTAATTTGCCTTTCTCCCCTCCTCTTTTGCTCTGCTCTACTTTTTCTTTGTTTCCAGGTTTTAAGTTTGTTTGTTTGTTTTAGCTAAGCAGGGACTTTCCCTGTCAGGACTCCTATGTGCTTAGTTGAACTAAGGTGTTTTCAGCAAGGTCTTCCCATTTGGTGATACCACATTTTCTCAACATGTCGTGACTTGGTCACGCTCTAGACTGAGTTCTGTTTCTAGTAATATATTTCACAGTTTATTTACTGTTTTGAGATAATGTTCAAGTCTTTGGGGAAGTAAGTAAAACCATTTTATTTTAAACATCAATTCTCTGTGAAGACTGTACTTAGCAGGAAAAATGTTTTAGGCCATTGTAACTGGTATAAGCATAATGAACTTTTCAAGCAAGTTTTTTAATCTGTAGTTTTTATTTACTTAAAAAAATGAGTTTATTTAGGTATTTTTTTCTCCTCTAGCTTCTGTCAGATCCTCATTGTTTCCTATCCATCCAACATCATGTCCTCTCTTTCAAAGAAAAAATAACAACAAAACAAGCACAAGACCAACCAAAGAACTGCTATTTGGTGTTAAACAACTGCTTCTGACTATGGGGCCCACCCTGGAATATGGTTGATATCGTGTCAGTCCGTTGACGAAAACTGATTTTCCTTTCCCAGCAGTAGCTGCTTTCAACTTCCAACCTCAGACTTCCAGAGTTAACCCAAGTGTCCAACATACTTGCTCCTGTTAACTTTGTACCACTCTTGTACCCATGGCTCTGTTTTATAGGCAGGCAGGTCTCTATCATAGGTTGCTAGGCTTGTAGCTGGATGAGATTGATAATCCCTTTTCTCTTCCAGCAGTGTGTATAGTACCTTTGAATACTATACTGGTCAGTAGGACTGCTTTTACGTGGGCACCAGTTTCCCTTCTCCATGTTTAATGACCAAAGTAAGTTCTATCTTCAGCAGAAGTATTGCTGTCAGGTTGTAGAGTCTAACCAGTAGCCTTGGCAGTAGGGTGTAATGTTTGGGGGACATTTGTGGGACACCTTTAGCCAATTTAAGATGTAATCCATTCTTGGTACTGGGAGTTTTATTGGTAGCATATGATGTCTAGCTGGGTAATGTTCCCCATCATATGATAACTCCATTTATATTCCATTTGTATATGTGTATATTTTAAGATGCTTCTGTAGCAGGTCTCTCTGTGGCTTTTAAAGAAATCCTTTCGTGTTAATTATTACCCCTGTATTCTGTCTTCTACCCTGTCTTACTTATCCTTTCTCCCCATTTAATCCTATTCTACTTTCCCCATTATTCCTTTATGGCACTAGTCTAATTTCCCTTCCTTTGAAGATCTCCTCCTCTGTTTCTCCCTGATCCATTTCTTGCTAACCTCTATGGGTTTTCTGAATGAAGTTCACAAACCTAAAACAAAAGATAACATTCACACACAAGAGAAAACATACAGGGAACATCCAACTACCTGCAAATTTCACTGCTTTTTCAAGAGCTGAATAGTATTCCATTGTATAAAAGTACCACATTTCTATTGTCCATTCATCACTTGAGACTCTTATGTATAAAATCCTGTTGTCTACAAATAAGGACTGCTCCTTAGCCCCTTGATCTCTTTTGGCTGTCTTATTACTCAAGCTAAGAAGATTGCACACTACTGAACAGGTGTGGAGAGAACGGACTTCCCTGTCTGGTTTGTGATTTTAGTAGGTTTTGAGTTTCTCTGTTTAGAATGTTGGCTGAGGGCTTGCTGTAATTTGTCTTTGTTATGTTTCAATATGTCGGTTGTATCCCTTGTTACCTTTTATCCTAGGACCTTTTATCATGACGGCATGTATGATTTTATCAAAGGCCTTTGATGAGTGGAGGATGTAAGTTAACATACAGAGTTGTGGGTTGTATGACATTTTCGTGCATATATGTTTATTGTACTTTGTAAATTCATCCCCTTAACTACTCGCACTCATCCCTGCCTCCTTTTTCCCCTTCAATTCTGCTTTAATGTCACAGGTTCCATTAACCACTCCACCCCCTGCAAAAATCTCTTCTTATTCCATCATGTTCTCTTTGTAATTTTGTCACACACATACACACACAGTTTCCTGCAGATGTTGTCATTTCATTTACCATTATGTTGGCATAAAATTCTCTGGCATAAAACGTATCTGGACCACGTTTTCTTTTATCTGTTGCTCTGTTGATTGACACCTGGGTTGGTTCTACTTCCTGGCTATTATGGATAGTGAAATGGTATGTGGTGCATTGACTTATCCACGAGTGATAGAGCTGGCTCATGGGATTGTTCTGTTTTCAGGTTTTGAGGAATCTGCACACTTCTCTAATGGTTTCACCAGTTTACATTTGCACCAGCAGTGTATAGTGAGCAGAAACAAGGGAGGCTCTGTCAGTACCCCCTTTCTTTCTTCTGCTTTTGCCTTTTACATCTTTGAAAGCCAGACTGCCTTGACATAGTTTTTGATACCACTTTTGATTGAACTTGCTGTACTTGTAGAAATGTCCTGTAGTAATATATTGAAGGTACTCAGTGAGAAAGTATTAGGGGCTTTCAAACTCCAGATTAAAGTGACAGTATAAACTAAACCATGTAGATTTTCTTACTCAAATACTCCTTATTTTAATTTATTTTTTTAATTAAAAATTATGTATGCTATTTTGCCAGTATGTGTGCCTGGTACCCACAGAGGCTAAAAGAGGGCATGGGAGCTAGAATTACAACTCAGTGTGAACTATTATGTGGGTGCCAGGAGTGGAACCTGGGTCCTCTTGGAGAGCAACCATTTCTTTTTTTTAAGTGACCAATAAAATTTGCATTTATGCCTATTGTATAGGGAGCTCTGGTATCTACAGTTTTTATTTCCAGGTAATTATTGGTAACATGGCTTAAGGAACAATTTTCTGTCTCCAGGAGTGAGATTTGAAGACTCAAGTTTCACCTTCTGAACTGACTGGGAGGTGTTCTAAACATGTGTGTGGCTTTGTCTTTGTAGACTGAAATCGCCAAGAGATTGAATACCATTTGTGCACAAGTCATCCCATTTCTGTCTCAGGAAGTAAGTAAAATGTTCAGCTGTTAAAGTGCAATTATGTTGCTACTCTGTTTGCAAATTAGCCAGTTTTAAGATGTTAATTTTATCACAGGGAACAAGTGTGAAGAACATCTGTTACATCTCAAATGTGTCAACCCTGTCATTCTGTCTAAGGCATCCAAGGGCAGGCTGCTGGAGGGGTGACAGTATCTCAACCCCAAATTATTGTTGTTGTTGTTATTATTATTATTATTATTATTAGAAGACTGGAAAGTGACCATGAAGCATAAAGAAAGCACTCTTGCTCTCTCTCTCTCCTCACGACTCCCCCCCCCCCGTGTGTGTGTGTGTGTGTGTGTGTGTGTGTGAGAGAGAGAGAGAGAGAGAGAGAGACAGACAGACAGACAGACAGACTATGGCCTGGAACTCCTTGTGTAGAATAAACTGGCCTCAAATTCACAAAGGACTGCCCACCCCTTTCTTAATGTCACCACTGCTGGCTAGGCATGTGTTTGAACAATATGTGCTGATGTGATTCAGGTACCCTTTTCTGTTTTCTTGAGTTGACTTGAAAGTAACTGCATTAGGTTGATCTACATGAAAGCAGGGACTACATATATAGTCAAGATTCATTTCATGGAGAGTGTAGGTGATAATCATCCTAAGATAAAATAATGTTCATATCATGTTGATTCACAGAGTAATAGACATAGATAAGCCATGTGGTTTGAGTTTACATTAATGTGTTCAGAGGGAGTCCTTCATTGGAGTAATTGGAGATTAACTCAGTGTTGGTTGTAAAACACTGACTAGTTCCATTTTAAGTTTCAAAAGAGGTGTTTGAATGATTATAAATATCTTGTGTCCAAACACACCACCGTAAGCTAGCCGTCCTCCATGTTCTGTTTTTTGTAGTATCTAAAGACAGGTCATCATTATGTCCATTCTGATATTTACCACCCCACTAGGAATTTCGTGGTGCCTGGAACCCCTCAGAAATAAAGGAAAGCACTACACCATTGTTGTCCTTCCTTTGTGTTCTGTAAAATGACCCTTGCATGATGACCTGCCTTCTGGTTTTTGTTGTCAGAATGAACAGGGAAATTTTAGCTGTTGCTAACACTTTTTTCTCCTTGTTTTCAAAGCATCAACAACAGGTGGCCCAGGCTGTCGAACGTGCCAAACAGGTGACCATGGCAGAGTTGAATGCCATCATCGGGGTACGTGGCCTACCAGGTCTACCTCCTACAGTGTGTATCACCAGCTTTCATTTCTTTACGGTTTGATGGCATAGCACAGAACTAAGTTTGTGTAACGTAGAGATGACTTATTTGATTAATGAGGGAGGGCGATGGGGCTCGGGTTGAGGAGATGTGTTGGGAAGAGGACCTAGAAGCACAAGAACAATGCGAGGAGAACACTAGAGGAGGAAGGAAAATGACTCCTAAATGTAGAAGTAGGAAGTTTATCCTGTGATCCCGGAAACCACCCTTGCTGCTGGTGGTAGAAGCTGTAGATCACTTTCTAAACACGTTCCTTGATGTTTTCTGTCTAGTGTCATTCTACCATAGTGAGGTCAATACTCTGAATTATTCCCAACTAGTTCTTGCCTTTTGCTTTCTAGGCGCTGGAACCTGTGTGGTTGTTTGATTCTTCTCTTTCTTGTTCCCCTTTCATGAATTTTAAAGTGGCATGCCAAGGAAAAATTCCCTTGCCAGGGAAGGAGTGTTAATTGTCTGCCTTAGTACTCTGTGGCCTTTCAGGGTTCAGGTCTCTGGAGTTTAGCCATCTCTTCTTGCTGGTGAAGTTGGTTTCTCTTGTCAATCACAAGTTATTTGTTCTGCATTAAGGGATCTAGTGAGCCAGGCATTCTGTCTCTTCCTTTGCTGGAGCTCAGCTCCACCCACTATAGGACTAAGGTGGTTCTCATGTGCTCTGCTCCTTTTAGATTAAAGGAAAGAAGTAGCTGAAATGGAGGTGGGGTCCTTTAGTTTATTCATACGCAAGTTCCTCCTCGAATGAATTCAAAATCACTCATTTATCAATTTATGTTAATTGCTTGTGAGAAGATGCCCTGCTGGTCTTTATAGTTCCCTCAGACACTTTGTAATGATAATTAGACATGCTGCTGTAGGGATTAAGAGTGCCATAGTCCAGTGCTGTGACAGACAATGGAACCAGTTAATCTATCAAGGTTTAAAATTACATCCCCACTGGAGATGGGAAAAACACAAGAGCCCAGGAGGATTAAAGAATGAGCCCCAGCTTGAAAGCCCTTCTTTCATCTGTTTCTCAATTGCAGACCTGCAGTTGGGGTGCCCGTGGTAAGCTATTGGCAGTCAATTAGGTGAGATAAACTGGGAGGGTGACCTTCATTTCCTTTTAATAGCTTTTCCCTCCATGAACCAGGGAGCTTCAGTGGATTTTCAGCTTAGATTTTATTCAAGCCGCTTTATTGCACTTGACAGCTTAGCTCTGCATAAACAGTTCTCCCTCCTTCCCCCCAGGTCTGGGCTCTGTCTTCCCCTCCTGTATCACATTTTTGACTGTTACTTAGTGGGCTCTCTAATCACATTCAACAAAGAACACAATTATGCCTGCATTTGTCTGCTGCCTTCTCTACCCTTTTCTTGTGTAATGAATTGCTTTATTTCAGAGATCAAATCAAATATTCACTGGCATTTTTGCACATACCGTGTTTGATTAGAAGAGACTAATCGCGATTGTTCTTGGAGCTGGAGCTGGAGCAAGGAATTTTTTTAACCAAATGAATGAGGATGGAAAAGCCTGTTTTGATTAAAAGAAAACATATGCAAAGCAGATCTCAAGGGCCCTGTTCAACTTTGTGGGACATGTTTGTTTTCTGATAGGCTCTAAATTTTTACATGTAATTTTTCTGGTCTTTGTTTGGCAGTACTGGGGATTGAACCCACGGCCTCACACATGCTAAAAAGTACCCTACGAGTGAGCCACATGGCCAGCTACGTGTAATTTTTCAATAATAGAATAAATACTTGTCTTTGAGTTCTCAGAGACACTGCCCGGACCTTGAAAATCTTTGAACCTGCATTGCAAAAGGAGGAAAATGTATTAGCCAGGCAGATATTTATAGTTAATATTCATTTTGGATAGAATCAGAAAATAAAAATAGGTTACTTCAAAAGGGTGGGTGAATTGCAAATTTTATTAATAGCTTTAGTTTAGGAAAACATGTTGAGATTATAAAGTAAGATTAGCTTGATAGTAATAACCCAAGTTGGAGAATTGGGCCAAGAGTTAAGTATCATGGTGTGTTCAGCATTTTAGCATACATAGTTTTTAATCATTCAAATGGTGGGGTCTGTATATTAATTCATGACAGGCTCTTTGAAAGCTTGCAGTGATCAGAAATAGCCCTTGACTTCAGTTTCATTCTATGGCACATGCTTGATTTTTGCTTGAAAAGAATTGCATATATCCTAGAAAATCGAAGTAGCATAAAATCGGGCTGACATGTCAGTGGACCTTTGCACCCCTTCATTGCACATGCAGTGTGCCTGCCTGTCTGGCCAGAGGGAAGGAAGCTCTGGGAGACTGTTCATTCAGCAGCTGTGCAGAGAAAATGCAGCCTGATAGCAGCTGTCAGTATTGTTCTGGGATGGGTGAAGAACAATGTGAGAGGCCAAGCTCTTCATCTTCACTGACTTTCAGGCTAAGAAAAGAAACGGTTTTGACATCTATTTTAAGTGTGAAAGATCATGAAAGAGTACCCTTTAAAATGCAAATGGGATGAAACCTTTCCCTTCCTTTCAAGGTACTATCGAGGCTCTTAAGATTTGGTTGATATAGCTAAAGATATTTTAGCAAAGTAGCCTGGGCTTGTCAAGGACAACCAAGCTCTTGGGGAGCTCAGCTCTGTTCTTGGCCTCTGAGTGCTCATGACTGGTGGAGTGGGAAGGTTCTGCTTTTTTCTGTCCTTGTTGAGTGAGTGATGCCAGTTTCTTACCGGCATTCTCCAGTCTAGGAGAAATACTGAATTTTAGTTCTTTTCTACTTGCCTTCAGCCTTTATCTAGAGTACTAATATTTAAGGGAAATGTTTAACTTAGTACCTTCTCCACTCAAGTACCCAAATATTTTTGTTACTTTTTTTTTTAAGATAAGATTTTGCTACATAGCTCTGGCTGACTTGCAACTAGCTGTGTAGACCACATTGAACCTCGCAGAGATGCCTCTGCATGCCTCTGCTTTCTGAGTACTAGGATTAAAGGTACTTGGCCAACACACCCTGGCCTTTTGTTGACCTGCTAAAAGCAACTTTGATAGCAAACTTGTTGACTGGCAGAATATTAACTACAACACTGCTTTCCTTGTGTGCATGCGTGTTGATCCTTCTGCTGTTTATATGTGTTTCAGGGTTACACTCAGGTCACTAGGCTTACCGGTTCGCACATTACCAACTGAACCACTTTCCTGGCCACAGGACACTGAGTGCAGACTGCCTGCATTCACCCATATGTTAGTAGCTTATTTACACCGTTCCTTCCTACTCTTCCCCAGACTTTCTCCATCCCCACTCTCTTTCCGTTGTTTTGTTCATTGTCTTTTTTGTTGTCTCTTCACTCACATGACATTTTCTGTTTGTCTTTTATTTTGTCCCACTCTCTTTCAAATTCATTACCTCTTCAATGAATTCCCCTCCTATCTCCTGTCCTCACACACATACGTGGTACAAGCACACACACACACACAAGAGTATACACCCTATGGAGTCCATTTCATGTTTCTCCTATGTGTTTAGGGATGACCACTTGGGATTAGATAACCTATTAGGCGCTTGTTCCTGGAAAAGTTGTCACTTTTAGTAGCCATTAACTGTATCTCTCCATCTAAGGGTAAGTGAGGCCTGGTGAGATTTCCCCATCTACATCGAGAAGCCAACTGGTGTTGTCATTGTGCAGGTCTTATTTTAGGCAGTCGTATTTATTGTTGATATTTCATAGATGCAGCTCCCTGTCATACAGCTGTAAAGCTAACGAAGCACAATGTTGACTGGCATTGCAAGATAGCACCCAGGGTGCAGTACTGGCACATACGGCTTGGCAGTAACCAAGAGCTCTCTAAGGGAACTTAAGGCTTACTGTGTAGGAGAGAATTCATGCCCATACTGTAAACTCAGTGAGCTACCTGTGGTTGGTGAGATCACAGACCTCAGCAGAACCTACTACTTTCTAAACCAGTATAATTTCCCAACTTTATTCAAATGCCCTTATAGTCACTAAGAAGGAATAGCTCTCACCCTACATCAAAGAAGCTTTGCTTTGCTTTCCTTTTTTTACCCCCACTGCAAATGGAGGCCATTTTAGTGCAGAGATTGCTCCAATTGGATGAATTGATTTCACACAAGACCACTGTTAGAAAACAATGCATTGTGGGAAAGGGAGCCTCATTCATTTCAGGCCTTGTTCTTGAATCCATATTGATGCCTATAGCAATATGAAAACTTACTTTTTCTTTATTTAAAGTTGGATTTTTACTAAAAACCAAATATACAATCATCTGTTTACTGTGGTGAATGTCGTCTTAGTGGGGTGGCTAATGGCTCCCTGAAACAGGAATTTAAAGAACTTCAAGGCGAGTCCATGTTCTACATGAGACTGGAACTACAGCTCCTTTCAACCTGCTCAACCTCTATTGATTGGGATTTCAAATAAATTTAATTTTCAATCAAATTACATCATATAGAAATTAATGTGGATGTCCATGTGCTATAAAGCTACACAGCTGCATAGAATTATGTCCCTCACCCCCACTTAGTATATGTCTTCTGTGCAGTGAAATGCATACATTTTGAAATGTCTAGCCTGATCACTTAACAGCACCAGTATACATCAAGTAACTGCTCTTCACAAGGGGTAGGTGGCTTCTGTCACCCATTATGTTCTCTAAACTTTCCTGCTTGCTGAAAGAAATAACTGGGTTTTGAGTGAAATAATGTATGATAAGAACTTAGGGTCCTTTTTTTTTAATTTAATTTAAGGAAAACAATTACATGGTTGTGTATTTTATTTCTGACCATCTGTTCTGTAATTTTCTGGTATTTATGCACAGTAGATAGATACATTTTAGTGTCCTCATCTGTAAATACACAAATGCATGTGTATCTGCAGATTCACATAGCTTCATACCTTTGGAGGGCCTAAGGCCTTAAGTGGAAGCCCTTGCCTAGCATGTGATCCAGCTTCTATGAACTGTATGGTCAGGGCAGTTTTTGTCTGCCTCATTTTGTGGATGTAGTTGCCTAAGCTCTTAGGTGTGGCCTTGTGTGTATGGGTTCTGCAGGTTGCTGTGTCACCTTGTTGGCCTTTTCATGAGTTTCTTGTATTTCCTGAGTGCACTATCTTATGATTCAGCAGGGGAAAAGCACTGCAATTTTCCTCCCCGCAGTTCCTCCCTGCCAACCTAGGACCATGAAAGGGCTGCCCATGCATCTTACTGCTGAGCTAGCCCTCCAGCCTTCTGTTTAGGTGCTCTGAAGTTCAAACAGGAGGGCAGGTGGGGTATAGTGAGGGTCGACCATGTTGGTTTTCATACTCAGTGGAAGAGCACACTAGTACTCTGCCTTTGTGATTTTAAGAGGTACAATGGAGATTATCTTTCCTGTTTACAAAATGCCAGCTCTTTTGGTAGTGGCTTCATTGTTGACTAGATAAGAAAATTGGAACAGTTTTCTATACCAGTATCTGAACTCTGGAACTCAGGAAATTTGGGGCTAATCGGGGGAATCTTATTTTTCTTTGTAATCAATTTGGATACACTGTGGCTTATTTTTCATGCATGTATCTTCTATGAAGATCAGCATGGCTTCAGTTACTGGTTAGATTTCTACATTCCTGCTTCATAGGCAAACTCACACCTCTCTATACTTTAAACCAAATTTGTATGAAACAAAAGAAATGCTTAGATTATTGTGGGTTTGATAGCTGTGGAGTGTGTGTGTGTGTGTGTGTGTGTGTGTGTGTGTGTATGTATGGGATGCCTGTTTCTGCCCAGGGAAGGGAAGGTATGTCTATCAATTATAGATGTAAAAAGTGCTGCACAGTTACATGAGATGATTGGTTCAAGGATTAGCAAACTGCTGGATTATTTTCCTTTAGCTATAGATGTTGGATCTCAATGAGATTGTAGTGTTCGAAGTTTAAAGAGGATGAGCTTCTTATTCTTAGGACTATGCAGCTAATGCCAGGAAAGCCCATCTTTAATCCTCATATGCCTTTCTAGAAAAGTGGGTATCCTGCTACCTGGAAAAGACCACAAAGGTACAATAAATATGGATCTTCTTGTTTCAAAGACTTAAACCTTAAATTTCAGTAGTCTAGTCAGTCCTACCTTGTTTTATTCCCATTTCTTCTTACATAAAACGGTCTCACTGTATAGCCCAGGCTGGCCTGCAACTCAAATCCACCTGTTGGAGTTTCCCTCATACAAGGATTATAGATGTACATACCACTACATCCAGCTAGATAAGCATTTTTTCTGTATATCCTGTTTCTCCAGTTTGATATTTGTTGCTAGTTTTTAAATAGAATACTACCTAGTATCTGTCTCACTCACATAGATAGGGAGCTTGGCCTTGATGTCAGGATGTTTCCATAATTGTCTTGATTTTCCCACAGTTAATGTGCATTGTGGTAACTAGAAATGTGGCTGGTACTTTTATTTCCCTGCAGGTGCTACTGTGTGAATTTTAGTTGATTCCTTGGTAGGAGTGTTTCATACTTACACATACATGTTTTTAAGAGGGAGAAACTGCCCCATAGAATATAGGGTATCTCATTTTATAGGTTAAGCATGTGTGGGTGTATGAGGTTTTTTATTTTTTTAAATTGAGGTATGGTTCACATTAAATTGACCCTTTAAGTCCTATAGTTCATTAGTTAGTGTATTTTACTATCACTGTCTCATTCTAAGTGTATTTGTCACCACTGAACGGAAACCCCATGTCTGTTACCATTGACTTCTTATGTCCTCTTTTCTAACACTGGCTTGTTCAGGATACTATATATAAATAAATTCATATAATATGTAGCCATTTGTATTTGGCTGATTTTACTTAGCACAATGTTTTCAGGTTTCTAGCTAAGTGTCCCTAGGTGGCCTGGGAATTGCTATGTAGACCAGGCTGGCTACAAACTCATGGAGGTTTTCCTGCTTATTAGGCCTCTGGAACTTTGGGATTAAAAACTTCAAGCTCTGATATTCAGATATTTTATGTTTTGAGACAGGGTCTGGGTAGCTGAGAATGACCTTGAAGTTGTGAGACTTTGATCACAGCCTTCTGAGTGCTGGGATCATGGACATGCTCCACTGTGGCCCTTATGCAGTACTAGGGGATCAGCTCCATGGCTAAGTGTATGTTTAGGGCAGTGCTCTACCAAGTGAATTAGAATTGGTATATTCAGTCAATTTTATTAAAGGATAATAACATGGCATGCATTTATCCCCTGTATTTGTCCATTTTGTAAGTTCAGTAGATGATCAGGTTGTGGCTTGTTGGCCATTTTGGATAATCCTGCTGTGAATAATTCCCAGGAGTTGATTTCTGTCCTTTTACCATATGTGTTCCCAGGATAGGACTCAGTTCTTCAGGCTTGGCAGCAGGAGACTATCTCTGGTCCCATTTGTGAGTTTTTAATGCAGACTTTTTTCTTGTGTTAGGAGTAAACCTAGGAGTGGAATTTGTAGGTCATTGGTCAGCTTTATCTTTAATTCTCATCATCCTTTCCATTTTTTCAAAGTGCCTACACCATTTTACATCTCCAGTGGTGTATGTAGATTCCAGTTTCTGTACGATACATTTTCATACCTTGTCTACTTTGTAGAGTCTAGCCACTCTTGAGTGTTTTAAAGAGGTAGCTCTTTGTGTTTTAATTTACAGCTTCTTTCTGGTTTTTGAAATGGATCTACCTAACATGGCTTTTAAAAGTGTGTTCTAATTCAGACCCTTTCAGTACTAGAGATCAGACATAAGCCAGGCAGTGAAGGTGGGATAGATAGTATAGTGCCTGCAAAAAATGAGTTGGCTGCAGCAAAATTCAGAAAGAATGAAGATAGCAAGTGTTCGAAGGGGTGGCCGTTTCTTTCTGATCCCTTTCTGGATTTCTGTCACCTCTTTTTTTTTTTTTTTTTTTTTTCTTTTTCTTTTTCAGCTTTATTGGAGCAATATTGACAAATTGAAATTGTATTTAAGGAGTATAACTTAGTGTTTTGATTATATTATCACAGTCAAGCAGATTAACATGTTAATCATCTCATAGTCTAATCTCTGTGTAGATGTGTGTGTGTGTGCACATGCACTTATGATCTCTTACAAATTTCAAATACACCACATGGTATACACACCATATAACTGGTGGCCACCATGTCTTACCTTAGGTTTTCAGAAATTCTCCTGTATAAATTGAAACTTTGAATCATTTGACCATCATCTCCTATTTTACCCAACTCTTGGTAACTACTTAGCATTCTGCTCTGTTCTTCTCTCAGAATCTAGACCTAGGTCGACCTGGGGATGTAGATTGTTAAGAGTGCTTGTCTAGTATGCATGGAGCTCTGAATTTGATCCCTAATACCTCCATAAATTGAGTATAGTGGAAGATAGCTCAAATTCTAGAATTTGGGGTCATCTCAAGTTCATAATGAGTTGGAGACCCCCCTGAGCTACTCAAGGCCCTGGATTAACAGTGATCACAGCAGAGCACATGCATTGACTATATTGGGAATGATACTGCAGTAAGCATGTAAGTGCAGATGCTCTTTGAGACAATTCTATTTCCTTCTAGAGTAGGATTGCTGCATCATTTGGTGGTTCTGTTTTGAACTTTTTTTTTTTTTTTTAAACTGTCTGGTGTTTTCTGTGATAATGTTGGTAGTTTAGGTTCCCAGAAACACTATCTGTAGATTCACTTTTTGTTTTACCTTTTACTAAAACCTGTCTGGTTTCCTTTTGATATTATCCTGAAAGGCATCTCAGTGTTTCTGAATGACCACTGACCAGTGATGCATTTTGATATTTCCTTGATGTGACCCATCTTTTGACAATTCCTTTTGTCTGTTAATTTGTCATTTCCTGTTGCCGAGTTCAGATTATGGTTTGCAGATATTTTCTCCTATTTCTTAGATCGACCATGTATCATTTTCTGGGCCTTTTAGTGCATTGCTAGTTTATCTTCATTACTTTCAAGTGGCTGGAGAATTCTTGGTTCCAGTAAGAAGCTGCTTTTTGTTTGTCACTCTTGGCCCTCTCAGAGAGGCTGTTCATGTAATAGGAAGTTTTCAGGCAGCTCTTGTAGTAGCCTTGAGGTTCATGCTGCCAGACAAACTTCCCACTTGATCATGCAGGGAACCATTTTCTTTCTTCTGTTCTCCAGACCCCCAAGATAAGAACTGAATGTTTAAAGAACAGAGAACTAGAAACTAAGGAAAAACAGTCTACAGAGTTCAACAATGCCACTTGTCACATCTTGTCTCCCTTAACAGTGTTTACATATATATTGTTGTTATTGCTGCTTACTTTGATTCAGGTGTGGAGATGCCAGCCGAGGAACTTTCAGTCTTGTTAGGTTAACTGTGATTTTGGTGACATGGTTTTTCCTGGGTTTGTAAAATGGATTAAACTGGAATTTGGTGGCTGGTGGCTGGTGGCATGGAGAATTCTTAGCCCTGTGCATCTTTTTTTCATAGTTTGTATCCTTTCTGGGTAGCTCTGTAGTGATGGACCCTGTTTAACTTGTGATTGAGAAGGAAAATGTTAGTCACCACACCACTCCATGACTGTTCCAAATGTCAGCAACCCAGGCAGGTTCATTATAGTGTGGATGCAATAGCGTGGCTGCTGTGTGATGTGAATGAGGATACTTCATTCCTTGTGGGTTTTCAGGATCGTTAACTTTGGTGTGCACTTTCACCTGTCACTCAGCCTGTCCCACCTCTTTCAGTCAGAGCAAATCCACACTGTTTAGGTATCAGAACACTGGAAAATTTCAGGGTAGCCCCTTGTACAATTGGCCTTTCATTTCTTTCCTTCTTTATTGTTTGAATTTTTAAGTTGTTAGTAAGATCAGCTTTAGAAAGCAGGTTTTCTTTTTATTTAGTTCTGTCATTGTTTTGTAACCAAGGCAGGTACAGAACTCACTACACACTTGCGGATCTGATCATTCTATTTTCTCAAGTGTTGTGATAAGTATGCTCTCTACCACGTCTGATTTTATGAGGTGTTAGGGATCCATTTATGCTACATTGCCAGCCCCTTGTTTGTTTTTTTGGTTGTTGTATTTTGAGGCAAGTCTACCCATGTTGGCTTCAGTCTTGTCCTACCCCAGCCTGCCAAATGCTGGAAATGTGTTGTGTACATGACCTGTGCGTGCCTGCATGCTTCCTTCAGTGTTCCAGTGGAGGTCAGGAGTCTGGTTGTGTTGGTTTTTTTCTTGCCCCTTTACATTGGTTGTTCGGATTGAACTTAGGTCACCTGGCTTGCTTACAGATGCTTTTACTCTCTGAGCTATCTTGATAGCTCTCAGATTTTTGTTCTTTGAGGTATGACAAGGGACTTGGATGGTGAGAAGTGGCACTGAGAGAAGCTCTGCTCAGGAAGTCTAAGAACAAGCTTCTGTTGGATGGTTACTGCTTGAATATTGAAAAGGATTTATGTTTTAAACAACAGTTTGCAGGATCACTTTGGAGTTAGTGGGTAGAATCTAGTTGTGACCAGTTTTTTCCCCCCGCACTGGTGGCACTTTGGGTCTCCTGATTGTCTGGAGAGCTTCACTGTACATTGAAGGACATTTTCTTTCCTCAGATAAAAGTTTAGTAGCCTCCAAACTCCTGTTTGTCCAGGTGTCCCTGCCAAGTTGCTCTGTTTGAGAGCTACTGCTCTCAGGAGATAGCCTGAGGAATGAGTTTTATTGGGAAAATGATGCTCTTCCAAACCATCTTGTATTGTGTTCTCTCTGTTGGAGACTGAACAGATAGGTATGAACAAGGCAGTCTTCCCACTATTGAGGCCTACCGCAGGCTTTAAAATTTTACTTTAAAAATGACATCTGTAGACACTGTTTTTCTTGTGTCTCTACATGGTATAAACCTGTAAGCAAAAACTGAGAAGTCCTAATTTTTATTTTTTTAAAAAATTCTAATGCCTGGATAGGAGAGTGAATTAACTCATCCTTGCTGTCACATTGAAAACAAGTGACAGATGACATTTGGGTCTGTGGAGGGCAGGTTCATAAAAGTTTTCTAAATGACAGAAAGAACTGTTGTTTGGCCATCTAGCAATGCCAGCATTGTATTTGACCTAAGACACGTATTTAAACGATGTTGCTGCCTTTTGCTCTGGGAAAGGGTGATATTTACCAGAATGTCTCAGGAAACTTTGTGGAGAGAAAGTGTTCCTTTAGTAATAGATGGAATGAGGTGTGGGCTGCCCCTCTAAAGTTAACTGATTCTGATGTGAGCCTTCTATTTAAAATAAATGTTTTATTTAGGATTCCTGCTTTTCCAATATTATCTGCTTTTGGAAGAAAGGCCAATGCTGTGTCTGGGAACTTGATTCTCCTTTACAAGTCTCCCTGAGAGAGCAGGGATATAGGAACAAGCATTGAGATGTGGCACTAGAGAAGCTCTGCTCAGGAGTCTAAGAACAAGCTTGCATTTGTCACTGCCCTTAGGCTCCATGGTAAAGGTGGATTTGTGACTGAGTACATGGAATTGGGTGATCTCAAGAGCAGGTTGTCTTTGGAGGAGGTTGCCTTCTTCCTCCCTTTTGCTATGAACGTGAACTTGACCTTTTTTAGTTTTAGGAAGCAGAGAGGATTTTAATGATTGAGGCTCTGAGCCCTGTGTCAGACCTCTTAGCTTTGAGCGTATGCCTATGCATCCTACCTTAGATGGGTTGTGGCCTCAGCTGGGATAATAAACATGAGTGTGTTACTTTGGCTCTGGAGGCAGAATGGTAGGTGCACACTCAAGTTTCCAGTAGCCTAGAACATCTAGATGTCTGTGACCCATCTCTTTGTTGTTCAGTTTTAGTACTTTTTACTACAGTTTTACTATTTTGCTCTTAAAATTATATAATTTATAAAAATATTTTTGTTAAAGAAAAAAAAAAAGACCTTTTAGGTTTCCTGAGCCAAAGAAGGATGTATGCAGTTATCTTTAAGTGACAGACAGCTGTTTTTGCAGGGCCTGAAGAGCAGGACAGGGTAGGAGTGGAAGGTCTCTGGGCCAGTTAGTCTGGTGAATATTCCCATTGATAGTCATTACCCCAACTCTTCGGTTTATACACATACAGCTCTTTCACAATGTGGCAAAGCTTAGGCTTATGTAAGCTCAGGCCTCTTTTCAGTAGAGTATTTTGATCAGTTCTCTAGTTTTGTTTTTTTTTTTCTTCTTCTGGAAGTTACCTTGGAGCTAGGGGCAGGGAGGGTGCTAAGTCTTCACCGTGTGGGTACCTAGATAAATATTCCCTAGCACAGATTCACTGCCAACTAAGATCCTGTCTCTGAGGTGCTCAGCCAGGGGCTCCATCATGCAAGTCTGTGGAGGGCTAAGAGGGGTGTCATGCTGTGCTTGTCTGTTCTGCTCTGTGCAGTCTCTTTTTCTCTAATCAGAGCTGTGCCTAATGACCCGCGGCGGGCTTGTGTTCGCTTCACTGCTTCTCCGAAGCTGGACGTGGCTCGTGCTCGAGATGTAATGATAGTAATTGCTCGTAGGGCAGACCTGTTCCTCATTCTCCTCCAAGCACATTTCTTATGGCAGGTGTCTCGTTCCTAATTAAGTGCTAATGAGCATGCCTAGCGGACCGAGATGCTGCTGCCAGCTTCTTCAGTTTTATGTCTCACTGTTGCCGAGCTCTTAGAAGGTGACAGAGCAAGAATTAGTGTCTTTTGGATGACAGGAAGGTGGTTTTACATGTAAAGAAACTGTGATTGTGATCTCAAGTGGAGAATGAGTAATTTAGAAATACTTTCCGAGAATTAATGCTGTCTTGTTTGGACCTCACCCGTGGTTTCCATTTACCCCTCTAATTAAAACTAATTCTCTTAGGAGTGGAAGTTTGAGATGAAGGTGGACTGCTAAAGCTTTTTACAGACTCTGGGAGTGAAAAATTTACTGTAAATATCACTGATTTTCATTGCTTAAGATGTTGTTTTTTGTTTACTCTTGAGGGTAGGAAGCACATCTGAATTGGAATTAAAAATGAATTTCTGGTGTGGGTGGAAGCTACTGAACTCAGCTGTGAAGAGTTCTGTGTTCCAGTCAGGAGTGGGCAATAAACAAACAAGCAGTTCACTCCTAAGAAATGAACACGAATTTGAATCTTAAGAATTTTCAAGCATTATACCTTAGAAATAGGGATTTAACTGTTTTTACTGTCTCATCAAAAATGAATTCTATATTGGACAGCTGAAATACATCCAGATAGATCATTCAGGGCCATTTTTTATAAATTTGCTTATTTTAAGTGTAATACATGAGAGCAATAGTATGGTTTCTTAAGGACAGGCTTGTAACTTTTTCAATGGATTAGGTGGTAGAGTCAGCATGGGCAGCAGAGCATGTAGCTGGGAATGGGGGCCCTCTAAATCTCTGCAGTCAGTAGACAGCACTTCTCCTCCTTTGTTCTGTAACATAGATGAGGTGTGTGGGGCTGGATTTCAGGAATGAAGTTTGGGTGAAAGGAATGGCTAGAAAATTCACTCCAAGGTTTCTTTCAGCAGTCAGCCTGCTTTCTAGGCCCATCTCCTGCATAGGGTAGTATGGGGCCGCTGTAGGGCTCACTGACATGTCCTTCGTCCTCGTGAACCTCACCAAATGCTATGGAGCTTAGCTGCTTCTGAGAACTGAGGAAGTCATTGCTTCCTTACAGTGCTCAGGGAGCTTGGTGAGTTAGGGACAGAGTGCAAGGTGTCATCCAGATGCTAGTACTTCTTGCTTTCTGAGTTTTGTGATAGTTAATATTGGGGAAATGTATATATGCCATAAATAGTGTGGTTACTTCATTGTGGGGTATGCATCATGTACCTTGATTAACTTCAGTCAGCTTAGGACAGGTGTGCAGCTTAGAGCCAGTGACACATTGGGGTTTCTCCTCAGAAGCACTTAGATCTAGATGAGATACACACATCAATCTTTTAAAGCAGCCAGACATGCCCAGTAATGAAGTTTCATTATTCAGTTGCTTGCAGCAGATAGTGGCAGGTGACAACTCTAGGTTAGATTTGGGGATGGCCGGGGGTGAGTACTGAGGGGCAAAAGCTTTTGATGAGTTGAAAGCACTAACCTCATTTCCTCTTTCCTACCTGTCTCTATTTCCTTCTCTATGTCCAACTTGTGGTTCTTCTTTACATCTCTGTTGTTTCTGCTTTTCCCTTGGATGGTTGCTCTATCACCTCTACTGCCACTACCTCCTGTTCTTTTTTCTCCTGTTTCTCCTCCTCTTCCTCCTCCTCGTTTACTTCTCCACCCCTTCTCTTCCTCTTCCTCTTCCTCTTCCTCTTCCTCTTCCTCCTCCTGCCCCGACCACTGCCAACAGCAGCAGCAGTTGCAAGCTCAGCATCTCTCCCATGGCCATGGACCCCCCAGTACCTCTCACGCCTCACCCTTCAGGACTTCAGCCTCCTGGCATCCCGCCCCTTGGGGGCAGTGCCAGCCTTCTCGCACTGTCTAGTGCTCTGAGTGGGCAGTCTCACTTGGCAATAAAAGATGACAAGAAGCACCATGATGCAGAGCGCCACAGAGGTGAGAGGCCGGGCAAGCCAGATTAGGCTTTGCTCTCATACTCAGACAGTGCTGCAGAGCTGTGCCTCACTGGAAAGGCCCAGCCCCACACAGAGAGCAGTGAGATAACAGGAGCTGTCGCAAAGCTTTCCACTGACACCCAGCTCACCCTGCCACTCTGCAAGGTTTGCCTTGGGCAGCTGTGGGGTTTTCCATCTTGCTAGCCTGCAGGCATCTTGACATCTTAGAAACTGCCTTTTTAATGCCAGTGGCCTGTACCATATTATGGAGAACTGTTAACTGCTTAATTGGGTAATTTTCAAAGAAAGTGATGTTTGTTAAATGGGGCGAAATAAGAAGTTAAATTTGAAAGTGAATGTGTTCAAATGAAAGGCTTGACAATTGCATCTGTTACTAGTTTTGTAGGCTTTAATCCTAGTATGCATTAAGTATCGGGCAAATTGCACTTGACTAATTTTTGAAGAAAAGTAATTTATTCTGTCAAGAAATTAAAAATAGGCTTTGTGTATGGTTAAACTGTAAATCTTATGTTTACAAAAAATACTGTAATCTTCAGGAAATCACTGTATTAGGAATGTGCAATGACTTATATAAATAAAGCCATTTTTGAAACTGCCTGGGGCCTGTGTTCTAATTATTCCCCCCTTTTTTTATTTCTGTTCTTGCCTCTGTGTCTGAACGGGCGTGTCTGTGCATTTCTTGGTAACCTCGGGAGCAGACAGAGAGCCGGGCACGGTAAGTACCCCAGCGCCTGTTGCACATGAACACAGACCCACTTGCTTTTCCAAGCTGCATTTCTTCGAACACAAGCATCAAGCAGACACACAGACTCTCCAAGTGTAGGGACCTGGGTTTCTCGGTTTTTCCTTTTTAAAAATCATTTTACTTTTATTAGTACTTGCCCTCTCTTCTCTTTTATAAACCTGGCCTTTGAGGAGAAGTGCCTGCTTAGAAAGTAAAGCTATTTGCTGTAATTCCTTACTGCTCAATGTACAGCCCAGACATGCTTAGAAATGTGTGTTACATGTGCAGTCTAGGTTGCATATAGTTTAAAAGAATACTCATTTTTTTTGTCTTAACAGCTATGTTATTTCAATCTAAATGGTTTGTTTTCTTTGTGAATGCATCTTAGTTGCTAGCTTTCCATATCTGTTTTCTTTGCATATTTTATTGTAGTGTAACCTTGGATCTTAAATTTCCTTTATACCTAAAACTGCATCTATTAGTAAATTCTTTTTTTTTTTTTTAAAAGATTTATGTATTTTATGTATGATTACGCTGTAGCTGTTTTTATACACACCAGAAGAGGACATCTGATCTCATTACAGATGGTTGTGAGCCACCATGTGGTTGCTGGGATTTGAACTCAGGACCTCTGGAAGAGCAGTCAGTGCTCTTAAACACTGAGCCATCTCTCCAGCCCCAGCAAATTCTTAAAAACCTAGAGCCTTGTAGTCAGGGCTGTGTGTTTATAGCACAAGCCTGAGTCACACATTCCCTTTCATGTGCTGAATACTTACACTGCATGTGACTGTTAATGTTGGGGATACACATTTTAAAGATGCAGAGTGAGAACCTGCTCTGTTTAATGAGGGTGGCCCACAGATTCTTCCTATTTATTCTCATTTCTGAACACACTCATATTTTGACCACCCTTAAAGCATGGTTAAAGAGAAAGAAAGACAGAGACAGACAGAGAGGGAGGGAGGGAGGGAGGGAGAGAGAGAGAGAGAGAGAGAGAGAGAAGACAATCAATTTTAAATCATTCTTCCCCTGTCTTCTTCCTTTCTGTCCTGAAAACTGAACCCAGGGCCTCATGCCTGGAAGGAAAGTTCTGTATCATGGAGCTAGCTCCCAGTGCTCTTCCTGTTCATTCATTTATGTTCCCCCCCGCCCCCCCCCCGTGTGTGTGTGTGTGTGTGTGTGTCTGTGTCTGTGTGTCTGTGTGTCTGTGTGTGTATAGAGAGAGATTCTTTTATTTCTACAATGTAGGTCCCAGGAATTGAACTCAGGTTGTCGGACTTGGTAGCAAGTGTCTTTTCCTTCACACACACACACACACACACACACACACACACACACACACCGCCCTGTGAGATGGATCTCACTGATTTTTACTGGGAGTTGAGGAAGAAGATAGCACTTCGACAAGTTCAGGATCCGCTACTACTACCTTTCTGTGTAAAACAGGTACTGCTTTAAAAGTTCTCTTTGAGATAGGTACTGCTGTGTTCTTGTACTGGGATTTGTCTAGGGTATGAGTAATTATTTAAGGGAAAAGTAGTTCGGATTTTAATTATTGCAGTATAGGCTTTGAAAGGTAGTTTTAGAAGGAAGGGAAGAACATAGACAAAAGCTTTAACTAGAAAATAAAATACCTAACAGGCAGAGGATAGGTTTGAGTAAATTGGCTTTGCTTTATGAAGAAACCCTTATATTTTGCTATTTTGGTTTCATTTGGTTTCACTGTCGTCTTTTCCATGTTCATTCAGTACAGTACAACATTTAAAACCCCAGCTTTGGACCTGTAAAATCAGCAGGTGTAGTGAGGAACTGTTGCATGTTTTCATCTGAATTTATTTTGAGAGGGGGCTTTTCTAATTGGACATTTCTTGACTCTCTCATTATTCTTTAGCCTTAAATAAATGTATTCATTGACCGCTCCCTACATATAAGGCTGCTACAGTTAGGACTAGGTAGCTACAGAGCAAAGGCATTGTGTCAGTCAAGGACAAGTGACAGAAATGCTAGAAGACACAGTTTCAACTTCACAGCTCAAGTGTTTCCACTGGCAGAAGACTGAGAAATGCCTTGGGCATAAACAGGTTTGTATGCCGAAGATGCAAGAGGACTTGCCCACAAATGTGTAATCTTTCTAGGAGTCACTTACTCATAATTTTGGCTAAAATTGTATATAAGTACGTAATAATTGGAGGAAATGAGGGTGTGGTAGGAGGGGATCAGTTGGATACTCATTTATTTTATTTTATTTTTAAATTTTTTTTATACTTTATTTAAATTTCAAATGTTTCCCCCTTTCCAGATCTCCCCTTTGAAGCCCCCCTATTCCCTCCCACTCCACCTGCCTCTATGGGGGTATTCCCCAACCCACCCACCCATCCACTCTCTTTTTCCATCCTGGGCATTCTCCTATACTGGAGGATCTAACATCCTCAGGCCCAAGGACCTCTCCTCCCCCTGATGGCTAAGAAGGCCCTCCTCTGCCACATATGTGGCCAGCACCATGGGTCCCTCCATGTGTATTCTTTGGTTGGTGATCCAGTCTCCAGGAGGTCAGGCCAGTGGACACTGTTGCTCCCTCTATGGGGCTGCCAACTCCTTCACCTCCTTCAGTCCCTTCTCCAACTCCTCCATCTGGGATCTCACGCTCAGCCCAATGGTTGCTGTGAAGTGACTCTTGGGTATTCCGAACTTTGGGCTAATAACCACTTATCAGTGAGTACATACCATGTTCATTCTTTTGTGACTGAATTACCTTGCTCAGGATGATATTTTCAAGTTCCATCTATTTGTCTGTGAATTTCATGAAGTCATTGTTTTTAATAGCTGAGTAGTATTCCATTGTGTAAATGTACCACATTTTCTATATCCATTCCTTTGTTGAGGGACATCCTGGGTTGTTTCCAGTTTTTGGCTATTATAAATATGGCTGCCATGAGCATAGTGGAGCATGTGTCTTTATTACATGTTGGAGCATCTTCTGGGTAAATGCCCAGTAGTGGAATAACTGGGTCCTCAGGTAGTATTATTATGTTCATTTTTCTTAGGGCTTGCCAAACTGATTTCCAGGGAGGTTGTATAATTTTGCAATCCCACCAGCAATGGAGGAGTGTTCCTCTTTCTCCACATCCTCTCCAGCATCTGCTGTCACCTGAGTTTTTGATCTTAGCCATTCTGACTGGTGTGAGGTGGAATCTCAGGGTTGTTTTGATTTGCATTTCCCTGATGACTAAGGATGTTGAACATTTCTTTAGGTGCTTCTCAGCCTTACAAGTTTCCTCAGTTGAGAATTCTCTGCTTAGCTCTGTTCCCCATTTTTTGATAGGGTTATTAGGTTCTGTGGGGTCTAACTTCTTGAGTTCTTTGTATACATTGGATATTAACCCTCTATTGGTCGTAGGATTGGTAAAGATCTTTTCTCAATCTGTTGGTTGCTGTTTTGTCCTATTTACAGTGTCCTTTGCCTTACAGAAGCTTTGTAATTTCATAAGGTCCCATTTGTCAATTCTTGATCTTAGAGCATAAGCCATTGGTGTTCTGTTCAGGAACTTTCCCCCTGTGCCCATGTGTTCGAGACTTTTCCCACTTTCTCTTCTATTAGATTCAGTGTATCTGGTTTTATGTGAAGGTCCTTGATCCACTTGGACTTGAGCTTTGTACAGGGAGATAGGAATAGATCAATTTGCATTCTTCTACATGTAGACTGCCAGTTGAACCAGCACCATTTGTTGAAAATGCTGTCTTTTTTCAAGTGGATGGTTTTAGCTCCTTTGTCAGAGATCAAGTGACCATAAGTGTGTGGGTTCATTTCTGGGTTTTCAATTCGATTCCATTGATCTACCTGCCTGTCACTGTACCAATACCATGCAGTTTTTATCACTACTGCTCTGTAGTACAGCTTGATGTCAGGGATGCTGATTCCCCCAGAAGTCCTTTTATTGTTGAGAATAGATTTTGCTATCCTGGGTTTTTTGTTATTCCATATAAATTTGAGAATTGCTCTTTCTAAGTCTACGAAGAATTGAGTTGGAAATTTTGATGGGGATTGCATTGAATCTGTAGATTGCTTTCGGCAGGATGGCCATTTTAACTATATTGATCCTGCCAATCCATAAGTATGGGAGATCTTTCCATTTTCTGATGTCTTCTTTGATTTCTTTCTTCAGAGATTTGAAGTTCTTGTCATACAGATCTTTCACTTGTCTGGTTTGAGTCACACTAAGATACTTTATATTGTTTGTGACAATTGTGAAGGGTGTCATTTCCCTAATTTCTTTCTCAGCCTGTTTATCCTTTGAGTATAGAAAGGCTACTTACTGATTTGCTTGAGTTAATTTTGTATCAGGCCACTTTGCTGAAGGTGTTTATCAGCTTTAGCAGATTTCTGGTGGTGTTTTTCGGGTCACATAAGTATACCATTATATCATCCTCAAATAGTGATATTTTGATTTCTTCCTGTCTGTTTTGTATCCCTTTGACTTCCTTTTGTTGTCTAATTGCTCTAGCTAGAACTTCAAGTGCTATATTGAATAGATCGGGGGAGAGAGGGCAGCCTTGCCTAGTCCCTGATTTTAGTGGGATTGCTTCAAGTTTCTCTCCATTTAGATTGATGTTGGCCACTGGTTTGCTGTATATTGCTTTTACTATGTTTAGGTATGCTCCTTGAATTCCTGATCTTTCCAAGACTTTTATCATGAAAGGATTTTGAATTTTGTCAAATGCTTTTTCAACGTCTAATGAAATGACCATGTGTTTTTTTTTTTTTCTCTGAGTTTGTTTATGTAATGGATTATTACATTGATGGCTTTCGGGTATTGAACTATCCCTGCATCCCTGGGATGAAGCCTACTTGATCATGGTGAATGATCATTTTGATGTGTTCTTGGATTCAGTTTTTGAGAATTTTATTGAGTATTTTTACATTGATATACATAAGGGAAATTGGTCTGCAGTTTTCTTTTATTGTTGCATCTTTGTGAGGTTTTGGTATTAGTGTAAATGTAGCCTCATAGAATGAATTGGGTATGTTCCTTCTTTTTCTATTTTGTGGAATAGGTGGAAGATTATTTGTATTAGGTCTTCTTTGAAGACCTGATAGAATTCTGCCCTGAACCCATCTGGTCCTGGGCTTTTTTTGGTTGGGAGATTTTAATGACTTCTTCTATTTCTTTAGGGGTTATGGGACAGTTTAAATGGTTTATCTGTTCCTGACTTAACTTTGGTATTTGGTATCTGTCCAGAAACTTGTCCATTTCATCCAGATTTTCCAATTTTGTTGCATATAAGCTTTTGTAGTAGGATCTGATGATTTTTTGAATTTCCTCAGATTCTATTGTTATATTTCCCTTTTCATTTCTGATTTTGTTAATTTGGATACTGTCTCTGTGTCCTCTGGTTAGTCTGACTAAGGGTTTATCTATCTTGTTTTTTTCTCGAAGAAGTAGCTCCTGGTTTTGTTACCTCTTTGTATAGATCTTTTAGTTCCTACTTGGTTGATTTCAGCCCTGAGTTTGATTATTTCTTGCCTTCTACTCCTCTTGGGTGTATTAGCTTCTTTTTGTTCTAGAGCTTTCAGGTGTGCTGTTAAGCTGCTAGTGTATGCTCCTCCAGTTTCTTTTTGGAGGCATTCAGAGCTATGAGTTTTCCTCGTAACACTGCTTTCATTGTGTCCTATAATTTGGTTATGTTTTACTTTCATTTTCAATAAATTCTAGGAAGTCTAATTTCTTTCTTTATTTCTTCCTTGACCAAGTTATCATTGAGTAGAGCATTGTTCAGCTTCCCTGTGTAAGTGGGCTTTCTGTTGTTGTTGTTGTTGTTGCCATTGAAGACCAGCCTTATTCCATAGTGATCTGATAGGAGGCATGGGATTATTTCATTCTTTTTATATCTGTTGAGGTTTGTTTTGTGACCAATTATATGATCAGTTTTGGAGAAGGTACCATGAGCTGCTGAGAAGAAGGTATATTCTTTTGTTGTAGGACGAAATGTTCTATAGATATCAATTAAATCCATTTGGTTCATAACATCTGGTAGTTTCACTGTGTCTCTGTTTAGTTTGTGTTTCCAAGATCTGTCCATTGATGATAGTGGGGTGTTGAAGTCTCCCACTATTATTGTGTGAGGTGCAATGTGTGCTTTGAGCTTTAGTAAAGTTTCTTTTATGAATGTGGGAGCCCTTGCATTCGGGGCATAGATGTTCAGAATTGAGAGTTCTTGGTAGATTTTTCCTTTGATGAGTATGAAGTGTCCTTTCTTATGTTTTTTGATGACTTTTGGTTGAAAGTCAGTTGTATCCTATATAGCCTTTTTCTTGGTACCATTTGTCTGAAAAGTTGTTTTCCAGCCCTTTACTCTGAGCTAATGTTTGTCTGTAACACAGAGGTTCTTTTCCTGGATGCAGCAAAATGCTGGGTCATGTTCATGAATCCAGCCTGTCAGTCTACGTCTTTTTATTGGGGAATTCAGTCCATTGATGTTAAGAGATATTAAGGAATAGTGATTGTTGCTTCCTGTTATTATCAATGTTATTTTTAAGTTTGTGTGACTATCTTCTTTTGAGTTTGTTAAAAGATTACTTTCTTGCTTTTTCTAGGGTGTAGTTTCCCTGGAGTTGGCGTTTTCCATCTATTATTCATTGTAGTGCTGGGTTTGTGGAAACATACTATGCAAACTTGGTTTTGTCTTAGAATATTTTGATTTCACCATCTATGATAATTGAGAGTTGTGCTGGGTATAGCAGCCTGGGCTGGCATTTTTGTTCTCTTAGAGTCTGTATGAGATCTGCCCAGGATCTTCTAGCTTTGATAGTCTCTGGTGAGAAGTCTGGTGTAATTCTGATAGGTCTGCCTTTATATGTTACTTGACCTTTTTCCCTTAGTGCTTTTAATATTCTTTCCTTCTTTTGTACATTTTGTGTGTGACAGGAGGAATTTCTTCTCTGGTCCAATCTATTGGGAGTTCTGTGGGCTTCTTGAATACTTTCTTTAGGTTAGGGAAGTTTTCTTCTATATTTTTGTTGAAGATACTTACTGGTCCTTTAAGTTGGGAATCTTCACTCCCTGCTATATCTATTATCCTCAGGTTCTGTCTTCTCATTGTATCCTGTATATCCTGGATGTTTTGGGCAAGAGCTTTTTACAGTTTGAGTTTTCTTTGACTGTTGTGTCAATGTTTTCTATGGTATCTTCTGCACCTGAGATTCTCTCTTCCATCTCTTGTATTCCGTTGGTGATGCTTGCTTCTATGACTCCTGGTTTCTTTCCTAGGTTTTCTAACTCCAGAGTTGTCTCTCTTTGTGATTTCTTTATTGTTTCTATTTCTGTTTTTAGTTCCTGGGTGGTTTTGTACATTTCCTTCGTCTGTTTGATTGTGTTTTCCTGTAAATTGCCCATTTGATTGTATGTTCCTGTAATTCTGCCTGTTTGATTGTGTTTTCCTGTAATTTTTTAAAGAACTTTTGTGTTTCCTCTTTAAGGGCTTCTAGTTGTTTAACTGTGTTCTCCTGTAGTTCTTTAAGGGAGTTATTTATTTCCTTCTTAAAATCTTCTACCATCACCATGAGATGTGATATTAAGTCTGAGTCTTGCTTTTCTGGTGTGTTGGTGTATCCGGGGCTTGGTGTATGGGAGAGCTGGGTTCTGATGATGCCAAGTAACCTTGGTTTCTGTTCCTTGTGTTCTTGCCCTTGCCTTTCGCCATCTGGTTTTCTCTGGTGTTAGCTGGTCTTTCTCTCTCTGACTGTGGCTTGTCTTTCCTGCAAACCTAGGTGTCAATACTCCTTGGACACCAGTTCTTTCTGAGGAATTTGGGTTTAGAGAGTTGTGGTGCAGGGTCAGCTCTGGGGTGCAGACAGAAACAAGAAGGATCTAATTCCCAACTGTTCCTTGTTTCCTGTGTCCTGATGGCTCTGCAAGCATCCCTCTTGGTCCAGTGAATTTGAAAAGAAGTAGTGGTCTTGCCTGTACTTGGAAGGTGTATGGGTTCTCTGGGGATAACAGCTCTCTCCTGGCACTATTTGAGTATGGAGCTCTGTGTCACAGGATCTGCTCCTGGCCACTGAAAGAAACCAGGAGACCACTCCTCAGTCCCTATGTCCTGGATATTCCAGGTCTGTCCTCTTTGCAGACAGGCTTGCCCACACTCCTGGGAGGCTATCTTTCTCCCAGTGCTATTTGGCTATGGAGCCCTGGTTGCCCAGGCAGAGGTCTCCCTGCCACAGATGGAAACCAGAATACTCCTTCCTCTCTGCTGTTCCTTAGTCCCTGTGTCCCAAGGATTCCGGGTGAGTCCTGCTTAGCAGATTTAGTCCTGTTACCTCCTCTCAGTGGTTTTTCCACACTCCTGGGAGGCTAGCTTTTTCCCAGCCCTATTTGGCTATGCAGTTCTGGTTACTCATTTTTAAATTAGTCTTTTAGCATATAAAATAAAAAGTTTCATTATGGCTTTTCAGACTAACATGAATTTCCTTATATTCTCTTGCTCCTTATCCTTGTCCTTCACGTTTCTTTGGTCCTACTAGTCTCCCTCTTCCCAAAATACCTCCCCCCCAACCCCCCAGTTGCATGCTTAAAAGAGTATGAAACAGTTCTTGAATTTTTGGAAGCTATGGATTATATCTGAGTTTAAATTAGATTCAGTGAACTTCATAGAAACAGGTAGGATGCCAATAATAGAAAAGACTTGGTGATTGCTGTGTCCTTCAACATGTAAACATTTTGATAAGCTTAGAACTGTACATATGTATGTATACATTTATGTATATATGTATGTGTGCATATATATGATGTGTCGATGTATGTGTCGATGTATGTATAGATGTATGTGCATGCATATGTATGTGTATGTATGTGTGTGTGTGTGTATTTATGTATGTATAGGTGTATGTATGTGTGTATACTGTTTTTCTGCCTAGTAATTACAACATTTTCAGTAGTGAGATAAAATGGGAAAAGCACACTAACTTTAGCCAAACATTAATACAGCTTGTAAGGGAGTTAAATTGTTCTCCCTTCCTAAAGGTATGTTTCAGTGAAGTTAAATGAAATTAAAAGTTAGCTTCACAACTTGGTGTAAAATTGAATATGAGCAACAGTGGGTAATGAAGTATGTGTATTCTTACTGCCTAAAATATTGTAGTACTATTTGAAAAAGCACCTGGAGATGTGAATATGATTTTACTTGACTCTTTGTTGCTATCTCCCTTCAAACTGATCTGACTCAATGTTTCTTTTTTTAAAATAAAATTACTGAGGACCCCCTAAGGACTTGTTTCTTTTGGTGATACACTTTGACATTTACAAGATTAGAATAAAACTTTAAAACACATTTAGATACAGAACTATTCAGTTGTGTTAATCACTTTAATATTAAGGAAAGAGCACTGTTTTCTTTGAAACAGGCTTATAATGAGTGAATTGCTTTTCATATTTTCAAATAGCCCTAATGCTGGCTTAAAAGAAATTTGGCTAGGTTCTGACCAGCCCATATATTCAGTCTATGATACAGTTGTTTTCATATGTCATTCTTGAGATTTGTCTTCAGATTTGTGAAAGTCTCTGGGTCTTTTTGGGGGGCTGGGAGTTCTTTGCTCAAACACAGATAACGTGAACCAAGACTACACTGACTCCGTATTACTATTTTTTGTTGCTTTTTTATTAAACATACTGCTTAAATCAAATCTTAAATCGAATGCAGAAACGTGCAGATCCAGAGGAAAATGGCTATATGGTAGGTTTATCTCCCAATGATAAGATTATTCCTTTTGTTTTGTATCCTTCTAGGTTAGAAGACAAATGAACCTTAACGTAGGCAGTATGTTTTAATGTAAAAGCTGAAAAAATAAAATACTAAGAACAGAATATTCCCAGTGGATGAGCCAGAATACCATGAAGGGCTTGTTGTGCTGGGCTTTCCTTCTTGTTTGTTTAGTTTTAAATTTGACCTATAATTCTCAAAGTACATTCCCTGCCTGCCTGTTTGGCTGTTTTTTCTTAAGTATTTTGTGTGCTGATGTCTCTGGCTACAGGTGTGCCATGGAGAGGTCAGAGGACTGTTTGTGGGAGTCAGTTTTTGTCTTTATCAATCTATCTACTGAACCAACTTGCCAGCCTCTTCCTTTTACTAGAGACAAGGAGGACTTGCACTCTAGTCCAGCTGACCTCAGACTCATGGGACCTTCCTGTCTCCACTTGCTAAGTGTTGGGATAGCAGGCAAAAGCCTACCATGCCTGTTTGTTGTTTTGCCTTTTAACTTATAAGCCTTTATATGTAAGAACGGTTGTTGAACAAATAAATAGTAGTAAAGAAAGGCCATATTCAGTGAATGAGTGTTTGCCTATGTGTATATGCTCTATGTATGCTCCTCTTGCTTGCCAAGACCAGAAGAAGGTGTAGGTCCATTGGAACAGACAGCTGTTAGGCACTATGTGGGCCCTAGGAACTTAACCTGGATCCTCTGCAAGAGCAAGAAGTGTTCTTAACTGCTGAACTATTAATAATAATAAAAGAAATAATGTAATAATAATGAAATAATATTGTTTGATTTAAAGGTGACTTGCATTAAATTTTGTGTAAAAGGAGTGTCACTTAAACACAGCTACTTGAAATTCTTGGCACTGGAAGACCAGCAAATAATTACATTTCTTTAAAAAGAAATGGCAGAACAGGCTAGATGTGGTAAGTGCATACCTGTAATCCCAGTAAGTGTGGCTTCTCCTTCCCTTTAAAATGCAATTAGGAGAGCAGGCAAGATGGCTCAACTGGGAAAAGTGCTTCCTGACTCATCCCTTGGGCCCCTGGTAGAAGGAGAGAATTGACTTCTCAAGTTGTCTTCTAATCTGTACATGTATGCTGTGATAGGTGTATATCCTTACACCTTTGGGTACATACTCAGAAAACAAAAGAATTTTTAAAATGTAAAATAGATGTTGTATAGTGAATTTATGGATGTGAAGAGTTCATCTGCCTGGGTGGCAGTGTGTTATCCATGGAGCTGATCCAACCAAGCAGGCCTGCTCAGTACAGCACAGTCAGCTTTGTTGAAAGTAAATAAGGATAGCGAAGAGTCTTTTGCCTAACTATTTACAGATTAAATTTTGAGAAAATCTGGCTTGGAAATTCAGGCAAAAATTGAGATGACTCCTGTAAAATGTTAACTTCTAGATACTATAGGAAATGTGAACATTTCAGGCAGTTGCCTCTTTACACATCCCTGTTTTGGCAGTATTTATCACTGCTTGAAAAAACTGACATTCCTGCCGGGAATTAACTCTTGAAGAAGACAAGCCTACTGATCTTAGGGGATTGGGGTTGGGGTTGGTGTGTACCTATGATGGTGGGGGTGTGGTTTCTTTTCTCAGATGAGTGCTGAGGCCTATGCTACCTTGAAAGACATTTAGGTCCGTCTCACTGTGATCACTGCAAAAATGGGCATCTTTCACCCCCATCAAGTTTTAGTTATTTTTTAATTTTATTTTTATGTGTATGGGTGTTTTGCCTGTATGTATGTGTATGTATCACATGTGTGCCTGGTGTTCTCAGACTAGATGGGAGTGGATCCTGTATTGAAGATGATTGTAAGCTACTATGTAGGTGCTGGGAAATGAATCCAAGCCCTGGGAGATGAGCCAGTGCTCTTAACTGATGAACCATCTGTCCAGCCCCCATAGCCAGTTTGTATCTTATAATTCAAAAACTTTGTGAGCAGGCGTGTGGTTCTTTTCTCTTTTTCTTTCGACCTTGCTATGATTGCTATTTTCCCACTGGAAATTCAAATCAGCAGCCAGTACAACATCTGTATGTCTGAGGTGAGCTGTCAAAGATCCAAATGACTCAGGTCCTGACCTAATGTTTTGTCAATGTGGGGCCATTTCTTACATTAGAAAACACAATTTGATTATCTTATCTGAGGTGCTTGGGTCTAAAGAGTGTTTCAGACCTGAATTCTAGATTTGGGAATATTTGTAAACTTACTGGTTAAATGCTCTGAAGTTTAAAAGCTATTGTTTAACAAGGTCAGATTTAGGAGCTTTGGAATTTTGCATTTCAGATTAGAGATTCTCAGCCATATCCAGGCTGTAGAGAACAGAAAGGCACCAGAGTACCCCAGTAAGAATGGCTGGGCTCACTGCTGTCACTGTGTTACAAGTTGGGGACATACTTGTGTTAAAGCCACTTAGGTAGTTTTTAAGTATTTGTTCTGTTCCAGAGTGAATTTGTTTTTCTTTTTCTAGAAAAGTAGTTATGAAGGGCAATTCAGGGGGCTGAGAATGGTGGTGACAGAGTCATGTGGTTTAATGTGTAACATTCAAGTATAATATCATAGACTCAGTCATGTCTCCTGCAAGGCCCACCTGCATCTGGCAGCATAGATCTCTGTGGTCCTGGTACAACTTACCCACATTCTGCATGTAACTGAGACAGATGAGCCCTCTTCAGGCTTGCTGCAGAGTTTGAAGAGGTTATGCCCTGTGGATACATTTTCTGCTTTCTTGTTGACAAGTGGTGATCCCTATGGTTATGAGTAAAAGTGCATTTTTTTTTTTTAACGTGGGTAGTGGAAAATGTGAATGACCGATTTCTACTGCTGCAAAAGTGTAGTGTAGGGTGATGGCTTAATTGCTATCGTGTGTAGATGGAGACAACAGACAGATGTGATGGGGTGCATCCTTACCTAATTGTTTTAATGTTCCCCGAGAACTTAATTGTCAGTGTGGAATGTGCTATCAAATTAGGTTCCTACCATCTGAGGATAAATGAGGTGTCTCCAGCCTCCAGTCTGTGCCTCCGACACAACCACTGGTCCTACCAGGAAGAGAATGTTCCCAAGGGAATCCGAATAGCAGCTGGAGAATCCATTTGAATTGTGCTCTCTGTTGATATGAGGAAAGCCTGTTGAACATTTGCAGTGTCAGTGAGTGGCTCTCTTGTTTCCTTGTGGTGCTTTCAAGGTTTACATTTGTTGTCAGCGAAGTTTCTGAAGTGCATGGAGGTTTCTGAGTGTAGGAGAAATGTAACATTCACAAGGCATTTTTGTTAAATACAGGATTCTCTCAGTCGATGTGTGCAATCACTGCTGATAAGTTGCTAAAGAAGAATAAAGTTCTTGGAACAAGATCATAAAGACTGCTTTTATCCTTATCAAAGTACCTGGGTCTTTGCTGCCTCATTTAGTAGGTTCCCAGAGTGCAGTGACAGATCAAGATAAAGTAATATCAAGCTTGCTTGAGGTTTAGTCAGTGCTCGTACTGTAAATTCTTACAGAGAAGTATGGTTGTAAAATTGCATTTGGATGTTTAATGTTGGTTATTTTGAGAAACTATTCGCCTCCCTTACCAGTAGGCTGAAGACTTTGGTGACTGTCTTGCTCAGTGTTAGCCATTTACTGCAACAGACAACACCCTGGTGTGTTTTATGAAGGATGTTCCCCGTTACAACAGTGTCATTGCTCTTACCTCAAGGGAATGCACACAGGTGCTTTTCTTTGGGGATTTCTTTTTTTCTTCTGAAAGAGGTGTTCATGTAGCCTAGGCTGCCCTTGAACTGCCTGCCTGAACCACCTGATTGTTGCAATTTTAGGCTTGTACCCCTCTTCCAGCATGCCAGGTTGTTTTACTGGGAGCTATTCTCTTGAAGAACTACACAGCTGTTCTCTGGGTAGTGTGGGTAGATGTGACTCTAGGAAGCTCGTATCTTTAAAACTTGTTTGCTGTTGGTATAGATGCTTCAATATTTCTTCTCAAATAATTCTAGGTTGTCCTAAGGGACGAAGCCCCTTAGTGCTGGATTCTTAACCTTGTCCAGTCATTTTCTGTGTAATTTCTGCATACAGACAGGAGAAACTAAGCAAGTGAGGTAACCAGTGTTTTCTTTCTTAGATATGTTGGATAAGCCTCTCTCTTTAGAGCATAAGCATGTACAGCACATAAGGCTCTAGTTCAGATTTTTACCTTTGTTTGGTAAACATTGGTTTTAGATTCTGATTTGTTCATGTTTGTCATATTCCCATGGGCTGCATAAATCCTAGCTTGAGGTCTTGTAGAAAACACAAGATAAGTAAGATGATTTTGTTTATTTAACAAATTTTTAAAATAAAAACTTAAAATGCAGCCTGAAAATCCTAGTCCTTGAGATGTTTATAATAGAATTCTGCCTAGTGCTGACAGTGGTTGAGAAGCTCTGTGGATTGTTTATATTTATTAGCAGCAAGGTGAACTTGACAGCCTAATGTTTTGGCCAAGATGAAAACTTGCCAGTCAGCATTTCAGCACTGGTTCTGGTTCTAATGTTGGTAAAAATCCGAATCTCTAAAGTGTTGAGTCGGCAGGCATCTATTTGATGAGTTCTGTGCAGGAAATTTGAATCTTTGCAAGCTCTGAGAAGAGCCCTTTGCTGTGGTACACAGGTCTAGAAGGTCGATAAAACTTTGGTCTGTATAGAACAGCACCTAGGGGTAAATATATGGCTTGTGACTTTGTTGAGGGCTTTGCCAGTGCATGTCTTGGCTCATTAGTAGTAGGATTTATGAATGGAAAGACAGAAAGTCTGTCTTTCTTGGTAGTATATGTGTGAAGGTGTGCTTACCAGTGCAAAAAATGTGTAGAGTCTTGAGGTCAACTCTGGCTGTCTTCACTCACCACCTTAGTCTTTCACACAAGGTTTCTCACTGAACCTTGTGCTAGTCATTTCAGTGGGACTGGTGGGCCAGTGAACCCTTGGATTCACTTGTCTCTGTGGCCTGCTTGTCAGTGCTCAGGTGACAAGACATACCTGCTCCTTTACAGGGGTGCTAGTGATCTAAATGCACTGTCTTCATGCTCACACAGTAAGCATTTTATTCACAGTCAGTCCCTCAGCCTCCTTCCTTTGTTATTTGTCATTCTACATTTCATTTATATTTATTCTGTGTGCCTGAGTTTATGAGAACAACATGTGTGCAGGTGCTCAAGGAGGCCCAGGATGATGGATTCCATGGAACTAAAATTACAAGACGTTGTGAACTTCCTGGTGTGGGTACTGAGAACTGAACCCAGGTCCTTTACAAGAACAATAAATGCTCTTAACCACTGAGTATTCTTTCTTACCCCCTCACCTCCCCCCTCTTGTTTTAAGAGGCAGGGAATCTCATGATATTTCCCAATAGTGTCTGCTCACTTTGAAGTAGACTATTTGGTTTTCCTAATTGTATGTTTATACTTGTGTAAAGTCCGTAAGCTAGATAGATCGAGAGGTTGTGAGTCTGACTAGTAAGGAGGGAATATCAGAGAGCACATATCAGGCATTGATATGTCACAATAGAATGTTTAGCACTAGTCACAAGAGCTGTTGTTGGTTTTATTTATGTGATATATTTGGATACAAATATTTTCTGAAACCAAGTTTAGAATTTGCTTTCTTGGGAGAGAAGCAAGTGTTCATTCTACTACTAAAAGCGGTAGAATTGTTGTAGTCTTAGGCCAGTCATATCTACTCTGGACATTATTTGGTGTTCCAGGTAATATACAAAATGAAAAGGAATATCTTCTAAAGGTTGCCTTTGCCTCTGCCCATAAAGGACTCTGCTGTCTTTTGTGTTTGATACGTACGTACGTAGAGCTGTAGATTCAACTGAAGACCTTTTACCTGCTAGGCAAGTGCTTGGCTAGCTCACCTGCAAGTGTTTTAGGAACTTGAGCTATTTCAATTTTATTGTTTTGCAGTCTTCTTTTAAATGCTTTTTAGATAATGCAGACTTGTAGATATCCTGTGACATAGAGTCGTAAATTTTGAAGGAACAAAGGGGCCATTCAGTCAGTATTTCAGTTTTATCTTTTAGTTCTTAATACATGTATCTATCGATGACTCATAATGACAATCAAGATAACTGTTCTAAGCCGGGCAGTGGTGGCGCACGCCTTTAATCCCAGCACTCGGGAGGCAGAGACAGGCGGATTGGATTTCTGAGTTCGAGGCCAGCCTGGTCTACAGAGTGAGCAGCCAGGGCTACACAGAGAAACCCTGTTTCGAAAAAATCAAAAAAAAAAAAAAGATAACTGTTCTGTCCTTCATCCATAGGAGTGAGTAGCAGGTAGATCACTAGAACGGTACTTTTACTATCACAAGAAATTCAGCAGTACCTAGAAGTTATTTCAAGTTTCAGGAGAGTAAAGGAGAACCACCAAATATATACATATCTTGGGCAGTAGTTGGAAGTCAGGAACATTGCTCTTGCTTTCTGAGTAGTAGGCTAGAGCATTACACTCAAAATGCTGGTCATGGAGGAGAAGGTATAGGATGTGTGGTGTCTTTCTTGGAGGGTGGACCTAAAGCTTAGTAGACATCTGGAAGGCATGAGGTAGGTTCCCTGGCTCTGACTAAGGTGCCAGGCCTCCCTGGCCTACCTTCTTTGCTGCTTTTTTTAATTAAATTGATAGCATCAGAAGTATTAAAAGATGCTGTGTTTTGTAATTGTACTCTGCTAGTTGAATGGGGCCTATTTTCTAGTAACCAGGGGTGTTAATTACTAGCCCAGTCCAAATTTAGGGGAATTTGCAGAGCTTTTCAAAGTCATTTCAGATTATAGGCCTCATATAAGCTGCTGAGATGAAAATTACAGTAGCAGGTTCTGAACTTATGGAAGCAGAGACCTCAAAACATGGTACTCTCACAGGTCTGCCACTGAAATGTTACTGGCCCAGCAGAAACGGTGTTCTTGTTGAAGCATAGAATGCTTTTGGGTTTAGACTGAGTAGTGTGGATGATCACTGCTGATTTTGCAGGAGAGACTTTAAAGTTGCTCCAGACTGGACTCTGGAACTTTTTAAAAAATTATTATTTTTACTTACTCACTTTACATTCTGCTCGATACCCCCTCCCAGTCACTCCCCACAATCCTTCCCTCATCCTCTCCTTCTCCAGTGAGTGGATGGGACACCTCTGGATATCCCCCATTCCCCCCTCCCCCAATTTCAAGTCTCTGAGAGGCTAGGCGAGTCCTCTCCCAGTGCTTCCTTTTGCAAGGCCCTGGTGCAGATGTAAAGCTGAGTGAGGTACAGCCCTACTCTTGATTCATTTGCTCTGTTCAGAGCCTGGTTATAACCTCAGGGCTAGAATGTCTCAAATATACTAGTAACTGCTTTGTAGGACTTTTGTTAATTTTCACCCTTTGCCAGCCCTGTATCCTGATTGGAGTCTGAGTGTTTTAAGGAGGTAATTTTAAATAATCAGTTCATGGATCTAGTCAGCTCACCGTTCAGCCCCAGGCACTGTGGGCAGCCCCAGGCACTGTGGGCAGCCCCAGGCACTATGGGCCTTTGAGCTGCCCCTTACTGAATTGTGTGGGTCATTCTACCTTTTATCTGATCCTCCTGGCCATTTGTTTTGTTTGAACAATCATGAATAAAAGGAGCTGAGCTTTTTGGATCAACTCTAAAGTGGGACAAGAGGTTTCAAACTGCCTTCTAGTCCCCGGGTTTTGGGGTTATTTTGTTTGTTTGTTTCTCTGTGTGGTGAAACTGTCAAAGTTGGGTACAGGGTTTATCCTGGTAAGCTTGGAGAGCCAGCCACCTGGCTGATTGTGTCTGACTGGTAAGGAATGGAAATCCACAGCCTTAAAAAATGTTACATAAAATATTTATTTCTGGTACATACTGTGCACTGTGGTCCTCTTTGGGCCAGGGAAGGTAGCATAATCACTGACCCTCTGCCCCACCCCCACCCTTAGTTCTCTAGCATCTTGGCAGAAATTGGGGTTATCTGGGCCTTGTGAAAGACAGTTTTTGCACTGCTCATTCAGTATTGTTCAAGGCAGTAACACTTCACTGAACAAATTTGGCCCCTTGCATATGCTAATCCAGCTCTTACAAGAGCTCTTTGTAACTTGTTCGGCTTTAGCCTGAGGGGAGATGGGCATTGAAGGGATGGGCAGGTCATGTCACGTGACCCCAAAATATCTAAAATGCCTGTTTTCTATGGGTCAACAGTTCATCCTCAGCATCTGCTGATGAAAGTGTCCTGTGTGGTTTGTGGCAAAGCTTAGTCCAAGTCCTTGCTTTTTGTATAAGAGCTGCTTTTTCTGTTGAAGGTTCACAACTAAGATCTCTTCTTTGGATATTAAATTTCAGTGGTATTGGCTAACAATGCCCAATTGTATTTTCAGTAGTAAATTAAAAGAACTTAAAAATCCTTTATTGTTGTGCGGGGAATATAATTTGCCATTTAGGAACTACCGTTACTCCCACCTGCATCTCGGTGCCTTTTTAGAGAGGCTCATAGTGACTTCCGGTCATAATATGTGCCTAATAAAGTGATTCAGGACTTACTCAAAGGCTGTTCATATTTCTCACCAAAAGTTGCAGTGAAAATGAGTAAAAACACATTTACATACAATCAGCAAGTACCTATTTTTCCAACACTAAATAGAAGCACGGTGTGAGTAAATAGGGCCTCAAGGATCTACCAGGGTTTAAATAGTTAGGTAAGTGTAAAGCCGGGTTTCTTTTGAAGCTCTGTCTAAATGTTTGCCACAGGGTCTTAAGACTTGTGACTTAACAGGGATGCAGGATTGTTGGTGTGTCCAGTCTCTTAAACAGTTCTTCCAGGTTGGGTTTCCTTGCATACAAAGAGGCCTAGGAAGGAACCTTTATTAGTGCTTTTTTGTCTTGCAGAGTAATTCCCTCTTGGTCCCAGACAGCCTAAGAGGCACAGATAAACGCAGAAATGGTCCAGAGTTTTCCAGTGACATCAAAAAAAGGAAGGTGGATGATAAGGATAACTATGTAAGTGAATAAAGGACTTCCCGTAATCATTATTTACTTACTGCTTTCCCTGTGAGCAAGTACCCAAGTGTAATGCTAGAGTGAAATAGTTCTATCTCTCTTCATAGTGTCAATAAAACAGGTAAGTTCCTGCAGTGGAGGATGTTGTTTCCTGTCAGGGCTGTATATTTTATTCCACTTCATTTGGGCTTAGATTTTTCTAACGGAGTTACTCACAAAGGGAACTTGAGAGTATTAGGATAGTTGTGTAAGCCAATACCACCAATACCTGGAGGCTGAAGCAGGAGGATTACAATGACAAGGCCAAATTGGGCTATATAGAGACAACTTGTCTTAAATCAAAATTTGCAGATAGCTCTGTGGTTTAGAGTACTTTTAAATATGACAGGCTTTGGATTTGATCCCCGGCGTGATAAAACACAAAGACACAACAAAACAAACAAAATATAACATCAGACTGACTTACACCACTTACCTGTTGGCCTTGAAGGAAGGACCTACTGGAGCTGTGGGGAAGTTTAGATACAACGCTTCTGTTTCTTGCTGGCTGGCCTAAGCCTTCGGCTAATAATAACAGTTTGTGTGCCAGGGTTAGTGCCAGGAACCCTGTGCTCTGACACAGATAATTTCATTTAGTTTGTACTAAAACTTGCCAACTTGGGCATCATCTTCATTTCATAGCTAATGAAACTTGCCCAAAGCTTGTGCTTCAGCAGAGGTCATGGGTTAGTAGCACTCTGGAAGCACCTTATTCCAAAGCCATGCTGTATTGCAACCCTGAATCTATTTCTAGAATTGGCATTTCCCTAGAGGTTCTACATCAGTTCATAGTTTAAATCATGATTCAATAAACATCGCAAAGACCAAGGTCATTGGCTCTCTCCAGTTTAACCCAAGACCTTTAAATATCCTTCTGCCACTATCTGTTGCTCAGAACTTCATGGGTTTGTTTTCATTTGGAACTTTGATATAGGAGTGAACTTATCTTAAACTCAGCAGCTTTTCTGAATGCAGTGTAACCCTGAAATTTCCTGTGATTAGCCAACTTTTTAGTTCTGTGAAAAGACAGTTAAGACCCCTGTGCTAGATGGCAGTGCCCTCCAGCTACCTCTGTCTGCTTTTATTCCATCGTTCAATATCTCAGGCCAAAGAGACTTATCTTTTTTTATTAATCCCCATATGTATGGTGCCTGAATGTACATGTGGATGCATGAAGTTGACACTGTGTCTTTGATAGTACTCCAATTTTTTGTTTTATAGAGGCAAGAGTCTTGCCAATTTCCCAGAGTCCATCTACCTAAAATGCCCAGGGATGCCCTTTCTCTGTCTCCTGAGTACTGGAGTTACTCTGAGACTGGATGACATTCCTGTGAATTCTGGGGATCTGAACTCCAGTCCTCACACACAGCAAGTACTTTAGCCGTTGAATTAAATCTCTTCAGCCATTTGCTCCCCCATTTATTTTTTTTTAATTTTATGTATATGAGTATAGTTGCTCTCTTCAGACACACCAGAAGAGGGCATCGGATCCAGTTGTGAGCTACTGTGTGGTTGCTGGGAATTGAACTCAGGATCTCTGGAAGAGCAGTCAGTGCTCTTAACCCCTGAGCCATCTCTCCAGACCCCCAGGCTCCCCCATTTTTTGAGACAGGACATCTTATATAGTAGCCAGACCGGCTTCAATTCACTTTCAAGTATGACCTTGACTTAAACTTTTGTGACTTGAGTACAGGGCTTTGTCCATAGTGGGCACTCTGTGAACTAAGCTGTGTCACCAGCCGCCAAAATTGCATTCTTCACATGTGATAGATCTTTTGTTTTCTCTTATAATTAGTGACCTCATGGGAAGGTGGTGTAAGTAAATTTATCTCTGTAGTTATGAATTGTCTGTGAGCCCCATACTGACTAGCTGTGTATCTTCAAGTATAAAAGCAGTGGTATATTGTTATTTACTTTGAAATCAAGTGGACTGAATTCTAATATAAAGGTGTACAAATTCAGATTCTAAGAAAGGTACTGTTACTGCAGACATCAAGCCCTTAGGATATATGTTTTTTGAGCAAATTGAGACCAGGTAGCTGGCTTGTACAACAGTAACATTCAGCTGGAGCTCAGTGTACCCCAGGTTATAGGAAGAGGGGGGGAGGTAGTGGTAAATATCTATAGACTGGAAGAGGGCCTGCAGGCATGCTTAGTGTGTCTGCTACCAAGAACTATTGAAAGAAATTGAACAGTTCAAACTTATTCTTAGCCTTTACTAAACAAAATTAATTTTTTTTCTAGGACAGTGATGGGGACAAGAGTGATGACAACTTAGTTGTGGATGTGTCTAATGAGGTAACAGTACTTTTCATCACGGTTCCTCTTGAATAGTGTTGAGAAAAGTCCAGTTGTAAGTGAATGAAGCTGAGTCACAGCATCTGCGTCTTACACTATCCCGTATCAAGTGTTTAATGGGTGTTTATCAGTGGGGTCGTCATAACCTACCTGAAACTGTAATTCCCCTTTTAAAACATGAGGTTTGGGAATGGAGCTCAGTTCAAGCGTATTCATCTACCATTGGCACCAACTGTGTTTGATCCCCAGCCCACCAGAAAGAAAAATCTGTTTCCTAAGTCATTTTTAATTTCTATGGTAGATATCTGGCTAGAGGATGCACCTGGGTATTGGGAGAGAGATGATTGACTTCCTTATGATTTGGTCCTGGGTGTGTTATAAATACCATTTTGTTCATTTAGTGAGCGTTACACTCCTCAAATCTAAAAGATTTTCACTATTATCCTTTAGTTGAGAGTATGAAAATATATGTTCATTCTGAGCTAAAACATATCAATTTGTTATTGTGTGTTGAGGACCCTTCTTCTCCACATGCAAGCCCCACACACTCACCCCGGGAAAATGGAATTGACAAAAACCGTTTGCTGAAGAAAGATGCTTCAGGTAGCCCAGCATCCACAGCCTCCTCTGGAAGTTCCTCTTCCCTGAAATCCAAAGAAGTGAGCCTGGTAGGTAGGAGCTGCTCTTTTCTCTTGGTGACACTGCCATTTTCTTTGTGGAACATGAGATCTTGAAGTGTGTGAAGTGGGGATTTTGCTGCTTAAAGCTTTTGTGTTCAAGTGTTGAAACACTTGCTGTCCTATTTACTGTTCATTTGTCTCTCAGACAACGATTAGAGTGGGTGTATAAGTTTCTGTGTGCATTGTTTTTTCTCCTTAGATATGGTCATGACTCAGCTCTGTGACACTTAACAGGTGGTAGTAAATAACTGTCTTAAGGAATCTTGATTTTGCTAAGCTACTGTTTATGGGGTAAACTGAACCGTTGTGCATATCACATCAGAATTGGCATGTACACAGGAGACTTGGGATCTTTGGTGGATACCCATTCCTGTGGTCCTTTAGTCACTGAACAAATCTTGTATAACTGCGGATGGTAGTGCTTGCCTGTAGTGCCTATGTTTGGGAAGATCTGGTAGGAAGGAAGCTCTTGAGGTAGAAGTCAAGTCTGTCTTCCATTGTGAGACTACCTCAAAGCTAATCTTTACATTGGTGGCCTCAAGGTTATTGCTTTATGCAAGTAAAGTAAACCCAAGCCTGAGTAACTTGTTGAGAACATTCTGTCAAATCCTAAGCCAGAGCTGGGGTTTTTGGCTCACTCTGTGTTCTACGCCCTGTTCCTTCTTGAACAGTGTTCTAGGGACACAGGAGTTGAGAGATAAAAGAAGATATCCTTTTTATCTCTTTACTATCTCAAGTTATAAAGGTTGCTGGCAGGTGATAAGTCTCCTATTGGTAATGGTGGGTCTTCCTTAGCTAGGTAGCCATCGGGATGTCTTTTTAGGCCTGTGTCTAAGCAGTGTGGGATGGGTACTTCTGGAACTTTATCTCTGAAATGGTAGTTTGCTTCTAAAATAATTGGTAGTTCCACTGTCTGTCACCATCAGTCTGAATCCCTAAAAGGTGAGGCTGGGACCATGGTTCCACTTTAGAGATTTGAAGGCCAGGTATGCCCTTTGAAGTGACTTAGAAAGAATCTCTGTGTGGTCATCTTTTTAACATAGTAAAGACTCAAAGTTCGAAAGCTTCATGGAAGATTCTTTTTAAAATAAAATTTGTAGAGGATCAGGCTCCTTGTGTCTCCAGCTCGAGTTTTAATCTGGCAGGAAGAGGAAAGGTCAACATTTCTCACTCACAAGTTAATGCTGTCGACATTGTGTGGATTTATGAAAATTGGCTAGGGAGTAACTGGAAGGTGCCCAGTGCCCCAGCTGCTGTTGTGATAAATTGTGTAATATGGCTTGGATTAAAAATAATACTCATTTAATTTGTTTAATGATACCAGCATGAAAAAGCCAACACGCCTGTACTGAAATCCAGCACACCAACGCCTCGGAGCGACATGCCAACCCCGGGCACTAGTGCGACTCCAGGCCTCCGTCCAGGTCTCGGCAAGCCTCCAGCCATGGAGCCCCTTGTCAACCAAGCAGGTCAGCACCCCTTCTCCTACTGTGCTTTGTTTCTTCTACCCCAGCTTGGTGTGCTGTCTGCTAATCTCCTGACAGTTTGCCCAAGTGTGAGGCACTTAGAGCTGTTCTCCTGTCTGAAAAGGCATGGTAACAAACATATTTGTCCTGGATTTCAGCAGCTACATCAGTTAGTCTCCAACTGTCTACATTTAGTTTCTCTTTTATTTCAAAATAGTTCAAATCCTAGTGATTAAAGTTTCAGATCATTATTCCAAATATAATCTTACAAATCTGTCATTGTTTGTTTGACTGATGTTGCTAATATTAAGGCCCTTGTCAACCATCCAACCAACCAACTAACCAATCAACCAACCAACCAACCAACAAACCAACCAAAGTGGCTGATTTTATAGCCAAAGTGTACAGCTTGCTGCCTGTAGGTGTAGGCTGGTTTTATTTGTTTGTTTGCTTGTTTTGTTTTGATTTTTGCTACATCTTCAGGAATCAGGAAGTTGGGAGGGTTTTGCTGATACTCTATCTAGTTCATGAAGTCACTTTGAATTTGATCTTCCTCACTGGACAAACTAAAAGTAGCAGCCCAAGTCCAGGGGAATTAGGCACTAGAATGTCCTTCCTAAAGCCTTGCTCTGGTTTGCATAAATCCAGGATTTGGTTTTCATTTGGAATTGGTACCAGGGAGTGGAAAGTTCGGACTCAAGGAGAAATCTTGGATTTTATCCAGAAAATCTTCCTTTGAGATTAAGTCAGGTAAACATGCAGAATCTGTACCTTGGCTTGCCCTTTGTGAATTGGGTGCAAAGTTATCGATTAATCCTCCTGGCTTCCTGGTGCAGCTGCTTTGCCAATGAGGTAATATGGGGGTCATGCTTTCTGTCCTTGAAGAGAATTTATCTCTGAAAAGGAATGGACCTTGTGTCTAGTTTGGGGATCATGATTGCTATCCCCCAAAACCCTGCCCATCATCATAACTAATGACTAGAATCATTGGTCAGGTTCGGCATGGTAGTCAGTCTCATCATACATGGCGTATTTCTTTGCAGCAGCTGGCCTGAGAACTCCCCTGGCAGTACCTGGCCCATATCCTGCCCCCTTTGGCATTGTGCCCCATGCGGGCATGAACGGAGAGCTGACCAGCCCTGGCGCTGCCTATGCAGGTCTACACAGCATGTCTCCACAGATGAGCGCTGCAGCTGCTGCAGCTGCAGCTGCTGTGGTGGCCTATGGGCGCTCCCCAATGGTAGGTCATGTGCTTGAGTGTGCCCCAGAGAGTAAGCAACCCAAAGGGTACAGGGCCCAATGTGTGTAACACTCAGACAATGAGTTTCTGGGTTTGCAAAATGGGTTGAAAAGCATAGAGTTGCATCCTGGGTGATTGGGTGTAAGCTATAGATGCCATCACTGCCTTGAATGGGATACACCCAATGCCATGCTTGAGAACCAACACCAAAGATGATTCTCACTATGCAAGCCACATATTTAACTTCTGCTTGTCAGTCTTGCTCAGGATACTGGCTACTAAGACAGGGCAGATGTCTTTTTTTTTCATTGTGTCTGTGGATGAAAACGGCAGTGTTTAGAGGTTCCTTGGATGGATAGTTCTAGCATAGATACAGCATTCTCTCACCAAAAGTAAATATTTTTTTAAATCTGAAATATTGAAGTGATTATAGCCATGTATTTTGAGCTGTTTTCCTTTTTCTACATCTTAAAAAAAAAAAAAAAACAAACATTTTTTGAGAAGCCATAGCCCTTTTTTCCATGCCTATGTGTTCTTTAAAATGAATATGCTGGCTTATATAAAAGAAGAGATTTTTGTATGACTTGGACAGATTTTAAAACCATTGGGCCAGTCTTTCCATGTTGCCCCTATCTTTTGTCGCTCAAATGGCCCAATTTTTTACCTAAAAGATACAGAACTGCTTTTAAAAGGTAAAATTACACAAAGAAAAGGAGTAAAGTACAACCCGCAGCAAATCATTTCTGTAAGCCATTTGAAATATATCATGGACAGGTTTTTTTGGTTTTGGTTTTTTTCCTTTACCTCCTTGAGTGGATTGCCCCTTGTAATCTAGTGTGAAAGTGGCTAATTGTTTTTATGGTGCATGAACAGGGATAGCATAGAGTCTATAAATACTGACCTTGATGAGCGGTGTGCAGTAGTTTTGGTTACCATGGTGGGGGCAGTGCTCTTATCATTTGAGGATAATAACCTGTTACACTGCAGCATTCCAAAGTGCTCTAACCTGTCCCCAAGGATGAAAAGATTGAACTAGCCCATATTATTAGTGCTAGACTTGTTTGTATCCTCCTTGAACTTGCTTGGTGAGGCAGGACAGCTAATGTCTATGGAAAATGTTTATCCTGGCAAGCTGGTACCTGGAGTGTCCAAATCGATCATACCTCATCTCCGTATCACAAAAAGGAAGTGTGTTTTGTAGTCTTTTAGTTGTGGTTGAGCTATCACATTGTACCTTTTCTTTGGAAAAATGCCAGCCCTTATTTCTATGCCCACTTAACATTGCTTAGGGGGTATATGGATTTCTTATATGAACTAAATGTCCACTGAGTGTCCACCTTGCATAAACTGAGTCTGCCATGGTTTACTTTTATTTCCAGGTTGGTTTTGATCCTCCTCCTCACATGAGAGTACCTTCTATCCCCCCCCAACCTAGCAGGAATACCAGGCGGGAAGCCGTAAGTACCTTTGTTCCTTGGTTTTGGTCTGTTTCAGAGGTGGTAGTGTCAGCAGTGTGGAATCCCCAAGGGAAGATAGGTTTAGAAGTTTCCAAGGAGACTTCTGAGGAGTGCTAACACTTTCTATAAATAGGTAACTTGTAGGTGTCATACCTCTGTCTTCTCCATGTGTGCAAGCTCATGCATTTAGTTAGTTTTGAAGAGAAGCTATAGAAGATGAGGGCAGGAAGGAGGAAAGAGCAGGAGGAGCTCTTTTGCAGGAAGCTGCTGTCTTGATGTGTTGTTGGAAGGCAGCTGCCACATTCTCCCTCATGATGTATAAATTGTCAGACACTCCTGAAATCATAGAGGCTTACACTGCTATCTCTACCCAGAACAGTACCTTTTTATTGTTTTGGTAGAAATAAGTTAGTTGGTTGGTTGGTCTTGTGGGACACCCATGTCCCAGTTTTGCTGTACTTTGCTTTTGCCATGTAACACTTATTAAGAAGCACAGCTTCCTTGTGGAGGAACAAAAGACTTAAGTTAGAGGATACAAAAAAAGCATCCAGAGTGTGGAAACACTCCATTGTTTTATTCTGACTCACCAAAGAAACAAATAAAAAAAAAAATCATCATTCTATTTTACTAGAAGGATCATTTCAAAGAATTACTGATGTTCTCAAGTTTTATACAAAGCAGAATTAAAATGTAAAAGTCAAGTCAAGCTGTGTGTGGGGGGGGGCAAGGTATATGGCTGGGGGCATTATGAAGTGTTGACTTTACAAATAACAGGTTCTAAAGGGTATGCCTCAGGCCTCCATTTAGTCTTTATCCCACCCCTTTTGCTTAGGGCTTGTGTCTCGAGGGCTATAAAGGACAAGTAGCTGTCTAGTAGGAAGAGATATGAGCTACAATACTAGAATAGATGGCTGATGTTCAGGACATGCCTAATGTAGACCATATTTCCTAAAGTTTGTATATGCATGCATTTGTGTGCATGTGGTTATAGGTGGTCTGTGTACCTAATCATGCTCACACAGGCATGATTTGAAGCAAAACATAGTGATATTCTAATAGACACTGATAAGTCTTTTCTTGACTTGTGAGTACTTTGTGTTTCTTTGCGTTTGAAGCTGTGCTAACACTAATCTTCATGATTCATACTGTAGGCTCTATACTCAGGAGGCAGAGTTAGGGGGATTGCAACTCTAGATACCTAGCCTGAACACCACAACCCTGTTTTAACATCACCACCAACAAAAAGCCCTACAACTGTAATTTAACATTATAATGTGCATAGAAACAAAGGCTATAGTAGAAAATTGTTAAGACTTAAGGTGTCCATTGATATCTGGATCTGAACTGCCACTACTAACATGTATGCGGTGATGAGGTACGCTGCAGTATGTGAGGAATACAGGATTAATTGATAGTACAGAATCGGTGAAATTCCCCATTGCTAGGTTCTGGTTATGTAGTCTTATTGCTAATATTAACCCACTATTATGCATGCCTGAATATGTACCATTTATTGTCTTGGTGCTTCTTGGAGATTTATAGGGATACATTTAATCAGAGTGATATTTCTGAAACAGGATAATCTATTTGGAGAAAACTCACAAATTCTAAGTGCTATTTGTTATAAGAGTCAGTAGTTTTGAAGTGACTGTCAGCTGTTTAAAGCTGTTAGTGACTGTGCTCATTTGTGGACAGTGGCAAATGTTTACAGACCACGCTTTGACAGAACTGATTGGAGGCACTTAAGAGAAACCGAGACAAATCAACATGTCCTGGATAGGGTGAACACAGAATTACGGTTATGCAAATAAGTCTGAGAAAGAGCAGCTGAAGGAATATCTGGGTAGGCCTGCTGGGGGTGGGATAGGTATCCATGGCTTCAAAATATATCCTGTATTTGAGAACAAAGGACTCTTCTCCAGGAAGAGGCCTCTCCCTGTGCTTCCTACTTTGAGGGCCTGGTAGTTTGACCACTAGAAGAACAACCACTGACTGCAATTCCACTTGTGTTAAGTTACGTATAGGCAGAGCAGTAGATGACAGGTAAACTACACACATGAACGAAATTGGGATGGGAAAAATCTCCTTAGACAGGAACAGACACAATGCTAAAGCATCTGTGGGAAGCACTAGGTCAACCAGGATCCAGCAACAGGGACAGCCAGATCATATAGAGGGCAAGAAGTAAAGAACTCATGTGCACGTGGATGAGTGCCCCCAGAGAATGACCTCTAGGTTCAGCTGGGCTGGAGAGACATTCATATGTGTGGTATAAATGTTTACGTCTGTATCAAGTTGGTTAGTAACCTCTCCATGTAACAGCATACCTCTGAACAGATATGTCCAAGGACAGGCAACTTTCGAATGTCAAACTCTTCAGGCCCTTGTGTGATAATTTAACTCTTCATTCCTACCCTCAGAGGCCACACTATGCTACTAAATGGACATTCTCTTGATATTCGTAGGCTCAGTTGCAAAATACAGCATTTTCCCCATTGCTTCAGTCTTTCCTTATAGGGTACAGTTTGAGGCCACCATATCTGCTCATCAAGTTTCCAGGCACTGTCACTTCCTCCCTGTGCCTCTTGCATTGATTGGGACCTACTGCCCGGCTACAAGAAACCTGAATGGGAGTTCACAGCCCAGGAAATAAGTGGTGCAGAAGAGACTTTTGTCCTCTACTCTTTCAGAGTCTCTCATGGTCTTGGGACAGTGGTTCTTCATTTTCCTAATGCTGTGACTCCTTAGTGCAGATCTTCATGCTTTGGTGGCCACCAACCATAAAATTATTTTTTTCCTACTTCATAACTAATTTTGCTGCTGTGCCAAATTATAATGTAAATATCTGTGTTTTCTAATGATCTTAGATGACCCCCGTGAAAGGGTCATTGAACCCCTGAAGGGGTCACAAGCCACATGTTGAGAACCACTGTCTAAACTAACAAGACAGGTTGACAGAATACACATAAATTGTATTAAGTTTTTACGAGTTGTTGAGATTCTACACAAGATTCCACAAAGGTTGCAAAGAAGAATCAAGGCAGAGAACTCATACAAGAACGTGTGTGTAGAATGGGGTGATGACAGGAGAAAGTTAGGTTCAAGGCCGGGAGTGTAGCTGTGGTGCGCTGGGAAATGAATGGAAGAAGGGGGTATTTTGATCTGTTTCAGCACTGGTTCCTGGATTTGGAGATAAGCTGCAGGGTGGTAAGTCTCAGGACTTGGTTTTATGGGAGGTGGGACAAAAAGCCTCTCAAACGAGTATGCCAATGAAGCATAATTTAAGTGGTGTCTTAGTTTGCTTTCCCTTCTGGTAAACACCATGACCAAAAGTAACTTGGGGAGGAAAGAGGAAAGTGTTCATTGAACTTACATTTTCAAGTAAACAGCTTATCGTTAGGGAAAATCAGGGCAGGAACCTGGAGCAGGAACAGAAGGAGAAATCATGGAGGGATGCTGTTTACTTGCTTGCTCCTCAGGCTTATGTTCAGCTTGCTTTCTTACACCTCCCAGGACCACATCCCATGGATGATGTGAATTTGGAAATGCTTGGGATTAGGCAGTGGTGGGATGCTTACCTATATAAACCATAGCTCTGTTGAAGACTTTCCATACATCACTTGCTCCCTCGGATGCCGTGGTCACTGAGCCTCCGAAGATATATTTTCCCAGACATTTGTATTCTGGTAGCCCTGTTAGGTCGGTGACACACACATTGACTTTGAATTATAGTCATGTGAGCAACTCCTAATTATAGTCTGGCTTCAGGTTGTAGGATTAGTTCAAGTTCTTTCACACTGTGCTTGAACATCAGGCACATAATTCTGAAGTCTTTTATCTACTGTTTTAGAGCTTAAATTAGGCTTTTAAGGTTCTTTTGGGGGGTATAGAAACTAAAGGGAAAAGAAAATCATGCCATTAGAGAGAAATTACCTCTTAGGAAGAAACTGTTTTACAGTAGGTAACTTCTAGCTAAGAGGGGTTCAGTGCCAGCGTCTTCCATCCAATCTCCCTCTGCCTTATCTGATGAGTAACATAGATAGCTCCTTTAGTGGATTCGAAAACTTAGTTGTCTTCAAATTTAGATGATATGTTAGGGTTCTTCAGAGAAACAAAACTAATATCTATAATAGAGACGAAGGGAACTTCATATGAAGAACTCACCCACATGATTATGAAAACTGAGAAATCCCATGGTCTACCATCAGTAAGCTAGAATCCTGGGAGATCTGACTGTGCACTTCTGAGTCTGAAGGCAGGGGGATGGGAAAGGTGTAGCAGTTTCAGCTGGAGTTTCAGTCCAAGTCTGATGGCCTGAGAGCCCAGGGTACTGGTGTTGCAGTGGCAGGCCAGGCTAAGCAGAGAGTGAAATAAACAATAAAACTTTCTCAACCTTTTTGCTGTTTTAGCTGGAGTTTTCTTTTTGTTTTGTTTTGTTATATATTTTTTGTTTGTTTCGTTTTCTATGTGCTGTTTTTGTCATTGCTTTGGACAATGCCCAATGTTGCCAGCATTGGTGAAGGTGGATCATTTTATTCTGTCTACCAATGAGATGCTAATATCTTTAGAAACAACTCCCAGACACAGCTAAAATGTTTTCAACCATCTGAGCATTCCCTAGCCTGGGTAGATTGACACATAAAATTAACCACCACAGTGATCTTTGGCTTTTAAAGGTTGTTGCCTGCTAAAAATAGTGTCTACTCTGTGTTTTGCTTTTGCTATGTGGGCACTAGTTTGACTTGCTTTCAACTGCTGGGTCGTCTGGTTTCTTCTCTTACCTTGAAGCAGGGCTTGTCTTTGCTATGTGGTTACAGTTGTCCCTCCGTGAACCACCCCTCTTTACCTCATTAGAAATGACTTTTGCGTTTATGGATAGAAAGAGAGCCTGTGTATTTCTTCACATTTGTCTATAGCAGGTCGTTTCATTTGCGACGATTTAAAAATTGTCTAACACAGTCCTGTTTCCTCCAGAAACCATAGGGCATGTTTTGAATTGTGTGGCAACCTTGCTCTGTTATCCTGCCCCAGCATACTTAAAAAAAGACTGGAAATGTTTAGCACTTTAGTACTTGGACATCTCATGTTGACTCTACCTGAATAATGTCCCTTCTTATCAACATCTTCTATATTTTTTTCTGCTGGTGATCAGGCAATAGTAGATGACTTGTTCAGACTCATTGGTTAAACACCAGTTCTTCTATGGGCTGATGAAGACATTTCATTTGGCTTTAAAGAACTGTACAAGAGTACACAGAAGTATCCTATGTGATAAATGCTGTAGCAAAGAGTCAGAGGAAGAGCTGCCTGCAGGGAGTGGTAGATGGGGCCCAGGTGATGTACCTGGGAGAGAGGAGATGCTCTTCTAGGCAGAAGGGAAATTCCAAGTATTATGGGACACCTTTGAGATTTTAGGGACTAGATTGTGCTCCTAAATAGCAAGGAGCTTAGTGTCCTATGAAGCAAGACTAGCTGGCTTTAAAATCTTGAAGGACCTTTGATGCTATAAAGAGGCTAGAGAACTGGTCAAGGTTTTTTGAACTGCTCAGGCTTTTTGTACCTGTTAATATGGTAAGGACTTTCACATCAGCAGTGCCATGTCTTTGGGCACCAGAGATTTATCCTTCATCTCCAGAGTCTTTACTGTTTACTGGATTCTGCCAGTGCGGTTTGATCTATTTCCAGGTCACCGGCAAGTCTTTAAACATTCGTTTTCCTCTGGTTGCAGAACACAGCGTAGCTCTGTTAAAAGAACACGGTCTACTTGCTCAGAATGCGTTCTTGCTATTCAGCTTACTGTTCTGGGTAGAACCTCAGGAGAGGACCCTTTCCTGGTTAGCATCTCATCGCTACCACTGCCCAAGTAATGAAAAGCCCTTTGCTCTCACTAGGTGCTGATTTCATTTCCTTTTAAAGTGGTAAGTCCAGTGGGCTTTCCTTTTACCTCTCCAGTTCTACCTCCTGATTTCAGAATCAGAAGTGAATGAATCAGTAGGAGGTTAGACAGAAGGCTGTGCAGACAGGGGCCTCTTGGGCTTCAGTAGAGTGGTCCCAGATCTTTGAGTTTCTACCTTAGAGTTTGCTACTACTGTTCTCTTTCCTATAGACATTTGTTCACATCTTAACCTATGGACTTGTCACTGTGCTTGTTCTTGTGACCTACTTAGCTCATTAGACTTCTCTTGCTTGCCTGATTGTTTCCACCTGTGTTTTTTTCTCTTTTCCTGGATCCCAGGATACTTGTACTTCCTCACTGGAAGGATATTCAGCAGAGCCTCATTGGCCATTATATCTGTGGTGGATTAACAACACTGCTGTTTTCTGGAGAATCACTGTAGTTCCCAGTACTGTCTTAATCTTAACAGCCAATCCTTAGCACCAGAATGTGCTTCTGTTGTATTATTATGTTTGGTTTTGGGGTTTTGTAGTTGTTGTTATTGTTCTTGTTTTGTTTGTTTCAGGAAACAGATGCATCATAGGCTGTAGAATAGCAACTCAGTAAAAGCATACATGTTTGGTGTAACTAGCATGCTAGTACCCCGTACCAAGTCCATTTAACATAAAAGTCTAGGTTCTTCAACCTGGTCTTGGACTTAATGTAGTAGATGAGTTGGTTAGGAGACCTTCCCTCTGCTTTTTCTTGACTAAATAAGTGGGTCCTTTTAAAGATGTAATATGGGTCTAGAGCAGTGCATGTGTCATGTGTATACTGCTCAATTGCTTTTTACTGGCAGTACCCACCTCTTCCAACAGCTCTTACATTGAGGAGCAACACAAATCCTCTTAGAAGGTCTGCTCATCACTTCAGCCACGAGGAAAACTGATACTGTGTTTTTGTCCTCTTTCTGAGCTTGTACAAACATAATCAGGTCATTCTTTTCCTGACCTTATTTGTAATTCAGGTCTAAAAGAATAGTCCTGACTTATTTACAGCTTCAGGTCGAGTGCAATCTGAAAGTATTAACACCGTGAATAAACAGATTTTATGTATGTGTTTAGAGAGGGAGGATATATATAAATATATATATATGTATATGTTTATATATTTATATAAATATATTATATTTATATATAATATATATTTATTTATATAAACATATATTATATATAAATTATATATCCTCCACTACATATACACACACATATATACTTATATATACATATGTGTGTGTGTGTATACGTATATATATATATATGTGTGTGTGTGTGTGTGTGTGTGTGTATGTGACAGTGAGATTCTAGCATTCTGAGTAGGAGGTTTGCTTCGTGTCACATGGGAAGTCACTTGCTCTCTTGTCTATTGGTTTTGCTCTGTCTGAATACACTACATATATACACATGGGGGGGCACAGTCTCACTGTACTGTTCAGCCTAGCCTTAAATTCAGGGTTCCCCTGCCTCTGCCCCCTGAGCAGTGCCACCCCAATCAAGCTCATATATTGTAGTGTGTGTATTGTGGTGCTCAAAGTGTAAGGGTGTTGATTTGATCGGAATGTGTGTTCTCTTTTATTACTACCATCTTATTCTTCGTGATGTATAAATTAAACTTCACCATAGATTGTACATTGCAAAGCTAGCTATAATGTGGGGTTTTGTTTTAGGCATCCACCTGGGACCCAGTAATGTATCCTGTGAGGATAAGGAAAGGTAGTCGTGCTTACTGTCTGTTTGCAAGTTCTCTATCCTGATTGGTGTTGCTATTCCTAATTTCTCAGCCAGTAGAGAAGACAGTCTCCTCTGACATTAACATGATATGGGGTATTGAAAGTTCCTGTTATTTTTGTGGGTGAATAACTAAGTCTAGCCATCTCTCTTTCCCTCTTGTTTTTCTCTCTATGAATCCCTGGAGGAGAGCTCACAGCCTGAGTGTTGTTCTGGTTTGTTCTATAGCTTCCTCTTAGGCCCCAAGACTGATTTATTAGCATCCATATGGGCTTCCCATGGGACAGATGGCTGTTCAAAGCTCTCATTGCACTGTGAATCCATCTTAAATTGCCTCAATATGATACTTACAAGCTCCTTTGTTGTTGGCAGAACAACACATCTGGGAGATAGGTCTCCCAAAGACTAGTAGACAGCTTTCCCATCTGTACTTGGTACAGATGTTTTGTTAATCTGAAACATTTAGCTCTGTAACCAGTGGGATTCTAACTGAAGATAAAATAGCCTCCCACTAAAAACCTGGGGTTGCTGGAAGGGCAACTGATGCAAATTTATTTCCTTGTTGGGGCCCTATCTGGATGTATGAAGACCAGGCCCATTATGAGGAGCACCATTTTCTAGGCAGGAGATCCCCAACAGTGTTAAGAGGAGAAAACTAGGTGAGAGTGAGCAAGTGAGGTTGGATTCCTGTGTGTTATTCTGTCTGCTCTTGACTGGATTTGATACTTCAAGTTCCTTGCTTGGCTTCTCCATAGTGGAGGGCTGTAACATGGGATTTCAAACCAGATAAACTTTTTCTCTGAATTGCTTGGTTTTTTTTGGTTTTGTTTTGTTTTTTACAGCAACAGAAATGGAACAGAACTATTATATAACTTTGCTAGTGGACTTCGTCCTACCAGTTATTTGAAGTCCCGAATTCTTGAAGGACAGGAATAATAAATAATAACAAATCTCTAAGCTTTGGTAGTTGTGTCTCCAAGGGCAACAACGTACTATTTGATTGAAACTACTGATATCCCATAATAAGTAGTGTGGGTCTCTATTCAAATAACTGTATTATGCATATATATTTCTGTATTGCTAAGAATACAGAGAATCTTTCTGAATTGAGAAAAAAACATCAGTGCATGATTTAGAGGATTGAAGAATTGAAAGGCTGAGGCAGTGAGATATATATAATCTCCCAGACAATTCTTTGTGGCTCCCGTTATGTAGCTCAGTTTTTCAAACTGAGTTATACTATCTGATTTAGCACTGATGACACATGCCTGCTACCCTAGCTAATTGGGGAGGTTCGACAGGAAGATGAAAAGTTCAGTGCCATCCTGTATGATTTAGTGAGACTTTTTCCCCAAAAAGGGGGGTGCGGGGGTAGAGATGGAGCTCTATATTAGAGACCTTGTTTAGCGTGCATAAGGCCCTGAATTCAGTCCTTTGCAATGCAAGGGGAAAGAAGCAAAACCAAAGCGCCAGAGTAACCTTCATTATTCTGTCTCCATCACTATGGGAGTCATGATAAAACAGTATCATTAACAGCTGGTGACAAATAGCCTTTTTCTAGTGGCCATTGAAGCCAGTTTTCCAAGCGATAATGGACATGGAAGATCTTTCTTTTCCATGAAGGAAGGAACATCAAAATCTTTATTTATTTGATATGCCGCTTCTATGGAGGGGAATAGTAACCTGTCTTTATTTCCAGGCTGATGAATGTGCAGATTAGGTACAGCCTCAGAGAGAGTTGATATTGAGCGTCAGTTTTCAGTTTTGTGCCAAGTTATTTTGTACAGTGTGAGTTATTAGCAGAATAAAAGTTCTGTTAGTATCCATGGTATTTATATATGTGAAAACGTCCAGGACAGGCTCCAGGAAGGACTCATTCTTACCCCAAAAGGTAGCAGGGACAAAACCCTTCAGACTGTGTTCATGCTTGATGAGTAAAACGCCTCGCTCTGTGCTGTAAGCTAGGAGACTAATGAGGCTCTGCAGTCTAGGATGAGGGCAGAAACACTGTACACATCTTCCGCTCTACAGTGGCTCTGCTGTGTGTTTGATGATGCCCATTGCGTGCTAGCTCTTGGGACTCAAGTAATAATTTAATTCATTGGAAGAAAAAAGTCTTGGATTTTGTTGCCAGAGATAAAAGTACATGACTAGGATTAGGCTCATCTGTGCCAGGAAGAGAACAGCAGACAGACAACATGGACGTTTCACTTGCTTCTCATTAAAGCCAGCAACCCAGGGCAAGTGTCAGCCCAGCAGGATCATCTACCACCCTCTGAAGTTACTTCCCATCTTCAAAGTCAGCTTGGAGTCTGAAGGACTTCCTGAGTCCAGTCAGCTTGCTTTACTTAGGCATTGGAAAAGAAAGACATCACTTCTTTTTTCTTCATTGTTTTCATCAGACCTTGGCCCTGCACACCCTAGGTTGGGCTCTACCCTGAGCTGTCCCCAGTCCCTTTGCTTTACTTTTGAAAATGTTAGAAACTTTAATTTTTAGGTTAGTTTCAGATTCACGGAAAAATGTGCAGAAAGTTCTCAAGTGTCCCTCTTTCCTACCCGCCTTTCAAGTAAAGAACTAAATTGAAAGTGTTCTCTGCAAGTTTCACCTGCTTCCCATTGTACAGAATATGGTGCCCTGGCTAACGTGGAACTGGGAAGATGCTCTTTTAGCTGGTGGCTTTGCCTCCATCAGATAAAATTGTGGTTCTAGGGTAAATACAAGAAATTGTTAGAAGCTGTCATCTGATATCAGAATCTCTTTTATTTTTTTCTTGGTTATGTAAGAGGAGTTTGAGACAAAAGTATAAAATAATATGTTTTAAAAGCAGGTTTTTAAAATTTTAAATTATTTTATGTTTATGTGTATTTTTTATACATATATGTTAATATACCATGTGTGTCTATTCATGGAGGCAAAAAGAAGGTGTCAGATCCCCTAGAAGTAGAGTTACCAATGTTTGTGAGTCACTATGTGTTTGCTGGGAATAGATCCCATGTCCTCTGAAAAAGCAGCCAGTGCCCTGAACCACTGATAATCTTTTCCAAAAGCTGTTTTTGTTTGCTTGTTTGTATTTTAATTCTAAGATACATTATTTTTATGACTTGTTTATTTTATGTATATGAGTGCTCTATCTGCATGTATACCTGTGGTAGAAGAAGGCATCATCAGGTAACATTGGTTATGAGCCACCTTGTGATTACCCAGGAATTGAACTCAGGACCTCTGGAAGAGCAGACAGTGCTCTTAACCTCTAAACCATTTCCCTAGCTCCATGATTTGAGTTCTTAAAGACCTCATCTTAAGTGTTTTAAATGATAAGAAATCATATATGAGGTATGTGGAGGCTATATTAGTTTAGAAGCACATTTTTTAGTGAGATTTGAGAGAATACTTTTCAGAATTTGTAAGAAACAATTTTTAAACACTTAAAATAGAGTTTTGTGTATTTCAGGGCATTGTAAGATAGTCGTTTGAATACAGACTTTAAATGTAAAGACTTCGATTTGTTCTGATTTCAGAAGGAGAAACCATGGCAAGGAAGCCCCCACCTTTCCCCATCTCCAGGCTATAGCTCCCTTTGTGATAAGTGTGGTTTTCTTTCATAGAGCATACTCCTTCCACGTTACTGCTGATGGCCAAATGCAGCCTGTCCCTTTTCCCCCTGATGCCCTCATTGGACCTGGGATTCCCCGACATGCTCGGCAGATCAACACCCTCAACCACGGGGAGGTGGTGTGTGCAGTGACCATCAGCAACCCCACAAGGCACGTTTATACAGGTGGCAAGGGCTGCGTTAAGGTCTGGGACATCAGCCACCCTGGCAACAAGAGCCCCGTCTCTCAGCTGGATTGTCTGGTGAGCAAGCATGAGGTTCACCTGAGTTTCACTTTCATGAGGAGAGAATAGAAGCCCCTCTGTTTTCTATGTTAGCTGGTCAAGCTTCTTTCTTCCTCTTTCGCTAATCGAGTAGGATTCAGTTACTGCTACTACATTGGTTAAATCCCGGTGTTGATGAACTTACTTTTGGAGATGTTTTGCAGTGGTTTGGAGCTCACTTTGTAGATAAGATTTCTCAGATGGTGTCCTATGCAGTAGAAAAAAAGTTAATGTGGCCTCTGATCCCAGCTATCTACTCATTGTTAAATTTCCCTGTAAACTTCAGCTAAATATCAAACCATCAACATTTGCTAATGTGGCATGAAAACCCTTCCAAACTGGATTAGTATTGTCAAGGAGGTGGGGAGGTGGCTTTGCCTTTCTGCCATAGTTTCAGTAAGACTGGAACAGAAAGAATTGTCTCCCAATACACTAAGCTACTCCATCAAGAGCCTAAAAGCACCTATTTGCCTTATGATTGCCAGACCTGTAATATTGGTCTTCAGCAGACTGAACTGAGCTCCCTTGCCTATACATCTAGATGATGTTATTCTCTAACCAGAAGGGTAGATTTTTTAGAGATAAAGACCTAGCGAGTGTGTGTTTGTGTGTATGTGTTGTGGTTTTGTTTTGGATTATACATATTTATACTGAAAGCACCCTTTGGCCCTCTATCTGGTTGGTTTTGATGGAGAGTCGTCTTTTGGCCTCTTGATTAAGAAGGTTCCATAGGACAATAGCTACAGTAATATTGAGAAAGTCAATCCACTAAATTCGTAAATAAGTACTCAGTACTCATTGGGCAGTATCAGGAAAAATGAAGAAAAAAAAAAAAAAAGCAGATTTGTGGGCCTGCACTGTCCAACAATAAATGATGGTGCAGGGTGATGTTCTCCACAGGAAAGTGCATTCACATCTGCCTTCTACTTAGATGCTTTCAGGTTTGGCTATGCAGTTGGGAAATCAGGAATACAGCTGAGCAGCTCTGTGAGTTATATACTCTATGGAAGAAGACAATGGCAGTTGGACCCTTGTCTTTTCTGTAGAACAGAGTGTTCATGAAATCTCTCTCTTGAAGTTAAAAAACAGAACAGCATTTAGTAACACACAGTATTATCTTTTGGCAATGCTCCACAGTGATTACATTCTGCTATTTCACAGAATAGAGATAACTACATCCGTTCCTGTAAATTGTTACCTGATGGCTGTACTCTCATAGTGGGAGGGGAAGCCAGTACTCTATCCATCTGGGACCTGGCAGCTCCAACTCCCCGCATCAAGGCAGAACTGACATCCTCAGCCCCTGCCTGCTATGCCCTGGCCATCAGCCCTGACTCCAAGGTCTGCTTCTCATGCTGCAGTGATGGCAACATTGCAGTGTGGGACCTGCACAACCAGACCCTGGTGAGGTGAGTACAGGGACTCTTCCTAGGGAAGCTTCAATTAAGAGGCTACTGTTTGTTGAGTGTTGATCCAGAGGCTGACTGGCCAGCTGTGGGTGAGGAGTGCATGTGGCATATTACCAAGACCTTATATCGTTCATGTTCCCAGTGTTTTCCACATAGAGATGGCAGATGTGGCTTTGTCAAGGGACAACATAATGTGGAATAAATGATAATACAAGGGCCTCCAGTCTAAATGGTTTGAGTCTAGGCAGAGTCTTGTTTATGCAAATGGAAATCTACTGACACAAAACAACAAAAGAACATTAAAAATAAGCTTCCAATGCATTCAAACCACAAAATAGCTTTTAAATATCTGTATTTCTTCCTAGCTCACTAAGAGGGTCCTTCTACTTGGGAGCACACGGACCTCTGATTGGCTTCTAGATCTTCTCTTCTCCCTCAGCAGCTAGTCTGGTTCCATTTAATGTACATACCAGAGTCATCCCAGAAACTATTTTTAAGAGTAAGCGTTTAAGCCAAATATAGTGGTGAAAACCTGTAACCCAGCTTTTGGGAAGTAGCAACAGGGATTTTAAGTCAAGTCTGTCTGTACCTCTATCCTCTACGGTATATAGATGAGGAACCCAGGCACAGAAGTTACTTGGCTCTGGTCCTGTAGTCAGACCTGGCATTCTGCTGCATGCTGGCTCCCTGGAGTAAGCACTAGTCATGTGTGTGTGTATGTGTGGGTGGGTGCTTCATATGTGTTTTAGCTTAGACTGGCCATGTGTGGCCAGTGGCTGCTCTGTGTTACAGAGTCCTGAATCTTCTATGACACAGCATATTCTCCATAGTCACACTAGGACATGCATGGAGGGGGGGAGTTGGATGAGCCCCTCCTCCAGTACTGATAGTCTACAGGGAAAGACGTTTGGAGTGAAGAACTAATAATTCGTTGAGTTCAAGAGATGCTAAGAAGTCAGGATGAAAGAAAAGGTTGTGACAGTTGTTCGAAGAGGCAAAAGGAAGAACAGTACCACGAAGACTGCGTCATTCCAGGGAGATCACGGAGGTGCCAGTTAGCACTGTTGACGTCCGCTTGCTGGGCAACAGCAGGGAATACTGGGCGTAAGAGGACTAATAGGGACAGGAACTGAAGTAGGGAACACGCTTGTGAGAGAACGATTTCTGGCTCAAATCTTGGCTAAGAATTCAGGACAGCAATGGTGATTTTTCTTTCTCTTGCACTTTTAAATTCTAAGCTGAACGCTCTGTGGTAATAAGGTATGGGGGCCTAGGGAAAGCATTTCAACCTTCTCAGCATTGAAATTCCTAAGCACTTCTATTCTGGGTGTTTTCTGGTTTTGAAGGTGGTCCTGACCTGTCTGATATGCCCTGGCCAAAGCATGCTCAGCATGTAGAGTCAAGTTTGTGAGAGTCACTGTGTGCACTCTCCACGTCTGCCAAACCCAGACCCCAGTGTGCTTATGTTCTCTCCACTGCCAGTCTGAGCTGTTGCCTTGTGCCCTTCCAGGGGTCAGAAATTCTTTGCCACCCAGTTGATTTTGGATGCCCTTTTGAATGTTGTGTGAAGGACCCTTGTAAAGAAAGCCTTGTGTGTATTGGGTGTGTGTGTGTGTGTGTGTGTGTGTGTGTGTGTGTGTGTGTGTGAGCGTGTGAGCGTGCGCACAGGGGGGTCTGGCAAGTGTCTGTCCTCCCCTTGGTACTTTTCTTTGTCTCTACCTAACACCTCTGAGGTCAAGAGGCCAGCTTGACCCTTGGTCTCTGGGAGTCCACATTTTCTCATGCAAGGCCATTTATGATTCAGAAGGGCTGAGTACACTTGAGTTCATGCTGTGCTAGCAGGAAGGGCTGACTGCTAGATTATCTTCTAAATGAATGTGTTCTTGGAATAAGCCTTTTCCTTTCTGTGGGTTCAAGCCTTGGCCACTGAAGGACTGGTCTTTATCTTTCCTTAAGGGAATTGGGTTTTGTGTGTTTATCTTTATTGTCTCTTAGTACTTAAACTCTTTTCCAGGCCAGGAAAGTCTCACTGGTTCTGTTTATCAGAGGCCATAGGATACCTGGCTTCTGGCAACATCCTACAAGCCAGTCTATTTCTTTAGGCCTTGGATCTTGTAAAAAGAAACAGAACTTGCAGGGGCTGTTTCCTGTGCTCCTCAGGGGAAGGTTACTTTGATACTGCACACCAACAGACACTGAGATGATACACAGTGAGTCCAAAACTAACAACACAGCAGTGTTTACCTGGAGCTCTGGCAGGAAATCAGTATTCAGTCTGGTTTGTTTTATCAGGCAATTCCAGGGCCACACAGACGGAGCCAGCTGTATTGACATTTCTAATGATGGCACCAAGCTCTGGACAGGCGGTTTGGACAACACTGTGAGGTCCTGGGACCTGAGAGAAGGGAGACAGCTGCAGCAGCATGACTTCACTTCACAGGTGAGTGCTTGGCTCTGGCCTTCTGTGCAGTCAGAAGGGTTCTGTGGATCATTTTCCCACCTCAGCATCAGGATAGCATGATAAGCAGATGTGTTTAAAACCACAGACACACAACACACACACACACTCTGAAAATGGAATGGTTACAAAAATCCGGTGAGTCAAACCCTGTTAAGATGCTTTATATACATGTGGTTTTGATGAAAGGAGTTTATACAGTAGAGAATATACGTGTTTTCTTCAGCAGGATACAGTCTGCTGTGTGTGTTATCACCATCAAATGCAGAACGAGGGTGAAATGAATGTTAATTTGTTTCAAGGAGTTTAAGGACATGTGGATACCTGTCTCATTTCTTAACCTTAAAAACAACCATGGTGAAGTCCCAACACTGAGGGGGTAGGTAGACACTGGGTTCCACTCCTAACCAAGAAGCTATTTGTAGTTGATACCCATTGGTAATGGAAAACCAGTTTTCTCCAATGGAGGGTCATTAGGTACACCTACTACACCCTGGGCAGGCCCCATACCTCAGAGTAACTGACCAACAAAACTCCATGGGGCATTGGGAAGTAGGGGGCTTTTTTATGTTCCTTTGTTTGGTTTGGGGGATTTTTGACTTACTGATAATTTTTGCTTGTTTGTCTGAGAGGGAAGGAAGGGGGAGAGAGAGAGAATATAAAGGTGGCTGGGTAAGAAGGTGGGATCTTTGAGAATGGGGGGGCATGATTAAAATTTATTGTATGAAAATAGAAAAAAAATATCATTACCAACTAGATTTATAGAAGGCTTTTGAGGCTTGACTCTAATGCAAGGCAGTCCTACTACTTCAGCCTCCAGATTACTAGCATTAAAGGTGTACGCTACTATGACTGAGTAGAATTTTAAAATAATATAAAAACATAGCAACTTTTGGAGAAATAGTCAGATGTCCTATATCTGAATGTAGACTTATTTGCCAAAAGCAGTGCTTGGCCTTTACTAGTGTCTTCTTCATGGTAAAGCTGTTCTTTTGTGTATTACTCAGCCTCCCACCCCACCCCCCAACTTGCTCGCTCACTGTGTGATTTTTTTTGTTTGTTTACAGGTAAAAAAATTCGGGTAAAAATGGAAAACAACTATATATATTGTTTTAATTTCATTCTGTTCCTCTGATAAAATGTGACAGAAAGCAGCTTAGAAAGACAACAGGTTTATTAAGTTAACTATTTCAGATCACAGTCCATTGCTGTCAGAAAGTCATAGTGGCAGGAGCTTAAAACAGCTGGTCACATTGCATCCATAGTCAAGGGGCAGAGAGGAAGGGAGTACCAGTACCACACACACTCTGGTACAATATCTGTGTTCTTTTCATTCCGTCCAAGTCTCAGCCTGTGAAGGGGTGACACTTATATTGTGGGTCTTCCCACCTCAAACCAACTAAGAAAAATTTTCACAGGTGTGCCTACAGGTTAACTAAATCCAGGTAATTCTTATTGAAATTCTTCCCACACAACTCTAGGTTGTGTCAACGGTCACATATACTAATTTTGGGTGACTTAACTGATTTTAGTTTTATAATCTTTCCTATTTTACCCTTCTGTAGAATATTATTTTTGATTACCAGTTTTAAACTTAAAAAACGTTCAAATATCTATAAATGTCGGACATGCAAGCCTGTATCAAACACAGACGATTACATGGCCTGGCCTGGCCAGTTCCTTATACAGTCCTCACCCCAAACACTAGACTACAGATCCTAGACGTTGTATTTCTCACATAAGTCCTTCATTTGGTGTCTTTTAATGATGACTTCCAATGCTATTCTTAACGATAATTTCTTATTTCACAGCATGGATGGAACTTTTAGTCTCCCATTTGTTCAGTAGAGGATTCTGGGCTGGGCAGCATCCCAGTCTGGGTTTGGCAGATTAAAGTCGTTTTTCCACCCCATGCATGCCCCACTTGCTGCCTCCCCACTTCCTTAATTTATTGAGTAAGGTCATCAGTGATCCTGTCTTACCTATAACAGATCTTCTCCTTGGGATACTGCCCAACTGGGGAGTGGCTTGCCGTGGGCATGGAAAGCAGCAACGTGGAAGTTCTGCATGTGAACAAGCCTGACAAGTACCAGCTGCACCTCCACGAGAGCTGTGTGCTGTCCCTAAAATTTGCTTATTGTGGTGAGTTCAGCTACAAGAGCGTCAGTGGCCGAAAGGGGAAATGCTTTTTAAAATACGCTTAGAGATGGTATCTGGGGGGAAAAAATGTGCCACTCCATACAGCTGGATGCAGTAATTCTATTGCCCCTCAGAGCAGAGTAATGTGTGTCTTAGCCTGCTTTGTTAATTGGAGAAAAGTCAGCAGGCACTGAAATATATGGTAGGGGCGGGGTGTAATTGCCGATGCCTGAAGTGTGGAGGGTAATGATGTTTAGAATAGGACCACAGTGAAATCACTATGTGCTGACTGTATAACGAGGAGCTAGGGTCAGAAGGAAGTTAGCTGCACCAGATTCTCTCTCTCAATGAGAACAGAAAAGGGAAAGTCCATGTGAAGACTGTCAGTGTGCTTCGTATGCTCACATATTTATTCATTGGCTGTGAGGATACATGGGTGACTGACATTCTATATGCATCTGATAAGATGAGCATTTCTGATTAGTTCAATATTCTTTTGCTCTCATTGTTTCCATACGACTGAAAATGGCCGTGACGCTTAGTCATGTACTGAGTGAATCATGATACTAGCACATGCGTGCACCTGTGTGTGCGCGCACACACACACACACACTCGCTCAGGTGGTTATCAAAGCCAGCTATCTTGGACCTTTATCCTCCTACTCCTCATCTTGTTTTTGAGGCAAGATTTCTCATTAAACTTGGAGCTTGTCTTTTGGCTACACTAGGTGGCCAGCAAATGTCCAAGGCCTATCTGTTCTTTGGCCTTCTCACATTTGTCCCTGAGGCTTGGATTCCAAGTATACAAGGCCACATGCTAGAAATCTGAATGTGTGGACCTGCTTGCACATGTTTATCCACTCAGTAATCTCCAGCCTTCTGACAGCTTCTTTGATTATGAACAGGATAGCTCCAAAGAGCCTAGATTTAACATTTGCTTGGATCATAAACCAACAACCCCTTTGGACATGGAACTTAATATATTAAAAACGTTCTTTTTCGGGGAGAGCTAGATAATTTCATAGGTAAAAGGAATTATTATTGCTCAAGCATAGTGGTGACCTACGTTCAATTTTGAAACCCATGTTAAAGCTAGATGAGGTAGCTCACATCTAAACCCAGTACTTCTGCAGTGTGATGAGAGGGGGAGACAGGAGAATGGCCCTGGAAGCTTATAGGGCAGTAATACAAATAGTAATAGAGATCCTTTCTCAACAAAGGGGAAGGAGAGAACCAACTTCACAACGCTGTTCTCTCACGTTCACACACACTCCCTGGCTTGTTCATTTGCACTCAAGCAAAAACACGTGCACACACACCATACACTAAAAACAGTGCTATTTAATTAATTCCAACAGGGAGAACTTTAATATTGATGAAATCACATGTGCCTTTGCTAATTCTAGGCAAGTGGTTTGTGAGTACTGGAAAAGACAACCTCCTAAATGCCTGGCGGACACCATATGGAGCCAGCATATTCCAGGTACGGAAATGCCTACCTTGTGGCCTTTGAAAGAACTGGTGACGTTGCCTCTGAAATGGAGCACATTAAATACTCTCTGCCTGCTGTTTTTTCTTACAGTCCAAAGAATCTTCATCTGTGCTTAGCTGTGACATCTCTGTGGATGATAAATACATAGTCACTGGCTCAGGGGACAAAAAGGCTACCGTTTATGAAGTCATCTACTGAGAATACCATGGCTTCATATTTACAGTTGAATTGGGCCAAATGTTTGGAATTTCTAGAAATAGAAGTTATAATTTAAAAAAACAAAACCAACATCAACAAATCTGAAGAAACCTGTTTCCAAATCTTGACACAGAACTGCTTTGAGTCTACAAAGAGAAGGCAACAAGTCTATCAGTAGACAGTCACCTGTCTAACTTTGGACACCACAATCACACAGAGGCCACAGGTGTGGGATAGAGAAACAAGCTGCTGCCTGACAGTCCTGCCTTGGCCACATGTGAGCTTCCCTTTCTGTTCCTTGCAGTTCAATTCACGTTGAGTCCTTTGTAGAGCAGTGGTGTCTCCGATGAACTTGTTTCCTGGTTTTGCATCTTGTGATTTTTTTTTTCTTTTTTGTATTTTTGTTGTTTCGACATTTGTATAAATTGTAAATATATTTGGTTTATTACAGTAAAACCTTTAGTACCAGTACGTGCTCTTCCTCCTTGACTCTTTTTAATCAGTACATTCAAATCATAGATGTGGGTTTTGTGAGTAAAGTCCATGCACACATAGGTAAGTTCTTACTTAGTATACTTGTTTTTTTCAGAAATATATTTGACTGTGGACATCTGCTATATTGGGACTGATCCCATCAAGTCCTTAGGGAGCAACAGAAACAGAATCAGAACTGGAATTGTCAGTTATGAAAGCTTTAATAGAAGAAATTGCAGTTACCTTAATACTCATTTTTTGAGAGACTGTGATTAAAATTATTACGATTTTTGTTTTGTTTTTAGTACATGCTCTTACACTATATCTTAGGCTCACCTTGAGCTGGTAGCAATCCTCTTGCCTCAGCCTGGACTACAAGTGTGTGCCACCCTTCCTGACATTTTTTAAACTTAGATAATGTATTAAACTGTGATCCTGTTTTCACACATATTCATCCCTCCTGCCTTCTTCCTTACCCCAAAGAAACCTCATCTGATCTCGTGTGAGCTTGTGTATGTGGTTAAATCTAAGATTGTGTGTATGAGAGAAAATACATAAGTCTTTCCTCAGGGTCACAAATTGAAGTTCTGCCTTCTCCTGGTATCCTACTGACAAAACAAATCCATATTATAGGAAAGCCCAGTCTTATCCACATTCTTTCTCTTGTATTTCAAGGACTATATCGATGATTTATGTTTTGTTTTATGATGTGTGCTGTTCGGGAAGCTCTGGAGTTGATATCCCTGGAAAACTGAAGTGGAAAGTCAGCTGGTTGTGTCTCATTAGCACTTACTTGATCTATTATGCTGATTTACTTAATCCAGCAAGCTTTGCTCCATTCATCTCATTAAGACTGTCCCTGCAGCTCTGAACATTGCAGTCTGGCATTAATCTTTTGTCCTTATTTTTATAGACACATTTTCACTAATTTGATTAGATGATATCTGTAACCCTGGGCTCTTAATAAGTTACCAAGCATGTTTTCTTTTGAAGAGGCTATACAACATATGCTTTTTATATTTGTTGTTTTTACTACCATGTATTAGAAAAAAAAATGGCTAGTAAGTAGCAGTTGCTAAGGAATTTCCCATACTCTTGTTTCTTATAATTTAGTGAATTGGTAGTTTTCTTTATGCTTTTAATTTGTCATCAAGACTTTTCTATATTGTTTTTACCCAAAAAGAGCTTTTACAAAGTTTATTAAATATTTTTCATTAAGCAAATAGCAAATCCTAATGGCCAAAGCTGATATCTGTCTCCCTTTCCTATATTGTGAAATAGGTCTCTCCTCTACTTCCACCGAGACAATCTGCTATATAGTGATGAAAGAATGAAGAGATTTGTTTCTCTCCTAGCTTAGACTCAGGCACAGGCCAGCAGTGTTGCTATAGGTTACAAATTCACTTCCAAGTACAAGTAGGGAAGGATGGAAGTCCAGAGAAATAAGCCAGTGAATAGAATCCGTTACATCTCTTCCATTCACCAGTCCACTAGCTGGAACAAACATGGTGTGTCCAGCCGAAAGGAAAGTGGCTGCAGGAGCTGAGAATGGGAAGTGGGAATTTGGGAAAATGTTCAGGTTGTCATTTCTCACTTGCATAATGTGATGGTAAAAACTGATATTTTTATTTGTATTTTTATTCACATATTGCTCAAGGTCTTGTGAACCATCATTTGATACTCAGCGAGATATGGTGACACCTGTCTTATAAATGGAGCATGGAGAGGACCATTGTCCCATTATAGTATAACTCCATGTGTATTCTGTGTGTGTTTGTGGGTGTATATCTACATACATGTAGGAGCTTTTACATTTGTAGGTTTCTATATGGCTGTTCCAAAGGTCTTTAGTGTTATTACTGATCTTTCTCTGTATGCCTTCCTCTGCCCGGTCCTCCCATTCCCAACCTAAACAATCCTTCATGCTTCGTTATCCCAGTTCAACCCTTTATGCAACCATGTTCTATGTTGTTTCCATTGAAACCCTCCCCAAACACACTACTTTCCAAACATCTATGGGTATTCCAGATATACATATCTGAAGATTCAAAATTAACGTCTACAAATAAAGGAAAACGTTAACTTTTTTCCACTGAGTCTGGAGTTACATTACTCAGAATGATTATTTCTAGCTTTTATTAGTTTACCTGTACATTTTGAAAGTTTGTCTTTTTTTGTGACAACAGAATAAAATTCCAGTGTGTAAATATACTTCCTTTTCAGTATCCACTCATCAGTTGATGGACATTTAGGTTGTTTCCATTTCCTGGCCATTGTGAGAAGAGCAGTTATGAATATTGATAAGTAGGTATCTCTAGTAGGGTATAGAGTCCTTTTGGTCTGTGTCCAAGAGTGGAAGAGCTGTATCCTGCGGCGATCTATTTCTAGTATTTTAAGAATTATCCAAACTGATTTTCTCAGTGGTTATAGCAGTTTGTACTCCCACTGGCAGTAAATTGGCATTCTTTTTCCATGTCTAAATCAACATTTGTTGTTGCTTGCTTTTTTTCATTTTAGCCATTCTGTCTCCCCTGTAAGGTAATGTTAATTTGCATTTCTCTGATGGCTAAGAATGTTGAACATCAAAAAACCAAAATGTTACTCAGCCATATGTAGTTCATATTTTCAGAACATTCTGTTGATATCCATGCCATATATGCCATTGGTTTTCTTGATGTTTACTGTTTTGAGTTCTTTGTGTGTTCTAGATAACAAACCTCTGTCAGATGTATATCTGGTAAAGTCTTTTCCCCTTATTCTCCAGGTTATGTCTTCCCTCAACTGATGGTGTGTTTTGTTGTGCACCCCTTTTAGATTCATGAGCTCGTACTTATTAGTGTTAATGTACTATTGAGAAGTGCTATTGAGAAAGACCTTTCCTGTGGCTCTACTACACACTACTTCCCTACTTCCTCCTTCTTCAGATTTAGGGTATCTATCTGGTCTTATGTTGAGGTCCTTGATCCGTCGACATTGACTTTTATACAGGGGAAGATATAAGGATCTAGTTTCCTTTATGTGTCACTATCCAATTTGACCAGCAGCATTTGTTGAGGATGTCATTTCTCCAATATGTTATTGGCCTCTTTGTCAAAAGTTTTGTAGCTTTAAGGAGTGAACTTACATGTGGGACCTTAGTGATCAATGTGTCTGCTTTTATGCCAGTGCCATGTTGTTTCTATTGTGATAGTTTTGTTATACCTTAAAATCTGAGGTGTTGATACCTCTAGCAGCTTTTTGTTGTTCAAAACTGTTTTAGTTTTCCTGGGTATTTTGAATTTCCATATAGAATTTAAGATTTTCTTGTTGATTTCTGTGAAGAATTATATTGGAGTTTTGGTAGAAACTACGTTGTATTGGTAGACTACTTTTGGTAGGATGGCCATTTTCACAATATTCTACCAATTAATAAACATCTAGGGGTGGAGCTTTCAACCTTTTGAGTTTTGATATTTTATTGATCAATTTTTTTCAGTATCTTAAAGTTTTTATTGTGTGAGTCTTTCATTTATATTTATTCCAAGGTTTATTTATTTGTTTCTGTAGCTGTTGTGAATGCAGTTTTTTGCGTGATTTCTTTCTCATTGTGTTAGCCATTTGTACTTAGGAAGGCTACTAGGGTTTTGTGTGTTAATTTTGTATCTTTGTCAAATATGTTTATCAGCTGTAGGGCATTTTCTGTATAGAATTGTATCATCTACAATAAGGATGCTTTGTCTGTTCTTTTCATAGTTACAGCCCCTTTATCTCCTTCACTTGTTTTATTACCCTGAGTAGGATGGAGAAGAGTGGGCATGGAGAAGCTTTTTCTTTTTTCTCCATTTGGGATGATGTTAGCTGTGGGCTTGCTGTATATTGCCTTTCTTAGGTTGAGCTAATATCCTCTGTATTCCTATGACTTTAGGACTTTTCTCTTGAACGTAGGTTGGGTTTTGTCAAAGGCTTTTTCTCTGCCTTAAGAGATGATTTTCATTATTTAGTCTATCTATGTAGTAGATTACATTTATTTCTATGTATATGGTAGATTATATTTATTTATGTATGTATATTGAACCATCCCTGTATCCCTGGGATGAAGCCGACTTCATTGGTTAATCTTTATAATGTGTTCTTGAATTCAGTTTGGAAGTTGAAGTGGAAACTTAAGGGTTCTTTGGAAAGTCAGTTGTGCCAGATGGTGTTTCCTGGGGCAAACACTTGAAGGAGTATTTTCCTGAAGCAGACACAAATGAAAGGATGTTTTACTAAAGCAAGCATGTGAGACATGTGAAGGATTCTTCACTAACGACATGCATATATTGATCCGCCTTACATTACACAGCTGAGCTCTGTTTGTCATGACTCCATAGAGAGTGTTGCAGGAAAAAATAAAACAAACCTTCTGGTGGTGTGCTTCAGCTTCTTGCCGATTCCTCGGACTTGGGCTGATTGGTAGAGTGATGTTTTCCTAAGTCAGACTCAATGTGTTCAAGCAAGACTTATGGTGAGCCAAGACCTGTGGAGGACACATGATATTTGGAGCGAATATAAGTAGGATCTGACAGACTGTGAGAGAGACTTGGCTTGTCTAGGCTTGTCTTGCTTGTTGGTAGAGCTAGCTGTGCAACTCATCTTTGCATCTGAGAGATGCACAGCCAAGAACTTCTGGCATTCCTGTTGATCTTGGTTCTCCTACTGACTCATGCTGAGTAGACTGAGGCTTGGCTGTCTCTGCTAGGTCATGCCATCACTGCTGATTCAAGTTTGCTATCCTGATTCTATTGAACTAACTGGACTGTTGGTATATTCATAAAATATTTGCAAGTGGATCAAACTGCTGCTGTCGAGCTGTGAACTGAACTGCTGATCTCCTGACAACACAGGTGGGATTTGCTCCAAAGAACCATTTCTAAACAGGTCCACTCTCCCGTCCCCCACATCCTTTCTTTTCCTCTACCTTTGGTGGGTAAAGGGCTACAAGGAAAGTTAAAGGGTTTAAGAACCAGCATTAAAAGTAGGCCTTGAAACAATTAATGTTATAGCAAGGGGTTTATTGAGAGTTTTTGTATTCATTCATATTCATCAAAGAGATTGGACTATGATTCTCTTTTGTGTCGAGGGAGGTCTTTCTTTGGTTTTGTTATGAGGATGATACTGGCATTGTAAAAATGATGAAATGTTCCTTAATTTTTTATTTTGTGGAATAATTTGAAGAGTATTTGGATGAGTTCTTTTGGAGATGTTAAAATTCTGTGCCGAATCCATCCATCTGGTGCTGTGCTGTTTTGAGTCGGAGGATTTTAATTAGTGCATCTTTCTCATTGGATGTTATATTTCGATTTGAATTATTTATTTCATCTTGAATTATCTTTTATAGGTGATTTGGATCCAGAAATTCATTTATGTCTTTCAGATTTTCCAGTTTGATGGATTATAGATATTTTTTAAAAAAATTTTCAGGATTCTCTGAATTTTCTTGTTATATAACTTATTATCTATCATAATGGCTCCCCTTTATTAATTTGGACCCTTCCTTTTCATTGATTTGGCTAAAGGTTTGTCAACCTTTTCAAAGAACCAACACTGTATTAAATTGATTCTTTGTTTTGTTTTGTTGTTTTCTATTTCATTAATTTTCAGGGCTGATTTTGATTGTCTCTTCCCATCTACTTCTTTTTGGGTGTTGTTTTTTGGGTTTTTTTTTTTTTCAAGGACTTTATGTGTATTATTAATTTGAGATCTCTTGCTTGCTTCCTCCATTTCCCCCCCCCCTTCTCTTTCTTTCTGTCTGTAAGCAGTTAGTGTTATGGACTTTTTTCTTAGGACTGTCTTCATTGTGTCCTATAGATTTGGGGATGTTGTGTATTCATTCAGTAGTTTTAGGAATTGTTAAAATTCTTGATATATTTCTTCATCCAGTTAACACTCAGTGAGAGTTTATTTGTTGTCCTGGAAGTTTGTGAACTGTCTATGGTTTCTGTCATTGATACCTAGCTTTATTCCATTGTGGCAAGATAGGAAATTGCGTGTAATTTGAAGTTTGCTGTATATTTTAGGCCTTTTTTGTATCATAATATGTAGTTGATTTTGGAGAAAGTTTCATAGGCTACTCAGAAATTATTCTTGTGATAATTAATTCAAAATCACATGTACAACAATGTATACCTGAATCTCTTTGATACAGATTATGTATGATTACATCAAAACACTTTATAAAGTACATGTGACACTCTCCATAAAGTTAGGTTTTATCGATTGATAGAAATGTCTGTGAGCTACACATATTGAAACAAAGGTCACCAGGCTAGAGAGCACTTCCAGTCCAGCCTTCTCAGTGGAAAACAGACTTTGCATTCCTTCTCTGAAGGAACAACCTGTCTGCTTGATATTTTGGGTTCCCCTAGTGCATATCTGTAAGCACAAAGGCCTCCGTCCCTCTATATTTAATGGATAGTTTTCTTAGGTCTAATAATCTTGTTTGACACATCGGATCATTCAGGACTTGGAATACATCTTTGCAGGATCTTCTGACTTTATTATTTTCTAATCTAATGTAAGTGCCTTTATGTCATAGAGCTTTCAGTGCTCTTTAGTCTGTGTTCTTAACAGTTTAACCATAAAACATGAATTAGTTTCTTCTCTGGATCTGTCTATTTGGTATTCTGTAGGCCTTCTTTTGTATCTAGATGAGCATAACTTTAAGTTTGGGAAATAGTCTTGTATGGATTTACTGAAGATATTCTATGTATTTGCTGTAGCACTCTGTATTTCTTTTTACGCCTTTAATTCAGGAGGTTGAGGTTTGTTTTCTTTTGCTTTTGCTTTCATCCCTAGTTTTTAGAATTTTGGTTTTCCGATAGTTTTGGTTAACTTCTCTGGGTTCTTTTGGTCTGTGTTTCATCACTTTCGGCTCTGGTTTATACTAGTTTTTTGCCATGTACTCAATTTTATTTTGGCTTTTTACATTTGTAGAGTTTTGAGATACATTATTAGGTTATTTATTAGTGTGAGCACTTTCAGCCGTAACCTTTTCTCTGAGGATTACCTGGCTATGTGCCAGAGGTTCTGGAAAGTTTTGTTCTCATTTCCATTTGTTCCTGTTTGTTAAAATATCCTCCAGGTTTCTTTAGTTTAAAAGTGTGTTTTTCAGTCTCCAAGTATGTTTTCTGAGGTTATCATTGTTGTTGATTTCTAGTTTGATTGAACTGTAGTCTGGCAGATGCAGGAATCATTTGCTTTTCTTTTCTTCTCTCTCACATCCTTCCTTTTATTTGGCTTGCTTTTTGTTCTACAATGAGCTCAATTTTACAAAACGGTGTCACGTGCCACTAATAAAACTATATTTCTTATCTGTTGGGTGCATTATTTTGTAGAACTGCTAGGTAAGTTTAGTTGACCTAGGGTCTGATTTAACCCTAAGCTTTCTTTGTTTAAATTTTTTTTTTTTTTTGACTGTCATTGTTGTTGGGTGTTTGGGGTTTTTCATTTTTTTGAGACAGGGTTTTTCTGTGTAACTTTGGCTGACCTGGAACTCGCTGTAGACTAGGCTGGCCTTGAACTCACTGAGATCTAGCTGCCTCTACCTCCTGAGTTCTGGGACTAAAGGTGTGCACCAACATGGCCTGGCCTTTGCTGAATTTGATTTGGAGGACACAGCTATCTAGTGTGAAAGTGGGGTACTGTTTCCAGACCTATGCAGTGGTTTATACCTTCTTATGTCAGGACTCAGAAAGGGTGTGGACTCAACAAAGCCTCACTGTGTCCTTTGAGCAACACCATATTTATTTTATTTGATTAGTCTTGGGCTGCCTTCATTTGAGTAAAGCTGACTGCACTCACAACTGTGATGGCTTTACAGTAGGCCCAGTATTAACTAGCATGGAATATGCTAAGCACATTACCTGTGTCCCCTGTAAACCTTGTAGACTAGAATACTAGAGTTGGGGAAAATGAAATAATCTTATGCAGGTACTTATACTGGGATGAGTAGGGATAAAGTCTGAGTATAGGGAAAGTAAGCTAGAAAACGAAAAGCCAAGACAGTGCTATGTGTTAGCTTTGGAAACAAGAAGGATGGACAGAGACAAGTGACAGTGTATCAATCGAACATTTAAAATACAAACCTGTGGCTATTAAAAAAATGAGTATGATATTATGAAATGTGTTTTTCTATAAATAAATAAAATTTAGAATTTAAAGATATATAAATCCAAATGAACAGTAGACTCAAACAGTCATAGTTCTCTCAGTCAGCTCTTCTTTCTGGTTGGGGAGAACCCACCTGTGTGTTTACCCTCATCTGGTCATCATTGAGCATTACCTCACACAACCTCCTGGGCTTTACCCAACCTACTTCCCGGACACAGGATGCTAATGATCCCCCTTGCAGATTTCTTTACCACACTGTCTTTTTCCTAGGCTGTGCCTGTAAGTCTGGACTTTTCCCTGGTTTGCACCTCTATGGGTTTGCCATCTTTGTCTCAGGGTAAGCAGTGCAATTTCCCACTTAGCGTCCCTTCAGCTCTATGTAGAGTTGTGGGGATGGGTCCTGGAACCATTTTTTGGTTGGGTCTCTAAGTTGAGGTCAGCTCCTGTACTGTTCCGGGGCCTTCTTGCATTCTAGCTGGTTACCTTGGGAGAGGGTCCAAGTACTTTCTTTCCGGACTCTTTCCTCTAAACTGTTGGCAGAAGAGAGTGACTGATAGTCTTGTGAAGCTCTCAATTTCAAATGAAAATATTTCCTAATCAGGCAATTACTGAGGTTTGCTTTGAGTTTTAACAGCACTCATACCATCCTGGGAACCAACCTGCACATTCCTCTTTTTACTTAGAAGTGGACAGTTGATATTAATTATTCTTAGGTTTTGACTTTAATTCTTTCAAAGAATTCTTAAGAAGTCAACACATTGTTTGGCTTAGTTCCTACAGAACTACTTTTAAAACCAATCAGTCTGTCTCTATGTCTCTGTCCCTGTCTCTCTCCCCCACCCACCCTCTCCTGTTTATTTTGTATAGACTCATATTCTTAGTATTATTAAGAATCAGTAATTTGTGAAAATTAGGTGTGTTAATGATCCTTTGATTACCTCATTGGAGTAATTGAGTGTATGAATGTCCTTTTCAGTCCTTTAACAAAATACCTAATGGACTCAATTTAAAAGTAAAAGTTTGAATAGACACTCAGCCTCTCTTAGGGTTTTAGTTGCTGTGAAAAGCATCATGACCATGGCAACACTTATAAAAGAAAGCACCTAATTAGGGTTGGCTTACAGTTCAGGGCTTTTATCTATTATCATCATGATGGGAAACATGGCTATACACAGATCGACATGGTGCTAGGGAAGAAGCTTAGAGTTGTACATCTAGATTCTCAGGCAGCAGGAAGAGAGTGACAGTGGACCTGGTTTGAGCTTCTGAAACCTTAAAGCTCACCCAGTAACACACTTCCTCCAACAAGGTCACACCTCCTAATAGTGCCACTCCCTATGAGTCTGTAGGAGCCATTTTCATTCAGGCAACCACAGGGTCACTATCCCCTTTAAGAACACAGCCACAACTACTTTTACAAGACACTTAGCTGGGGACTAAGCCTTTAACATGGGGCCTCTTATGAGATGTTGCAGATCCAAATTATCTACAGAAACTAAAGAGTAAACAAACCATCTTAAGGGCAGAGATCTGTAGCCTGCCCTGAAACTACTGTTTTAACAGCTTTGTAGTGGTATAGGTAACATAGCAGTTGTAATGACAATGTTATCAAGGAACTGCCCAGTGGGCACTGCGTATTGGGAGAATGCTTTGGAATGAATGAAGTCCTGCATAAGTTTATATCATGGTGGAATACACATTTATCACTGATCTGTAGCCTGGGGAATCTCATGTCTCTTCTCAGATCTTTCTTCAACTGAAAAACTGAGACACCCTTACAGGACTATTGGCAGGATTAAAGAAGTTAGAATCTTTTCATAAATAAATGTGTATTTCTTGAGCCATTTCTAATTGGGCCCAGTTCAACTGTGGAATCCAACCAAATGGTAGTTATCTACGGTTGACTTGGGCAGTCAGGGTAAGGAGTAACAGAAGCTTTTATGCCATATAACCAGTACACTTGTGACTCCATTTCTCTTAAATGATATGATGGCTATTCTGGTTGTCAACTTGACAACTTCTGAAATTAACTAAGACCCAAATGATTGTACACACCTATGAAGGATTTTTTTTTTTCTTAATTGAATCATTTGAGGTGGGAAAACCAACTTTCCCACTAGATCTTTGAGGTAGGAAGATACCTTTATTCCAGATTTTTTTTTAAAAAAAATAACTGTCAAAACTTTAATGCTCTCCTATTGCTTTATCTTTCTTTTTCTTTTTTCTTTTTTTTTTTTTGATACTTTATTTACATTTCAAATGTTTCCCCCTTTCCAGATCTCCCCTTTGGAAACTGCCTATTCCCTACCCTGTCCCCTTGCCACTATGGGGGTATTCCCCCACCTACCTACCCACTCTCGTCTTCCCTCCTTGGCATTCTCCTATATTGGGGCATCTAACACCCTCAGGCCCAAGGTCCTCTCCTCCCCCTGATGGCTAACAAGATCCTCCTCTGCCACATATGTGGTCAGCACCATGGATCCCTCCATGTGTATTCTTTGGTTGGTGATCCAGTCTCCGGGAGCATTGGGAGGTCAGGCCAGTTGACACTGTTGCTCTCTCCCTGGGACTGCAAACTCCCTCAGCTCCTTTAGTCCCTTCTCCAACTCCTCCATCTGGGACCTCAAGCTCAGCTCAATGGTGGCTGTGAAGTGACTCTTGGATATTCCGAACTTCTGGGCTAATAACCACTTATCAGTGATTACATTCCATGTTCATTCTTTTGTGACTGAGTTACCTTGGTCAGGATGATATTTTCAAGTTCCATCCATTTGCCTGTGAATTTCATGAAGTCATTGTTTTTAATAGCTGAGTAGTATTCCATTGTGTAAATGTACCACATTTTCTGTATCCATTCCTCTGTGGAGGGACATCTGGGTTGTTTCCAGCTTCTGGCTATTATAAATATGGCTGCTATGAACATAGTGGAGCATGTGTCTTTATTACATGTTGGAGCATCTTCTGGGTATATGCCCAGGAGTGGAATAGCTGGGTCCTCAGGTAGATCCTTTAAGGTGGGAAGATGCACCTTTAGTCTGGGTCACAGCTTCTACTTGAAAGAAGGAATCAATATCTCTCTCTCCATCCCCTTCCCCTTCCCCTCCCCACCTGCTTGCTCTCACTCTTGCTAGGAAGTCCATTCCTTCACTAGCATTAGAACCTACTTCAGGATCACAGCATATACTAAAGACCAGCTGAGACACCAGCCTTGTGTACTGATAACTACTAGATTCTTGGACCTTCCATTCATAGGTGGCTGTTGTTAAATTACCTGAACCACAGGAATATAAGTAATTTTAGTAAGTCACATGCCTGTGTGTGTGTGTGTGTGTGTGTGTGTGTGTGTAAATAGATATTCATTTTGTAAGTTCTGTTCCTCTAGAAAACCCTGTATAATACAGATTTATTACTTGAAGTTCAGTCACTTTTGCTGTTAATGATCATATCTCTTGCTGTGAGGCTTTAGTGTATGCCGTGAAACTAATGCACTAATGATTACATGCATACAACATCCAAAACCATTTGCAAAATGTTCGGCAGCCTGTGCCCAAACCAGAGTCCTGTAATGTCACTAACAGAAGAGGCTGACTACAAGCATTAAACAGGAGTCAAACTTCGCCATCCTAATAATTTGATTTTTTGTTATGTTTCCCTTAAGTTTGTCTTGGTGTGTATATATATGTAAACATTCTATATTCAGCTCATTGGTGATTGCAAGTTCTTATGCTTTCTGTGTCTTTGTAGTTGACACATTGATTCCTGACTCAAGCAGATGAAAGGCCATTGTTAAATTACTAAAGTGATATACTTTATATAGTCAATAATAATGTTGTACCAAACATCTTCATGAAGGATCTCCCCCACCTCTCTCTTCTCCTCCTCCTTATTGTTATTTCTACTTCTTTCTGTTTCCTCCTCTGCCTCCTCCTTTGAGCTGTTACCTTGGAGTGATCTCAAGATTTGGAATATTCAGTCATAGAGCATAAATATATTCTAAGTGTGTTTTTACCCCTCCCTCCTCACCCCACGTTTTGCCTCCATGAAGCCACATTTGATTTTGATGCTTGGCTTTCTTTCAGTGAAGCATATAGGTAAAATCAGTTGCCTCTGACCAAAACAAGTATCTCAGTTAGGCTTTACTTTTACCAAGTACCTTACGAGTAACACCTTTCACAAAGAATGTTTTATGAGGAAAGAACAAATCATCTTTTTTTATAATATGAACTGTAAGCACTCAAGCAAGGACAGTGCCAGAGCCTGTATACTCTGAGGTTTTATTTGGAAGTATGTGAAATTATCCATGTGCTACTTTGTGTATAAAACCATTAATGAGAAAACAAAGCTCTTATTCTTTGAGTGACTGGGTAAGTGGCTAACTGCCTCGAGTTTTCCCACATGGGAGCAGATTTCTTTTGTGGTTTTCAGAGCTTGCTCTCAAACTTACACTGTTCTCCTGGTTCTAAGTGCAGTGTTCAGCAGTTGTGAAAGCCTGATACATAACCCCACTTCTGTAGTGTAAAGTGAGGCCATTCTTAATAGTTCAGCTCAGAGAAACTCTCTCATTCCCCTCTCCCCATATATATCAGACAGCCATTTTCATGCCACTCTATTTAATGTAGTGTGCAATGAAAACTTTTTAAAGAAACAACTGTAGTCCTTTGGAAAACAAGTCTGTCAGTGTGAAGACACACTGACTCATGGGAGTATGTGACCTAGTGAGACTTGTTTGCAGTTTCCCTTTTTACCATATAAGAAAAGTGGACATGAAGAATTTAAAAAAAAATATGTGAGTAGGTTGGTCAGAACCATGGTGGCCTTAGCCTGAGATGAGACAGTTGTCACCAGATCACAGTTTCTAAGGTCTGTATCAGGCCTTACTATCTAGTTAGGTGTTTAACTTGAATAAAGGTCTTTATTGTATTTTTTGAAAACCTTCTGAGATGCCTATTCTTTAGTGTCAACTTGACTACATCTGGAATTAACTAAAACCCAATCAGCTGGGTGCACATGTGAGGGATTGTTTTTTTGTTTTGTTTTGTTTTTCTTAATTAAATTATTTAAAGTGGGAAGGCCTACTTCTTTTTGTTGATTTGGAGTGGTGGTGGTTATTTTTTGCTTTTCAAGACAGGGTTTCTCTGTAATCCTGGATGTCCTGAAACTCACCCTATATACCATGCTGGCCTCCTCTGGCTCAGAGATTAAACTGCCTCTGCCTCCTGAGTGCCAGGATTAAAGGTCTGTGCCAGCACACCAGGATCTAATAATCCTAATTCTAATCTGGATCTTTGAGGTGGGTATATATAACTTGTGCTGGCTACTTTTATGTCAAAATGACTAAGGATAGAGTCATCTGAGAGGAGAAACTCCAATCAAGAAAATGCCTCTGTAAGATCCAGCTGAAGGCAAACATGTAGAGCTATGGATTGATATGGGAGCAGCACTCCTCCATGGGCTGTGTCAGCTCCTGCCTCCACTTTCCTGCCATTTTTTGAGTTCCTGTCCAGAGGACTTAGCCTTTCTTCAGTCCTTCCCAAGAGGGACCTATGGCCTTTTACAAACTATACTGGGAGAAAGAAAACAAACTTTCCAGGATATATTGGATACTTCTGAATTGTGCTGATTCCATGAGACCCCAAGAAACATCGTGGCCTTCGAGTTAAAGTACAGCTTATGATAGGCAGGTGATTCATGGAGTTTTGTCCAAAGTCCAACTCACAGAAGGTCCTCTGGGACCCTAAACTCATCCAATAGTTATTTTCCCAGTCCCAGAATGTCAAATTTGGGTACTTATAGTCAGACGTTGGGGAAATTCTCACAGTGGTTCTATGACCTGTAGAATGAGGGTTATTATCATTGAAAAGGCTACATGGAAGCCTTTAGAGCTGCCTCTGCCAGGAAAAATGGTGAATCCTTGATAATTATTGCCACCATCAAGGACTTGGAAGATACAGCAGAGGTGGTTCCCACATTTCCCTTTAACTTTCCTATCTGGCCAGTGTAGAAGACTGAATGTGGAGAATGAAAATGACTAATTGCAACTACTGTACCAGATGTGATGTCCTTATTTCAGCAAATTAACATCTTCTAGGACAGAGCATCATGCAGCTTTTGATCTAGCAAATACCAGTTTCTTGTTACCTGTTTTTAAGAACTATCAGGAGCAAGCAAGGGCAGCAGTATGCCAACAGTTTTGCCTCAAGGATATATGAACTCTCCAGCCTAGTGTCATAACATAGTTCAAAGGGATCTTGATCATCTGTCTCTTCCACAAAATACCACATTGCTTCACTATATTGATTTCATTTTTCTGATTTAATTAAATAAGCTGGAGGTAGTAACACCTTTTGACTTGTAACACATTTGAATCAGAAGATGGGAAATAAACTCAACCAAAATTCAAGGGCTATCTCAGTGAAATTTTTAGGAGTCCAGTAATGTACATGCAGAGAGATTCCTTCTAAGGTAAAGAATAAGTTACTGTGCCTGAACCTTCCCACCACCAATAAAGAAGAACATTTATCTAGTGACTATATTTAGATTCAAGAGATAGCAAGATTCCTCACTTGGATGAGTTTCTCCAGGCCATATATCAATTGATTCAGAAAACTCCTAGCTTTGAGTGGGTTCTGGAACAGGAGAAGGCTCTTCATGTCCAGGCTGCTGTGCCTGCTGTCCAGGAGGCTATTCTCCCACTTGAACCATATGATCCAGCAGACCCAGTGGTACTTGGAGTGTCAGTGACAGAGATGGATGTTGTTTGGAGCTTTTGGCTGGCTCCTATAGGTGAATCACAGAAGAGACCTTTGGAATTTTGGAGCAAGGCTCTGTCATCATCTGCAGATAACTGTTCTCCTTTTAAGATTGGGCCTTAGTCAAAACTGAACATTTGACAATTGGCCACAAAGGAACCATGCAACCTGATCATCCTATCAGATGTTATCTGACCCACCAAATCACAAAGCATGTGTACAACAGCAATCCATTGTCCATGACAGTAGTATATACGTGATTAGACCTGAACAAATTATGAAGGCACAAGAAAGTTACATGAAGTTACTCAAGTGCCTATGGTTTCTACTAACATTACAGTGCCAACTGCTGCTAAGGATGCACCTATAGCTTCATGGTGTATATCCTATTATTAATTGACTGAGGAAGGGAAGATTAGGCCTAGTTTATTGATTGTTCTTCACATTATGCAGGCACCACCCAGAAGAGGACAGCTAAAGAATTACCCTTTCTTAGGCAACCCTGAAAGACACCTGCAAAAGGAAATCTTCACAGTGGGCAGAACTTCAGGTAGTACACATGGTCATTTTGTTTGGAAGGAGAAAAGGCCAGATGTTGGATTGTTGATTAATTCATGGCTGTAGCCAGTGGATTGGCTGGATAGTCAGGGACTTGGAAAGAGCATGATTGGATAAATGGTGAGAAAGACATCTGGGAAAGAAGTGTGTGGACAGATCTTTTGAGATGGGTGAAGGATCTTAAGATACCTGTGTTCCATGTAAATGCTCATCAAAGGGTGACTTCAGTTGAAGAAGAGTTCAGGAAACAAGTTCATAAGAACACCCATTCTAGCCTCTTTTCCTAGTCATTCCTGTCTTTGCCCAATGGGTCCAGGAACCAAGTGGCCAGGGTGGCAGATATGCTACCAAACACCAAGACTAACCTGGCAATAGTTGCTGCTGAGTGCCAGATCTGCCAACGGCAGAGATCAACACCGAGTTCCAGATATGACACCAATACCCAGGGTGACCAACCAGTGACCTGGTTGTAGGTTGACTACATTGGACCACTTCCTTCATGGAAAGGTTAACACTTTGTCTTTACTGGAGCAGATACTTATTCTGGACATGGATATACCTTCTCTGTATATAATGCTCTACCAAAACCACCATCAGTGAACTTACCTAAAATCTTTTCCACTGTCATGGTATTCCTCCACACAGTACTACTTCTGACCAAGAAATTCACAGTCATAGATGTGCAACAATGGGCCCATGATCATGGAATTCACTGGTCTTATCATGTTCCCCAACATGCTGAAACAGCTGTGCTAGTAGATGGAATGGCTTTTAGAATACACAGTTACAGTGTCAAATTAGCTGGAAGCAGCTTGGAGGGCTGGGGTAGATTGTTATTTGGTACAGTTATTTGTATTAGTTTTTCCCATAGCCAGATTCCATGGGTCCCGAAATCAAGGGTTTGAAAAGGGAATAGTTTTATTTACTGGTTCTAGTCATCATCCAGGAAAAATTTGGTTCCCTGTTCCTTACATTTTGCTGGCCTAGAAGTTTTGGTTCTAGAGTTGGGAGCTTGTACCTGGATCCACAACAAACATTCCATTGAAATTGAAGTTCAGAATTCCCCCTCTACTTTGGGCTTCTGATGCCATTAAGACATCAGACAAAGGAATAACAGTCTTAGAAGTGATTGATCTAGATTACCAAGAAGAAAAGGGATTGCTTCTCCATAAGAATGGTAAGAAAGGTTATGTTGGAAGTCAGAAGTGCAGGGAAACCTGGCTATGTGGTACTGCTTGCACAAACTTGGAGCTGTAGAGAGGTTCAGTGCACCAAGAACAGCCCATGACAATCAGGTGCAGGCCACATCAGTCAGAAGAACAGGTGAGTGACCCACCTGCCTGAGAGCTCCCTCACTTCCTAGATCCTAGATTCCATTCCCAAAGACCTAGTCCAGTGCCCCCACTTCTTCTGCACTGCCATGCTCTTGCACCCAAATTCAGCTGATTTCTGTTGCCCAAATGCAGGCCACACCAGTCAGAACAGCTGTCCTGGTGGATGCCACAATAGATTAAGGAACAGGTCCAGGCCAAGCAAGCCAGAAAAACAGGTGAACTCTGGCAGAGACTCCCTGCTAGACCAGAGACCACATAGACCTACAGAAACACAGATAGGTGGTCCATTACCCCATCCCCAAATTTGGCAGAGATCCAGTGCTGCACCAAAGACCAGGATAGCTGCCAGAAGACTGCCCTCAACTCGGATAGAGACACCCTACTGGATCAGAAGTCATGCTTGCTGCCAGAAATCCAGGCTGCAAAGAGCAGAAGACCAAAGAGGAAGCAGAAACTAAGGAACAAAACAGCCACCCAACAAAGAAAAGCTCAGAAACCATCCAGACCATGATAATCCCAAACCCAGATGACTAAATACCAGTGTAAGAAGACAACAACAGCCAGAGTGATATTGTACCACTGGAGCACAGCTATCCTCCCACAGCAAGACCAGAATATTCCAACACAGCTGAATCACAAGAGCATGACTTTAAAGTCAACTTGACGAAAATGATACAGGAAGGGGAATTTTTCTTAAATTGAGGACAGGGCAAACCAAAATTTGGAGGAAATCAATAAATCCATTAAGAAGTAAGAAAGCCAACAGGCAATGGGAGTTAACCAGGTGAAGAAACCATTTAAGATCTGAAAATGGAAATAGAAGCGATAGAGAAAACACAAACTGAAGAAATTCTGGGAGTGAAGCATCTAGATAAGTGAACAGGAACTACAAACACAAGGATCACCAACAAAATACAAGAAATGGAGGAGAGAATTTTAAGGGTTGTAGATACAATAAGAGAAATTTATGTCATGGTCAAAAACACCTAAAACTTTCCTATCAAAATATCCAGGAAATATGGGACACTAGGAAAAGACCAAACCTAAGAATAATAGTAAGGATCTCAGCTCAAAAAAATGTATATAAAAATCACAGAACTTTTCTTAACCTAAAGAAGTATGTGCTTGTAAAAGTACAAGAAGCTTACACCAAAAAGACTGAATAGAAAGGAAATTATGTGGACTAAATATATAGAACACTAAACATATAGAACAAAGAAAGATATTAAAGGCTGGAGAGATGGCTCAGTGGTTAAGAGCACTGGCTGCTTTTCCAGGGGTCCTGAGTTCAATTTCTAGCAACTACATGGTGGCTCACAATCATCTATAATGGGATCTGATGCTCTTTTTTGGCATGTCTGAAGCCCTCTACAGTGTACTCATATACAATAAATAAATAAATAAATAAATAAATAAATAAATAAATCTTTTAAAAAATGAAGAAAGGATATTAAAATCTGCAAGGGAAAAAGGCCAAATAATATATAAAAGCATAACCATTAAAGTTAATACCCTACTTCTAAATGGAGTCTATAAAAACCAGAAGGGCCGAGGTAGATGTTTTGCAAACTCTAAGAGACTGCAGATGCCAACCCAGACTACTATACCCAACAAAACTTTCAATAAATGGAGAAAACAAGACATTTTATGACAAAGTCCAATTTCAATTATTTATATCCATAAATCTAGCCCTATAGAAGGTACTAGAAGGAAACCTCCAATCCAAAGAAGTTAAATACACCTATGAAAACAGGAAATAAGTAATTTCACATTAACAAATCCCAAAGAAGGTAAACACAGTCGCACACACGTGTACACGCACACACTCTACCAACAATAACAAAGTAACAGAAATTAACAATCTTTAGTCATTAATATCTCTCAATATCAATGGACTCAATTTCCCAATAAAAAGACACAGGCTAACAGGATGTGAAAACAGGATCCCTCCTCCCATTGCACAAAAGAAACACACTTAATCAAAGATAAGACATTACTTCAGGATAATATGTTAGAAAATATATTTTAAGCAATTGAACCGAAGAAAGCTATTTTAAAATATAAGAGAATAGACATCAAACCAAAATTAATCATAGGTAGAGTCAGTTATTTCATTTTCATGAAAGTAAAAATCCATCAAGATGATATTTCATTTCTTAACATCTATGCCCAAAACACAAGGGCACCCACATTTGTAAAAGAAATATTACTAAAGCTTAAATCACACATTGAACCTCTCACATTAATAGCAGGAGACTTCAATACACCACTAACCAATGGGCAGGTCATCCAGACAAAAACTAAAAGGAGACATAATGGAGCTAAACAGGCATTATCAATCAAATGGACCTTACAGCTGTATAGAGAATGGTTCGCCCAAACACAAAAGAGTATACCTTCTTCTCAGCACCTCGTGGAACCATCTCACAAAATGACCACATACTTGGTCATAAAGCAAGTATAAACAGATACAATAAAATTGAAATAACCTCGGGTATCCTATGAGACCACCAGGAATTAAAGCTGGAATTTAACAACAATGGTAACAACAGAAAGCCTACAAATTCATGGAAACTGAACAACTCTCTACTGAGTGACTACTGGGTCAAGGCAGCAAGAAATAAATAAAATACTTCCTAGAAATCAATGAAAATGAATGCACAACCTCCCCAAACTTATGGGACCCAATGAAAGCTGTGCTAAGAGCAGTGTTCATACCACTATCTGCCCTCATAAAGAAATTAGAGAGATCTTTTACTAGTAACTTAACATCACATCTGAAAGCTCTAGAACAAAAAGAAGCAAACACATCCAAAAGGAGCAGAGGCAGCAAATAATCAAAATGAGGGCTGCAATCAAAAATAGAGACAAAGAGAACAATATAAAGATTCAATGAAACTAAGTTGGTTGTTTGAGAAAATTAACAAGATAGACAAACCCTTATCCAAACTAAAAGACAGAGAATATCTAAATTAACAAAATCTGAAACTTATCAGCAGACACCAAGGAAATCCAAAGAATCATTAGATCATACTTCAAGAATGAGTATTCCACAAAATTGGAAAATCTACAAGATGTAGACAATTTTCTTGATAGCTATCACTTACCAAAATTAAATCAAGATTGGATTAACATTTTAAACAGACCTATAATCTAGAAGGAAGTAGAAACGATCATTGAAATTCTCCCAATCAAAAGAAGCCATGAACAAGATGGTTTTAGTGTAGAATTCTACGAGACTTTAAAAGAACTAATCCCAACACTCCTCAAATTATTGCACAAAATAGAAACATTGCCAAATTCATTTTATGAGGCCACAATCACCATAACATTCAAACCACACAAAGGGTCAACAAAGAAAGAGAAATACAGACCCATTTCTCTAATGAACATTAGTGCAAAAAATAATAAAATAATCACAAGCTGAATCCAAGAACACGTCATAAACATCATCCACAATAATCAGGTAGGCTTCATCCCAGAGATGCAGGCATGGTTCAACATAGAAAAATCTGTCAACAAATGATCATGTCATTAGATGGTGAAAGCCCCTTTGACAAAATCCAACACCCCTTCATGATAAAAGTCTTGGAGAGATCAGGGATACAAAGGACATTCTGAAACATAATAAAGGCAAGTTAAAGCAAGCCTATAGCCAACATCAAATTAAATGGAGAGAAACTCAAAGCAATTCTACTAAAATCAAGAACAAGACAAGGCTGCCCCCCTTCTCTCTCTCTCTCTCTCTCTCTCTCTCTCTCTCTCTCTCTCTC
>JADRCH010000076.1:43680-356328 GCA_019843965.1 Rhynchomys soricoides | reverse complement strand
TCTCTCTCTCTCTCTCTCTCTCTCTCTCTCTCTCTCTCTCTCTCACTGTATATAATCAACATAGTATAGCTAGAGCAACTAAAGTTAAGACAACTAAAGGAGATTGAGGGGATACAAATTAGCAAGGAAGAATTCAATGTATTGCTATTAGCAGATAATATGATGGTATACATAAGTGGCCTCACAAATTATGCCATGGAGATGATAAACACTTCCAGCAATGTGGCTAGATATGAATGAGATTAACTAAAAGAAAATCCATAGCCCTCCTATGTATAAATGACAAACAGGCTGAGGAAGAAATGAAGATAACAATCCTTCATAATGACTACAAATAATATAAAATATCTTGGGGTAAATCTAACTAAGGAAGTGAAAGACTTGTGTGATAAAAACTTTTAAATCTTTGAAGAATTATCTAAAGATTGGAAGAACTCCCATTCTCCTCGATCAATAGGATTAATATAGTAAAAGTGTCACCTACCAAAAGTAATGTATAGATTTAATGCAATCCCCATCAAAATTGTAACAATTCTTTATGGACCTTGAAAGAATAATACTCCACTTCATATGGAAAAACAAACAAACAAAAAACCCAGGATAGCTAAAACAACCCTATATAATAAAAGAACTTCCAGAGGTATCACTACCCCTGATTTCAAGCTGTACTCCAGAGCTGTAGTAATAAAAACCACATGGCACTGGAATAAAAACAGACAGTTTGATCAGTGGAAACAATCAAAGTTGCAGACATAAATCCACACATGTATGGAAACCTGATTTTTAATAAAGAAGCCAAGAATATACAAGGGAAAAAAGAAAGTATCTTGAACCCATGGTCTAACTGTATATCAGCATGTAGAAGAATGCAAATATATTCATGTCTCTTACCCTGCACAAACTCAAGTCCAACACATCAAAGACCTCAACATAAATCCAGATACACTAACCTGATAGAAGAGAAAGTGGGGAATAGCCTTGAGCACATTGCCACAGGAGACAACTTTCTGAACCGAACAATAATAGCACTAAGATCAAACAATAATAATTGCTGCCCCTTGAAGCTAAAAAGCTGCTATAAAACAAAGGACATATTCAAAAGGACAAAACAGAGCCCACAGAATGAAAAAAAAAAAGATTTTTGCCAACTCTATACCTGTCAGAGAGCTCTCTAAAATATATAAATAACTCAAGATATTTCATATTAATGAGCCAAATAATCCAATTTAAAAATGGGGAAAAGATCTAAACATAATTCTCAACAGTGGAATCTCACATGGCCCAGAAACACTTAAAGAAATGTTTGACATCTTTAGTCATCAGAGAAATGCAAATCAAAATGACTCTGAGATTCCATCTTACACCTGTCAAAATGGCTAAGACCAAAGAGGGACAGCTCTTGCTGTCAAGGATGTGAAGCAAGGGGAACACTTCTCCACTGTTGGTTGGTAATACAAACTTGTGCAGTTACTTTGGAAATCAATATGGTGGTTTCTCAGAAAACTGGGAATTGACTTGCCTCAGGGCCCAGCTATACCTTTCCTGGGCGTATACCCAAAGGACACTTCATCCTATCACATGACCGCTTACTCAACTATGTTCATAACAGCTTCATTTATAATAACCAGAAACTGGAAACAATCTAAATGTCCCTAAACTGAAGAATGGATAAAGAAAATGTGGTAAATTTATACAATTGGTTATAACTCAACTGTTTAAAACAATGACTTCATGAAATTTGCAGGCAATTGATCATCCTGTGTTAGGTAACCCAGACCCCAAATGACAAACATAGTATATACTCACTTATATCAGGATATTAGCTTTAATGTGTAAGAGAATCTTACTACAGTCAACATACTTAGAGAATCTAAGTAACATGGAGATGTTAATAGGAGAATGCAAGGATTTTCCTGGAAAGGGAAAATAGAATAGATTACAGGTGGACTGGGGGCAGATGGGATTGCAATCAGGTGGTGTGGGATCAGGGAGAAAACACTGGGAGAAATGGCTGGATTTGGGGGGCTTTTGGGAGCCTATGTAGAAATCCAGTGCATTGGGTTTCCATGGAATCTAGTAGAGTAATCCTAGCAAAGACTCCTAGTAATGGGGGACACTGAACCTGAAATGATCTTCTGTAACTAGGAAGGGCTCAAGTGGATGAATTGGAACATCAACCCATTCAAAAAATCTTTGACCTAAAGTTTAACCTGCCTACACAGTGTTTTGTAGCTGGAGCCTACCATAATCATCTTTAAATAGACCAGATAGACTTCATCCAGCAACTGATGGATCCAGTTGCAGAAATGAAGATTATAATAGGCATGAGCTTTTCTATAATTTTTGTTAAGAGTATGTTCGTAAATATATTTGTGTTTTCTTCCTCAGCTTTTTATTATGTAATATGTAATATACCATCAATTAAGAGAGTATCACTTTTTATCTTAATGTTTGACATAATAAAAGAATGCCCCTCACAGTACATTGTCACCTATTCAAAATTTATGTCTTTGTTGTTATACAAGAGATAGTTATTTCATGTTAGGCATGATAATTTATGACCTGCATAAAAATACATGTTTGTGATTGTGTGGGGTAGTTATATTATGGTTAGACATATTTATAACCTGGTTATTGTTTTTATTTTAAAATTAAGCATGGCAGAAGGAGATATGATTGAATGTCAAGTGGACAAGATATGGACTTAGGAAGGCTATTCGTAGTTGTTAATTTGTCTACATCTGGAATTAACTAAAACCCAAATGGCACCTCTTAGGGATTTTATTTCTTAATTCAGTTATTTGAAATGGGAAGACCACTTCTGATCTGGATCTTTGAGATGGGAAGATACACTCCTGTTCTTTCTTATGTCCATTTGAATTATAATCCACCTACAGTTTCTGTCTTTTGGACCAATAAAGTATGAGTTCTTGTTCTCAGCTCCTAGCATAGAGGCCATTCTGTTGCTAAGGAGAACAGTTTCAGATGGGTGCCAAGAAGAAGAAAGGGTCCAATTTTATCTGACATAATGAAATAAAACCCCTAATTCTACAATTCCCACCCATCTAACATCAGTTTCCATGGAAACAGCATGACAAAGGCTGTGGACAGGCAGAAACTGACACCAAATCCAGATCTCTCTAGGTAGCTGGCATTCTATTTGATACCTGCAAATGCCAGTTTCTACAATCCTATGAAATATTGTTTGGCTGGAAAGTCTCAGTTATTTGAAGATTGAATAAAATGAAATACAGCCAGCCAAGATGTCTATCCTTCTAAGGTATTCTCAAGCAATTTCCCATTTCAGAACTTGGCCCAAGTGGTTTGTCTTTCTTTCCCCCAAATCTCCTTTGAAAATATGCAGATCCCACCATCATATTTGCCTTTCTCATTTCTGTGCTCATACTTAGCCACACAATGACAATCTACTTTGCATTGTAAATATGGTTGGGAAAATATCAGTCTCTACCATCAGTATATAGGATGTAAATATTAGTGATAGTGGCATTTTAAAATCTGTGCCTTAGATGGGCCACATCATCAGCTTATTCCCTTGCAGATGTAATGCCTACCAGAAAACGCTGATAATCTGTATATAATAATTAAAAAACACCATTTTGTTGTTATGTATTATTTTGGTTTTTGTTTGTGGTCCTGGAAAAAAACAAAGATGAGAGGACTTAGTGTCCTTCAGCCCTTGCTGTCTTTGTGCAGTCATGAGGCATCTCATCCTATTCACTCACATCGTCAACATTCTTCGCTTTTCTAAGTTTGTGTGGTTTTAGACAAGGTGTCACATAACTTAGACTACAATTACATGAAATACATGGTAACCATGCCTCAGCCTCCCAGTTGCTGGGATTATAGGTTGTACACTTACTTCTAGCTCTCACCAAATGCCTTACATTTAGCTATTATGTTTAATGGCTGTTTTGATATTTTTAAATTCCAACTCTGTAAATTTTACCAAGTTTTAATTTATTTAAATCATTCTGTTCAACATTTCAGTGACTAGAAACTCGAGGAAAACTACAAAAACAATGTGAGCCTTTTAAAATAAAACTAAAGTTAATTTTTGAAAGAAAAAACAAACCAACAGAAAAGCCATTGGAACAAATCAAAAATGTTGTTATCACATTGAAGTTTACTTTTTGAATGTTAAATAGTAAACCACAGTGACATGCAGCCATATGGAAGAGAGGCTGTCTGACACTTTAACTAAATCACATTGTTAAATCATCAATGGAATTTCAGAGCAAATCCTTATAGCATCCTCTCCCTGAAGAGGCAAAACAATCTGGATTTCTGTATAGCGTAAACTGGAAGAGCTATCTATCAAGAACGTCATTGAAAAACTTGCTCTCTAAAAGTAAAAGACTTTTAAAATGTTAGAATATAAAATGTAGACAAGCCCCAGTAAACAGAATATTTGTGCTAGACAGTGGTAAATGAATAGTATGGTTTTAAACCAGGTAAGAGGTAGTAAACGGACATAGATGGTCTTGGTCTGACCATGATTGACATCACAATATTTCGCTTTTGCTGTGACACAAAGTGAAGTCCATGGAAGGTACACTTTTGTAGTTGTATTTTATTGCTTCCTGGATGAACCAGTTTCTTGTTTCTCTGACCAAGTCCCTGACAAACAAGTTAAGAAAACAAAGGAAGCATTTACTTTGACTTATAGGTGGAAAGGTTACAGTTGCTCAGAGATGGTATGGAAGCAAGGACTTCCATGATGATTGGAACAAGCGGATGGGATTCTTCACCTCATATATTGGAAGAGGAGCCTGAGAATGGACAAGACATGGGCTGAGTTATGAAATCTCAACATCTGTTCCCAGTTACCTACTTCCTCCAGATACATTCTACTTTCTAAACATCACCACCAGCTGGGAAATAGCTATTCAAACATGAGTGTATGGAGGATATATTATTACTTCAAACCATAGCACTGGTCAAGCAGCATACAGCACAATTAATTGTCTCTTTCTGTGCAGAGTGGAGGCAGCTTTTGACCAACCAGATCTCTTGAATAAACATCAGACCACAGTGTGTGTTGATGCCAATACTGTTTGGTTATATTCTGTGGTTTTGTAGCCTGTCTATAAAACATTCATCATATGTACACACACTAGTTGGTATTTGCAAAGTAAGCTTTGTATTAAATGGTTTTACCCAACTACTGGCTAATGTAAATGTGTGCAGCATATTTCAGGTGGACAACACTAAGCTATGATTTTAGGTTGGTTAAATAAGTACATTATACAGTCATTTTTAACTTGTTCTGGGCGTATGCAGGTGAGTTAAAAATATGTATGGTTTCTGTCCTAACGAAATCAAGTCAGGAACCAGGAAAGGAACAGGAAGTAAGGAAGAAGTAGGTTGTGAACTCAAAATGTATGGCAATAACCTCAGTAACTGTGAAAGTAATACTTTGCTGCAATGTATAAAATATAAAAAAAAAAATAAAAATAAGAAAGGTTACCAATGTGAAATACTAAGAGTTCTCATTCTCTGCTGCTAGGTATGTAAAATGGCACTGTCCTTTTAGATGGCATGCTTGTTATTTACCAAGATAAGCTGAAAACAGGCTCACATCGAAATCTGCACATATATATTTACAGAATTCATAATTCCCTAAACCTAGAAACATCCAAGCTGTTCTACAGAAGGTGAGTGGATATGTTGGTTAAATTTTTAGTCTGCTTGACTCATAGATAGGCCATGAGCTACCCAGATACTTGTTTAAACATTTTCTGAATACACCTATGAAGTTATTTCTAGATGAGATTAATATTTGAATTGGAAGACTGAGCAAAGCAAATTGCTCTCTGTAATATGGGTAGACCTCAATCCATCTACAGAAGACCTGAATAGAGCATAATGATGGATAGAATGTGTTCTCTTTGCCCATGTTTGAGTTGAAATATGCTGCTCCTACCTTTGGCTGCATTTGGGCTATGATTCATATTGTTGTTCCTTCTGGTTTTCAGGCCACTGGATTTGCATTTATACTATCAGCTCTCCTATTCTGCTGGAAAGCTTCACACTTCTTGGACTATGTCATTCCAGAGCCAGTTTCTTATGTTCAATTCCCACCCTATTCCCCATTCTACTGGAGAATTCATATTAAAATAGTAGCTAAGTTGAGGTTTATTTAAAAGAATCCTACTCAGCATCTAAAAGAAAATCTATTAAGGCAATTTAAATAAATGCATATCATTGAGAGAAGCCAGTCTGAAAATTTTATAAATTGGAAGTTTTCAACTATAACATTCTGGAGAAGGCAAAATTCTGGAGACAATGTAACGGCCAGTGAATATTGCCTAGTGCAAATGGGGGTAAGTAGGTAGAGCATGATCTTTAGGACAATGAAATGATTCCTTATGAAGCTACAATGGTGGGTACATGCCATCATACATTGATTCAAACCCACACAACATAGAATAATGAACTGTAATGTTGACAGCAGACACAGGCTGCTGCTATGCCAGTGTAAAACTCTGTTGAGAGGTTACTGATAGAGGAAAGGCAAAGGGACATAGGAACTCTCAGTGATTTTTATTCAGCATTAAACGTCCCTTAAAAGTGTCCTAAGATAAACTATTTAAAATCTGTGATGAACAATTTAAAATCAGTATATAGCCCAGTGCTTACTTAACAGTTTTGAGTCTGTTGGGTCACACCTTTACCTAAAATATTTATACAGTGTTTATCACAACTTTTTTGCATAACATATTTTTAAAAATTATTGCTTCAAAACAGTAATTATCTTAATAATGGAGTTTCTGGTGATTCTTTTAAAATTACTATCCATGACCCTATCCTAGCCCTGAGTTTGTCATTTATAACATATGCTGCTGATTATAAAATGAGGTAACATATTGAGTAAAACATTAAGGAAATTGTGATAATTTTCAAAGAGAATTTTGAAAGATGATCCAGTAGAAAATAGGAGGAAAACAGATAAAGTATATAATTTAAAATAAAAGAAGTCCCTTGCTTCTCTATCATCAATAGGTTACATACAATATCCTGTTCACAAGCTATCTGGAGGAGGAATAGCAAGCACCGTGACCTGGAGTTGAGAAGAGTTGACAATAATAAATTGTGGTGTGTAACACATAATGCAGAAGTAAGACAAATTTCTGCATTAATCTATCCAAAATTTAAGTAACTTTTACCAACTGTATGAATATGCAGTCCTTTGGCAACTGACTAGATAAGGGTTGAAGATAATTTCAATGATGCAAGCATGAGCAATATGCAATCCTTTGGCAATGGGCTAGATAAAGTTTGAAGATCATTCCAGTGATGCAAGCATGAGCAATAACAAATGTTGGTAATTTCTACTTAGAATACCTTGAACTTCATCAGACGAATTATGAGATTAAAACTTGTTTTCATTAATGATAATGAGAAGTTTGTTCTGAGAAAATTTCAGAATTATCAAGACCAGAGCATCAAAAATGAGATTTATATTTGTTCTAACTAGCATTACATTCAGTGCAGTTTCCCTAAATGGCATATAGTTAGGATTTCTTTGTCTTCTTAAAGGTCTTATTATGACCAAATGAAGGCATCAATCATTATAATGGCACCCACAAATTATTTTTTATGGACATGTTTCTGCAATGGTATTGATATTTTTGTGTCTGTCCCCTTGAATCTGGGTCGGCTTAAGCTTGCTTTCTCCAAGGGCAAGTATCTGAGTAATGGTGAGTACGGCTTTCTGAAGCCACTGTTACCTTCTTAGAAATCCAGTGTCACTATTGTATTGCAAAATTTCATCTACTCTCCTGAGGTGTGAATATTCACCATTACAGAAGGGCCCCCACTGACAGCCAGTTCCAGGGGACAAGTATGATGTAGATTTACAAGCCATCATACAATCATCGACAAACATCTATTCAGGAACTTACATTACCAACCATCAAGAATATAAAAATTAGTAAATCATTGTTTGAAGTCATTAAGTTTTGGGGTTTGAGGCTTGGGGTAATTATTCATGAGACAACAAGTAACTCAAATGTTCTAAAATGGGTGCTAGCCCCAGAGCCTTTCACATATACAAGCTGATTTTTGTTTTTTGTTTTTTCAATCTTTCTCAAAAAGTACCATTACCATTCAACTTTTCCCCATGACTTTGGTGCAGCAGCATTTGGTATTATGAACTGCACATTGTGAGGAAGAATCAGATGCTCTAGTGGATCAAGCAGCTGAGCCCTCTGTGATTGGTTCCTCCAGTACCATGTCCAGTAACTGATCTTCTGTTCTGAAGGTATTGAATTGCAGAATTGCTTGTGTGCTTATTAATTTGTTTCTGTGGATATTGGTGCATACACAATTGTTTTAGCAAGCTGTACATCTTGATGCATTTATTCTCCACTGAGAAACATATCTGTCATCCATATGCTAATTAAGGATTCTGGTGCTAAAATAGATATTTGCAGAGAGTGAGTGTGGACTGGATCAGGGTCCTTCACTGCCTCATCATCAGCCACTTAGAATGCTCAACACTCAAGGAGACTGGAGTGAATTAACATGTGTGGGGCACTGATTTTCTTTCCTCCCTTTCTCCAGATGATAAGCTCAGATATAAATTTAACTCTGTCTTATTCAAGGAAGTGAGCTTAAAGAGGACAGAAATTTTTCATGATAACTAGAGACAGGAGGGAAGCTCAGGACCAACCATGGAGGCATCTAGGTATAACAGAACTACCTGGGAGACTTGTAGGCATTTCTATATAGGGGCCATATCAGAGTTTTTGAATCAGTCAGTTTTCTGCAGAAGTCGCTATCAAGGGACACACTCTGAGAAGCTCTACTTTGTTCCACAGAGGCATCACTTTCTCCTGGAATCTTATAGAAATATACACTCATAAATTCTAACTGCTATTTATGAAGTCAGAATGTGTAAGTCAACAGGATTGTTGGGTGACTTGTGAGATCTTAAGTTTCTGAAGTAAAAGAGATATTTCTTCAGCAAGTGGGGAAAAGCAAGGTTTGCCATACATATTAGAGCACAGAGATGGTGTCTGTGAGCAATTCTCTGTGGTTAGCCTCCTTGGATTTCATATTTCCTCATTGAAATTTGCTGCAGACTCTTGTATTGTCTATGGAGGACATCCAGTCATTTTCATTCAATTTTTCACCAGTGTGGCATTTCTCCAGCATTTGGGCAGCTCTTGCTTGTGAGTCACAGGTTATGTAGCAATGGTGAAGAGCTGCAGAAAGATCAGGAGCAATGGACTTGGAGAAAAGCAGGAAGTCTGGGTACTTTCTGAAAGCCAGGAAATATAAGCTTAGGCTAGCCTTGAGTGATGTTCACGCCGTTAGCTTAGTGGGAAGCAACTGCATGAACAAGCATTTTGGTGGCAATGGACAACAGCTGAGAATTCTGAAGTGAACTTGAGTTGAATGAGCTGTTTCTTTGGTGATTCTGAGAGAGATTTGGTAGCACCAGCTGTTTCAATGCTCAGTCCAAGGAATTTAACCTTGGGTGTTTATGCAGACAGAGAAGGTTGATGAACCTGTTTTGACACATGAGGACACAGGGAAAGCCCCATTCCTTAATCCTCCTGGTCCCAAGATTTTCTTACTTTCTTTTTTCTGTTTTGAGGGTTTTCACATACTTCTCAATTGAAATCATCCCCGCAGACTCTCTAATCTGGGAGCAATAAGCTCCTTTTAGAAGCTATTTCCCTCTTCATTCAACAGCTATATAGCAAACAATCCCAGCCTTTAAACAAAGATAAGTAAGGCCATCCCTCTTCTTTGGGAGGGAAGCATGCTAATATTAAAAACTTCAGGCAGCACAGCCAACTGAAATATAATGTTTATATTGTGGCATTTACTCACTAGCTTCTATTAGGAAGAGCTTCCCAATTTTTTTCCCTAGAGCCATAATATTTTGGGGATATTCCAGATCTAGATGTTCATAAGCAAGTCCTACTTGTATCTCTCATGTACATATCACGGTCAACCAAGTAGGCATAGGAATCATAGGGTGCCTCATATTCCTAGTCTGAAATGGGTCTAGACAAGGCGTTGGTACTCTGGAACTCTGGCAGAGAGCCATAAGTCATCTCTTAAAGTATGTCTGTCAGTCTTCTAGTCTGAGTATTGTAGTAGGAACTAGGACTATTGTTAGGTTTAAGGGTGAAAGGTACCTTGGTGGGTCTGTCCAAGGTCTGCTACTAAGAGATCACACCATGAAACAAATGGAATGTAAGAGGTTAATTGGGTACAGGAAATGAAAGGCTGTCTCAGAGTGAGGACATGTGAGAGACAGAGACAGTGAGAAAGATGTAGAGACAGAGAGACTGGAAGACAGAATGAAGATAGAGAGAGGGTCATGACGTTAAGAGGGACTTTTTAAAGGGTGTGCATGTTTGCATAGAAAAATACACAACTTATAGTGATAGTGGAAATGTACCTCACTTGATGGTGGGTGATGACCTAAGCTGCTGGCACCGAGTCTGTGAAAGGAGGGGAGGCAGAGCTCCTGATTTATAACAACTATGGTACTTAAAATGTGTGGTTTAAGTACTGCCAGAGAGCGTGGGAAGACCAAAGAAGTGATGCAGCTGGAGTAAGGCCAGACCTGGTCAGGCTTTGATTTCTGCAGCTTACCCTAGTGGCTCAGTGGAGATAGGCTGGAGAAAGAGCCAGTCAGAGGACTTGCCACTCACTTCCTAGTGTAAATTGGTATATACCCAATCCTTTCCTCCAAAGTAGTGGGAGTTTTATTGAGACAGTGAAGAGACACTATTGAACACTGTTAAGATTATGTATGCTTGGTAAAGGGGTGTGCTCTGCAGCCATGGATTCTCACAAGCAGCTTTTAGCTAAGCTGAAATATGCAAAGCTTGGGGTGAAGGTCAAGGTTGTCCTTCGAGAATAGTGAAAGATGACCCCTGTCATACCTCAGCTACATTGGTGTTAATGGGATTTTTGAATACGCTCACTATCCTGATTTACAAAGGTATGGGATCTCCTCAACGTTTGCTTCTGTTTTTGTAAATGCATCCAGGAATGAGTACAAGAGAATAAATAGTTTTGAGACTAATAAACCAAGCCCTATGCTGTGGCAATCCTGTGGTATATTATCAGTGAGTGAAGCAGGAAGCAGTGGTTTACAAGTATTAAACGTAGAAGTTGCTTTTCTGAATGTGTGCTGCTTTTGAAGAGGACCTGAGATTGGTTCCCAGCACCTGCATCAGGTGGCTCCCATCACCTGTAGCTCCAACTCTAGGGGTTCTGATGCTCTGGCTTCTAAGGGTACCTACATGTACATGCTTATATCTACACACCAAAGGATACAGGCACATCATTTGCAAGTTCCTGCTAGGATCAGTGGGCTTATAGGCTAGCAAGATCACAAAGGGATACTAACCCTGCAGAATGGAGACTGGAAATGAGTTTGTCATGTATCTTGTTATGGCTCTAATTTGTTTGAAATCCAGTCTGCTTTTCTCATACTGTCTGTTCTACTGCCTTTCTGTAGTTCATACCAGAACATTGCTTTAAACTGGCAGCATTTACAATAAACACAGAACTAAGGTTGCAGTTTTGTCAAGATATTCTCAGTCCTGCCTCATAGTTTAAGTCATTGTCACATAACATCTCTTAACAAGCTCTGAAGTTGTAAGAGTTGTAAACAAAGTGTCTGTTGTTCAGCCCTTCATCATACTTTTCAACTAGCCTGCAAAGGCTAATTTGCCTCCAGTGGATCATACATTGCACAGAACATCTCGGCTCAATCGATTCCTCTTATGATCTTCAAATCTTAATTTCAAACAAAGCTTTGCTCTCATTTCAGGAAAGAATTATCTTCTATGCAATAAGCCAGAGTCTCCTGAGGCATTTGTTTGAGATGCATTGATTCCCTTAAGGTCACCTATCCCATTAAAATACATGTTGTATTTCTGGATAACTAATGGGTCATTAGAAAATGGGATTGTTTGCAAGCTATAACTCAAAGAAGTGAATTTGTGATTGTGGGCTAATCTGTTCACAGGAGCATTTGCTGATTGGAAAAATACATTTTTTTTTTTTTTTTGTCTTAGTCCTTTGCCAGATCATGGAAAGCACTGACTGTTATTTTTCATTTGTCAGACACAATTTTGAAAACAAAGAAGCAATGGAATTTATGATTTTATCACTGTTCCTGATTAAGAAACACTGGCTGCCATTTAAAAGAGTTGTACAATTCGTGGAGGTTACTATTTCTTTCCTTTGTTGGGTGTGAATTATGGCTCGATGTCATCATTTCCTCCTGTCTTATACTGAGAGGCCAAACATGTGGAAACATTATGCTAATGAGGTTAGATATTAAGATGACAAGTGGATTAAGCTGAGGAGTGAGTGTAGAAGGATCTCAGTGTGTATGCTTTTGAATATTGTACATTTTTATTACTGTGGACATTAAAAATTTCCTCAGGGCCGATACATAACATAAATTAAGTTTCTTTCCCACTGAATGGTGTTAATACTTCAAATTTTATCTTTTGAATTTATAGCTTGAGAAACAGTAAACCTTACTAATTTTATTCGATATCACATTTTCTAAATTTTATTGAGAATTCACAACTCATTTATATGTACATGTATAATTAAAGGCTAGCCATAAATTAAAGATGTCAATATTTCTATCTTGCTAGTTACTTACTTAGTTCCACCCAAAGTCTTGGTTGGGACCCCAAGCAACAGATGCAATTTGCTGTGGAGGCACAGTTTGTGCAGCTGGAAGCCTAATTTTTGGGCTCTTATAGACTAGTTGAGCTCTCCATATCTAGGTTCATGAAATCATAAAAATATATGCATACCTTTTAAATTTTGAGGTTATGTAATATATGAAATGCCCAAAGACTGACATTGGGCAAATCATTGATATGGTTTTCATCTCTAAAATTTAGTAAGTTTAATTGTCCCCCTAAATATCTGCTAGTAGTGGAGCAAGCAAAGGATGCAGTGAGGTCCAATAGCTCTCAATTATACAAGTGCCACTTTGAGTTTTATTCCCATTTATTTTAGTTTTAGGATTCAGTTTTCTGCTGTTTATAGGCAGAGATGTAACTACAGCATACAAGAAATGACTCTAGGTGAGTGTGGTGACATGCTCTTAAAATCTCAGTACTCTGGACCAAATTTCAATAGCTCATAAGATTTAAAGCACGCGTAGAATTGAGGACACATCCCATGCATTTTCTATGGTGTGTTGTTGCTATCTATGGAGATGTGTTATGGATAGATATCTGGTGTCTATCCTGCTCCCTGTATCTCATATCCCAGGGTATTTTAATCTACAGAAGAATTAATCTATTTAATTCATGAAAGAATGGTCCAGGAAGATGTGAGAGTATGTCTCATGACCAATTCAGTTAGAAATTACCTGAGAGTCAATGAGAAATGATGATTTATATCAAGGAATATAATCAACTCTCTGTGTTTGTAGAATCTCATCTACAATTCAACTGAAGAAAGTAGTGTGTTAAAATACACAGAAACACACACACACACATGCACACACACATGCACACTCACACACATACCAAATACAAAAGACTTTTTTCTTAACAATATAATGACTTATATAGTATTTATGCTGTATTAGTTATTACAAGTAAGCTAGAACCAGATGTTGTGGTACATGGCTTTAATTCCATCACTGAGGGGAGGGCAGAGAGGCAGTTGGATCTCTATGAGATCAAAACCAGATTAGTTATATTAGTCAGGGTTTGTTAGAGGAACAGAACCAATACTATGAATGCGCATATATATATATGTATATATATATATAAAATATTAATATATGTGTGTGTGTATGTGTGTGTGTATAATTTATTAAATCAGCTTCCATTAAAATTGTCTCACATAAGAGGCTGAGAGCCCAGTAGTTTTTAGGTGCTCAAGGTTGATGCCTCAGCAGTCAGAGTCATTCCACAGTAGGTGTCTAATACAGGACAAGCTAACAGCCCAGTGGTTGACCAGTTTACAAGGCTGATAGTCTCAATAGTAGTCCTGAAAACCTGGAAGGTTCTTGGAGAGCCACTGGTCCTTAGTTGGTGATGAGAAGCCTGGAAATGCTGGTTCTGATGTCTCCAAAGGAATCAGCAGCAGCAACAAAGTAAATGAACCCAGTGGCAAGAGCAAAGGCCTAGATCAATAGACAAATCATCTTTCTTCTGCCATGGTCTTTTTGTTTGGACTGCTATTCAAAAGTGTGGTCCACACTTGGGTGGGTCTTCCTACATCAGTAAAAGCACTGAAAACAATTCTTCTGGAGAAGTTTCCTGTTTAAGTGATTTTGACTGGTGGTCACTGACATTTAAACCAACCATAATGTTGATCTACATATACAGTTCTAGGCCAATGAGTACAACATAGTGAGATCCTTAAAACAAAACAAAAACAAAAAATCCCACGAGAGAGAGAGAGAGAGAGAGAGAGAGAGAGAGAGAGAGAGAGATGATCTGTAGTTCACAGAAGGAGATATGCCAAGTTTCATGCAAATATTATAGATTTTAAATAATGAATTTGAACAGCCATGGATTTGGGGGCCTAGAATTAATCCTCCATAGATATTGAGGATGGCTGTACATTGATATTTTGGTTAAGGGTCTCTGTGTTACATATTCAGTCACTATGAAAAAAAAAGATTATAACTATTTCTGCATACTTTCAAATAAGAAACATGAAGAACTTATGACTACCAATATAAGCCATCAGCATGGGAGGAAGTCCCATGATTGGCAGGTGCCAAGAGCTGGGGTTAGAAATGGCCTTTCCAGGTTGGAGAGATGGCTCAGCGGTTAAGAGCACTGACTGCTCTTCCAGAGGTCATAAGTTCAAATCCCAGCAACCACATGGTGGCTCACAACTATCTGTAATGAGATCTGATGCCTTCTTCTGGTGTGTCCGAAGACAGCTACAGTGTACTTATATATAATAAATAAATAAATCTTAAAAGAAAGAAAGAAAGAAAGAAAGAAAGAAAGAAAGAAAGAAATGACCTTTCCAGATTCCTTACATATTGTTTGTCGAGTGAGTCTTCCCTAACTGTCTTCAGAACAAAAGACAGCAATTTTGTTGAAATGAAACTACTAGAAAACTGACAGTTTGAAAACTGTCATGCTGAGCTTTCTTTCTCTCTTGGAAGTGGCCTCCTCTTCTGCAACTGTCATACCAGCTATGATGTACCTAGTTGTGGGTCTGGGTTAGTTCCTATCTGTACAGGAGGGAATTTCTCTGATGAGCAAAGCACTGATTTTATGGGCAGAGTCAAATGTTATTAGGAGTAATTTTATTGCCATGTTCTTTTAGCAGAGCAATAATACTTGGTTTTCTCCTTGGCCTATAGTCTCAGGTTGTTGGCTGCCTGATCAGTGTCAGATATGGGCTCCATCTCAGGAAAATAGGCCTTAAATCCAATTAGATATTGGTTGATTGGTCTCAAGCTTTGTGCCACTATTGCACCAGCATGCAGTTGACAGTTGTAGATTGCAAGATTTGTAACTGGATAGTTGTTTACCTTTCTCCTATGGTAGTGTGTGCAGAGTACCTTCCAGTACCATGAATACCAGGCAGTAGGGGTGAGGACTCTAGGTTAGCACTGGCTCAACTCCTCAGTGTTCAGTGAGTTGTGTAGGTGATGTCTTCAGAATTGCCTAATCTGTAGGAGGTGATTATTATTTTCCCTGAATTTATTCTCTTTATTATTTCTGCATGGAGGGGGGGAGGAGCAGTATGAGACGTGGTTTTGCTGTTATGTAACCCTAGCTGCCCTGACCTTTTTCCTGAACTCTCAAAGATTTTTGTTTGAGATAAATATGTTTAGGGGGTAAAATGCACAGGTGGGCCCATCTTCCTTGTACATACAGAGCTCATAACATTCCTCAGTAGCTCTTTTAACACTTGGCTCATTGCTCTTTATCTAAGGACAAGAGTGGGAAACAACCCTCAATCCTTATCTGTATATACATGTTCAGCAGCATATAATCAGAGTGCACAGGTGACTATTTGCATATTGCTCATGTAAACTAGACTGGGTAATGAAAGCTAACCTGACTAAATCTCAGGTAGGAGCTAGGAAGTGTTGATTTGCTTTTTGTTTCCTCCTTTTAAAAGCAGGATCTTACTATACCTTGCTATACCTTGTGATTCTTCTGCCTCAGTCTTCTTAGTGTTGGGATTCATATGTCTATCTTCACCCAGCTATTACCTGCTCTGTTTAACTCTATCTGAGCTAGTTTTTCCTTTAGTAAATCCTCTCCCTATATCTTTTCTAAGTGTTTTAGGATGTACATTCATTAATTTTGCAACAAATACTGATTTAGATTTCAGGTATAACTCAATGTTAGAGCAACTGCTTAGCATGAAGGATGCCTTGAGGTCAGTCTCCAGCACACACTAAGATAGCAGGGTGGGATTTGAGGGTGCTAAGTGTTTTTGTTTAATTCTATGATAACATTTCCATTGTCACCCTGAATTATTAGTTTTTCTTGAGCAACATCAAGGCAAGGTATAAGTAAGTATGGTAAACATGTTTTGCTAAAGTCGATACTGTTTTTTATATGCTTGAGCATATAACAGCACTGGACCTATTGCACACAAGAGACATTCTGCTTTCAAATTCCTGTAATGTTTGTATGTCTCCTTTTCCTCTTCCGCCATCTCCTCCTCTTTTTAACAAATCATTTTAATCTTACTACCCCACGTCTTAAAGACTACCAGCTTAGCCTAACGCTGTAAAGAGAAATTATTAAACTCTAATAATTTCTTGTAAGCAATTTAGGAGACATTTCAGTCACACACATGTGCACACACATTCCTCTTTTTACTGTGGTTTCCAGGGAAAGTGCTGCAAGGTGATATGTAGCAATAACAAATTCAGAAGGAAGAGAAGGGAATATACCATTCTGCTAGCAGCGTGAATGATTTGCTGTTAGCATGGGGCCCAATAACACTACAAAGCTATAAACTCTGTCGATCTAGATTGCCCAGTTAGGTGGCAGCGATGCAATTTGTCTTTTCTGAAGCTACCTGCTGCTTGCTAGCTCCATCTCCTGTCACAGCCTATTAGCTCCCCAAGAAAATTGGTAGGAAATTGCCTACAGATTGTAGGAAATTGCATCTCCAGGCCCTGGAAAAGATGTAGGCTAGCACAACACTGCCACTCCCAGAGCAGCTATTAATACAGCAGAAACTGCCCTTTGACTTTCTGGGAAACGACTTTGCTATTTGCTAAATAAAGCCTGCATTCCATGTGGCTGAAGGAGGGTGCAAATGATTATCCTTGTGAGACTCGTTGTCAGTCTGTTTCGGAGACCTTAACTATTAGTTAGAAGTTGTTGTTGTTTGGTTTGGGTTTTGATTTGTTTGTTTTAGGTGAGGACGGGTTTTTGCTCTAGACTGCTGCAGGGAGAAAACAATCCAGCTAGTTTTCTTTAGCAAGCACCTTTTCCTTGTGTTAAAAAGCAAGAAGTAAATTACACCAAGGAAATGTTCAGGAGTCTCCGAGGCAAAAGTCCAGGAAGTCAGTGTTTCAAAGATGTGATTTTAAAACAGAGCCCAGCCCATTTGAACCTGTTCGTTCTCTCCATGCTCCTGTGTACACACCTGGGTTACTTGTTCTCCTTCATATTCCTACTTTTGTTTTTACAATTTCATCTATTTCTATTTACTTCTGAATTATTCTCTTATAGATCATCCCTGGTTGTTCAGACATTAGGATAATTCACTGTTCTTCAGGGTTATGTATTGTTTGTATTTAAGTATCATTAACTGTATGTTATGTGGAGGTTTGAATAGGTATAGCTCCCATAGACTCCTGTGTTTAAATGCTTGGCCCATCGGGAGTAGCACTATTAGGAGGTGTGGCCTTGTTGGCGGAAGTGTGTCACACTGTTGAGGTCTCCTGTGCTCAAGCTATGCCCAGTGTGAAACACAGTCTCTCATTGCTGCCTGTGATCAAGAGGTAGAACTCTTAGCTCCTCCAGCACCATGTGTGCCTGCACACTGCCATCCTATCCCACCCGATGATAACAGACTAAACCTCTTAAACTGTAAGCCACCTCTAATGAAATGTTTTCATTTATAAGAGTGCCATGGTCATGGTGTCTCTTCACAGCAATAAAAACCTAACCAAGCCATGTTACAATAAATAAATAAATACTCTGACATGGTATTGTCAGGCTTGTACTTCTAAGCCAGATCTGAGCTCCCATTTCAAAGGCATTTTTGGCATAAGGAGAACAGTGGCTTAGCTACTGCTGACTGAGTAGGGCACGATGCCACTGCAGCCGTATCCTTGGTTCCATTTCTGTGGCATTGGCCTGACTCCTCGGCTATTACATTATTTACTTTCAGTGCCCTTGGAAACAAATCTGACAGGAACTGGCAGATAGGATCATTTTTATAAAGCAGTAAGGTATAAGCCATGTAGACAAGGTGAAGTCTCACTCAGAAAAAAAAAAAAATAACCCTAGTGGCCACTCAAATGTACATTACAGAAAACAAGGTCCATTCATGTTCATTGCTTAGGACTTATGATCAAAACTGCTTCTGCATTCAGCTTTTCTTCTCTTGAGAAATGCAATATCACTCCATTTATTATTTGCATAGATTAAAATCTTGTTGAATTCTGTCAGCTTTTCCAGTATTTTCTTACACTTGCTTCAGGAGAGAAATGTACTAGACACCTCGTCATTTCAGGTTGTGGAGTTTAGCTCAAGAATTTCTGATTTTTTAAAATGGCCTTTCAAACTTCATCTTTGTGATCTTTGGTGATTTCTTAAATGATTTTTATCATTTTTTACTAAGTTTAAGGAAATGATGCTCTGTAAGAACCATTTCATGTTTAAAATTTTGAGCTAAATTAAGAACCAGGCAGTACAGTTGAGCTGTTAGTCCTACATCAGGGACCATCACAATGGAAATCATACCCACTTCACTTCTCTCTCTCTCTCTCTCCTTTTCTTTGTAGTAACAGAGTCTCAAATGTAGTCTAGGTCAGCAGACCTCAAACTATAATTCTCCTGCATCAGGTTTAAGAGCACTGAGAATATAATCATGTGTTAACACACTACTCTAAAGTCTCTGTTTCTTGTACTGACTTGCTGTCCTTGAAAAAAAGATTCTATTTGACCCCCCCACTCCCAGGCTAAGTTTTTTTTGCATTTTATATAGGCCCAACATGCAATCAGATGTTTACTAATCACTACTTGTGGCTACTGAAAAATTCCCAGGTGTTCTTATAATGTAGCACATAGAGACACAAACTTCAGGAGTGAGTGGAATTAAGTGTCACAGGGTCCATCTTAAGATGGGTGTACAATTCCATTAGGTTAAGGTTTATTTGCATATCTCCAGGAAACAGAACTGTGTATATCTCCAGGAAACAGAACTGTTATAGGATATTTGATTATTGTACATAGAAAATCTAGTTGTTAGCAAGATACAAAAGCTTAAATAGATAATGCATTTGTCAGATGCAGTTAGGTGTGTCCTGTAGAGATGCAGTTTGGGTGTGCCTCCTAAAGCCTCCATAGATTAGAAGAGTAAACAATGGCAAGTTCATGCCTCTTTAAGGCAAGTTGCTTAGGCAAGGTCTTGGGTTCTTTGCTCTAGAACCCAAGGCAAAGTAAGTCAAGCTCCACCATACAGGTGAAATGGTTCAGGCCCCTACTGACTTGGCTTGGAGACTCCCTCTCCATGACAATGACATGGTTCAGCCTGCCAATGGTGTAGAGATGGAGCTAGAGGAGACTTCTTTTAAAAGCAATTATACCTTTGACAAAGCTCATCCTCTTTCTCTCTCCTTTTTGACTTAGAAGAGCCTTTGTAGAAGGGGTTCCGAGTACGAGAGTGAGAGTGATTTTCTCTTTGGACTTGCAGAAACAACAGAAAAGCAGCTGGCAGGACACAGAGAAAACAGGATTCTAGGCAAGAGAGCTAAGGAGCACTCAGGTTTGGAGGGCTCACAAGAAAGGTAGAAGAGCTCAGTAGAAAACAGATGGAAAGAGATTTCTAAAGAGATAGCAGTTTAGTTGTGGAATTAGGCTCATAAATAGATATTTTGTATATAGCTAAGAAAATAAAGTTACCTCACTGAGCTAGTAGGTTTTTATCTCAGCTTATGTCTCCTAGGTCTTTATTGGTATAAATATTAGATCTTTTAAATGGTTACAGAGAATGAGACCCAGAAGAGATCCAGGTAACTGTAAAACCTTGCTCTGCCTAAAGAAACCAGACACAAACTATCATAGTTTGAGACTATTGATGGAATATCCAGAATAGGTAGACACTTCAGGTCCGAAACAGGACTGTGATTGCCAAGGGCCCAGAAGTGGGAATAGGATAGTATTATTTGGTGGATGCTCTTTTTGCTTTGTAGAGATGACTGTGTTTTACTACTGGAGAAAATTAGAGCACCTTGGGAATTTACAAATGTCCCTGAATAGTACAGTATTCAAGTATGCTGTAACATGATTCATTTTACAGGATGCAATAAAATAAAGAGATCTGCTTAAACTGACCAAGAAATACAAAACACTGGATCACTTAAAATGTAAACAAAGACAGTATCCAAGTTGGGTAACTCCTATCACCTACATCTTTTGTCTGCTTTCTGTGGCACCAGCACCCTGAGCCCCACAGCTTCAGAGCCAGTGCTGGATTGGTTTGAAGTTATTTTGGTTTTCACGAAATTTATGAACACCACTTTTTTCCAGATCCATTTCTGGTGTTCAGTCTTTGAGAGATCTCCAGCTCTTCCATTCGAAAGAGACCTTAGTCTTCCCTGTGCAAATGATAGTTCTTGACTCCTAGGAGCCTTCCTTGCTTATTTGAGAGCAGCAGCAAATACTCACCTGTGTCTCCTCTAGCCTTAGGACTAACCCTAAGTAACCCTTCCTGAAATTGCACTGGACCATTCCACACTGATTCCTCTTCTTATGACTTGGACTTTTATCAGTGGTCCACTTATTCTTCACCATCAGTCCCTGTGATCTGAGCCAGTCTGGATGCTTTCACATTTGCACAACTGCCCTCCAGTCATCTCCATAGATGAGGTCTTCAGGATATTACAAATCCAAGAGTCTCCATGTAGATTACAGGTTTGGGCTCATAAAATTGGAGCAGCAGTAACAGTTTTCCATGCAGTGGAAAAGCCTGCATCAAAATAAAAATCATGTAAAAAAAGCCGAACCCAGGCAGGACCGGAGCATCGGTTGTAGAAGTATCACTCCTGGAGGCTCATGGTGCTGCCTTCCTAATACTAAATTTGGCTCTGGTCTTATACATTTCATGAGTCAGAGGTTTCTCCTCTTTTGCCTCAGTTAGTATTGATCCATCTTTTGGCCACTTGTTAGTGAGGGATTCCTGTGTTAAACATTCTTAGTTTTTCTTTAGCATGTCTAAGATGTTCTTTTGAAGCTTGAGTAAAGCCAGATCTTTTCTGAGAAAGTCTTCTGTGTCTGGTTTTTAAAAAATCACATTCACTATTTCAGTTATTATTCCACTTTCAACAGATTTATTAAGCAGTACAACAGAAGTAGATGTTAAAAAAAAAAAAAAAAGATGAAACTATGTTTGCTTCCAGGGAGACATATTTATAGAAAACCTTATGTTAGGCAATTTGCATAATTTGTATCTTCTTTAATCCTTTCATTAGTCTTGTGAGATGAGTACACCTGCATTTTATAGACCAAGAAAATGAGGATCATGGAGGATCAGTGGTTAGAAAAGTACTCAGAGACAAGCCATCAGTGGGCTTATTTGGGCACCACCCCAGACACTGACCTCTTCTTCCTGTATAGTCTGCCTTGTAGTGCACAATGCTTTTGTCTCCTTTATTAGACCAGGATCCCTAAGAACAGGATCCATGACTTCTACCCTTTTCAATTAAGCACAACTTTGGTCCTGGTCTTTTAACGATGATTTAACTCAATGGCTATTTGGGGGAATAGCTTAATAAGATAGATGAGTGAACCAGAGCTAAAGGATATAAATACTCTGAATTCCAACCAAAACAACTATCTCCAAACTCATGGAAGCTATAAATGCCAAAACAGTACAACTATTTGTTTTTGAAGCATCAAGTCCATCAAGTAAAGCAGGATGCAGAGCCATCAAGACACAGAACTAGATACAGAGTTGCTACTAAACACAGTGTTTCTATAAAATTGCCACAAGGTTTCTATAAAATTGTTAAAAATAAGATATTTAAAACAAATTGCTTAATCACTCTAATTTTCTCTTCAATATTCTTGTCAATGCTCAGGGTGGCTAGTTTGGAATCTGGATGAGAGAAATGTGGATGAACAGTACCTAGTGATATTCATTTAGAGTGAAAATTGCTTAAGATACCTTAAGATAGAAAGGCTTCTAAGAACACAGAATCTTCCCACTGTGAAAAATTCACCCAATGCTGTGCACATCTGACTCAAAGGATTTTATCCCACTGACTTAATGTTCTTTTACCATCGTGAGACACCATGACCAAAGAAACCTATAGAAAGAAGCATTTAATTGGGGGCTTGCTTACAGTTTCAGAGTGTGAGTCTATGGTCATCATGATAGGGAGCATGGTAGCAGGCAGGCAGGCAGGCATGAGAGCAGTAGCTGAGACCTCTCATGTGATCCAAAAAATATCTTTAGCAGTAAGGGCAGTTAAAAATGTATATATACATATAGACTTGTGAATTGGATATATCACATTGTAGCATGCTCAATTGTGGGTAAAAGCAACTTCAAAGAAAGCCTCTGTCTCTTCCAAGACAACAACCTCCTTATAGCTCCTCAGTGTGGAGGAGTGGATCAGTGGTACAGTAGGGTTTATGAGTCCAGACAGTAGAGGCAGCCTCTACATTACCTCTCATCTCATCTCATCTCAATCTGTCCTACACCTGTTCTGCACTTTGGCTTTTTGCCTGCTGAAGTAAACCTCTATCACTTGGGCACCTTCCCTGTGTGGTGTGAACTCTCTACTGGGAACACAAGGATTGAGACTCTGCCCTTGAGATCAGAGGAAGTGAGGTATCATATTAGTGTTTCAATTTTGCTCTCAAGGGTTTCATAAGTTCATCTGAAATTATTGATATAGGCCAAACAAACTATTGCTACTGAGATGAGATAGGTCAAGGATGGAGATAAATATGTAAGGGAAAAATAGAGGCTTACCAGATAGAGGTCAGCATCTTTTAAGAGTTTTCTGACTGGCAATATTTTTTTTTTCATTAAGTTTTTAAATGTGTACTGTGATGCTTTTATTTTAGACACAGTCATTAAGTATTCCATTTACTGAAAGCTTCAGGCCTCACCACATCTGGTTTTGCCCCATCTGGGAAGAAGGATACTAAGAGGTTTTTCTAAGTCCACCTCCTAAAACAGCTTCTAGGTTCTCTCCTGAGAAGCATTCTGTTTGGTTTCCTTTGGGGACAGAAACAGGGCCAGGCATATTTGCCAAAGCGGTAAGGTCACTCCTGTTTTTTGATGCTAGCACTGTTTGTTTAGCTTCCATGTAACTTCATCTTCACCATCTGATATAGGGTATCATTATTACCAGTGAGCATTACTCCAGACAAGGCTTTTCAGCTTAGTATAAAGCATTGAACTTGGACATTGCGATGGAGTACTATTATGTACAGACAGGCCACATTCACCCGATAATGAATAACAGAGCTGGAGTTTTCTGACTTTCCAAATGTCATGTAATTTTCAGGCTTATGATCCCATATAGGAAGTTGACAGAGAACACAGATGGGCTCTAACCCTTGCTAACAAGAATATCACTAGTATTGCTGGGATAATTAAGCTAATTTCCATTCATATTTTAAATAAAGCTAAGATGTGTGTGTGTGTGTGTGTGTGTGTGTGTGTGTGTGTACACACTTGTGTATAATTCTTATTTTTATAATTTAAATCAGGAAGATTAATGCAATAACCTTATGCCTATTGTGAAGCCATATTCCCCAGAAAAACCAGGCTTCTAATACTCAAAAGGCACAAGGTCAGAAGAATATTTTCTATTTGTTGATTGTGCTTTTTTTCCCCACTGAACTTTTGTTCTTCCTTATGGAATTAAACTGTTAAGTAAATTGCAAACAGTTCCCCAGCGGGAAGCAGTGTCTGGCCTCTTCTGCTGCCCCCCACAGTCATTGACATTTCCTGTGTAAATAACAGCAGTGGACTCTGCACTTCCAACATGGGAATTGAGGAAACCATAAGCTCCCTTCCCAGGATAGAACATTTTATACTTCTCAGAATGAGATGGTCCAAGGAACAAAGGAAGAGCAGGTAGCTGTAAATTCTTGGTTGTGTTGTAGTGCACGTCTCTCCACTTCCTTACCCACCAGCTCTTCTGTTTTTCTGTAGGACTTAGCACCTATGAACTAATGCAGACCATATTTATTTATTGTAATTTCACTTCACTATCTGTCTCCTCCTGCTAGAATGGAATATCTGAGTGGACAGGCCTTTTTTTACCTGGGTGGATCCCAAACACTCAAAATAGCACCTGACACATGCTGGGAGCTTGGGAGAAACATTTTTGAATGAGCACCTGCTGTGTGTCAGTATTTTCAGTGTAAAGGCAGATATGACATACTTTTCTTTGAGGTACTTAATTACTTTACAATGATGGCATTAACTGTTTGTGTACTTCCTTTGTGTCCTTTTATGAGAATCTTGATTTTTTTTTTCCCCTGTTGGTTTTGAGATCCCAAATAGGCTCCTGGTAAGACTGACTTTCCACCTGTCTACACACATTCCTTTCACTTCCAATGAGCAAGGTAGAAGGCTATCAGGAGTTTGTAGGAAAGCTTTGCTTTCCCATGTTGGCATCCTTGTTGTCTCTTTGTCATGTGTCTTTTCTTTCTATTTGGAATAAGGATATGTGATTCCTGAAGGTATCCTGTTTTATTGAGATTGGGGTGGAGAGGGCAGAGGGAGGAGAGTATAGGATGGGACACTCCTGACTTGTTACACAAAAAAAGTGAAACTCTTTGGTCATGCCTTTTTGTATGAATCTGTGTTACACTGACTGAAAACAAACAAAGAAGATAGACCCACATCTTAACTGAATGTTTTAAATACTTTCTGTAAACCCAGTCTTTTCAAAACATAAGCATACTAAATAAATTCAACATGTTGGTGTCTCATTCTCACGAATCCAGGTATTCTAAGATGTAGAGGGGAAAGAGAAGCCATCTACAGCACTCAACCAATAGATCAAGGCTTACAACTTTGATGGCCAAATATACCTACCAGCTCCCCCAGCCATCAGGCTCTATCAGGTTTTTTTGTTGTTGTTGTTTGGTTGGATTTTTTTTGCTTGTTTGTTTTTTTATGTTTCCTCATTTCTTTCCCCTCATGACTAGATTACAATAGAGTTATTGCTGTCTATCCTCAGGATGAAGTATGATCTGAAATCTGAGATTTGAGGTTGAAAAGGCTACATCATTGGGTGGTTTCTGTCGTTCATGCAGCTTTGTATGTACATGGTGTATGCATAGCACTGGAGAGTCTTTGTATGCACATGGTGTATGCATAGCACTGGAGAGTCTTTGTATGCACATGGTGTATGCATAGCACTGGAGAGTCTTTGTATGCACATGGTGTATGCACAGCACTGGAGAGTCTTTGTATGCACATGGTGTATGCATAGCACTGGAGAGTCTTTGTATGCACATGGTGTATGCATAGCACAGGAGAGTCTTTGTATGCATGTGGTGTATGCATAGCACTGGAGAGTCTTTGTATGCACATGGTGTATGCATATCACTGGAGAGTCTTTGTATGTACATGGTGTATGTATGTATAGCACTAGAGAGTCTTTGTATATACATGGTGTATGTATGTACAGCACTAGAGAGTCTTTGTATGTACATGGTGTATGTATGTATAACACTGGAGAGTCTTGGAGATCCATGAAGTTTCCTCTTTGCACTTATCTTCAAATTAGACCAAAATTGAATTCTCTTTTATTTTATTCATAAGAGCTAATCCCAACAACCACGTTTTGGACAGGGTTTTCTATAAAGCTCAGGTTAGCTTCACACTCTATCCTCTTCCTCACCCCACTGAGTGCTGTGATTACCTACTACACCATCCTATTTGGCAGACTTTGGTCATTTTGATATGTGTACAACAGTGCATCCTATGTTTTTTTATATACCACTGAACATACCACATGAACAAGTCAATTGTCTCCCTTAGTTCTGGGAAAGTAGGTATGTCTTCCTTTTGGATTTCTGATTTGGTATTGTGATTTTTAAAAATAATATAAAGCTAACTCCATAAAGAGAAATATGCAATCTCCGTTCATGATGAACAGTCTGAGAAAGGACCATATATTTAAAATATGTTCTTATTATAGAACATGACCCTTTTAAGCCACTTTAAAAATTAAAGAGTACATTTCTCTATACATTATTCAGAAACCTAAAAAACAAGCATGGTATCTTTATAGAAGAAAGCAAACACCTACTTGGTTCTTGTTTTGCTTTTCTAGTTCTGCTGAATGGCGTTGCCACTGCAGGCTTTTAAGGAAATTTGGGCATTAGTTGGTAGCATGAAGGAAAGGGAGGAAAGGAATTATCAGGACAACTCCCAGCTTATCTGTTTCAGGGGACTTCTAGTTTCCCTGCAGTGATGGAAGAGCCTCTGATGTAATTGCAGTTTAGAGGACTTCTTGGCTTTTTTAGTCTTCATTTTCTTTTTCTTCTATTTTAAATATTTTCTTATTTATTTTGCATCTATGTGGAGGTCACAGGACAACTTGAAAGAGTCTATTCTCTCTTTCTACCACATGGATCTTGAGGACAGAAGCTATGTTTGCAGGCGTGGCAGCAAGCACATTTATTCATTTAGCTATCTGGCTAACCCCTTCGCTTTTTTTTACTATATTAGAAACCAATTCCCAATTTTCAATACTTTTTAAATACCTCTTGAATAAACTATTGAGAAGAAACAAAACAAAAGTGCTCCCCACTCCCAAGTCTCCCAAATCTCATCGTCTGTTGGCCAGACAAATGTCCAGGGGGGCAAGTATTATCTTATTTCTCTCTTTAGGACCACCACGTTTACAGAAGCATATAGGGCTTGCGCCTACTCCCACCTGCACTCACTGTTTATTCTTTAAAAAATTTTTCATGAGTAGAATCCTAGGATGAGGAATAAAGAAACACTGCGCATGATTTCTCATGGCTGGGCTTACCCATACACTAAAGGTGTCATGTCCACACTTAGTTCTGGGAGATGATTAGGTTTGCCTTTCTCATTTTTATCTTGCATTTATATCATATGGGTATAACAGCTGTGACTGGGCCACTTAAGAAAATTTTTTTCTGGCCTCCTCCTCCCCCCTCCTCCTCCCTCCTCCTCCTCCCTTCTCCTCCTCCTCCTTCCTCCTCTTCCTCCAGGAGCTATACAGATGGTGGAAATTCTGATGCTGGAGCACAGAATAAGGCTTCTGGTTAGAATATTCCCAAGATTCAAGTATTGTTTTCTACTTTACCCAAAGGCAACAAAGTTGTAAATGCCAGGTACTTCCCCACCCTGTACATGCTAACCTTTTAGTATATTAGGGATCCAGCTTTATCTCAAGGCTATCTGATCTGCTACAGCCTTGTTTTAGGGGTACAGTCCAGCAGAGTGTCAACTTTTTGACGTTCTTAGCTGCCTTCTTTGCAGCTTGCTAGTCTTTTTACATTCACTTTTCACTCTCTGCCCTCCAGTCCATCCTTATATATTCCTGCCAAGCAAGCTATGCATTCCAATAACCTTTAAACTATTTATTCTGCATTCTATGTATGTCTAGAGGGATCACTCTACTGTGAGGCTGGAAATAAAGGTCTAGGTTCTGTTTGACCATTTGTTCTGTCTTTGGAACGGTGCTTTCTCAGTTTCTTTGTATTTGCTAGCCTCACTTCTCATCCATCCTTCCTTCCTTCAGATCCTGTCAGCCAAAGCTATGGGTCTTCCAATTTCCTTTGTTTTCTCCCTTCTTCATGTATACTTTTCTTGTTTACTTCCTTTTATTCCACCCTCACTGGGAGTTAAGTCAAAGTCTAACTATGTATCCCAGGCATGCCTGGAACTTTCAATTTTCCTGCCTCAGTCTACTGAGTGCTGGGATTTCCAGTTGGGTAACACTATGCCTAATTCTATTCATTTATCTCTATTCCTCTTTTTTATCTTCTTTTTAAATCATCCTTCTCTATTCCTCTTCTTCCTCCATATTTGCATTGTTTAGAAATCTAGAGAACTAGGATGTTTTAAGGTAGAAGTAAAAAAAAAAATAAATGTCTACTAATTCAGTGAGCCATACATGAGTTCTCTCAGTTGTGTTATTTTGTAGAAGTATCCCCTACAGATTCATTCTGGAGGCATTGTTTTGGGAGATGGCAGAGTCTTCAAGGGGTGGGACCTAGTTGGGGTTTTAGATGATGGCTAGGTCTGGCACTTTCTGACGCTGTCTCACGATAGCCTTTTGTTAAAGCCTTCTGCCATGTTTAACAATGGGTTAGGATAAGTCATTCTGGTGTGTTCTTTTCTGATACTCTCTCACAAGATTTTTTTTAAAAGCTAATGTACTCACTTTATAGTTTCTTAGGCAATAAATTCAGGGGCTACGGATGTAGCTCAGAGGATACTGTGACGGACATACAAAGACAAGGACATACACTTAGATCTCTAGCACCCACATAAAGAGCTGGGCCTCACCAAGCCCACCTATAACCCCGGCACTAGGTAGGATGGTGTGAGTAGAGGTGAATCGCTATGGATTGCTAGCCACCAGCTGTTTTAGCTGAAGCCTCGAGTTCTAGTTGAGGGTCAGTGAGAAACCCCATCTCAAAAACTAAGGTAGAGAGTACTAGAAGAATCTGGCCACCACATACACATATATGTGCTCACTCCTATGCTTGTCATACACATATACACTATACAAAAATGACAGAAAATAAATATATTGTTACACTTTAGCCAGAGATCAGAGGCTCAGGAAGGTGGGGTTTTCTACCAAGGCCAGGTTTCAGAAAGTCACTTGTATGGAAGCAGACTGCCACCTTCTCATTGCTTACTTACATGATAAAAAGGTGAGGATACACTCTAAAGTCATCTTTATAAAGGTACTGATCCCATTCACAAAGCCCACCCTTGTGGCTTAACTACCTCCCCATGTGCGAATCATATTGGAGGCTAAGATTTCACTGTGTGCCTTTAAAAGGAACACATTCAGTTCATTGCATAGGACATACTGTGTTATTTTTTTTGTAGATGAAAAGCTTAGAATTATTTAAGAAGCATCTATTAAATACCTGCAATGAAGCAGTGTTAGAGGATCTCCAATGGGTTAGACCCAGTCCTTGCTTACAGAATCTTCATGACTCAGAGCCTCAAGGTCCTGTTCTAATTCAGTTACTAGCACCCACTTTCTACAAACATCTCTCATGGGGTTTCATAATAGCACCTACTAATCAGAGAAAACAGAAGAGCAAAGTGAAAGCTTCTTGGAGGGCTGAGCAGATAATGGAGTTGATAGAGTGCTTGGCTAGCATCTACAAAGCCCTGGGTTTAATCCTTAGTACATCTATTATCCACACACACTGGGTATGGAGGCAGGAGGATCATCCTTGCTTGTATACTGAGTGCAAGGCCAGTCTGGCTAATAAGACCATCTTAAAAGAAAAAAAAAAAAAAAAAAGAGCCCCTTAGGGAAGAGCACAGAGCACAGACCTTCGTGTCTAACCACCATAAATTCTCACATAACTTTGAGTATCATGATCTGCTGTGCCAAAGTTTATCCTAACTTTTCATATAGAATATGCTTATTTTATGTCTACTGTATTTTGGGCATGAGTAAATTCAGATCTCAAATAGCCAGCTGTATGGAAGTTTGTATGTTGGATGCCATAGCAGAGGTGCTGAGGAAGTTTCTGAAAGAAAATGCCATCTGAAGTAGTCTGTATGTGGAAGTTCCTCTTGAAGAGATATTACAAGAGAAAAAAACTGGACATTTAGAAGAAGCCCGAGGAGCCAGAACCTGGAATTGGGCTTTTGTCTCAGAAACAAAGACTATATAATGATTGCTTACATTTTATGTATGAGATTGTTTTTAGTCGGGGGGGGGGGGTGGAGTTGGCAGTGCTTTTCTTGTGCAGGATTATTCAGCTTTTGCATCCAGGAGGAATTGGAATTCTCTTCCAACCCCTCCACCTTCTTCTCCTCAGTCATGCTGTTTACAATTCTGTCCCACTGTGCAGTCAGTAGAAACTTTCTTTTTCTACCCTGTTCTCCAGACAGTGGGATTGAAGCCATGTGTTAGCATACAAGGCAGTTCGTTATTCTGGTTTCAAATAAATGAATAAACTGATGATGAAAGTCCAAATTCCAGTGCAAACCTTCATTAACTTAGAAGGTAGCAATCAAGCTCAAAGGATAAAAGAACTGTTCATGGTCTCTCTAGTTACAGCTTGGATCTCAAACTCTTTGCACAGAATCAGCATAGTCTGGTACAAAATGAATTGTATTGCGTGTCAGTATTTGAATGCATTCTAATTGGGATGAGGGAAATTATGGCATAGAACTAGAATTATTTTTACAGACTCATTTTCCAATTACTAGAAACATAAAGCAGAAATCATCCCTTTGTTAAAACCTACTCAATTAAGATAGTGCTTCACTCTGCATTCCAGTATACACCACCTGTTATTTGTACAGAAACAGGGGAGATAACAGATCAAGACTGGCATTCTGGGTACCCAATACCTCTTCTTTATATTTCCTGTGGCTCGAGCAGGGCTGGTGACTTGATGACTTGCTCCTGAGATCTTCGTTGTAGATCACAGCTGAATAAACTGCTGTGGAGTGTGAAGGGTCAGTACAGTATACACAGAAATCAGCAGTGGCCCGTGGAGTCATCTCAAGACATAATAAACAGTCTGTGCTCTCCTCTCATCGTCTGCCGATTCAGGTGTTCTCCGGTGCCAGGGGTTCTTCTCCAGAGCAATATTTCAAATCCATCAGACCATTGTATTTGGACAGATTTTCTAACTGCACTTTAATTTTGGAAAAATAGTTTCCAGCTTCTTCTGAAAATGTCTCATGCACCTGGTGCTTCACTAAGAATGAAACACTCCTTAGAACACTCTGGGCATTGGCTACCATTAGTTCTGCTAGTCTGGAAGACTTTCACCTGGCTTCAGAGGATGGAAGCAGAGCTCATTTCTTAGTCTTAATCAAACTTTGTCACCTAATCATTAACTGTTCCACTTGTCCCATCACAACCTCATGATATGGTATGCTTTCCTTGAGGAGGATCCAAGGCAGTATTACCTCCTGATAAAGAAAGACTGTACCCTCTTACATGCATTCGGTTCTCTTTCCTAGGGTGGCCACATATCAAGTCTCTTCTCATGGTAGATAAAAGGACTCTCAGACTGTGGATTACTGGCAGCCCCTTGGGTACTCCACAATCATCTATGGGGTATTTTAGGACAGCACTTCTCACCAGGACTCTAGATGCTTCAACATGGTAGGCAAGCAACATTCTTTCCATGTTTCCTCTGCATCCAAGGGAAAGTGAGAGAAAGGCTTGTGAATCTACTCAAACATGCTTCCTAGTTTCAATTGTATACTAGATGTACATTGATATGCTTATTCATTGGGGTAGCCTTGAACAACAACCCAGTCTACTCTCAGAGAAGTAATGCGCTTCTAAAATAAAGAAGTGCTGCTAAACATAATGTAAATGGGTGGTAGGAAAACCAAAAAGGCCCTTCACCAAACCAAACAGAAAGCTTAGCTCTAAACCCTGTGGTACCTAATCCAGAAGGTCAGCCATTCTTTAGATTGTGAACCATTTTTTTTTTTTTTTCTATTCAGAGAGTTCACATTTTGGCTTGCTAGATTTTAACCATTCAAAAAGAAGAAAAACCAGAAGCTTAAGGTGAAATGGTTCAAAGTCAATGATATTTGGTTAAGGTAAACAAAGGGAATGTGTTAGACTTCTGATTCACAGTTCCAAAAAGTTAAAATGTGCTAACCAATTCTTAACTATTAGTTTGACTTGGAAGTTAAGTGATTGTTAAAGATAGACTGACAATGGCCTCAAGGGGAAGATGGATGTATTATGTTAAAGGAGTGGTCTGAACTTTATTGCTGCATGGCGTCATTTAAAACCACAGCCAAGTTTTTCCAATGAAATAGAGCAACACTATGGGAGCAGTAAGCTCATTGGGTATTAGGGCTCACTACTAAGTTTCCAGCACTGGAGAGGTTGAGGCATGAGGATTGTTAGTTGGATGTCTAAGCTACATAGCATGATTCTGTCACAAACCACAAATGAAAAACAGCTAGTGTATGGAGAAAATTTTATGAGAAGAAATTAAATTTGAAGCTAAAATATAGTACTCAGAAGAGCCTTAACTATACAATTAGATGCAGCAATTTATATTTTAACAATTCTTTAGCTTTCACTAGACATATATAAAGATAAAACACAGGCTTATCTGAGTAGATAAAAATAATGCTAAGAAATAATTCCTTTCTAAATCCATTGCTTTGCTGGGCAAATAAAGATGTTTATAGCCCACCCCAGACACTGTTTCTCTTTAGCTTTTGCATTTCTCCTGTGCATATGAAACTTCCCAGTTTCATCTCCCCTCACATCCTCATAGAACTGCTTCAATGTAGCTCCTGCCCAAACTGTTTCCCAATTTGGAAGATTCAATTTATTCTTCAATTCAAAGGGAAATATGTCTTTTCTGGAGGTGTAGACACATTCTGCACATGTGCACATGGTCTATCTTAGCCCATGTGCTTTATATAGGCAAGACTGATATCTTCTGTGAGCATCTGTGATCTCCACTCCTCAGTTAACAATGGAAAAAAAAAAGTGAATTGCTTCCCTGTGCACTAGTGGACACATATCGTCTTTTGGCTTAAGGTTTTCTTTCCTTCCTTCTTTCTTTCCTTCCTTCCTTCCTTCCTTCCTTCCTTCCTTCCTTCCTCCCTCCCTCCCTCCCTCCCTCCCTCCTTTCTTTCCTTTCTTTCTGCAGAATTCAGGGATTTCTTTTTTCTTTTTTAAATGTGTTCCTGACCAGGCCGGAGTTTTTTGTCTCTGGAAATTGTTCACAGATTGCTGATCAGGGAAGCCGTGTGATTGCTTATTGCATTGCCAACTGTGCTATAGGCAGAACATCAAGGAACATGTGCTTACTTCATAAAATGGCTTTTGTTTCTATTTTCTTCTTTCCATGTTCCTTTCTTCCTCCTCAGTCCCCCTCTCCTCTAGTTTTCTCATTTCTTCCCCTATTTCTTCCCTCTGTCACTTATTTTATTTTGGAACAAAACACTCTAGTGAAGCTCAGACACTTATAATAGGATCAACAGCAATACAGAGCCTAACCAAAGTTGGCCTTCCTTTCTCCCTGGTGACAGCTCTGGTCTAGCCAGTGGGAACCAGAAGGAACATTTTGTTCCAGCTTCAGGAGCTCACTTTTTTCTATAGCTTAGTGGCTCACAGATCTTTTCTGAGAGCCAGATAACAATGTACCTTTTTGGTACTACTTTTTTCGCTGTTGAAATCACAAACTGAACATTCTCTCTCCTATTGTTCCATCAACAAGGCCAGAATAGTGAGGCAACTTCTCTGGTAGCGCTCTTTTATTTCCTTGGATGTCTTTTTTTTTTTTCTTCCTACAATAAAAGAGTATAGGAAAGAACTCCAGTCCAGAGAGTGAATGACGGCTGGCTGGTAAAGGCCTCTGTGTGAGGTCTTTCGAAAGATAATCTCTTTGTAAAGATCTGGGTGACTGGAATTTCCCTCCCCCTCCCCAGACATCCCCCTTCCCAACCTTCCTCTAATACAAATCCTTAAGCATTAAGTCAGGCGGAAAATGAGTCTGCTCTGCATTTATCTTCCTGAATGGCAGTCAACTCCTGCTTAATCTTTCGACATATATTTGTTCAGTGGATCAACAGATTGTGTAAGCAGCATGACGGTTGGGTTCAGAAATGTGTCTGCTCATGTTTGGTTCGTGCTGAACCATTGACCATTTTGTTTGTAAATCCATCATAAAATTGTATCTCTGCATTACCCAGCACCAAGCTGGGACAGAGGGCAGTGCTCACATGGGCAGAAAGATGATTTAGTCCATGTCACTTTGTAGAATCCAGAGTGCCTTATTTGATTTTGTGAATGCTTTCCCCCAGACTTTTCACACTAGAAAGCCTTGAAATTATGCTCTTCTAGTCTTATAACTTCCCTAAATTCATATAGAGATATATTGATTTAAAACACTGTTCTTCAAAAAATTTGAAGGTTTATTTGGTTGATAAGACTTTAAAGAGCTGTCCACTCAATAACACAACTAATGTCTCATTTTGAAATAAAAGCATATTATTAGTATTTTCCCTAAACTTTCAACCAACCAAGCCCAAACATGATAAAGACCGTAAAGATAACATATATAATCATGGACATATTTCCTGAGCTTAATAAATTAAATTAGAAAAGTAAAAAATAACATATAGTATTTCAAAAGTATGATGAGAATTTCTAAATAAAATTGGAAAGAAATTTTGTGAGGACTGGAACAGTGTGTCCATAAGAATAAGAATGTTTTTTAGTGAAGTTTTATTGATTATTCAGAAACTGCTCAACAATACTTATTGAATAACTAATATTCTTAGAGCACTATCCTACATCCTGTCATAATACTTCAAAATGAAGACTAGAAACCTTGGTTTGAAAACTATCTATTGATTCATATATATACTAGGAATATGGGCCAGTATTTTTCTTCCATTCAAAATATGTTTAATTATTTATAGGTGAGTCAGAGTACAGATGTTGTATTACTTTCCTTTGACTATGGTAAAATACCTCAACAAAAGCAATTTAAGAGTGAAAGGGTTTATTTGGCTCACAACTTGAGAGTATCATCCATGATGGTGAGGAAGTCTCAGCATCTGAAACTTGAGACAGCTGGCCGCACTGAATCTGTCTTCAGGAGGCAGAGAATGATGGTGTTGGTACTTAGTGTGCTTTCAACTCTTTGTTCCATCTGGGACTTCAGTCCATGAAATGGGGATACTCACAGATAGAGTGGGCCTTTACATAGATAGAGTGGGCCTTTATTTTCTATAAGCAGAGCCAGAGGATTGTCTGCTAGGTGATTCTGGATATGTCAGGTTAATCATCAATATTAATCTTCACAAGTTGCCAAGACAAATTCATAGCTGGTGGAGATAACTCTGCTATGATGATTCATGGAGCAATGGTGCACATTCTGAGTAATAGAAGTCATACAAAACCTAATAGAATAACAGCAAAGGTTTAGAAGGCAGTAGTTGGCTTTTTTTTTTTTTTTTTTTTTCTTCAATGGGTCTATTGGGAACTAGAACTAAAAACAGATCTTTGGGCTCTACTACTGGATAGACATAGAAACTACAGTTTTTCCTTGATTAATATAATGTTAGCCAAACTTTGGGTTCACTTTAATAAATCACTTTTCTTTTTTCCAGGGTTAAGAACTGACCTTAAGGTTTGAACATGCTAGGCAAGTGTTTGAAAGCCAGTGTATCTCCAGACCTTTGAGCCTAATAACCTGGGACTCCAAAGGTGCTGAACCAAGTAAAACAGATTACAGTGATCTATCCCTTTTTTTTAAAAAAAAAATAGGGTAAGAATATATTATTTAATGTTTGCTTATCTCTGATAAATGTAAAATGGCTAATAGTGGGCAAAGGACAGAAAAAAACATATAAATTAATTTTTCTTTTTCTTCCTTTCTACCTATTTATCCTTTTGACAGTATACCTTGATTTTGTATTCTCTAGATCCTTCCTGTGCACATTTTAGGGCAGAATTATTCATCATGAAATGTAAAAGTTCTAGGAATTCTTATGATAATTCAAGAAAGATGTTAGGGTTGGAACTGTGTCCCACCCAAATTTACATGCTGAGGGTGTTAACTCCAAATGTGATCTTTACTTCAAAAATAAGACTTTAATGATATTCTTAATTAACAGGGGCTGGTGAGATGGCTCAGTGGTTCTGAGGACCAGAGTTTAGTTGTAGCACCTTTGTTGGATGTCTCACAATTGCTTGTAACTCCAGATTCAGGGGACCTGGCCAGATCTTCTGGTCTGTAGGCTTTTCCATGTGTATGTGTGCGTGTGCATGCATGCACACACATACATGCACACACACACACACAAATATACACATACACACAAATATGCCCTCAATATGCAAACATAAATAAAACACAAAATAAATATTTAAAAGCATTTTAAAAGATAATTAATATACATTAAGATCATATGATAATGCCCCAACTCATTGTTAGCATTGTCTAAAAGAGAAAAAATGAAAAGGCAGCAGTGTTTGACTATAGAAAAGACCATGTGAGGCCACAGCAAGAAAGTTAACACCTGAAACCATGGAGAAAGGGCCAAGAAAGGATAAAAGACTTTTGCTGACTCTTGAGTCTCAATCTTCTTGTTTCTAGAGTCCTCTGGAAGAACCAATTCTAGCCTGTTCTTTTCACACTTCCCATTCTTTCTCTTCCCTCTACCACTAAGGACACTTGAGTACATCTTCCTCATCCCTTTACCTCCCTCCTTCTTCCTCCCTCCTCCTCCTCCTCCTCTTTTTCTTCCTCTTCCTCCTCCTCCTCTTCTTCTTCTTCATTTTTTTATTTGTTTGTTTGTTGATACAACATTTCTTTCCTATGTAGTTCTGGCTGTTCTGGAACTCAATATATAGACTAGGTTGCCTCATGCTCACAGAGATCTGCCTTTTTCTACCTCCCAAATCCTGGCAGTAAAGGTGTGCACCATCACATCTGGTCATCTTCTTATGTCTCCTAATACATCTACCAGTTGTAGTGATCTCTTCTAGAATCATTTTTTCCCACTCCACAGTGAGCTCCTTTTGGTTTGCAACATTGACTTTTTCCTCTAAATTCCCAATGCCTAAATATTGAAGCAGGTTGGGGCAACCACTGAGTTAACTCACTGTTACTTCATTGTTTTAAAAAGCAACTTCAGGGAAGGATTGCAGATTATACAGTCTGTGAGCATAAATTTGAAGAAGGAAAATCGTATATGACTTGGAAAGTGCTCTCCAGGCAGACATGGTGTTTAATCATATTAAGAAAGTTGCTTCTACCAAAGCTATGCTCAGAATTTGGAGCATAAAGAGACATCCCAGGAAGTGGATCTCTCAGAGGAGTTGAGACAAGGAGAAACAGCAGCAACACACAGTTACTGGCATTTTGAAATAATGAAAACTAATTAAACAGTCTACCTCAAAAAAAAAAAAAAAAAACAAAAAACCCCAAGAACTTCATATTCTCAGCATTTATTTGCTAACCAAAGCTTGCCATCACACTTTTTCTTTAATTTTTAAAAAATCTTCTTTGCATAATGCTTAATATTAAATTTCATTAGTATTTCCTTTTTTATCATTAGATAATAGAAACCTCCATTTTTACCCTTTTGCTTCTTTAGAGAGAAGAGGAACACTTATAAATTGCCCTTGAGGTGTAATATCTTCCAAATATTAGCCTGGGGGATAGGAAGCCTCTGAGTTGCCATGTGCTGCTGCTTGCTGGAATAAATAGTCACACAAAGGCATGTGTTTCTCTCATCTCTTTCAGCAGAGCTCAAAACAGGTTCAGTGCAGGCATCCTCTTTTACCAATTGACAGGATCCAGATAGCTCAGCTTCTCAGCCATACTTTTGACATTTCTTTTCTATTATCCAATCAGTTTTTATTTCTTTCTCATTATTTCTTTCAAGCAATAGAAATTCTTCAGGGTATGTGTATGCGGTATATGTGATTTGTGTGCCTCTCTAGACATTTATGTATGTGAACATGTGTAACTGCATGTATGCATGTTTATCACCTCTCCATAAAAGAAATTGGCTCTTGTTATTGAATTACTGAGAGGTAGTCCTCTCAATCATTATTATTTGCTAAGTGTTGATAAGCTAAAATTCAAAGAAATAGGTGAGTTTAGGATGAATATATATATTAATATCCATTCTCCAAGTCTCTTGCATTTGAAATGGATCAAATGTCTCATGGTAATAAGGAATAAAGGCTATGATATGATAGCTTCGGTTTTCTCAAATATTCACTTCTGCAGCTACCTTAAAAAATAGGCATCTTCTCTTTTGTGAAAGTATGCACATTACACATGATGGCTGAAAGCCATCAAAATTCTTCCTTTTTTACTCAATATGTATTATTCTCGCCAAGTACAGATTAAAGCCCATTATTAACCTATTGAGTTACAATGGAATGCCTATGGAAATGTCTATTACAGCCACATTAATATCTCATTAGTTCATTACATTAATGTTATTACAATTGTAACCAAAGGAATTGGCACTGATTGGTACCTAATTTTGAAAGGTTGTTGCCCTGAGCATAAGTGAAGAGAAAGCTCAAGAGGAGAGGTAGATATCTGCTTTCTTTCTCCCTCTCAACCCCCCAAAAAACAGAAAGAGAAGAAATAAATATTCTAATAAGATCATACACCAGAAGCAGATATCAAGTTTGACAGGTGTGATCATTATTCTCATCAGCTAAGATAACATTATTCTTTTGTTTGAATGGCAAAAATAGCAAGAAGACAAAAATTGCTTTACATAAATGACCAAGAATGTAGTAACAATTAGTTAAATAATGAAATCCTTACTAATGATGATAGCTTCAAATCTGTATCTTTACAACTTTACTTATGTTCTTCCCCAGGGGAGTTCTAATAAGTTTGCAAAAGCATTAGACCACTCCTACATCCCTTTTTATTTGCATAAATCAAGAGAGATAAACTACAAAAGGTGATTTTACCATTTTATAAGGAAAATGCTGACCTACAACTTCAAACTTCTGACTTACTCGCTGACTCTTTATGTTAAAGCCATAGGAAGAAGGTAGAATCCATGAGTGAAGATGAGTATTTATGCCCATATCTGCAGTGCTTTTGCTTGGGGCATCCCTCTCAGCAATTTGGAAGTAGTTGCTAAGAAAAACAAAACTAAATTCTCCTGTGGAAGCTACCTTAGTTTATGTATTCTTTTCCTATCTTGCTTTTTATTCAGATCTTTATAATGTTCATGGTTCTTAACATTCTGAGATGGATTTTCAGATCATTAAGCTTTTGATTTTATTTTATTTTCTTAATCCAAACCACGTCCAAACAAACAACTGTACCATCCCCATTACCAGATTGCTGAAGATGGCTGTTGTAAAGCAGTTTTCTCCAAGGTTAAAACTTCTTAAGACTTAAGATGTAAAAGAAAAATGAAGCAACTGGATATTTTAGGATAAGGTATTTACAGGGAAGGGAAACAGTGGAATGTTAGGTCCCAGAATCTAGGGGAAGGTTAAATATTCCACCTATAGAGAAGCTCCATTAAGACATGAAATACCACAAAATAGCTTCAAGAAGTCTGTGAAACTGACCAGATTCACTGAGTGTCTCCCTTCCCAAGAATAGATAAGCAGCAAAGCTGGCAGAGAGATAGTTTCAGACAAATCTAGCAAACAGGAGAAGCAGAGACCAGCCAAACTGCCTAGGATTCTAGCTGAGACACTGGGAAGAGATTCAAATCAACTGAGCTGCCTAGAAATGATACACTTCAAGCTGTGCCCTGCCTGCAGTGTGCTCCAGGTTCCCAGATTTTGTGAGCTGTCAACCATGATGTCTTTGGTGTTGCAGCTATCTTTTAATCATTTCCTCTCTTGTATGTAACCCCAATGAAAGTCACCGGTTCACCAAACTGTGCATTGGTAGAGTGGTTATTTTGGTCTGCCATGGGCTCCTTTTCTGGGGTGAGTCCACATGTATGTTGCATCTCCCCAAGAAATATCTGTCATATAATGACAAGAAGTCGAGAGTTGTTGGAGATTTGCATATAAGAGTAATGGCAGTATCTTTATAGTACAATAGAGCAATTTGTGTCAGAAGATGCTGAGTGGGTTTGGTGGCAGCACCTTTGAAGTATGTGTAAATTGTTAACTTGTAAGCTGCCACTGTTGTGAACTGCCAGTAGTAATGAGCTGTCTTCTCCCCAGAGCACAGAGGCAAATGGGTGTATAATGGGCAGAACAATGATAGAGGACGTCAAAGGGAGGTTCTGATATACTTGATGAATATTGGTCAGGACTAAAATGGATCTTTAAGAAATAGGAGGCAGTGATCCAAAGGCAGGTTAATCTGCTAATTTATTCTAGGATGCACATTTCAATATAATGGAGGAACTTTAGAGAAGGGAGACACAACAGTTTGTCAATAAAGAAGAGGGAACTAGCTTATCATCAAGCTTTGCTGGATGTTGGGAATGAGAATAAAAGCAGCCTTTGCTTGAAAGGGTTATTCCTGAAGTATGGGAGAATCTACCTTTAGAGGGCAATCTTAAGGATTTTTGAGTTGTGTTCTGCCTGGAGTAGAATTGTGGGAATGTAACTAATGAGCATTGCGGTGGCAACCCGTTCTGATAAGTTATGATAGTAGCTTCAAACTTTGTTTGTAGCATAATATGGAACTGAATTGGTGATGTGTCAAGGGGTGTAGAAGGACTTTGCCAGAAACAAAGGGGACCTTTGTGTTTTTCTTATATTATATCTTGTGTGTCTTGGGAGTAGGTAGCATAGGAAGTCTCTCCTAAGAATACAGAGTTCTATTAAAATTTTGTAGCAAATATTTAAAGAATTACAAGAAAGTTATAAAGCTTATTCTTAGATTATTTTAAGCCTTTTGGGACTACACAAGTGAAAGATGTTTATTCATCACCTTGGTTTAAAGAAAATGGACAGAAAAAAAATGACTGAATTGGTAATACTCTTGAGGACTTGTGGTCATTCCCCAGCACCCGTGTAGTAAGAGGTTAAGAGGTATGCACCTTTAATCCCAGCATTAGAGAAGTGGAAACAGGCTTCTTTGCTGTCCAAGCAACTGTTCAAGCTGATATCTTTAGCACAAGTGGTGAGCTGAAGGTTCAGGGGAAAACCCCATCTCAAACAATAGGAGAGAGAGTGATTAAGAAATAAACCCGTTAGGAACATAAGTGAAAACATTTCGTGTGACTTAGACTCATGTAATGCCTATAATGTAAGAACTTGCCATTAGGCAGCTCTGGTAAGAGATATGTCCTGGAGGCAAGCTCTGATGAACTAATGGCAGACCACAGCTAGCTCAGATATGAGCCAAGCCCAGATATGCCTTGACATACTAATCAACTAACACCAAGGTGGTATTGATATGCAGATGATGCAACACCAATCTCTGAGCCATGTTATCCCAAAGCTACTACCCAGTGAAATAGCACTGTTAGGTCCAAAGTGGTCCCCCAAAATGGCATTGCTGAAGACAGTGTCCTAAATAGAAGGACTCTGGCCAGATAAACAGAAGGATTATTATTGGGTAAATAGAAGCCTAAAAATGGGTTTCTGTTTAACAAGAACCTTCTTTAATCCATCTCTGAAAATATGCTTCCTATGGCAGCTATTTGTCTACAAGTATTATCACAGTGAAACTACAAAACTAGACTACTTTGTGGATAGAAAGAAAGGTTTTTTAAAATTTTTTCTTGGGGGGAGGGAGAAAGGGGTATATCAAACTTCCCAGGCTATCTCTTGGGAAAAGGAGAGGTGTTGCAATACTCAATGTTGATCTTTGGTCCTCATGTGTAGGTAAACAAACCCTCACACACATGTGCATAAACACACAAATCATGTACACACACATCAAATTAATAAAAGCAAATGAAATATATATTAAATTAAGTCATATACTGGACAGGATATAAAATATGTATGGCCTAAATTGCAAGCTGTTTGTGCTAATATCCAATTATCTCTCTTGGCAAAACCTCATTTTTTCAGTGGGATACATTGCTTTACCACACTTTTCTCCCCCAGATTCTCTTTAAGCTGAATGGAGCCAAATGTCTAGCTCATGGCAGTTGAGACAAAGTGGAAGGAGAATATATAAATGGTAAATTGAGATGGCCACTGATACGTTGGCACTCCTTCTACTTACAGGGTCTAGAGCCCTTTCTTTTGGGTCTGGTCAGTTTTTAAGGTTGTTGTCTATATGATGGGCAATGAGAAGCCCAGGTTACACATAGAGAACATAGGACTGATAGCCAGCATCATTTGTCAGTATGAGTAAAACACCTCAGGTATTCAGTCAGTTGAGCTTTTGGGTGACATACCTCTTTTTATCTGTAGTATTCCCAAATGATAGCTGCTGAGCTGAATTCACTCCATCCTCAGATCTGTGAGATGCAGTAATGGTAATCTTATTATCTCTTGATAGTCTCTATACAATAATAGACAACTGGATAATATTACTGTCACATTGAGGCGAGGTAGGATCCTTGGAGTAGAATGCAGTGGTTTGAGTGAGAAATGTCCACCATAGGTTCAGGTATTGGATCACTTTGTCCCCACTTGATGGAGCTTTTAGGGGGTACAAACTTGCTGGAGGAAGTAAGTCATTGTTGTGAGGCTCTTAGGGTTTATAGCCTCTTCTTAGTTCCAGTTGCTCTCTGCATTATTTGTAGGTGAAGATGTAATCTCTCAACTACTTGTTCTAGCTGTCTGTCACCATGCCTCCTCTGCCTTTTTGGTCTCTTCTTTTGGAATAGTAATCCAGAATAAACTTTCTTGCATAGGATGGTTTTGGTCAGTGGTGTTTAATCATAGCAATAGAAAAGTAATGATGTAGAATCTTAGAGAATTCTTGTTTTAAATTACTGTGATGGCTACACATGATAATATTCATACTAAAATATTCATTATGCTTTTTAAATTTGCTTTTTTGCACATAACATTTTTATTTATTCTCTGGGACTTTAATATCATGCACCCTGATCACACTTACTTCCATGTCCTTCCTTGTCTGCCTTGCCTCCCTTCTGACTGACCCTCCAAAAGGGTAAAATAAGAATTTTTAAAAAGTCTAAATTCTGTTGTCTATATACTCACTAGAGCATGGTCAAACTCTCAGTAGCTTGTCCTGTAAATAGAACTGAGTCCTTCCCAAACTTGACCTTTACCAAAAGTCATCAGTTGTGAAAATATACCCTTCAGCACCCAATCACACTTTTTAAGAATTCTCTTTGGTGGTTTACTGTCTAGGCTGTTACTTTTGAAGAGTTTGTGGTTTGTGGTGGAGGTTAGGGGACTGGCAGTAGGGGTTGTCACAGAGCTTTCCATGTCCCTCCCTCTCAACTGTGCATCTGCAGACATTCTATAGCAAACAAAAGTAGTTTCAGTGCTCTTCAAAGTCAGGAGAAGGAGAAACCTTCCCGCCCACTTGTGCTGAGGAGCCAGTAGAAGGCGGGCTCCAGACGCAGGGACTGAGGAAAAGCCGGGAGGTAAGAGCCTGCCTGCTTCCACCTGTGGCCAGAGACACCCACCTGGCCCACCGGGACTCCATATACAAGCAGTGCAGGGAGAAAGCTACCCGCCCATTTATGCTGAGGAGCCAGCAACAGGAGGACTCCAGACGCAGGATCTGAAGAACAGCTGGAAGAGAGAACTGGTCTCCCAGGATTACTGGCATCTGAGTTTGAAGGAAAGACAAGCCACAGTCAGAGAGAGAAAGACCAGCTAACACCAGAGATAACCAGATGGTGAAAGGCAAGGGCAAGAACACAGGAACAGAAACCAAGACTACTTGGCTTCATCAGAACCCAGCTTTCCCACCACAGCCAGCCCTGGATACCCCAACACACCAGAAAAGGAAGACTCAGACTTAAAATCACTTATCAAGAGGATGATAGAAGATTTTAAGAAGGAAGTAAATAACTCCCTTAAAGAAATACAAGAGAACACAGGTAAATAACTGGAAGCCCTTAAAGAGGACACACAAAAATCCCTTGAAGAATTACAGGAAAACACAATCAAATGGACAGAAATACAGGAAAACACAATCAAACAAATGAACAAAACCATTCAGGAATTAAAAACAGAAATAGAAACAATAAAAAAATCACAAAGGGAGACAACCTTGGAGTTAGAGAACATAGGAAAGAAATCAGGAGTCATAGATACAAACATCACCAACAGAATACAAGAGATGGAAGAGAGAATCTCAAGTGCGGAAGATACTATAGATAACATGGACACAACAGTCAAAGAAAACACCAAATGCAAAAAGCTCCTAACCCAAAGCATCTAAGATATCCAGGATGCAATGAGAAGACAGAACCTGAGGATAATAGGCATAGAAGAGAGTGAAGACTTCCAACTTAAAGGACCAGTAAATATGTTCAACAAAATTATAGAAGAAAACTTACCTAACCTAAAGAAAGAGATGAACATAAGTATACAAGAAGCCTACAGAACGCCAAATAGACTGGACCAGAAAAGAAATTCCTCCTACACCTCACACAATAATAGTGGGACAGTTCAACACCTCACTCTCACAAATGGACAGATGCTGGAAACACAAACTAAACAGAGACACAGTGAAACTAACAGATGATATGAACCAAATGGGTTTAACAGATATCTATAGAACATTTCATCCTGCATCGAAAGAATATACCTTCTTCTCAGCACCTCATGGTACCTTCTCCAAATTGATCATATAATTGGTCACAAAACAAACCTCAACAGATATAAGAAGATTGAAATAATCCCATGCCTCCTATCAGATCACTACGGATTAAGGTTGGTCTTCAATGGCAACATCATTAAAAGTCTCCCAACCTAAAAAAGCCAGGGACTAGATGGGTACAATGCAGAATTCTATCAGACCTTCAAAGAAGACTTAATACAAATACTCTTCAAGCTATTCCATAAAATAGAAACGGAAGGAACACTACCCAATTCATTGTATGAGGCCACAGTTACACTGATACCAAAGCCCCACAAAGACCCAACAAAGAAAGAAAACTTCAGACCAATTTCCCTTATGAATATCGATGCAAAAATACTCAATAAAATTCTTGCTAACTGAATCCAAGAACACATCACAATGATCATTCACCATGATCAAGTAGGCTTCATCCCAGGGATGCAGGGATGGTTCAATACCCAGAAATCCATCAATGTAATCCACTATATAAACAAACTCAAGGAAAAAAAAAACCACATGGTCATTTCGTTAGATGCGGAGAAAGCATTTGACAAAATTCAACATCCCTTCATGATAAAAGTCTTGGAAAGATCAGGAATTCAAGGAGCATACCTAAACTTAGTAAACCAGTGGCCATACCTAAACTTACCTAAACTTAGCAAACCAGTGGCCAATATCAAACTAAATGGAGAGAAACTCGAAGCAATCCCACTAAAATCAGGGACTAGACAAGGCTGCCCTCTCTCTTCCTACCTATTTAATATAGTACTTGAATTTCTAGCTAGAGCAATCAGACAACAAAAGGAGGTCAAAGAGATACAAATTGGAAAGGAAGAAATCAAAATATCACTATTTTCAGATGATATGATGGTATACTTAAGTGACCTGAAAAACTCCACCAGAGATCTGCTACAGCTGATAAACAACTTTAGCAAAATGGCTGGATACAAAATTAACTCAAGCAAATCAGTAGCCTTCCTATACTCGAAGGATAAACAGACTGAGAAAGAAATTAGGGAAATGACACCCTTCACAATTGTCACAAACAATATAAAATATCTTGGTGTGACTTCAACCAAACAAGTGAAAAATCTGAATGACAGGAACTTCAAGTCTCTGAAGAAAGAAATTGAAGAAGACCTCAGAAGATGGAAAGATCTCCCATGCTCATGGATTGGCAGGATTAACATAGTTAAAATGGCCATCCTGCCGAAAGCAATATACAGATTCAATGCTATCCCCATCAAAATCCTAACTCAATTCTTCATAGACCTAGAAAGAGCAATTCTCAAATTCATATGGAATAACAAAAAACCCAGGATAGCAAAATCTATCCTCAACAATAAAAAGTCTTCTGGGGGAATCAGTCTTCCTGACCTCAAGCTGTACTACAGAGCAGTAGTGATAATAACTGCATGATATTGGTACAGTGACAGGCAGGTAGATCAATGGAATAGATTCAAAGACTCAGAAATGAACCCACACACATATGGTCACTTGATCTTTGACAAAGGAGCTAAAAGCATACAGTGGAAAAAAAACAGCATCTTCAATAAATGGTGCTGGATCAACTGGCGGTCTACATGTAGAAGATTGCAAATTGATCCATTCCTATCTCCCTGTACAAAGCTCAAGTCCAAGTGGATCAAGGATCTTCACATAAAACCAGATACACTGAATCTAATAGAAGAGAAAGTGGGGAAAAATCCCTAACACTTGGGCACAGGGTAATTGTTCTTGAACAGAACACCAATGGCTTGTGCTCTAAGATCAAGAATTGACAGATGGGACCTCATAAAATTACAAAGCTTCTGTAAGGCAAAGGACACTGTGAATAGTGCAAAACGGCAACCTACAGATTGGGAAAAGATCTTTACCAATCCTACATCTGATAGAGGGCTAATATCCAAAGTATACAAAGAACTCAAGAAGCTAGACGCCAGAGATCCAAATAACCCTATCAAAAAATGGGGAAGTGAGCTAAACAGAGAATTCTCAACCGAGGAAACTCGAATGTCCGAGAAGCACCTACAGAAATGTTCAGCATCCTTAGTCATCAGAGAAATGCAAATCAAAACAACCCTGAGATTTCACCTCACACCAGTCAGAATGGCTAAGATCAAAAACTCAGGTGATAGCAGATGTTGGTGAGGATGTGGAGAAAGAGGAACACTCCTCCATTGCTGGTGGGAATGCAAGATGAAACAACCTCTCTGGAAATCAGTTTGGCAGACCCTCAGAAAAATGAACATAATACTACCTGAGGACCCAGCTATTCCACTCCTGGGCATATACCCAGAAGATGCTCCAACATGTAATAAAGACACATGTTCCACTATGTTCATAGCAGCCATATTTATAATAGCCAGAAGCTGGAAACAACCCAGATGTCCCTCCACAGAGGAATGGATACAGAAAATGTGGTACATTTACACAATGGAATACTACTCAGCTATTAAAAACAATGACTTCATGAAATTCGTAGACAAATGGATGGATCTTGAAAATATCATCCTGAGCGAGGTAACGCAGTCACAAAAGAATGAACATGGTATGTACTCACTGTTAAGAGGTTATTAGCCCAAAAGTTTGAAATATCCAAGAGTCACTTCGCAGCAACAGTAGTTCTGAGTGTGACCTCCCAAATGGAGGGCTTGGAGAAAGGACTGAAGGAGCTGAGGAAGTGTGCAGCCCCAGGGAAGTAGCAACAGTGGCAACTGGCCTGACCCCGATACCTCTGGAGACTGATCCATCAACTAAAAAATACACATGGAGAGACCCATGGTGCTGGCCACTAATGCAGCAGAGGAGGGTCTTGTTATCAGTCATGGGGAGGAGAGGCCCTTGAGCCTGAGGGTGTTAGATCCCCCAGTATAGGAGAATGACAAGGAGGGAAGATGAGAGTGAGTGGGTGGGTGGGTTGGAGGGTGGGTTGGAGAATATCCCCATAGTGGCAGGGGGAAGGCAGAGGGAATGGGGAGGTTTCAAAGGGGATCTGATACATTTGAAATGTAAATAAAATATGAAAAAAAAAACACATAAAAACAAAAAACAAAGTCAGGAGGAGCATAGATGATGGGCCTCCACATGGTTTCTGGTGACAGCACAGACCACAAACAAGACGCCCAGCTATGGATTGAGATAAAACCCTCAGAAACAGCTCAAAGAATGGATATCAACATGGTCTTAGGTGGCAGTGCAGGCCACTCAGGTAAGAATGGGCCCTGGCTGCTGTACTTCTGACAGACTTCAACATGGATTCAGACAGATCAATGAAACCCACATGACTTTTGGTGGTAGGATGAATCACAGACATCAACATAGATGTAGTTTCAGTAGGACCAAAAACTCAGGTATGGCCCTAGTGACAGCACAGCTCCTGCATCATTATTACCTTAGGTGGCAGTGTAGGCACTGATATTTATATGGCCCTCAGTGGCAGCATGGCCTGTGGACACCAACATGACCTCAGGCTGTTTCCATATGGTATTCAGTAGTAATACCAGCTATGGACATCAACACAGATTCAGCTATGGTTGGACCACAGTGGCAGCATGAATCTGGACATCTCCAAGGCCACAGATGACAGTGCATATTACTTATATCAATATGGCCCCTGGCAGCAGCAGGACCCATGGGCATCCACATGGCTTTAGGCTGCAGCACAGACTCTAGACATCTATATGGCCTTTGGTGGTAGCTTGGACCACAGACATCAGCACAGCCCTGCTGAGCCCACTTGCAATGGCTTACACTATGAGTGCACCCTTGCCTTTTTTAAAAAAATGCATGCCTTGGGAATGTATTTTTGAAATTTAACAAGCTAGCTTTGAAATCTGAACCTGCTGTTTTCCAGCTCCATGACATTGGACATATTATTTCAGCAGATGCAGTCTGGTTCTTCATCTTTAGAACATATACGACACTGACCTGCTGTTAGGGTTGATTGGACGAGTGTAGGCAGAGTGTAAAGCCCAGGTTCTACTGCACACACAGAAGTTGGAGCCCATTGCTTTCTGTTTTCCTTTCAGAAGCCTGCAATCGTCTGAAACAGAGTGCAGCTATAAATGCTGCAGAGATGATAGAAAGCCCTCCCCCACAGAGCAAAACCACAGTGTGGTTCCTATTAACAGATTTTCAACATTTCTAGTTGCCAAGTAAGTGGTTCATAACATGATATTTAAATAATTAAAATAGAATTGAATTGTTTAGTGTGGTCCATCTGGATGCCAAATTGTACCTGCCAAAATGAATTATTTGGATTTTAATATAATTGATGCTATATTACTATTCTCTCAAAATCTGATTTGTCAACAAACATTACATGCGTGCATGTGTGCACACTCATGCGCACTCACATACACACACACATACACACACACAGAGAGAGAGAGAGAGAGAGAGAGAGAGAGAGAGAGAGAGAGAGAAACACAGATGCTCACAGAGGTCACAATTTCAGAATTTCTAATTTTCATTGTCTTATTCACTTTGATTAGTTATAAAATCTATGGGAGAGCAAGACAGCCTCTAAGGATGGATTCACTGGGTGTTGGAAAATCCACCCCTTTCTAAGCCAATTCTTGGTTTACTGAGACAGAATGGTAGCAATTTGAATGTTTTAGTTATATGAGCAAAAATTTCAGCCAGATAAACTCTGGTGGGGTATGTCTGAGAGCATCTCACAAGACTGGTACAGTAGTTAGTGGGATAAGTTAAGGAGATATGAATGGTTCTTCCAATTTCCAGTTAGTGCTGTCCATATGCACATGATGTGGAACCATCCACTGTAACATGGGAAACCTATCAGTGGTCACATTCTCCAAAAAGAATGATCCTTCCTCCCCTAGAAACTTCCTCCGCTAATAGCTCCTCTGTAGGTGGGAATCATTTACCCCATCAATTGTGATGTCCTAATTTTAAGAGTCAAAGTGTCATTACCGAAAACTGTATTTATCATCATGTTCTTAGAAAAATGACATAGCCAGGCAGTTAGCAGTGATAGAACAATGAACATGTCCAAACATACAGAAGAGGGTAAATGTTGGTACTGTTTCTTTAGTAAGAAATAAAATAGAAAGGCTGTTTAACACAAGGGTAGAGAAATTCTTCCCCCAGAACCAAGTGATGATATTCATGCTTCCCTGAAACTTTCAGCTACTGGCCACATATGCATTCACTTCTTCATGCCTCCTGCATTCAAAAGACCTGCCCCTCCTCTCTCCATCCCTCCCTTCTTCCTCTTCTCTCTGTTTTGTATAAACATTTCCTGGTGCCTTCCAGGCTCTTGGGTACCTTGCTGTTAAGATGGTTTAAATTTGTAGACTTTTGTGTTATATACTAAACTGCCTCAGCCTTTCACTGTGCTGTGCTTCATTCTTTCCACAGCTTAATTGTTGAACATTTGGACTACTCACAACGTGACATGATACTGGTCTTCTATGGGGAATGCTCGGATTAGGTGCCTTGTACATCATCCTTTTATGCCTCTGCAATTACATTTGGGGCATAATCTCCTGGGATTGCCACAGGGGCAAGAGAGTTCTTTAATATGAAAATAAAGGCTAACTCACTCTATGAGAACACACCAGTTTTCACTTCTATTTGCAATACATAAACATGAATGGTTATTTCCTCTTTCTACCTCCCCACATGGACTGTTACCAAGCATACTGACCCCTGACAATTTACTTACTGTCTACAACATGCACATTGTTGCTTACATTTAGTTTTAGTGATAGTATCTTTCAACATATTCAGAATAATTTTTCTTTTCTTTGAGCTACCTTTTCATGTCCTTTGTCAGTACATGGCATTTTATCTATGTGATTTGACCTTCAAAGTTTAATTAGTATTATAAGTATTTTTTCTGATTTTTTTTTTTTTTTTTTTTTTTGGTTTTTCGAGACAGGTTTTCTCTGTATAGCCTTGGCTGTCCTGGAACTCACTCTGTAGACCAGGCTGGCCTCGAACTCAGAAATCCAATCCGCCTGTCTCTGCCTCCCGAGTGCTGGGATTAAAGGCGTGCGCCACCACTGCTTGTTTTTTTTCTGATTTTCAAGTCATTGATTTCTGTTTTTAATCTACGTTACTATTTCTTCTCTTCTTCCCCACTATCAAAGAGTTTATTTCAAATTAAGGATTATCATGAACTTCATGAAACTGAAGTGTCTATTTAGATTTAAGGTCATCATCCATATATTTCTTCTCATTTCCAAGTTTTTCTCATTTCTTTGGCAAAATGTTGCTGTATGTATCTCTTTGGGCTGGTAACAGACATAATCAACAAGAAAAAGACCGTATTTTATAACCTCAAAGTGGTCAGTTTATCACATGCCTTCATAAATTATATTTGATATTTAAAATTTAGTGCATACTCTGCCAGTGTAAAATAGTATCAAGAGATGAAAACAGGTCTATAGGCCTCAGTTAATAATTGAAATATTTATCATTCTCATCACTAGCTTCAGAGGAGAAACTCTCCGCCCCCTCCCCTCTGTTTCTCTCTCTCTGTGTCTGTCTATCTGTGTCTCTGTTTGTCTGTCTCTGTGTCTCTGTCTCTGTCTGTCTGTCTCTCTCTCTCTCTCTCTCTGTGTGTATGTTTAAGGTAGAGTATCATGTAGCTCAGACTGGCTTCAAATTTGCTATATAGCAGAGGATGACCTTTTACTGATCTTCCTGCCTCCACCTTCCAAGTCCTGGGATTACAGGCCTGTGGCACTATCCTGTCTCATATCTATATCTGTATCTATATCTGTATCTATATCTATATCTATATCTATATATCTATCTATAGATATAATATACATAGGTGTAAGGAACTAACTGTAAAACTGTAAAGCATAAAATAATCTGGATATATATATGAACTAACTGTAAACCCTGGCTTTGAGCAAAGGCAAAAATGGCTAGCATGTTGATTTGATCCAAAACAGTGGCTTTTATAGTCTCTGATATCAAAACTTTCTGCCTTCCTTTTAATTTTTTTTCACATTCACGCTTAGTTCCTTACCCGTATCCTTGGGATCAAGATTTCTACTCTCTTACATGATCCTTGGACTCCATCATATCTGTACCTGTTCAACCCTAGGATAAGCCAAAAAGTGCTCAGGCAAGCAGGGGCCATATGATTGCTAGGAAAGATAGGGGCTCGTTACCTTGTTTCTCCTGCTCACCTGTGATTGCTTATAATACTGTAAATGGACCATAATGACTTATTTCTTACACAGCTGAGGTAAAAGATGTGTCTTGGGTGCCTTCATATTGGGAAAGCTGTTTCTTGGCTCCTCTAATTATTGAAATTCACCAAGTATGGAACAGTTACTGGATCACTGGCTGAGACATGTTATCATGCCTCCAAACTCATATCAGGCAGATTTGTGCTTTATGCTTAATTAACCATTCCTTTTATTTCTCACTGATCCCAGGAGTTACAGGCATGTTGTCTGTTAATGAAGACTTTGTGCCTTTCTTTCTTTCTCTCTTTCTTTCTTTCTTTCTTTCTTTCTTTCTTTCTTTCTTTCTCCCTTTCTTCCCATTTCTTTTCTTTCTTCCCCTTCCCCTTTCCTTACCTTTCCTCTGTTTGTCTGTCTGCCTGTCTGTATGTCTGTCTCTTTGTCTTCCTTCCTTTTTTTCTTTGAGTATGCTCTGTATTCATTTGTATTGAATTCTAGAAAGTCCTAAATTTCTATGCCTTAATCCATTTTACATTTAGAAAGGATTTGTTCAATTTCCATGAATATGTTAGATTTCTGTTGTTTCCCTTGTTTTTGATATATAGCTTCAATCTTTGGTAATCTGGTAGAATACAGGTGGCTATTTCAGTTTTCTTTTATCTGTTGAGAGTTGCTTTGTATCTGGGTATGTGGTCAACTTTGGAGAAAGTTCCATGAGGTAGAGAGAAGAATGTATATTCTTTTGTGTTTAGGTGAAATGTTCTGTAGGTATGTATTAGGGCCATTTGGTTTATAACATCTGGTAGCTCCAGTACTTCTCTGTTTAGTTTTTATTTTGATGACTTGTCCAGTATTGAAAGTGGGGTATTGAAGTCTCCAATTATCAATGTGTGTATGTCAAGTTATGATTGAAGCTATATTAGTGATTTTTTTTTAAACATTTGGTACCTTTGTGTTTGAGGTATAAATGTTAAGAATTGAGATGTCCTTTGGTGGATATTTCCTTTGGTGAGTACATAGTTTCCTTCCCTCTATCTTTTGATTAGATTTAGTTTGTAGTCTATTTTGCTGGATATTAAAATGGCTACGCTAGCTTGCTTCTTAGGTTAATTTGTTTGGAACAACTTTTCCAACCTTTTACTCTGATGTTGAGGTATATTTCTTGGATGCAGCAGGAGGTTGTATCCTGTTTTCAAATCCATTTTGTTAGTCTGTGTCTTTTTATTGGAGAATTAAGACCACTGACATTGAGAGAGATAAATGACAAGTGATTGTTATTTCCTGTTCTTTTGTTGTTGTGGTGTGTGTGTGAGTTCCTCTTTTTTGAATTTTGTGCTGTACATTTTTTGTTCCTTGTGCTTTTATGGGTTTACTTAGCCTCCCTAAGTTTGGAGTTTTCCTCCTATCACTTTCTATGGGGCTAGATTTCTTTGTAGATATTGCTTAAATTTGGTTTTATTACGGGGTATCTTATTTTCTTCACCTATAGTGATTGAAAGTTTTGCTAGTATAGTAGTAGCAAATGGGTTGACATTTATGGTCTCTTAGAGTCTGAAGTGTATCTGTCCTGGCCTTTCTGGGTTTTAGTCTCCATTGAGAAGTCAGGTATAATTCTAATAGGCTTGCCATTAAATGTTACTTTGCAATTTTCTCTGGCAGCTTTTAGAATTCTTTCTTTGTTCTGCATGCTTAGTGTTTTGTTTATTGTGTAGTAAGGTTTTGTCTTTTCATAGTGTCCCAGATTTCCTGTATGTCTCATGTCATGAGTGTTTTAGATTTAACATTTTCTTTGGCTGATATATCTATTTCTTCTGTTGTACCTTCAACACCTAGTTTCCCTCTCCATTTCTTTTACTCTGTTGTTGGAGCTTTCCTCTGTAGTTCCTGTTAGAATACTTAAAAATTGCACATCCATGATCCCTTCCATTTGTGTTTTCTTTATTGATTCTATTTTTATTTTTAGGTAGGTCTTGAACAGTTTGTTCCTTTCAACTGTTTGTTTGCTTGCTCGTGGATTTCTTTAAGGAATTTAATCATTTTCTCCAGTGTTTTTGTGTTTTCTGGCTTTCTTGAAGGGATTTATTAATTTCCTCACATTGTGTTTTCCTGGATTTCGTTAAGAGATTTATTCATTTTCTTTTTAAGGACCTCTACTATCACAGTATAGTTGGTTTTAAGGTCTTTTTCTTAGGCTTCAACTTTGTTGGAACATTCAGGGCTTTCTAGGGTAGGATAGCCAGACTCTAGTGGAGACATGTTTCTTTGACTGTTACTGATTGTGTTTTTAAGGTGGTGTCTAGGCATCTGGGTTTGGTATGTTTATAGGTCTAGATGCTGATTTCTGGATTTGTCTTTGTTGGGTGGGTACTTTTGTTCCTTGAGTTCTATTTCCTCCCTGGATTTTCTGAGAATGTGCTGGCTATGTGTTTCCTGTTGTCCTGGCCTGCTCAGCTGGTGTGTTCACAGGGCATGCCTGCTGGTGTTGGAGGCTGAGATATTGGGATGAATATGGGAAGAACGGTTGAAGGAGAAGGTCTTTGTGATCTTTTGGGGATGCTGTTAGAGAGGAAAGGAGGAGCACAGCAGATTTGCTGCTACAGAGCTTGGGATGAAACTGGGGAGACTGGATTGCAGGAGTAATAGGAGAAGTATTGGTCTGCCTTCAGCCTACTTGTTGTCTTGAAAAGAGACACTTATGTGGTAGGGAAGACTGTCGTGTGTGTTCTACTGCAAATCTGGGGATGGGACTGGGAGAGTGGATCTGAGGGATCAGAGACAGATGAGGTCTGCTGGAGTCTACCTGTATCAGATAGAGTTGGAGGCTGTCTTCTTGTTCTGCTAGCCTGGTGTGTTCCAGTGACCCAGGTTTTTGATCTTAAACACTCCTTTCCTCTTGTCATCCAAAGTTAGTTCACCATGATATCCTTTTTCTGCTCTCCTAATGTTTACTGAAAACTTTCACTTTAATTTTTATTTAATATGCACAACAATGGGCTTCATTAGAAATGTTTCTCCTATGCTACAGTTCTTTCCCTATTACCATTCTTTTTTTTCTCCTTTCTTTTCATCCATCCCCTTCCTCCCTTGAAATGTTCCTTCTTAGAGGGTGTGTGTGATGGGGACTTGGAGGAGGGCTATGATTAGGACATAAAGTGAAAAAATAAATTAATTAATGAAATAAAGGAAATGCCTCCTTTTTCACTTAGGTCACATGTTCTCTTAACCATAGATTCTGTGTGAGAGAAAACATGTGCTATGTGTCTCCCCCTCATTTTCTGCATTTGTTTACTACAAAGTTACAAAAACACTTAGACATCTATTGCTGTTACCATTAGGAAAAAAAAAATTGTTTTTATTTCCATGTAATCGCATCATTCTCTGGTTCACCCAGCCTTTATTTATTCTTTTGTTATTATGTGGAATGAGAAGAAATTGCTATCAGTGTCATAGAGGCGAATAATGTACACCTTCTTTACTAAGTGGTATGGTTTAAAGTATCCTTAAATATATCTGTATGTTTCCACTGACTTGAAAACTGCCCTAGACCTTAGAGGGTTAGTCCAATAAATGTCTAAGACATGGATTCTGGAAATAGAGTAGAGGAACTCAAAATTGGGACTCATTGAGTTACTAAAGGCAGTTATTTCATTCTCTATGCCTCAGCCTCCCGACCTCTGAACAAGGGATGATAGATTACTGGGTTTGACAGACTATGAATATCTATGTATATGGCACTTAGACTAGGTATTGGCAAGTAACATATAAAGGCAGATCTATCAGACTTACACCAGACTTCTCGACAGAGACTATGAAAGCTAGAAGGTCCTGAGCAGATCTCATACAGACTCTAAAAGAACACAAATGCCAGTCCAGGCTACTATACCCAGCAAAACTCTCAATTACCATAGATTGAGAAACCAAGATATTCCGTGACAAAACCAAATTCACACAATATCTTTCCACAAATCCAGCCATACAAAGGATAATAGTTGGAAAATGCCAACACAAGGAGGGAAACTACACCCTATAAAAAGCAAGAAATTAATCTTCTCTTAACAAACCCAAAAGAAGATAGCCACACAAACATAAAAATAACATAAAAAATAACAGGAAGGAATAATCACTATTGCTTAATATCTCTTAACATCAATGGACTCAATTCCCCAATAAAAAGACATAGACTAACAGACTGGATACATAAACAGGACCCAACATTTTCCTGCATACAGGAAATGCACCTCAGTGTCAAAGACAGACAGTACCTCAGAGTAAAGGGCTGGAAAACAGTTTTCCAAGCAAATGATTTCAAGAAACAAACTGGAATAGCCATTCTAATATCAAATAAAATCAATTTTTAACCAAAAGTATAAGGAAGGACCCTTCATACTCATCAAAGGAAAAATCTACCAAGATGAGTTCTCAATTCTGAACATCTATGCTCCAAATGCAAGGGCACCCACATTCATTAAAAAAAAACAAAACAAAAAAAACCAAAAATCTTTACTAAAGCTCAAAGAACACATTGCACCTCATACACTAATAGTGGGAGACTTCAACACCCCATTGTCATCAATGGACAGATCAGAGAAATAGAAACTAAACAGAGGCACAGTGAAACTAACAGAAGGTATGGACAAAATGGATTTAACAGATATTTATAGAACCTTTCACCCTAAAAGAAAAGAATATATCTTCTTCTAAGCACATCATGGTATCTTCTCCAAATTTGACCAATAATTGGTCACAAATCAGGTCTCAACAGATATAAGAAGATAGAAATAATCCCATGCATCTTATAAGTTCATCACAGGCTAGTAACAATAACAACAAAAAGAACAGAAAGCACCATACACATGGAAGCTGAGCAATGCCCTACTCAATGATAACTTGGTCAAGAAAGAAATAATAAAAGAAATTAAGGACATTTTAGTCCTTAATTTAATGAAAATGAAGGCACAACATAACCAAACTTATGGGATACAATGAAAGCAGTGATGTGACGAAAACTCATAGCTCTGAGTGCCTCCAAAAAGAAACTGGAGAGAGCATACACTAGCAGCTTGACAGCACGCCTAAATGTTCTAGGAAAAGGAAACAAATACACCCAAGATGAGTAGGTAGCATGAAATAATCAGGGCTGAAACTAACCAAGTAGAAACAAAAGGAACTATACAAAGAATCAACAAAACCAGGAGCTGGTTCTTTGAGAAAATCAACAAGATAGATAAACCCTTAGCAAGACAAACCAGAGGGCACAGAGACAGTCTGCAAATTAACAAAATCAGAAATGAAAAGGGAGACATAACAAAAAAAGTGAGGAAATTTAAAAAAAAAAATCATCAGATCCTACTACAAAAGCTTATCCTGAGCAAAACTGGAAAATCTGGATGAATGGACAGTTTTCAAGAAAAATACCAGGTACTAAAGTTAAATCAAGATCAGATAAACCATATAAACAGTCCCAGAATCCCTAAAAAAATTGAAGCACTCATTAAAAGTGTTTCAACAACAACAACCAAGGACCAGATGGGTTTATTACAGAATTCTAACAAACCTTCAAAAAAGACCTAATACCAATACTCTTCAAACTATTCCACAAAATAGAAACTGAAGGAATACCTCCCAATTCATTCTTTGAAGCCACAATTATGCTTATACCTAAACCACACAAAGACCCTAAAAAGAAACAGAACTTCAGACCCATTTCTTTATGAATATTGATGCAAAATACTCTATATAATTCTCATAAAGTGAATCCAAGAAAACATCAAAATGATTACCACTCATGATCAAGTAGGCTTCATCCCAGGGATGCAGAGAAGGTTCAAATATATGGAGATCCAACATCATAATCCACTACATAAGCAAACTTAAAGAAAAAAAAATTGCATGATCATTTTATTAGATGCTGAGAAAGCATTTGACAAAATTCAACACCCCTTCATGGTAAAAATCTTGGAAAGGTCAGGAATTCAAGGCCCATACCTAAGCATAGTAAAAGCAATATACAGCAAACCAGTAGCCAATATCAAACTAAATGGAGAGAAACTTACAACAATCCCACAAAAATCAGGGACTAGACAAGACTGCCCACTCTCTCCCTACCTATTCAATACAGTACTCAAAATCCTAACCAGAGAAATTAGATCAAAAAAGGAGATCAAATGGATACAAATTGGAAAGAAATAAATCAAAATATCACTATTAGCAGATGATATGATAGTGTACTTAAGTGACCCCAAAAATTCCACCAGAGAACTCCTACACCAGATAAACAACTTCAGGTAAGTGGCTGGATATAAAACTAACTCAAACAATTCAGTAGCCTTCCTCCACTCAAAGGTTAAACAGGCTGAGAAAGAAATTAGTCATAATAGTCATTCGCAATAGTCACAAATAATATAAAATACCTTGTTGTGACACTAACCAAGCAAGTGAAAGGTCTGTATGACAAGAACTTCAAGTCCCTGAAGAAAGTAATCAAAGAAGGTCTTAGAAGATAGAAAGATCTCCTATGCTTATGGATTGGCAGGATTAATATAGTAAAAATTGCAATCTTGCCAGTAGCAATCTTCAGATTCAACACAATCCCCATAAAAACTCCCCCTCAATTCATCATAGAATTAGAAAGGGTAATTTTAAAATTCATTTGGAAAAACCAAAAACCCAGAATAGCAAAAACTATTCTCAACAATAAAAGAACTTCTGTGAGAATCAACATCCCTGACATCAAACTGTATTACAGAGAAATAGTGATAAAAACTGCATGGCATTGGTACAGTGACAGGCAGGTAGATCAACAGAATACAGCTGAAGACCCAGAAATGAACCCACACACCTATGGTCACTTGATCATTGACAAAGAAGCTAAAACCATCCAGTGGAAAAAAGAGCATTTTCAACAAATGGTGCTGGTTCAACTGGTGGTCAGCATGCAGATGAATGCACACCGATGCATTCTTATCTCCTTGTACAAAGCTCAAGTCCAACTGGATCTAGGACCTCTACTTAAAACCAGATACACTGAAATTAATAGAAGAGAAAGTAGGGAAGAACCTTGAACACATGGGAACAGTACTACAATGGCTTATGCTCTAAGACCAACAATCATCCAATGGGACCTCATAAAATTGCAAAGCTTCTGTAAGGCAAAGGACACTCTCAATAAGACAAAATGGTAACCAACAGATTGGGAAAAGATCTTTACCAACCCTATATCTGATGGGGGCTAATATCCAATATATACAAAGAACTCAAGAATTTAGACTCCAGAGAACTAAATAATCCTATTAAAATTGGGGAACAGAGCTAAACAGTGAATTCTCAATTAGGGGACCTCTAATGGCTGAGAAGTACCTAAAATATTCAACATCCTTAGTAATCAGGGAAATACAAATCAAAACAACCCTGAGATTCCACCTAACACCAGTCAGAATGGCTAAGATCAAAAACTCAGGTGACAGCAGATGCTGGCGAGGATTTGGAGAAAGAGGAACATTCCTCCATTACTGGTGGGATTGCAAGCTGGTACAACCACTCTGGAAATCAGTCTTATAGTTCCTCAGAAAATTGGATATAGTCTTACCTGAGCGCCCAGCTATACTACTCCTGGGCATATACCTAAAAGATGTTCCAACATATCATAAGGACACATGTTCCACTATGTTCATGATGAGTGGGTGTCCTCTGGAAGAACAACACATGCTCTTAACCCCTGAGCCATCTCCTTAGCATCACACACATTTTTTTATCTTAGTAAAAGTTCACTGATTGCAATAATTTATACACAGTAATTATGGAATACCTTGCTTTGGTAGAATGGGAAGTAGAGGCCTGAGGGACTAAGGAACAGACACTAAGGGAAAGTACAATAGGCAGCATGGAAAAAAGGAGGAGTTGGAGTGACTAGATATACACCAATGTCACAAATGTCACAGAGTCCTTGGCAGTCTGTCCCCATTTAAATCTTGCAATGAGCATGGAAAGAAGGAAAGATGGAGAAAAAAAAAATGACAGGGACGGGGATTGGCATGTAAGCAAACCTCATCTTTTTTTACCTTGACTAAACTGATGTCTGGATGTCTGTAATTAGGGCTCTTCTAAGAATGGTTACTTATGAACCATGTATTTGGACAGAAGAGTAGGAGGATCCCTTAGCTTTGCACTGTTTCATCAAATTAAATTGTGTGTGTGTGTGTGTGTGTGTGTGTGTGCGCGTGTGTAGTCAGGAGGGGGGCAGAGAGATCATCCTTATGGAATTTTTGCATAAATGGGCATCCCATAAGCATCAAAGACTCACATTCTCCAGTTTTGTGGGTTGATTAAAATAACTCATGTCCATCTGAAACCTATGAATATTCACTATGTCCTGTCAATAATTCTAGGTGTTTATAACATAAGCATGAAATCCTTTAGGGACAATTGAACTTGAGCAAAGTTGTGCTTCTGTGCTTCTCTCTGCTTTACTCTTTCCCATGGAAGGCCACTAAAGGATTCTGAAATAATATGGTGTATCTTTGGATTACTTAAGATATTCTTTGTACCTTAGAAGCCTTTGTGACCTCAGTGAGAGTTTTCCTGAATAAGAAGAGAATTCCTGACTTTGCTGTTGGCACTTCAAACGTATCATGATAGATTATCATTTCTGCATTAATTCAATTGTAGAGACATTGCTAGGTTTGACTGGTCATTATAAGTCTGTTCCTTTGCCTCTCCCACCTTCTCTTTTCCTATGCCTTCTTTTAGCATGTGATGATAGAAATACCCACAAGCCTTTGCATGCTTTGGAAACACACTGTACCTTGAATAAGAATAAGTCATGCAGAGAAAATGTTGAAAGACTTTGTATCAGGCCCATAAAATTCAAACTTTAAAAAAAAAATGTGGGCTTGGGTCAAAAGAAACCATTTCCAAGAAAATAGTTGGATTATATGCAAAGGATTTTTGACATAGAACATACTCTTCTTTTAGACTATTAGTGGGAACGAGCTGGTCTCCAGCAACACATAAATCTGTCCATGTGTAATTTTGTAGCAGTTCCTAATTGGAGAAAAACAAGGTGAGAATGGACTGGAGCCATGGAAGCTGAGTATGGTAGGCCAGGCAAAGCTGGGAGGGAGAAGCCTATTGCTCACACCTACTCTTCAAGAAATCCTCTATGAGGTTGAATGAGCACCAATCATACCTTTCCTGGAGCTCAGGAAAAAAAAGATCATAATCATAAATAAGGAACCAGTATACCCAAGTGTTTCCTGGAATGCCTGGAGATTGAGGGGAGAGCAGGGAACATGTTTCTAGGCTGAGATTGGCAAGTGGGGAAGCATTTGTTGAATATGGTTAAAAAGCTGAGCAGCCCAATTAATTTTTATGAAAACTCCTTCTTTATCCTGGCTCTCTTAACTTCTGGTGGGTGATAAATTGCAAGTAGTCTTGGATGGGAGAATTCACAGATTTCTGGAAGACTGATTTCCATGGAGGGCCCCTGCATATTCCCCAGACTTTCCCCATAAAAGTTCCTTTTTCTGGGCTGGAATGCTAAGTGCCACCTTTGAAAAGCCAGTTTTGTAAATTTTTACTCCATTATGTTGCAATTTTAACATCTCATACATTTGGCACTTAAAGCATTTTAAAAATGGTCCTTGGTTTATTTTTGCTTCAATTTTAGGGCTCCCTGCCAGCCTCCAACTTCTGCTGTGTAGCTGACCCAAAATAGTTTCAAAGGCTCAGATTCAACTTGATATCTAGATTTTCTTCACAGCTCTATAAATGCTCAGAGCCTTGAAGAGCTTCCCCAAAGTGTTGTTAGATGCATGGGATACATCATGCCTTCAGTTGCTGACATATGGAGAACAGGTCTTTTATAGGTGATTACAAATCAAAGATTTTTCTGTACTGGGATACTATTCGCATATGAAAAAGTTCTAGATGTACAGAAACATGGCTGACATTTGGTGAGTCCTAGTATTTGGTGAGACCAGCTATGCTGTCAAGAGTCCGTCTAAATCCTCATCATCAGATTCCTTTCGACTGATATCAGCTAATGGTAACTATCACCCTTTGATCATTTATGTCAAGACCTTTAAAATCAAAATTTTGTAAAAATTTCTTATTATCAGTTTACAACTGAGGGTCTTTTCATATAAGACAGTTTATAGTTTATAGCCATGATGGGACTTTTGGAGGGAGGAGTTTCCTAAAATATGAATGCCTGTAGCCATTATATCAGAATGTCAGAGTATGGGCATGAGGTATTCAACTTTTAGGAAATATTAATGACAATAGCAGGTGCCCAGTGTGCAGTTGTGTAAGGTGCAAGTTTAATCTAGTCCGTACAGCAAGGTACATAGGTATTTAGGCAGAGAAGAAACTGACAGGAGGAACAGATCATGACATTTTACAAGGGGGATCATGAAAAGCAGAAAGGTTGAGAAAAGACTTGTGCAGCTTGCCACATTAGTGGCAAGTTGCTTAGCATTGATACAGGGAGAACCTTCTGAAAGTGGGATCAGCTTTGTGTAACAGGAACATCTTTCTTGCTTTGCAGCAAATTTTGTGCTAAGGACAAAATGGATTGTGTTAGTGGCTGTAAAATATTTCTGTAGAAAATTCTGCAGAAGACACACTTCTACTTTGTGGTCCAGTATGTACACACATCAGAAGAGTGCTAATACAGTACTTGCCCTTTAATGGGTAACACACATTTGTTGTTTTACTTTCTGTTATCTTGCTGTGGTGGTTTGAATGAGAATAGTCCTTATAGGCTCATAGATTTGAATGCTTGGTCCCCAGATGGTGGACTGTTTAGGAAGAATTAAGAGGTGTGGCCTTGTTGAAGGGAGGAGGTGTGTCACTGGGGGTGGGCTTTGAGGTTTCAAAAGCACTCACCACTCCAGTCTCCCTTTCTGTCTCTCTGTCTTTGTTTCTATCTGTCTCTGTCTATCTCTCTCTCTCCTCTTATGCTTATGATCAGATGTAAGCTCTCAGCTGTTGTTCCACTGCCACAACTGCCTGACTTGGTACCATGCATCCCTCCATGATGCTCATGGATCCCCTGAAACTGCAAGCAAATTTCCAATTAAATACTTCTATAATCTTCTTGGTCATGGTGTCTTTTTACAGCAATAGAACAGTAATTATGATACTAGCCCAGTGCCATTTGACATCCACTGAATTTATTTCAGTCTACGACTAGTTTGAAGATTAAAATGTACGAGTCTATTACAACTGGATAGTTGAAAAATTACTGGAGATGGAAAATAACTGATTCAAATCTAGGATAAGAGTGATAGGGTCGAGAAGGGAGAGTGGAATCTAACAAGGTTGGCTTAGGTTTCTGGCTTTGATAGAGTAGAAATAATTTTGTAAGATGATCATGCATGGTGGGCAAAGATTCATCTTTGGCCATTTTGAGAATATGGTGTATGGAGACACTACGGAGGCAGAATCCATTTACAGGAGGAGGCTGTAATAGAGATGGACACTTTTGTGTCGTTAGAAGGCCACTAGCGATGGCCATAGATGAGCTTGTCTGGAGATAAGGAGAATAGAGTAAGAAGAAGCTTCAGCTGATACTGGAAATCAATCTGAAAAGTGAATGAAAAGAATGCAGACAGGAGAATAGAGTAAGAAGGAAAAGTCCCAGCTGATAATAAAGAATGAATCTATGAAGGAAATGAGAGGAATGGTTTGATAGAGAAAAAGAGACATGTGTTTGTATCCTCTCAAAATAGAAGAGTATTTGTGGGAATGGAAGCCAACAGTGCCAGATGCTGGTATAGAGTACCAAGTAGGTAAAAATATATGGTGTGGCCTCCATCTTGGTAAATGGAAGTCCCCAACATGCTGGGTTTTGTCAGAATAAAACACTCTTTGCTTTTGCATTCTATTTGAATCTGGGTATCATTCTTTGGTGAATCATGGACCTTTAGATTTGAAGGCTCTTGTCCAGAATGTGCTGGAGACCCTCTGACCCAAATAGTGGAATATTTTTCTGATTGGTAAATCAGGGTGCCCAGGTGTCTTTTGTCTTGTCCATCTCTGTATTTCTGTTTAGTCTGGAGGCCAATAGGAACAAAGCAGACATATATTTGGTCACCTGGCCATGTTCAATGGAAGATGTTCCTGATCCTCTTCCAGAAGCAAGAGAACTTGCTATTTGTCATCTGAATTCTTAACTGGCTGTAGGTCTATGGGACTCCCATGCACAGGGAGAAAGATCATTTGAGACAGATTTTTTGTTTTGTTTTCATTTTCCTGGAAATTTCCTTCTATGTCTGTGCTTTTTGTCCTCTTGTACACATTTTTCTTTGATTTCTAGGATGAGACAGGCACAAAGCATCCCACTGGGCTTGGTCCTGAACCATTTTAAGGGCATTTGTCAAGTCTCAGAAGACTTGAGTCTGGTTGTTCATTCCTGAAAACTAACCATCATTTTCAGGAATGAATGGCCCACTTATAAACTACGGTGTCCTGAGAAGAAAACATTTCATCTCTAGACCATTTATTGAAGTGAAAGTTGTAGTTTATGAGGAGAGGGGTCATACAGACTACCATGTGGCAATATCTGGTTGAGAAGATCCATGTTTGGATGAGACATTTTTATGTTACTGCTCTTTGCCCTTCTTCCTCTAAATGAGGGTCAGCCTTAATACCCTGCCTTACTTACCCCTTATGCTCCTGTTCCTGCAACTGTTACCCTGGCCCAGCCATCACAGGCAGAGGAAAGAATAGGCCATTACTCTCCTGACTCCACTTGGTGTCTACCTCACACTTAGGCCCACCTGGGATGACTGTCAGCAATTGTTCCAGGTCCTCTTCTGAAAGGAGAGAAAGAGAGGATCATGAGAGCCACCCAGAAATTGGTTCCAGAAGCAAATGGACTACCCACTCAAGTCAAGGTTGATCTTTATGCAGCCTTTCCTTTGACTCAACTGAGATTTTAACACTGCTGAAGATAAGAAGAGGCTCCGTGTTTACCACCAGATTCTGATGGGTGGCCTCTGAGTGGCCACCATATGGCCCACAAATTTACCTAAGGTAAACCAGGTGATATAGAGAAAGAATGGGACCACCAAGAAATATCTAGAAAGACTTTTTGAAGCATATAGGACCTACAATTCTTTAGACCCAGAAGCCAGGGAACACCAGTCAGCTTAAACTTGGCTTTTATTAACCAAGCTGCCTCTGATATCCACCAGAAGTTTCAGAGCCTGGGCAATTTTTTCTGTTAGCAATTGACTGTGATAATAGCCATAGCTGAGAAGATTTTCAACAACTTATAGAACCCAAGGTTCAACAGACCAGAGGACTGGCAAAAGTACTAATCACTTCCATGATCCATGGTAGTCTTCATGAGAGAGAGCTGAAGAAGCCACCTTAAGGAAGGGGTAAAGCCTGCCTCTGGTACCCCAAAGCCAGCCTCTATTTGCCTTTCTTGGACAGAGAGGCATCAACAGTCACAACTGACTTGGACATCCCTACCTCAAGGATTCAAAAACTTACCCATCATCTTTAACAAGGCACTGCATAAGGACGTAGGTGAATACTGGTGGGCCTACCCCGAAATAATGTGTTTTAGTATGAAGATGACATCCTGAATGCAGCCCCCAGTGAGGTCACAGGAGATCTGCTATAGAAGCTGAGTCAACTTGGCTACTAAGTGTCTGCTAAGAAGGCCAAATTTGTCAACTTGAGGTCACCTATCTGGGGTAAATACTCGGGGGGGGGGGGGAGGTGGGCAATGAATGCTGTCAGATACCTGGAAACAAACCATCCTTAGTATTCCAGTTCCATCAACCTGAAGGCAAGCACGAGAATTTCTCTGCTGGATTTTGTAGACTCTAGGTGCCAGGGTTCACTGAGATAGCTAAACCATTATATGAGGTCACCTGGGGCCAAAGAGATAAATAGAGTAGGCCTCTGAGATAGATATGGCTTTTAAGACTTTAAGAAATGCCTTATTGGAGGTGTTGGCCTTCCCAGACTTTCATAAACGTTTCCACTTGTATGTGGATGAGAGAAAGAGGGAAGCAAAGGGGGTACTCACCTAAACTTTGGGACCATGGAAAATACCTGTGGCTTATTAATCTAAGAAGATGACCACAATGGATGGCTGGCCTGCCTCCATACCATAGCTGCCACTGCCCTGCTAGTCAAGGATGCTGACCAAAAAAAAACAAAAAACAAAAAGTGGCAGGAACCTGTCAATCACCATCTCCATGCTATTTAGAGGACCCTCAAGAATCCACCTAGCTAATGGTGTCCAATGCCAAACTGACACATTTTCAGGCTCTACTTTTGAATCCCCCTTGCATAAGATATAACCACTTATCTGCCCTAAACCCAGCCACACAGCTATCTGACCCATCCTAAGATGCACAGCGCTATTGCTATACAGTTCTGGAGAGCATTTAGAACATCAGGCTGGATTTGACTGACAAACCATGGCCAGACAAGGAATGTATCTACTTCATGGATGGGAGCAGCTTCATCCAGAATTGAATCAGGTATGCAGGGGCTACAGAAGTGGATTTGGACTCTGTGCAACTGCTTTGCCACTGCCAAGTACTTCAGCCCAGAAAGCTGAAGTAAAGGCTATAACCTAGGCTTTAAAACGGACAAAAGGGGCCATAGCTAACGTGTACACTGACAGCAGATATGCCTTTGTTACAGCTTATGTACATAGGTCCATATACTAAGAGGAGGGATTATTGACTGCTGAAGGAAAAACCATCAAAAATAAGGAAGATAGGCCTTCCGGTTTCCATCTGTGGTGGGAGACCTCTGCCTGAGCCACCATGGCTTCATAGTCAAATAGCTTTGGGAGAAAGCTAGCCTCCAGGAGTGTGGAAAAGCCTGTGAGAGGAGGTAAGAGGACTAACACTGCTCAGCGGGACTCACCCAGAATCCTTAAGACACACAGGGACTGAGGAACAGTCAGGAGGAAGGAGCCTTCCAGTTTCCATCTACCTGGGCCACCAGGACTCCATAGCCAAATAGCGCTGTGAGAAAGATAGGCTCCCAGGAGTATGGGCAAGCCTGTCTTCTCAGAGGGACTCACCTGGAATACCCAGGTCACAGGGACTGAGGAATGGGCTTCTGATTTTTTTCAGTGGCCTGGGAGCAGATCCTGTGACACAGGGGTCCATGCTCAAATACTGCCAGGAAAAAGGTGGTATCCCAGGAGTGGAGACACACCTTAGAGCACAGGCAAGACCATCACTTCTTTTCAGAGTCACTGGACCAAGAGGGACCCCTGCAGAGCCATTAGGACACAGGAAACAAGGGACAGCTGAGGACTAGATCCTTCTGGTTTCTGTCTGCACCCCAGAGCTGACCCTGTACCACAGATCTCCAAACCCAAATTCCTCTCAGAGAGAACTGGTATTCAAGGAGTATTGACACCTAGGCTTGTAGGAAAGACAAGCCACAGTCAGAGAGAGAAAGACCAGCTAACAACAGAGATAACCAGATGGCAAAAGGCAAGGGCAAGAACATAAGGAACAGAAACCAAGGCTACTTGGCATCATCACAACCTAGCTCTCCCATCACAGCAAGCCCTGGATACCCCAAGACATCAGAAAAGCAAGACTCAGACTTAAAATCACATCTCATGATGATGATAGAAGATTTTAAGAGGAAATAAATAACTCCCTTAAAAAAATACAAGAGAACATAGGTAAAAAACTAGAAGCCCTTAAAGAGGAAATACAAAAATCCTGTAAAGAATTATAGGAAAACACAAAAAACACAGACAAAGGAAATGCAAAAAACCATCCAGGAACTAAAAATAGAAATAGAAACAATAAAGAAATCACAAAGGGAGATAATCTTGGAGTTAGAAAACCTAGGAAAGAAATCAGGAGTGATAGATGCAAGCATCACCAACAGAATACAAGAGATAGAAGAGAGAATCTCAGGTGTTGAAGATACCACAGAAAACACTGATACAACAGTCAAAAAAAAATGCAAAATGCAAAAAGCTCCTAACTCAAAACATCCAGGATATCGAGGATACAATGAGAAGACAGAATATAGGTATAGAAGAAAAGTGAAGATACCCAACTTAAAGGACCAGTAAATATCTTCAACAAAATTATAGAAAACTTTCCTAACCTAAAGAAAGAGATGAACATAAATATACAAGAAACCTACAGAACTCTGAATAGATTAGACCAGAAAAGAAATTCTTTCCGTCACATCATAGTCAAAACACCAAACACACAAAATAAGGAAAGAATTTAAAAACAGTAAGGGAAAGAGGTCAAGTAACAGATAAAGGCAGACCTATCAGAATTACACCAGACTTCTCACCAGAGACTATGAAAGCTAGAAGATCCTGGGCAGATCTCATACAAGTTTGATAAGAAAACACAAATTCCAGCCCAGGCTGCTATGCCCAGAAAAAATCTCAATAATCATAGATGGTGAAATCAAACTATTCTATGACAAATCCAAATTTGCACAGTATGTTTCCACAAACCCAGCCCTACAAAGAATAATAGATGAAAAATGCCAATGCAAGGAGGGAAACTACACCCTAGAAAAAGCAAGAAAGTAATCTTTGAACAAACTCAAAAGAAGATAGCCACACAAACAATATAAACAACATCGAAAATAACAGGAAATAACAATCACTATTTCTTACTATCTCTTAACATCGATGGATGTTAATTAATTCCCCAATTAAAAGACATAGACTGACAGACTGGATCCAAAAACAGGACCCAGCATTTTGCTGCATCCAGGAAACACACCTCCATGTTAAAGACAAACACTACCTCAGAGTAAAGGCCTGGAAAACAATTTTCCAGGCAAATGGCCCCAAGAAACAAGCTGTAGTAGCCATTCTAATATCGGATAAAATTAACTTTCAACCAAAAGTCATCAAAAATGATAAGGAAGGACACTTCATCTCATCAATGGAAAATTCTACCAAGAAGAACTCTCAATTCTGAACATCTATGACACAAATGCAAGAGTTCCCACATTCATAAAAGAAACTTTACTAAAGCTCAAAGCACACATCACCGTCACACAATAATAGTGGGACAGTTCAACACCCCACTCTCACAAATGGACAGATGTTGGAAACACAAACTAAACAGAGACACAGTGAAACTAACAGATGCTATGAACCAAATGGATTTAACAGATATCTATAGAACATTTTATCCTAAATCAAAAGAATATACCTTCTTCCCAGCACCTCATGGTATCTTCTCTGAAATTGATTATATAATTGGTCACAAATCAAACCACAACAGATATAAGAAGATTGAAATAATCCCATGCCTCCTATCAGATCACTATGAAATAAGGCTGATCTCCAATGGCTACAACAACAACAGAAAGCCGCTATACACATGGAAACTGAACAAAGCTCTACTCAATGATAACTTGGTCAAAGAAGAAATAAAGAAGGAAATTAAAGACTTCCTAGAATTTAATGAAAATGAAAGTACAGCATACCCAAACCTATGGGACACAATGAAAGCAGTGTTAAGAGGAAAACTCAGCTCTGAATGCCTCCAAAATGAAACTGGAGAGAGCATATATTAGCAGCTTAACAGCACACCTGAAAGCTTTAGAACAAAAAGAAGCTTATACTCCCAAGAGGAATAGAAGGCAGGAAACAATCATATTAGGGGTTGAAATCAACAAAGTGGAAACTAAAAGAACTCTACAAAGAATCAACAAAACCAGGAGTTGGTTCTTTGAGAAAATCAACAAGATAGATAAACCCTTAGCCAGACCAACCAGAGGGCACAGAGACCTTATCCAAATTAACAAAAATCAGAAATGAAAAGGGAAACATAACAATAAAAACTGAGGAAATTAAAAAAATCATCACATCCTACTACAAAAGCCTATATGCAACAAAATTGGAAAATCTGGATGAAATGGACAAGTTTCTAGACAGATACCAAATACCAAAGTTAAGTCAGGATCAGATAAATTATCTAAATAGTTCCATAATCCATAAAGAAATAGAAGCAGTCATTAAAAGTCTCCCAACCAGAAAAAGCCCAGGACCCAATGGGTTCAGAGCAGAATTCTATCAGACCTTCAAAGAAGACCTAATCCCAATACTCTTCAATCTATTTCACAAGATAGAAGCAGAAGGAACACTACCCAATTCATTCTATGAGGCACAGTTACACTGATACCAAAACCTCACAAAGACACAACAATAAAAGAAAACTTCACACCAATTTCCCTTATGAATATCGATGCAAAAATACTCAATAAAATTCTTGCAAACCTAATCCAAGAACACATCAAAATGATCATTCACTAAGATCAAGTAGGGTTCATCCCAGGAATGCAGGGATGGTTCAATACCCATAAATCCACTAATGTAATACACTACATAAACAAACTCAACGAAGAAAACCACGTGGTCATTTTGTTAGATGCTGGAAAAGCATTTGACAAAATTCAGTATCCCTTCATGATAAAACTCTTGGAAAGATCAAGAATTCAAGGAGCATACCTAAACCTAGTAAAAGCAATATACACAAACCAGTGGCCAACATCAATCTAAATGGAGAGAAACTTGAAGCAATCCCATTAAAATCAGGGACTAGGCAAGGCTGACCTCTCTCTCCCTAGCTATTCAATACAGTACTTGAAGTTCTAGCTAGAGCAATTAGACAATAAAATGAGGTAAAATGGATACAAATTGGAAAGGAAGAAATCAAAATATCACTATTTGCAGATGATATGACGGTATACTTAAGTGACCCTAAAAACTCCACCAGAGATCTGCTACAGCTGATAAACACCTTTAGCAAAGTGGCCAGATACAAAATTAACTCAAGCAAATCAGTAGCCTTCCTATTCTCAAAGGATAAACAGGCCGAGAAAGAAATTAGGGAAATGGCATCCTTCACAATTGTCACAAACAATATAAAGTAACTTGATGTGACTCTAACCAAGCAAGTGAAAGATCTGTCTGACAAGAACTTCAAGACTCTGAAGAAAGAAATTGAAGAAGACCTCAGAAGATGGAAAGGTCTCCCATGCTCATGGATTGGCAGGATTAATATAGTTAAAATGGCCATCCTGCCGAAAGCAATCTACAGATTCAATGCAATCCCCATCAAAATCCCAACTCAATTGTTCATAGACATAGAAAGAGCAATTCTCAAATTCATATGAAATAACAAAAACAAAAATACCCCCAAAAAACCAGGATAGCAAAAATTATTCTCAACAATAAAAGAACTTCTGGGGGAATCAGCATTCCTGACCTCAAGCTGTACTACAGAGCAGTAATGATAAAAACTGCATGGTATTGGTACAGTGACAGGCAGGTATACCAATGGAATAGAATTGAAAACTCAGAAATGAACCCACACACTTAAGGTCACTTGATATTTGACAAAGGAGCTGAAACCCTCCAGTAGAAAAAAGCACTTTCAACAAATGGTGCTGGTTCAACTGGTAGTCTACATGTAGAGGAATGTGAATTGATCCATTTTTATCTCCCTGTACAAAACTCAAGTCAAAGTGGATCAAGGACCTCCATATAAAACCAGCTAACACTGAATCTAATAGAAGAGAAAGTGGGGGAAAGTCTCGAACACATGGGCACAGGGGAAAAGTTCCTGAACAGAACACCAATGGCTTATGCTCTAAGATCAGGAATCAACAAATGGGACCTCATGAAATTAGAAAGCTTCTGTAAGGCAAAGGACACTGTAAGTAGGACAAAATGGCAACCAACAGATTGGGAAAAGGCATTTACCAATCTTACATCTGATAGAGGGATAATATCCAATATATACAAAAACTCAAGAAGTTAGAGTCCAGAGATCCAAATAACCTTCTCAAAAAATGGGGAACAGAGCTAAACAGAGAATTCTCAACTGAGGAAACTCGAATGGCTGAGAAGCACCTAAAGAAATGTACAACATCCTTAGTCATCAGGGTAATGCAAATCAAAACAACCCTGAGATTCCACCTCACACCAGTCTGAATGGTTAAGATTAAAAACTCAGGTGACAACAGATGCTGTCAAGGATGTGGTAAAAGAGGAACATGCCTCCATTTCTGATGGGATTGCAAGCTCATACAACCTCTCTGGAAATCAGTTTGGCGGACCCTCAGAAAAATGAACATAATATTATCTGAGGACCCAGCTATTCCACTCCTGGGCATATACCCAGAAGATGCCCCAAAATGTAATAAAGACGTATGCTCCACTATGTTCATAGCAGCCATATATATAATACCCAGAAACTGGAAACAACCCAGATGTCCCTCCACAGAGGAATGGATACAGAAAATGTGGTACATTTACACAATGGAATACTACTCAGCTATTAAAAACAATGACCTCATGAAATTCTTATGCAAATGGATGGAACTTGAAAATATCATCCTGAGCAAGGTAAAGCTGTCAAAAAAGAATGAACATGGTATGTACTCACTGATAATTGGTTATTAGGCCAACAGCTCAGAATACCCAAGAGTTACTTCACAGCAACCATTGGGCTGAGTGTGGGTTCCCTGATGGAGGAGTTGGAGAAAGGACTGAAGGAGCTGTGGTAGTTGGCAGCCCCATAGAGGGAACAAGAGTGTCCACTGGCCTGACCTCCTGATGCTCCCAGAGACTGGATCACCCACCCAAGAATACACATGGTGGGACCCATGGTGCTGGCCACATATGTGGCAGAGGAGGGTCTTGTTAGCCATCAGGGGGAGGAGAGTCCTTTGGGCCTGAGGGTGTTAGATGCTCCAGTATAGTAGAATGCCAAGGAGGGAAGATGAGAGTGGGTCGGTGGTCAGGGGAATACCCCCATAGAGGCAGTGTGTGTGTGGGGGGGGAATAGGGAGGTTCCAAAGGGGAGATCTGGAAAAGGGGAAACATTTGAAATGTAAATAAAGTGTCAAAGAAATTAGGAAGATGCAATTTGTTTTTTATTGGAGGCATTATGTCTTCCCCTTAAAGTTGCCATAATTCATTGCCCCAGGCATCAGAAAGGGATGTCAGAAATAGCCCAAGGGAACAGGGTAGCTGATAAAGTTGCAAGGAAGGCCACCTAAGTTTCCACTGTCAACATCCTGGTAGCTTGCCACTGCCTCCACTCCCAGCCAGCCAGGGAATATACTGCTGAAGACAAATGAGATCAGGCAAAATGCCAAGGAATATACAGAATTGACGGATGGTTTCTAAGCTCTGAAAGCTGCACCATCCTACCTAAGGAGTTTGCTAAGCAACTCATCCATCAGATTCTTCAAGCTTTACACATGGGTCACCAAAACCTGAAGGAATGGCTGTGAGGGGCAAGGTACAAAATATTTGACTTAGGACACTTGGTTAATCAGAAATCTCACACTGTCCACCTGCCAGGCTGTGAAACCCTAAGACCCTAATCAAGGAGCTGCTCCAGGAACCAGTGTTAGGGGTCAATGGCTAGGAGCTCATAGGGAAATAGACCATACGAAATAAAACTAAGAACATATAGATATAAATATTTGTTAGTTTTCATAGATACATTTTAAGGATTGATAGAAGCCTACCCGACAAAGAAGACTGCAAACATAGTGGCAAAAACACTTCTGGAAGACATCATAACCAGGTAAGGTTTACCTACTCTGCTTGGGTCTGACAATGGACCAGCATTCATCTCTCAGGTAACTCAATCTCTAGCATCGGTTCTGTGGACCAGTTGGAAGTTACATTGTGCATACAGACCTCAGAATTCAGGGCAAGTAGAGAGAATGAATCTGACTGTGAAGGAGGCTTTGATGAAATTATCCCTTGAAACTGGTGGTGATTGGGTGTCCCTCCTATCTTATGCCTTATATTGGGCAAGGAACACACGCTATACTTTATGACTCACCTCCTTTGAAATTCTATAGAGGAGGCTCTCTCTCATGCTACCTAATGTCCAGTCTGATATCATAGCTGATCATAAGTTTATAAAATCCTTGGTACCCATAATGTCCAAAAGCAACCCTGGCCGATCAACCACCAGGTTTATGAGTCTTCTCCTTCCCCTAGCTGCCATTGCTTTGAACCACATGACAAAGTCTGGATTAAGAGAGACAACCACAAGACTCTTAAATCTCACTGGAAAGCACACCACACCATAGTCCTGACTACATCTATGGCTGTTAAGGTGGATGGGGTCAGGACACAGATTCACCACTCCTACATTAAGCCTGCCAGGAAAGAAACAATCCAGAAGTTGAGGTCTTGTCAGAGGAGACTTTCAGACCAACTGTCACAAGAGCAGTAGAAGACCACTCCACACCCTGTTGATCCAATGAAACTGACCTCGTTTGCTCATTTGCTGCTCATACTATGCTGCACTAGCCAAAGCTTCCCTTCCTCCACCCACATCAAAGATGACCTCATCACTGTGATCTGGTTTGGGGATGCCCAGACACTCAGGACTGATTCCTGCATAAGAAAGGAAACTTAGCTTTCTAGGAGAGAGACTTATGGACTTTGTTTCGAGCCCCATTACTATCTGAGTACCCACAAGGTCGAGATGCAACAATATTGTCATCAAATTCACAGTGGCTGGAAAGAAGGCAGTTTGGACTGCCAGGAAGACTCAGGTACTAAGACTTTACATTTCTGGTTATGATCTAGGACTCCCATTTACTGTCCCACTGTTCCAAATTAGCCTCTAGAGACCCATGGTTCCTTTAGGCCCCAACAAGGCCCAACCAACTGCTCCCAACCTCTGCTTCATCGAACCAACTACTTCCATTTTCCAGGCTGTTAACTCCTCCTGCCCAGACATAACACAGAACTGTTGGTTATGGGACAAGAACTCTGTATTAGAAATAAAGTACCTTCAGCCTATTCCCACCTCTGCAAGTGCACTGTAACCACTACTATTGCAGGATATATGTTGCGCCTAAAGAACACTTGGAGGGTTTGTACATTGGGGCTTACTCCAAGCATTTATGACCTGTTTGTAAATACAACTGAGGATTTTTGTGTTCTAGTACAGCTTGTACCCAGAGTGATACTCTGGGCATGATGTCTTCAACCAGCTAGCATCTCCAAACAATTGGGTAAAAAAGGTGGCCATTTCTGCTGTTTTACTAGGTTCTCTCCTTGGCCTAGGGCTGGCAGGAGCTGCTAGTGTAGGGGCCTCAGCCCTAATACTCCAAGTTAGAAATTACAAGACCCTTCAGATGGCTATAGATGCAGATATACAGGAGATGAAGTCCATCATGGCCCTGAAGGATTCCGTGTCCTCCCTGACAGATGTAGTCTCACAGGAAAGAAGAGGCTTAGACTTGCTGTTCCTCTAGCAGGGAGTATACTAGTCAGTCTTAGGTGAGTAATGTTGTTTCTATGTTGACCACTCAAAGGTGGTCAATGAATCCATGGCCTTGGTCAGAAAGAGACTATAAAAAGAAGAATAGAAAGAGAACAGTCTCAGGGGTGGTATGAGTCCTTCTTCAACTGTTCTTGAGTAACCACCCTGACCAGTCCTCTTATCCTACTGATGTTAGCCTTGACTTTCAGTCCCTACATAATCAATGCTTTAGTTAAGTTTTTTAAGGAACGTATTTCCACTGCCCAGTTGATGATTCTCAACAAGACCAGATCATAGAAACGTCTCAAGGATTCAAGATGGCCCATTACTGAAGGGGGGAATTTGAGGACTGAGTCAGGCTGACTCCATGACAGGCTTCAAACTGGCAGTTCAGGAGGCTAGGTCTAAATGTCTGTTTCCAAGATCTGGGTAAGCCCAGGCAAGTCAGTTACTAGAAAAACCTTAGACTTCAGGAAGGCAAGCAGTAGCTGCCCCACCACCTGTTAGCAACAGTTTCAAAGCTTCTCCACCAATGGTTCTGAAATGTCCCTAGCTTTAGAGCCAACCAATTAAGATAAAGGTCATCTACCTGGAATTACCCCAGTGTGCTTTAAATTGGGTCTGTGAGCTTACTTGGGGGGGGGTCTCCATTTTGGTAAATGGTAGACCCCAGCCTGCAAGATTTCTGCAGAATAAAGCACTCTTATGTATATGGTGTTTTTATAGCTGTGTGTCAGTAATCGTTCTAGAGATGTTTTGATGAGTTCGTGAGAATAGAAACCAGATTTCAGTAGGTAGAAGTGCAAAGAGATTTCTCATGGTAGATCATCCGTAACCTCTAAATGTTGTGCTTGGAAAAGGCAGTGTTGGACTGAGTTTTGTAGTAATAGGAGAGTACCCAGCATGCTGAAACTGTCCAGGGTAGAGTAGGGTGCATGTTCTTTGATCTTCCATCTTCTCTGCAGGCTCAGTTTCTCAGGTTACCTCTGGTAAAGTCACATTTGCCAAAAGTATGAGTGTACATGGAGAAATGAAATGTTTGAAGTGACAGATGAATTAAAAATCAGGAAGCCTGGCTTAGTACATCCACTGACATTGCTAAATCCAGACAGAAAGACTGTTGAGCACCTCTGTATGCTCTCCCACAAGCCATACATTCTTGTATTCAGAAAACAGAAATGAAGAATTTAACAAACTATTTGCTGTGGCTGCATCAAAGCTGGGATTTTAGCTGGAGCTCTATTTTTAAAGATTTTTTTTTTTTTTGGTCCTTTACTAACCCTCAGGTATGGCTGTGTCTTTGTAAAAGAAATGTGCTCCCCTTTGTCCCTTGTGGGTTCACAGAAAGGAACTTAATGCACAGAGGCCATTTCCAACAGTCAGACTTCATTAAAAACTTAAGTACTATCCCTCTCTAAGATTTGTCACCCACCCACACAGTAGTACATGATTCTAAGACAATGGCAGCCTATGGCACCATAAAGAATGAGTATAGATTTCTTCAAGTCAGGACAATATTGGGCTAATGACAGTTGGAAGAAAGCAACAAGAAACAACAGAACAGGGACATTTATTACCTATTAAATCTTGGGTAAATAGTAGCTTCAAGTTCTGTGTCACGATTTCAGCAAGAGAGGTGATTGTTCTATGTCTTTCTGTCTCAATCTCTCTCTGTCACTCTCTCTTATCCTAGTTAGTTTTAACTGTCAACACAACACAGCCTCCAGTCATCTGAAATGAGAGCCTCACTTGAGGAATTTTCTAAATTAGATTACCCTTGGGAATGTTTATGGGTGATTATCTTGATTGGTAATTAATATAGGAGGGCCTAGCCCACTGTGACATTTGGTCATGAAGTATATTAGAAAGCTAACTGAGTATGAGCCAGTCTGCCAGCCAGCAAAGAACATCCTCTATTGCTGCTGACATTCTTTGCCTGTGAAATGAGTTCTTTAGTAATACTGTGTAGAATAGCAAACAGGCCTGCCTTCAAATCTTGACTAGAATTTCTTTCTTAACTTCAGACTGTAACCTGGGATAAAAAGCTTCTTCTTGTATGCTCTGTGTGATATTTGTTTCAGACACATTTATTGAAGTATTAAAATTAAAATTAGTAAAATTTAATTGGCATGGCAAATATGAAGACATTCTAAAAATATACTTGTATACTTTCCTTTGACCACCATATTGTGAAACAATGCCCCTCCCCAGGGTAACAGTAATACCTCTACCTTCCCAGGAATCTAATGCTGAGATAAAGAAAAGCCTGGTATGAAACAGGAAGAATGTTTCATCTGGAAAGAGAACTCTCAAGTGCTGATAATTTCTTACCTTACAGGAGAGACTGGAGCCCAGATAATGAAGGTTAGGGATACATCTTGACTGGAACTGCCCTGTACTTAAAACCCAAACTTCAGGTCAAGATACAAAGATGGACTTGCAGGTTGGGGAAGTTATCCACTGGATCTCTGTGATCTACTTTCCAATATACATTAAATGTGTTACTATATTTTCTGTGCTTCCTCTTTTTTTTTTTTTGTTGAAATATTTTGAGGTAATTAGACTTGAAGAAATGTTATTTGTATTCTGAGGCAGGGAGAAGAAAAGAGAGAAAGGGGTCAGGCAGACTGGCTCATACTCAGAAAAAGACAGAGAGAGATAGAGAGGCAGAGAAGAAAAACAGAGATAGAGACACACAGACACAAAGAGACAGGAAAACAGACAGAAAGAGCAAAATCCAGAGAGAGAAAGAGCAATACATATAGAGAGAACACACATACACACATACAGAGTGAGTGAGAGAGAGAGAGAGAGAGAGAGAGAGAGAGAGAGAGAGAGAGAGAAAGATGAAAGATCTCATAGTTATCTTGGATACATTCCAGTCCTATTGTCATACTGGTTGGAGAAGAACCAAACCAAATCAAACCAAACCAAATAAAATCAAAGGAAACTAAATAAACTGACAAAGAAATATCTATCAGTTAAAATTTAGTTTCTAAACATATGACCAGACTTCAGCTATCTAGACATTCCCAGGTCTCTGCAGACACTGGAACAGAGACAATATGTCCCTGTTGTGCATGGACCTCATTCTCTGACCACAAATCCATGCCTGTGGCAAAGTGGTTGCTATTTCAAACCACTGGCTTTTGAGGTGGTTTGTTATGCAGCAGTAAGCAACTTCAACAGCATTTCATCAAGCAATTTTGCCTGATGACAGAGCAATGAGCAGAGTCTGCTTTCCAACCCACATCTGTCTGATTACAAAGCTGTCTGCTTTCTGCTGTTCTGTGTGGTTTCTTCTTTTGGGACTTTCAGACAAGGGCTTAGTTTTTCTCAAGGCCTACTACTAAAATTCCCTCACTTTAAATCCTGCACACATAGAGAAAGAAGCACCAATACTTTTTCAATGTAACAGTCAATGGTAAGCCAGGCAAGCATGGTTCAAAGTGATCCTGCTGGGAACTGTTGTTAGTGCATTTTCCTAGAACTTCAGATTAAAACTAATAGAATAGAGATAAGAAAATTTAGAGTAGTGTTAGCTAGACATTTGCTTTCCACTCCCACCCTCATACTTTAAATTATGGCCATATTTCCCCTACTCTTTAACTGTTTTGTAAATTTTAAAATAGAGCATGAAAGTAATTCTGCAAGGTAATGTGTGCACAAGAAAGCTTGTACAGAAATCTGTGTTACTCTTAATTACAAATAGCCATGAGAAAAAAATCCATGTGGTCATTTTCTATTTTGGGGTACTAACAGGAACTCAGTTTATACAATAGATGGTGGTGCTTCTTTCTATAGAAGAAATTCTATGTTTCTGTGGTAGAAAATGTATCATGTGATGATAGTTCCATGAATAGCTGTGTTTATCAAACTCCAAAGCAAATGCTCAAGTGAATTATCACAGAAAAAAAAAACTATAGCAGAAACTGGAGATTTTCATGGCACTGGCAAATTTAGGAAAAATTCCTGTGGTTTGTGAGTGCGAGTGTTTATATTTCATATTACCTATAATACCTCTAATCCTTGTGACAATGCTCTAACAACCTTCTATTTTACTATGTGTCTTCTCTACTGCTTAGTAAGTATGATAGGTAGATATTATATAAGCCTTATGATACATAACTTCCTCATTCATAGAAGTATGTTATCTAACTTCTAACAAGGAGACCAATGTTGAGACAGGAAAATGTTGAACATAGAAGTACCAAAGAGCTGACATGTACAAAGCAATTATAAATTGGATTATTGGCTAAGAAATATTCATTTTGTTACCAGGGAAGTTGAGGTTATAAGTATATTCAAGGACCTCAAGGAGGATATGAAGAAATACATTAAAGAAATCCCTAAAAACACAAACAGTGGAACAAAATGATGAAAACAGTTTAAGACATGAAAGTAGAACTAGAATCTAAAAAGAAAAGATAAACTGAGTTTAAATTGGAAATGAAAAACTGAGGGAATTCAGCAAAAAACTCAGAGGTAGTAAGCCTCACCAACAGAATATACGAGATCAAAGAGAAAATTTCAAGCTTTGAATGCAATATAGAAAAAATAGTTTCCTGTTTTCAACCTCCAGGACTGAGACATAAAACAACCCCAAATATCTTCTTCTGGAAAAGACAGAGACTTTGTTGACTAGATTAAAAAAATCATTGTTCCTATTAATTATTGGTGTCTAATGCAAGACATTTGATTATCCTATTCATAATTTTTTATTTTGCATTTCAAAAAAGTATTCACTGGAGGGTGACAGAGTATGCCGGTCTAACAACTTTCTCTTGTGTTTTGCTGATAATTGAGCTAAAAGTTTCATATAGGCTTGGCAAACACTGTAGCACTGAGTCAAACCCCAGGTCTTTATTGCTACTATTTTACTATTTTAACATTGTTATCTTCTCCCTATTTCTTGAAAGCCATCCTCAGTCTGCTGAGCACATTCTATCCATAATTGTCAAAAGTATTTTGACAGCTGGGTGAATGGATAAGCAAACCATTGATTCATACCAGAAGATGTAAGGTTTCAAAGGAATTGTATGGCGTAAAAGATGACCATCTTAAAGGAATATAAATTTAATCTCCATTTATATGTCATTTTTGTTAAGACTTAACTATCAGGATAAGGTATACATACATCAGTGTTTTCCAGATGCTAGCAACAGAAAAAGAATGTGAAAGAAGGTTTTATGAATCATGAAATTGTTTTGCTATAGTTGTGATTACATAAAATTCATAGAACTGTACTCTCTAAATTGACTTTACCTACATATTAAGCTTTTCAAACAAATTAAAGATAGGTAATATTAATTAAGCCAATTAAAGCCATAAGACTTAGAGAGACCTCTTCTAATTCACTTTAGGAGACTTGTGTGATGTTCACATTAAAGGCTACTACTGATTGCCCAAATAAAAGAACATACTCTTCTGTTGTATGCTAATGCACAATTTCTAACTATAATTCATCCAAAAAAAAAATCCCCAAATTATAGGAAATGAATAAGAATAAGCCTGCTATGTCTATAACACAACAGCAGAATTATTGTTCTGGTTGTTAAAGCAAGACAAACAAACAATTTCATCCAGAATCCTGAGAACATTAAAAAAAAAAAATTGGATACCATATTTTTTATACATTTCAAGTGAAATGGGAATTAAAAGACCTCTCTTCCAGGTAACAAAGACCATGGTATATAGAGAAGGCATTTTAAGTAAGTAGAAATAAGATAAGGATGACATTGTTGCTCTAATATATGAAGAATTAGACTTAAAAATAAATAAAAGAGGTAAAATATGTCAATTTATGCTTATTAAGGGAACAATCTATCAAGAGGACATTATGATCATAAATGTACCCAGTTTCATAAAACAAGCTACTAGATATAACATCACAAATTAACTACAACACACTAATAGTAGTTGACTTCAATATCCCACTTTTACCAAGACAAAGGTGTTAGGACAAAAATATATACAGAAACAGTGGAGACAAATGACATTATAGAGTAAACAGAATCAATAGATGTTTACAAAATATTTTACAGAAACACTGCAAAATACACATTGTTTTTAGGAATCTATGAATCTTTCTCTAAAATGCATCATATGTTAGGATATAAACCAAATCTCAACAAACACAGGGCAATTAATAAAGCTTTATAGTCTAGTGGAATAAAACCTAGAAATCAATAAGTGAACTTACAAAAAATACACAAACTCATGGTAATTCAACAACACCCTATTAAATGATAACCAATTCATTGAAGAAACAAAAATAAAAAATATTTAAATGTAATAAAATTGAAAATACAAATTATGAAAATCTATGGGGTACAGTAGCAGCAGTCCGAAGAGTGAAGTTTATAACCACGAGTATACTTACAAACCAGAGAGAGCTCAAATAAGTAACTTAATTATGCTGCTTGGGCTTTGAAAAGGTATGAACAACCCAAACCCATAAGAAATAGATGAAGAACCTAGGGAGATAGCTCAGTGGGTGAAAGCACTAGCAACATGGGCCTAACAAACTATAGTTTTTTTTTTTTCCCTGTTACCCACATAAAAACAAAGCTAGATGAGGTGGTACACATCTGTAATACCAACACTCCTGTAAAAAGATGGGAGACAGAGACAAAAGAATCACCTGGAAACTCACAGGTAGGTTTGTGCTGCTAATTTTGTTGTTTTTGTTGTTAACTTGATACAAGATACAGCCATATGAGAAAAGCAAAGCTCAATTGCAAAAATAAATGCCCTCATCAGTTTAGTTTGTAAGAAGGTCTGTGGGGAAAATTTTCTTAATTACTGATTTGATGTAGGAGGCCCCAGCCCACTGTAGGAGTTTGCATTCCAGAGCACATAGTTCTTGGGGATCAAGCCAGTAAGTAGCATTCCTCTATGGCTACCACATCAGTTTCTGCCTTTAGGTTTATGTCCTGCATTCCTTTTCCTTCAGTTCTCTTAATGATAGAGTGAAAAGGCTAGGCCAGATATCCACACTGAGAATTGTCACAAAAGTTGTAACCTAAATCCCAGGGCAAAAAACACAAACATAAACAGGCAAGAAAATATGCCTCCCCCAGAAGTCAGCACCCCTACATTAAAATTCCTAAGTAAAGCAATTTAGTCGAAGCACAAGACAACATCTCAAAAATAGCAACCACAGACATGATTCAGAACATTTAACGAGAATATGAACAATGTCTGAATGATGGTTGTGAGAACCTAAGCCATTGAGTGAAACCACAAAAATAATAAAGACATGAAAATAGAAGTCAACAGAGAAAAATTGCTAGCAAGGATAAGTAATGAAATAAGTGTTGAAAAGTTCAGGAAATCAAAAATCCACTTATCAATTTTCTGCAAATGATCCCAATAAATTTATTGATTCCTCTGAGTGAACTTTAAAGTTGAACATTGGCTTGTTATTGAGACCTTATGAAGACAGAATAGAAATTACTTATTCCTGCACACACCAGGGAGAAAATCCTTACAAAACATAGTAAATTTATTTGTTAATATTATTTTTTCTCATAATATTAAAGGATAAAATATGCTATAAGGATGAAAGGATAAAGATTGTTTTAGTAAAGAAATGTTTATGTATGACGATTAAGATAGATGGATGTTTCCAGAGTGGATAAAAAATATCTAGAAAGCTTTTGCAAGTATGAAGGTCCAAGTAAGTTAAAGATACATAGCTGATGAGACTTTCAGATAGTATATATGGTATTAAAGTTTCTAGGGTCCAAGATGAAAATTTACTAGAACTGACTAATGTGTATGTCTAATCACCATTTATCTAGAAATATCTGGATATTAAGATATTAGACTTAATTAAAAGTACCAGACTGATATGATTTATCTTCTAGGTATTTTATACCCATACTTGAAGACTATAATAATGTAGTCAGAGGAGATAAAAGGGAGAATATTTTCCCCCTTGCTCTCCAAGGTGAATGAAGTCTCATGGGATTGTGACTGATCTCAAGAAGTGTTGGTAAAAGTTGAAAATCCTCTGTTCTCTTGTTCAGTGAAGCCATGGAGACCACACTCAATGAAGTTCAACCAGTATCCAGTCTACAAAGAGAAGGGTCAAGCCACAGAAAAGATTTCCTCAGTGCTTATAGGGAAGCCAGAATCAGACCAAGAAAAGCCTTTCACTTATCCTCATGTAGCTGAACAAATGGCAAAAAGAAAGGCTCAAGGAGTCACAGAATCCTCTCAAACCTAAGTAACCCCCAAGAACTGGTTCCTCAATTTGCCTATACTGCACAAAATAAAAAATTAATTTCTGCTACTATGTAGTCTTTACCAACCAGCAGGATAGTATAACCAAGATTAAAGTGATCAATATGTTTCTTTAATACTTCAAGAAACTACAAGTCCTCAGGCATTATACTTAACTACATGAAATGCTTTTTGGACAACTATTTGTCACTAATGATTCCTTTTTTATCTATCTATCTATCTATCTATCTATCTATCTATCTATCTATCTATCATCTATCTATCTCTATATCTATCTATCTACCCATCTACCTATCTACCCATCTACCTACCTACCCATCTACCTACCTACCCATCTATCTACCTACCCATCTATCTACCTACCCATCTATCTACCTATCTTTCTTTCTTTCTTTCTTTCTTTCTCTCTCTCTCTCTCTCTCTCTCTCTCTCTCTCTCTTCCTTCCTTCCTTCTTTCCTTCCTTCCTATCTATCTCAGATATTGGATGAGATCTTTGGCTAACTTCAACAACATATTTTCTATCCACAGCTGAGGAAAACAAAACAGAGCAAAACAAAACAACAACAACAAAGCCAAGCCTATCTTCTTAAACAATTAGGTCAAATGTAAAATCTGTATTTAAAAACTGTGGAATACCTTTTCTTTCTGGAGGAATACTTCTCAATGCTGTATTATGTTCTTCTGCATTTTAACCACCCACATTTCCTGGTTAAACAAGGATGCCAGATACTCTGTCATCAAACTCAAGGACTTGGGAAATTATTCAGGGTATGCAAGTGGTGTGTCTGGAATGTTACTTAGATTCTATTTTTCTTCTAAATTGTCAATTAAGATGCTGATTTTAACTTAATTTCTCAAAAAAATTCTTTACAGGTGGCTGTTCTAATGGAACAAACAGCTGATTACAGTTTACCTTTACCTAAAGGGTTCTGTTCTGTGGTCCAGCACAATTGTACAATTACATTTAACCTTAATGAACAAAACTTAGGTTAATCCTGGTGTTAAAATCTTAATCGTCAACACAAGGTTACAGTAGATGAGAATTAGTGGTTTATGTTTGAATTAAGGCTAAGTAATGAAAGATGTCTCAAGTTCCTCCACCAAAACAATGGCCTTACATCTTGTAATTAACAAGAGTAACAAAAATCATAATTTTCTCTAACAACTATGACAAAGCCAGTCAAAAGTTCTTTAAAAGGTTTTTCTGCTTGTTCTTCCAGTAAGAGAAAAAGTGCCACATTTTCTCTGCTACACTCTCAGTGGGAATTCTCAGTAGGAATTAAAGTACTACTAAGAGTTTGGATTTTTCTGTTAGAGATGCTATAGCAGTCACTTAGCATGCTCCAACAATACATGTTCCCAACAAATGACTGTCTTATGTTCTGGATATTTGCCATCTGTGAAGCTTTATCATGAGCCAGGGCTCAACCTATCTAAGGCACTGTGTTGCCCCTTCTGCATTTCCTGTCTTGTCTGCTAGAAGCAATTAAGAGAGATCTACATCCCATACCAGTAAAACCAGTTCAGGTGACCATTAAGAAAGAAAAATATTCAAGGCTCTTTGACAGTTTCTCTTCTATTAAATTCAGTGTATCTGGTTTTATGTGGAGGTCCTTGATCCACTTGGACTTGAGCTTTGTACAAGAAAATAAGAATGGATCAATTTGCATTCTTCTACATGCTGACTGCCACTTGAGCCAGCAACATTTGTTGAATATGCTGTCTTTTTTCCATTGGGTGGTTTTGGCTTGTTTTCAAAGATCATGTGACCATAAGTGTATGGGTTTAATTCTGGGTCTTCAATTCTATTCCATTGATCTACCTGTCTGTCTCTGTACCAATACCATGCTGTTTTTATCACAATTGCGCTGTAGTATAGCTTGAGGTCAGGGATAGTGATTCCACTGGAAGTTCTTTTATTGTTGAGAATAGCTTTCTCTATCCTAGGTTTTTCATTATTCCAGATGAATACTAGCTCTTACTAGCTCTGTGAAGACTTGAGTTGGAATTTTCATGGGGATTGCATTGAATCTGTAGACTGCTTTTGGTAAGATGGCTGTTTTTACTAAGTTAATCCTGCTGATCCATGAGCATAGGATATCTTTCCATCTTCTAAGGTCTTGAGTGACTCTTGGCTCCAGATGCATATGTAGCAGAAGATTGCCTTATCTGGCATCAATGGGAAGAGATCCTTTGGTTATGTATTGGCTCAATGCTGATGCCCTAGCATACGGGAATGCTAGGGCGGTGAGGTAGGAGTGGGTAGGTGGGTAGGGTAGCTCTCTCATAGAAACAGGGGGAAGAGGGAATGGGATAAGGGTTTTACAGAGGGAAAACAGGGGAGATAACATTTGAAATGTAAATAAATAAAACAATCATATATATATATATGAAAATGGGCTATCCAACTCATTCCTTTTCTTAATCACTCAGGGCATTTTTATTTCAGGACTCATGACTGAAATATCTGGATCAAGGCTTCCTTGCATTAATTGACTACCAGCTCTCAGAAAACCTTTAAAAAAATCAGATCATTCTAACATCCCTTAGGGATAACTTGATTCTTTGGATGCTTTGCTGCTCCAAAATTATTGTTGTGATGAAACACCATGACCTACAACAACTTGGGAGAAAAAGTTTTATTTCTCTTACATGTCCACATTGCAGTCTATCATCAAGAAGTCAAGGAAAGAATTCAAGCAGGGCAAGAAGCTAGAGGCAGAAACAAAATCAGTGGTCTTGGAGTATCATGGCCAATTGGCTTGTTTTCAGGGCTTGCTGAATGGCTTTTTTTTATTGAACTCAGTATCACAATGTGGCACTGACCACAGTGAGCTGAGCCCTCTCACATGAATTACCAATGAAGAAAATGACCTATAGCCTTGCCAATAGGTCAATCTGATGGGAACATTTTCTCTATTGAAGTTCCTTCTTCCTAGATGTCTCCTGTTTGTTTGAAGTTGACATAGAACTAACTGGCATATGTCTGATGATTGTTAGGAAAACATACTAATGCACACTTTTAAATCAAAATCTCTCAATATTCAAATACCATTCTTCACAGAAAAAAAAATCCATAATTCTAAGGCTCATTTGAAAGCACAAATTACCCAGAAGACGAAAGCAATACCTAGAAAAAATGAACAATACCAGAGGAATCAATCTAAATGATTTCAGAACTATAGTAAAAAAAAAAAATCACTAACTACATACCAATGTAAAAGTAGATGTGTGTATCAGTGGAATTGAAAAATATACCTAGGCATAAATTCACAGTTACAACCCTCTGATTTTGACAATGATGTTAACAATACACACTGAAGAATAGACAGCATGGTCAAATGATATCAGGAAAATTGAATTTATAGAATAATGAAACTGGATCCCTATGTTTTTACCTTACACCAAAATATATTTCAATTTGATCAAAACTTTAGTGTAAATACTGAAATCCTGAAACTGACACACAAAAAAAGGAGGAAAGAAAATTTGTGATATGAACATAGAAACTAATTTCTAAATAAGATACTAGTTTTTAGGGTAATGAGGCCAACAAGTGAAATATGGGAAGCCATAGCATCCAAAAGCTTTTATACAGCAAAGGAACATCTAAGCAAGTGGAGAATGAGTTTGCAGATGGCAGAAAATCTTTAGAACCTACATTTGACAAACTATTAATATCTAAAATATGTAAAATACTCAAGAAGTGAATTGAACAATATTCTTAAAAGAGAAATTACAAATGTCTAACAAATATATGAAACATTCAAATTAAAACATCAGAAAGATGACATCTCACCATTGGCAGAGTGAGGTAACCAAGATCCAGAAAGACACACAGGGTATGTACTCACTTATAAATGGATATTAGCTGCAAAGTAAAGGATAATCATGTTGCAATGGGCAGACCCAGAAGGGATAAGTAATATGAAGAACTCAAGGTGGAGGGCATTCCCAGGGAAGGCCATTCTCTCTGGGAAGGGAAGATAGAGTAGATTTTTGTGGGTGGACTTGGGTCAGGTGGAGAAAGAAACAGGAGGGACCAGCTATGGGAAAGGGATGGAGGAAGAGATTACTTGGAGAGACAACTGGAATTGGAGAGCATCTTGGAGATGAGCTAGAATTGCAGGCTAATGGAAACTCCTAGGAAACTTGTGGTTGACCCTAACTAGGTCTCCTAGTAATGGGAAATATGGAACCTGAATATGCTATCTTTTGTAACCAGTCAAGACTTCTGGTATAGAAATTAGGATACCAATCCAGTTACAAAACAAAACAATTTGTCCTGTCTACAAAATGGATAAAGGGGGCACAGAAATTGTGGGAGTGGCCAACTAATGACTGGTCCAGCTGGAGATCCATGCCATGAGAGAAAGCCTACTCCTGATACTTCTTAGAGGGCCAGGAATCAGAGGCAAGATAGCCCAAAGACCCAGAATAAAAGCAAATATGACCAAAAAATGTCAATAAAATGATTTCTAATGATTCTAGCATAAACATCACTAGAGATAACTCATTCAGCAACTGATGGAAACTGCAGAGACCCATAGCCAAACATGAGGCAGAGCTGGGGAATCCTGTAGAAGATGGGGAAGAAGAACTGTAGGCACAAGAGGGGTCAATGATATCATAAAACAAACAAACAAACAAACAAACAAACCCAGAATCAACTAACCTGGATTCATAGGGGAACATAGAAGCTGAACAGATAACCAGAGAGCCTAAAGAGTTCTGACCTAGGTACTCTGCATACATGTTATGGTTTCGTACCTTGGTCTTCTTTTAGGACTCTTAACAGTGGAATTGGAGGACATGTGTGACTCTTGGCTGCTTTGGAGACTCTTTTCCTCCTACTAGATTGCTTAGTTAAGCCTTAATATGGAGAGAGGCACTCAGTCTTATTACAACTTGCTATGCTTTGATATCCTTGGGAGACCTGCCATTTTTCTGAAGAAAAATGGAGAGGGTTTGGATCAGAGGAGAGTTGGAGTGGGATGTTGAGGGGAGAAAGGAGAGGAAACCAGTTTGGATGTAATATATGGGAAAAGAAAAGATGATATAATTTTTAAAATATAATATGAAGAATGTGGATAAAGGAAAATTTTTATATATTACCATTTTGAATGCAAACTAGTCCATTCATTATGAAAATACAGGTGGAAACATCTCAAAAAAGCCAACTATTACTTTTCTTTATGAGCCAACTATATTGCAAAAAATTTATTCAAAGGATTCCAGGTGGACACATGTCAAAGATACTTCAATATCCATACTTATTATAGTACTAATAATAGTACTAAGCTAGCTAATAGCACTATAGCTAAATTATGGAACCAACTTAGGTCTACATCTAAGGAGTGGTACACACAGTAGAAATTTTTTTTTTTAACCCCAAAGATGATGTTTTTAATCAAGTATATTCCTTGTAGAAACATGTATGCAATTGGATATAATCATATTGTAGGGACTGTTCTGATGCTAAGGTCATGTTCCCCAAGTGGTTTTTGATCTGTTAGTAAAGAAAGCCATGGACTAATTGCTGGGTAGAAGGGACAGGTGGAACTTCCGGATCTCTAGACGAGAAGGAAAAAGAAAAAGTTTTGCCAGGCTTCAGATGGAGTAAAGCTGACTAGGCATGTGAGATCTTGGGTGGAATGGTGGCCATGGCTGCTCTTACAGGCAGGTGATCTGATCAGGAATGCAATTAGCAACTGAAGTTTAGGGCAGGTGGGGGGAGCAGAGATAAGAATATTATAAAGGGAACACTTTTCTAGGCAGGAAATAGTAGTGTCCAGCAATTGTGTCCAAAGGCAAGATGAAAAGGAACAACTGTATGTGTCTTTTGTCTGTGGATTCAAGGAAGCTGTTTGAGGCTGGTAGTGTGGCCCATTTCTGGAGCATAGGCAGGGTAGTGAAAAGCTACATGCAACATCATATTAACTAAAACAAGCCAATTATAGGAAGACAAAAATTGTTCCTATACTTTCCCTAGATTTTTATATACATACATAAAATCATGCATGTATATGACCTGAAGCTAGCTTGGAAGCTGTCTAAAGAAGAATCTGGACCAATAGTAAGGAAGAGGGTGAGGAAAGGAGAGAATTGGGGGTATGAGTGGGAATATACTCAATACAACACACACACACACACACACACACACACACACACACACACACACGTTGAAAACAAGAAGAATTTGAAAGGAAGAGTCCTGCATTGAGAATAAAACTGCTCCCAGAAGCCATAATATTATTAAATTATTCAATGAAAATCAAGGTTCTCTGGTTATGCTACCTCCCTATGGGTCACTGGCAATGAGGCCTCTGATGTCCTCCAAACAATACAATGAATTTTGACTATGATTAGTTGCCAACCAGCACTAGTTTATAAGATACAATTGCTGAAGACATGACATGCTTTTGTTTTTTGACGTAGAGAAATCAATCTGGGCTGGGCAGTGGTGGAACATGCCTTTAATCCCAGCACTTGGGAGGCAGAGGCAGGTGGATTTTTGAGTTCGAGGCCAGCCTGGTCTACAGAGTGAGTTCCAGGACAGCCAGGGCTACACAGAGAAATCCTATCTCGAAAAACCAAAAAGAAAAAAAAGAAATTTCCTCCATATTGGCAGGATTGAACAATGCCAAAGGCACTATTGAATCTGATGGGGGAGAATTGTGACTGACATGACTTTAGGTCACACTAATACAATAGTGACATGACTGTTAATGGATAACTAACTGCTTTCTAATTGGATTTGAGGCCTGTTACACAGGAGGTAATTCATACTGTGTTCTGTAAACCTGGTCAAAAGCCCAAGAGCAGGAGGTTCATAGACTTATTTCATTGTTGTCTTGTTATGTGGACATAATATGCTTGTCAATTTTTTTTTTTTTAAATCTATGTTTGTATCCAGAGATTAGTGCTGCTGTCAGGTTTGATCAAAGAAAATGCTGCTCCTTTTGTTGTTGCTTCCTCTCCAGTGAACAGCTGTTGGTAAAAACACACATAGTGTTGAAAAAAAAATGACTATTGAATACTCAGCCTTAAATGGAAATCTGTACCACCCTTCCAAGGTTCATTGAACACCATAGAAATGGTGATAGAAAGAAACAAGAGCTAAGGAAGGTGTAGAATCTTATGTATCACTCTTCATTTTGTAACAGTTTTTTTCTACTCTCAGCATCTCTGAGTGCATGCATGAAACCTGTCCAGGATTGAACCAATCAGCATTCCATTTCTGATGAGGAGGAAAGGGTTCATGAGGTCATTTCCTTCTCTGAGGATTTATAGACACCTAATGAATACTAGGGGAATTGGTCCCTTGAAGCTTTGTAGGCAGTTGATGCTTTCAGAGAAAGAGTTCACTTGTTAAAAATATGAAAATTAATACTAATATGTTCAGGGAATAATTAAATATTTTCCTACCATATAATTTTGAAATATCACTTTGAGGGGATATTATGTTAATTTGACATATGTGAAATTTGGTATTCTGCTAAAAAAACCCAACAAGAATTAGCATTGTATTTGTGGAAAATCTTATTTTATAACTCAAGAGCCATTTTAACTCACATCATTTTTATTACTCTCTCTCATCCTCCATTTTCTTCTAGATGGAATATGAATATCCACCCCTATTTTGTTATGTTTTGGAGCAAATAAACAGAAAAATGGATTGAAGTACCTGGTATAGCACCTTGCATCATAGGAACGTTAGCCATAAAAATAGTAGACATAAATATTTCTCCAGAAGACAAAGGAAGGTCTTAAAGTAAACATTTTAAAGCAAAAAGTTGAACAGAGTATCTGTAGTAAATAAACTCTTTTTGTCACTATTTTCTTAACAATAAAGTATAAGTACTTATACAGCATTGTATTGTACTTGGTATTATAGATAATGTCAAGTTGATTTAAACCATATACAAATGGTAGATTTGATATGACTACAATTCCGTGTTATATCTTGTTTAAAAACTTGAACGTAAAGTTTATCTAGAGTTGGTAGTTGGCTTAGAACCAGGTCCTTGTGGATTCAGAGGAATGACTAGATTATAGGGAATTGTGAAAAATATATTTCACTGGGTTTAGAGTTCCATTTATGAAATCCCAGGCTAATATCCTCTGGCAACAGCAATGGGTAGAAAGAGATAAGCCCATTCTATTACCTGCTGTTCTCAGAAAGACTGTAAATGAGAACAGGCTGATGCTATGCCCAGTTTCCTGATGACACTTCACATTGAATTGCAATGCACCTCCTGAACTGAGAATTGTGGATGTGATCTCCCTAGTTCCAACCTGTTGATAGTAATGAGCCAGGCTACAAGCAAGGGTTCCCAAATAGATGATAGTAGAGGAAAAGTAAGAAAAGAGGCAGAAGTCTAGAAAGTTGAGACTTAATAGGAGTAGGGGGCAGGAAAGTCAGCATATGAGAGTGTAGACAACAGATTTTATAAATCAAGAGCCATTTTCATGTATTATAAGATGGTCCAGGCCTTCTCTCAGTACTTAGTTCTTTTAAACAAAAGCTTGGTCTTAATACAGACTTAGATAAAAGGTCAGAATGTGAGACTAAGAAGAAAAAAAGCTTAAATGAGGCTATTTGTCTTGCTTGACCAACGTTTTAAGTTGTGTTTGTAAACTACTTTTAGTTTTTAATAATTTATTGGACATTTTGGAAATCCCATCATGACCAATCATTTTCCTCTTGTGAATGGAATGATAGCTTGTAATTATAGCTCACCACAAGCCACCCACTAATGTGTTGTTTGTTCAAGCAGGATTCTGTGGTCTGACTCTGCCCACACACCACAAGGCCTGAAACCCTGGAAGCACATCTTGAAGCCCAGGCTATGCCCAAATGTACCCTTACTTTTACAAACCACACATTCCTCCCTTCACTGTTCATTGCTCCACCATCTCTTCTAACATGACTCTTTCATTTAGACATATGTCATGAGGCAAAACTCCTGACTTAAAGGTCTTTCAAGACTGAGACCATCAGGAAGGACTCCTCTCCTATCAAGGATTGGAGATAGGCTCATGATTCTGTGATGACTACAAGACTTGCACATCAGCCAAGCATCTGACCTTAAAGAAGAACTCAAGTACAAGCTGACAGTTATTTACAGCCTTCTAGCACTCCCAAGACAGCCTGGCAGGGCTTCTGGGCAAAGCCACAGATGTTCTCACTTATTTCTGATTCTCTACAACCAGCAGATGAGTCACATAGCTATAGCCAAGATGACCTTCTCATATTTCCCCAGGACACAAGTTAATCAGGACAGTGACAACAGAGTAGGCCAAGAGAGGGAGAGCACGTTTGTCCAGCTGCCAAAGGGAATAAGATCAGAGGCATAACAAGTTAACAGAGTTGGTGGTTGAAACAGTTCCTCCTCAGATGACGGTTAAAACAGCTGGCTTGTAGACACAACTTTATATTTTTTACTGGTTAGGAGGGTCAAATGTGTATCTCTCTCTCTTTCTCTCTCTCTCTCTGTGTATGTGTGTGTGTGTGTGTGTATGTGTGTGTGTGTGTGTGTGTGTGTGTGTGTGTGTGTTTAGCTAACATCCACCTAAAAAATTTATCAACCAGCTAGTTTGGCTATAAACATGGAAACATGGATTCAGAGGAACATAAATAAATGTAGTTGACAAATATGATCCTAGTATAAAATGTCAAAGATCATCAAGTTTTCAAAGAAAAATTTTCCCTTTGTGCTAAGCAACTACTATGAGCCCTTCTTTAAATATTGCCCATTATAGAAGTATGTATTTCCCTAACTTATGTCAGTTTTACTTAGAATTTAAAATTTTAATTAGTCTTGATTAAAAAAAATAATTAAGATTATAAAGACCACAGTTTCCAAAGAATATAGATTGTACACTCCATGCAATAATGAGTCTTATTTGAAGAATTATAAAGTGATATTTTATAATTCTATGTAAGAAACATGGGGATGTTTTAGTTATTTAGGATATTTTTCTATTTAAACATTTACTTAGAAGTCTTGCCAAGTAAATTAGAAAAGCAAGAAAGCAAAATTATGCCCCACATAAGAGAAGCAGTTGCATTCTCTAACCCCTAGTAATTTAACCAGTCATTTCTTTAAACAAAAATAAAGTGGGGAGTTGGGGGAGGAAATTCGGCAACACTAATTTCATTTGTTCACACTAGCAGACCAAAGCATCACTCATCACATATATCTGATGAAAAGCATTCATTCACTGTGTCATGAAAGGGAAACCTTTAATATAGTACAGGAATTTAATATTAAATTACATATGAAGGACTATTTCAGTAATTGAGAAAGTGATTTCTTGCAGATGCTCTCTTGCTTAAAAGATTACTTTAAGTAAACATTCCTAATATAAAGAACAGCAGTGTCAGAAGATTCAACAGTATTGCACATGCAGAAACCAATGTAAGAACAGAGTATGCGCACTATATACATTGATATAGGACATGAAGATGCATATTACAATGTTCAAATAAAGGATAAGTGTACATTCAACACATATGATAAGATGGGAGGGGGAAATAAGGAAGGGGAGAGAGAGAGAACGAGAGAGACAGAGAGACAGCTTGACAGAGAAAGACAGAGAATGAGAATTATTTCCTAATTTTTGGTATGAATTTCATACTGTTATGTAGATTGTCCACTTTTCAGACTTCAGATTACATGGTTGAAATCTCTTGAATGTGTTTATTTGGTCCTCTGGTTAAAACCAAGTGAAGAAACTAGCCAGGAACTTCACATAGACAGAAAGTTTACTTGGCGTCAACATATTCATTACTGCTACATATTAGCCCTTCAGCCAATGAAGCCTCTACAGAGGTTTGTACACAGATAACAAGGAATAATGCTTGTTCTTTTTAAGAATTAGTGAACATAACAGAAACAACAAGAATTTCTGAAATTATTATAATATCTGCTTCATCTACTGTCTGAAAACAATCCATTTTAGATCCAGAGCTGGAGACAACTCAAGTGGTTTAATATTGATGGTTAAATAATTGAATATAAATGGTTTCTAAAATCTTTACAAAAGAATTATCTAGAATCTGCTCCTTTAGGTTTCAAGGAAGTATTAACTGCTATTCTAATAGGAGCACTACAAATTTTATTTTGGGGGGGTACTTAAGTAGAAACTGGTTCTTTAAACATGCCAGGCAAATGCTGTGTCACTCTAACCACTCTCTTAAAGAGAGCTAAAGGCCATCACATTTAAAAGATGGAATGAACCTTGTGTCATTGTGTTAAGGCTGCTGTAACAAAGCACCTGGGGCTGGGTTGTTGAAGAACCAGAAATCTGCTGAAGCTACATCACAGTTCTGAATGATAGAAATACAATTTTAGGGTTTGACCTTCATCAAGGCCTCATTTACTTATGTATGACTTCATTATTTAGAAGTCTTCACATAGTCACCCCTCTGTGTCTGTCCCAAGCTTTCCTTTTAAGACAAATGGTTATATTGATTTGACACTCATCCTCAAGACTTTATTTTACCTTAACTACATATTTTTAAAGTTTATTGCAAGTAAAGGAATGTAGTAGAGACAGGTGAATTTCTGTGAATTTGAAGCCAGTTTGATTTACAGTGAATTCCAAGCAAACCAGAGCACTATAGTGAGGACTTTTCTCAAGCCAGAAAAAATATTCTGTCTCAAATACAGTCATGTTCTAAAGTATTTGTAGTATTGAGGATTATAAATTCACATAAAAATTTAGCAAAATAGAGTTGGAAAAAGGACTTAACCAAGGACAACTGAAAACACAGAAGGAAGTCCTTGTTAAGAGATCTAATTGATGAATGAACTGGATAAAATACTTGGAGTAAAAATCAATTCAGAGATACATATGTGTCACTGAGGCTTGCTAACTCCCTCAGAGCATATGTCTGATATAGGCTATTTTGATCATTAGTTCTCCATGCCTTCAGGGTATGAAAAACAGAAGTAAGATATCAGGATATGTTGAGGATGTGGAGTTAATGAGACCGGTTAATTGCCATCAATTTCATAAAACTAGAATCTTTTAGAAAAATCTATAATGGCTTCCCTCAGGAACTATTAAGAAAACTATTTCTATTAACCAGAAGGGGGCAAAATTTTCACTAAGAGTTCCTTATCAAAAATATGTCCATTAAATGTAAATATGTAGATGGGAGACTTAAATATGGAACAGTTTACCTGCTTGTCTGTGTATCAGCCATTCCACTTACCACACTACATTAGGACATTGTGAAGTTCTGCAACACAGAACCTCAGGTAGAGTTCTCCAGACCAACTTTGCCCAACATTCAATCAATCCCTCCATCAACAGTTTTTCCTAAAGACAGCATGGCATCTCTGTTTCTAGAGACAACTAAACACTCCACCAAAAGAGATGCTCCAGGACTATGTGTCATTGTCTTAGTAAGGGTATTCATTGTTGTGATGAAATACCATGACCAAAGCACCTTGGCAAGAAAAGTATTTATTTGCCTTATACTTCTACATCACTGTCTATCATTGAAGAAAATCAAGACAGAAATTCAAACAGAGCAGAAACCTGGAGTCAGAAGCTGATGCAGAGTCATTGGTGGAGTGTTGGTTACTAGCTTGCCCCTTATAGATTGATGAGCATGGTTTCTTATAAAACAGAGGACCACCAGCCAAAGTATGACATCACCTACAATGAGTTGGGCCCTCTCCCATAAATCAGTGATTAGGAAAATGCTCTACAAGCTTGTCTACAATCTCATATTACATAAGCATTTTCTCAATTGCAGTTCCAATCTCCCAGATGACTATAACTTATGTGAATTTGATAGTAATTGTAGCCAGAGTAGCCATCCTGCACTCCATGTCTCAGATAAGGGCTTCTACTCTAACTTCCAGCACACCAAGCTTCACCCAAATGCAGTATAACATCCTGAGCCTCATTATGGAGCCCTACCCACAAAGCAATAAAGCTTGATATCAAAAGCTTAATCAGTACACTACTGAATGAAAATGGGTCAAAATATAAATCAAGAAAGAAATTTTAAAATTTTCTACAATTTAATGAAAATGCAAACACAACATGCTCAAACCCTATGAGACACCATAAAAGCAGTCCTAACAGGAAAATGCATAACAGCAACTTTCTCATCAAAACCAGACAGATATCACATTAATAATGACATACCTGTAAAACAGAACATGAAACATAATATAACCTAAAAATAAGAGATGTAAGACATAACGCAAAAGGGTTGAAATTAGTAACATAGAAATTAGCAAATAATATTAAAAATTGATCCAATAAAGAGTAGGTTTTTAGAAAAGATTAAGAAGATTGACAAACATTTAACCATATTAACTGAAAGAGAGATGATCCAAGTTAAAAAGGTCAGAGATTTAAAAGGCAATATTAAACACATATAGAGGGAATTCAGAGAACCATAAGGGTATATTTTTAAAATATTCATTCCACGACCTGGAGAGATAACACACTGAATATGAGTACTTGCTGATTTTGCAGATGACCTGAATTTGGGTATCAGCTATAGTATAACATGGCAGCTCACAGCCACCTGTCATTACAGTTCTCTATGATGCCCTGTCCTCTTCTGTCCGCCACAGGCATCAGGCATACATTAAAGCAAAACATTCATACATAGAAAGTAAAAGAAATATTTCCAAAAATACATTCTTTTATACTTAAAACTCTGACTGAAAAGGGTAAATTTCTAGATGCATATAGCTTACATAAAGCTCAGGCAACACTTCAGAAAAGGGGGCATAAAATTTTAAAAGCCTGAAGACCATGGAATTTTCTGTGAGACTGTATCTCCTAAAAATGCCAGAAGCTGTACTCATAAAGTCTCACAAACTTGACTGCCCAAACATAGGCTGAACAACGATGACACCAATTGAAATGACAAAGTGGATGGAGCAAAAGCCTATGAGGTCTCAACCCTATACTACTGGCAACTAATGAATGCCAAGAATAAGAAATAATAGTCTTCTCCAAGTATAAGTATACGAACTGGTTATTTAATACCAATGGTAAGCCCTGAAAATATATGTACAAGTAATGTTGTAGAGATTGACTAAGATGTGTGTGTGTGTGCGTGTGTGTATGTATATACTAGTTAATGAAATAAGAGGACCAGTTAATGAATTTATGAGATAACATTTAAAGAACTATTTAAATATACGTGTAACAATCAATGAAGTAGTAATTATAAATTTCTAAACTCAGAAAAATGTTTTCTTGAATATAAGGATATAGTGCAGAATTCTATCAAACTTTTAGAGAAAAACTAGCACCAATAATTCTCAAATTGTTCTTCAAATTAGAAACGGAAGAAACACTTTCAAATTCATGTTATTAAGTGGTATTACTATGATACCAGAGCCAATGATACAACAACAGCAAAAGAAAATTATAGGGAAATCTCTGATGTGAAGATACAAAAGTTCTTTTTTTTTTTTTAATTTATTTTTGATACTTTATTTACATTTCAAATGTTTCCCCCTTTCTAGATCATCCCTTTGGAACCTCCCTATTCCCTCCCCCTTTCCCTGTCTCTATGGGGGTATTCCCCCACCCACCCACCCACTCTCGGCTTCCCTCCTTGGCATTCTCCTATATTGGGGCATTTAACACCCTCTGGCCCAAGGACCTCTCTTCCCTCTAATGGCTAACAAGACCCTCCTCTGCCACATATGTGGCCAAAAGTTCTTAATAAAATATTTGTGAGTTAAATTAAAGCATACATAAAAAAGGTATTCACCAAGATAAAGTAAGCTTCATCCCATAGATGCAGAGATAATTCAGTGTTTATAAATCCAAAAATATAATAATCCATGACATAAATAGACAGAAATTACATAGTCATCTCATTAGATAAAGAAAACATTTTGACAAAATCTAACATGCTTCCCCAACAAAAGTCCTAGAAATCTAGGAATATAGGTGATCTATTCAAACATAATAAAGGCAAGAGACAATAAATTCACAGCCAACATCATGAAGAATGGAAAGAAAACCTTAAAGCATTTCCATTAAACCAGGAACAAGTTGAGGATGACCACTGTCTCCATTACTGTTCAATATAGTGTTTGAAGCCTTAGCTAGTGTGAAAAGACAAGTGAATATAAATACAAAAGGAAGAAGTGTTAAAGTATCAGTTAATGAAAATGACCCCTGGAGGCTTGGTATGACGACTATTCTTGTTTGTCACTGTGACTATATCTGGAGTTAACTAAAACTCAAGTGGAGTTCACTTATGAAGAATTTTTTTTAGTTAAATTATTTCAAGTAGGAAGAGTCAGTTTTAATCAAGTCCTTTGAGATAGGACAATCCACCTTTAATCTGGGCCATATCTTCTACTGCCAGCCTATATAAAGGACATAGAGGAGGGAAACTCTCTACTCTCTTTGCCTGTTTGTTCTTGTTTTCACTGACAAGACCATTGCTTTACTAAAGCCTTGTTCTTTGAGATTCTGGCATATGCTGAAGATTAGTTGAGACATCCAGTCTCATGGACTGAACAGCTACTAGATTCTTAGACTTTCCACTCATAGACAGGCATTGTTGTACTAGCTGAACTACAGCCTGCAATAATCTATAGGATTTAGATAAAATCTTCTATCATCTATCATTATCTATCAATCTATTTATCTATCAATCTATCTACCAATCTATCTGTTACCTATTTATTCATTAATATACTATCAATGTATATATGTACCGATCTATCATCTATTTATCTTATATATGATTAATATCTATATATCTATACATCTATATGTATATTCTACAAACTTTGTTTATGTAAAGAATCCTGACTAATATACTTGGGTATTTAAATACTTGGCTCCCAGTTGCTGATACTGGTTGGGGAAGTTTAGAACATGCCTCTTTGCTTCAGGAAGTATGTCCCTGGATGAAAGCTTTGAGAGTTTAGGCTCTACTTTCACTTTACTTTCTGCTTCAGGTTTGTGGTTGATATCATCATCTCTCAGGTTCCTTCTCTGGCCTCCATTTCTACTTGCTACCATTCTTCCCTATCATGATGAATTCTTATTCCTTTGGAACTATCAGCTCAAACATATTCCATGTATATGTTGCTTTATACATACTAACTTATCACAGTAAGAGAAAAGCAAATACTACACCCACTTTTCATGTGGCATGATTTTTTATAAAAGACTCCCAAATTCTTACATCTGAAAAACACATTCAGTAAAGTAGCTGGATAAAACATTATCATAAAAAAATCAGTACCATCTGATATACAAATGAAAAACATACCAGGAAAGATAAATGTAAAACAATCTTATTCACAATATCCTCAAAAATATCTTGGAATAAATCTAACTAAAGAAGTAAAAGAATAGTATAGTAAAAACTTTAAGATAATCTAGAAAAAAAAAAAAAAGAAAGATACCAGAAGATCTCCATTGTTTATGAATTAGTAAGATTAATATTGTGAAAGTGGCAATTCTCTAAAAAGTAATTAACACATTCAATGAAATAAAAATTCCAACACAAATCTCCACAAAAATTGAAAATAATCATAAACTTCATTTGGAAACACACATTAAAAAAGGATAGTCTAAGCAAGTCTGAAAAAGCAACAAACAACAAACTCTTATTTTCTCCACTCCCCTCTTCAAGACTCTGGTGAGCCTTAGCTTACCAGGGACGTCCAAGTGAACACCGCAGAGTCAGTATCGATGCAACAGCAAGAGGAATTTATTGTTCCAACACGTTGGGGTCGTCTTGCACCCAAAGGAGAGGTTGCAACCTCAGGTGGCTGTTTTGAGAAATATTTAAAAAGATGGAATGTATAGCACAGTATGTTCCTGAACTATGCCCTTGTTCTCTCATCTCCTTTTGGCTGGCCAGTCATGCACTGGCAGGTAATAGCTGACCTGCTTTTATCTGGTGGAGCTCTGAAGCACCACGATCTCTCCACCCAGCTCACTAGTTCCCCACTGGTGGGTCACTACCACGCCAGCCCCATGCTTCAAATCCCCCATGGCCACTGTGGTGCACATCCGGCAAACCCACTCTTTGGCGCTGTACCTTTTTCTCTGGAACCCAGACAAGCTGCTGCATAAAAGAAAACGCAACACAAATTTAGCTCAGAAACAATGATAACTCAATCTCTGGGCGCAACAACTAAAACCTAATCTTGTAAACCTTATCAATGTCTGATTCCTCTGGTGGCAAATCCTTGCCAATCTGCCACACCAGGAGACTCTAGTAGCTACATCTTACCTACACGTTGATCCCATTCCAAAAGGAACCTTTTCTCTCTCCTCCTTCTCTCTTCTCTCTAACCCAGGAGTCTCTCCTAAGGGCTCAGCTCAGTGATTGGTTCTTTTATTCATTAGGGGATTGGTTCACAAGAAGTCACAGGTGTAACTCACTCCTTGTCTGAAGTCCCTCACCGGAGGGCAGAATTAGGATACAAAAGGCCCCAGGGCTAGCCACAACAGGTAGCCCATTTGGCAAGTCTTTATACAGTTTTCAGAGCAACAGCTACTAGGCACAATCTGATTGGCATTACAATGTGACTCTTAAACTGGTTGGTCCTTAGGGAATGAGGTGGGAAAGACTCCCCAAGTCTGTAGGTGGCCAATGGTTGGTTTGCACTTCATAATGTGTCTTCATGCTCTGGGAAACTCCCACCTCTACCGGCAGGTGACTGGATGGTCGATCCCCCACCTGTGATGTAAGGAATGTAATTAGCCTCTCCCTTCCTTCTGGAAGGGAGAGGTTCCCAAGAGCTCTATGACCTTTCTCTTCTAGGAGGGGAGGGGTCCGGTAGAATTTTCCAAAGGCCCTGAACTGACTTCTTTACCCCCCAAAGAACAACCAAATAAAGAAAACCAATTACGGAAGGTACCATCAAGTTATACTGGATTTCAAGTTATACTGGAGAATTCTAGTAATAAACACAGTATGGCATTATAATAAAAACATACATTGGCCAAAAAATAGAATTGAGGATCCATGTATAAACCCACATTATTGCAGCCATGTGATTTTTGATTAAAACTCTAATAATACACACTAAAGAAAAGACATCATCTTAAAAAAATGGTGATAGTCAAATAAACAGCTACATGTAAGTAAGGATGAAGCTAATTTTTTCTCTTACCCTGAACAAAATTGAAGTCCAAATGATTATAGAAAAAAAGACCTGTACCCTAGTTTGATTTTTTAAAATTTTATTCATTTTATTTTAGTTTGTCAACTTGACACAAACTAGAGTCATTTAAGAAGATGAAACTTCAGCTGAGAAAATGCCTAAACTAAATTGGCCTATGAGCAAGCATGTAGGGCATGTTCTTGATTAATGATGGATTCAGTGAAGGGAGGGCTCAGTTCCCTGTGGGTGGTTCTACCTATTGACAGATGATTCTGGGGTGCATAAAAAAGCAGGCAGAACAAGCCATGAGGACCCAGAAAGAGTGCCATTCTCTTCCATGACCTTTGGCTCAATTTCTGCTTCTAGATTCCTCCCTTGATTCCCTGAGTGGGTTTCCATCAATAATGAACTCTGATCAGAAAATGTAAGTAAAACAAGCTCTTTCCTCCTTAAGTTGCTTTTCTTCCTGATATTTTATCTCAGCAAAGAAACTCTATAACAAACCTGATACTCTGAATCTGATAGAAAAAAAAAAAAAGGAAGATACTTGAGCTTATAGGCAAGGAAAGACTTTCGGAACAGTTCCTTGTTTTTATTTTTAAATCTTTTTTTAAAGATTTACTTTTTTAATGTAAGTACAATGGTGCTGTCTTCAGACACATCAGAAGAGGGCATCTGATCCCATTACAGATGGTTGTGAGCCACCATGTGGCTCACGGGATTGAACTCAGGACTTCTGGAAGAACAGTTAGTGCTCTTAAATGCTGAGCCATCTTTCCAGCACTCTGAACAGTTGTTAACATTAACAATGACAAATGGGATCACATGAAGCAAAATGTTTATGTACAGCAAGCAACATCATTATTTGAGTGAAGAGGCAGTCTATAGAATGGCAAAAATTATTATATCAGACAGAGGGTAGGTACCTAGAATACAAGAAGAACTGAAAATATTAAAAATTAAGGAAAAATATTTAAAATGGGGCATGGAATTAAACAGGGTTTTCAAAAAATGAACTATAAATGGTTGTGAAACATTTAAGTAAATGTTCAATATTCTTAGCCATCAGGGAAATGCAAATTAAGACTATTTTGAGGTTTTATTTTTCTGTGGGCAGAATGGCTAAGATGAAATGCAATGGCAACAAATAATGGTATGGACATGGGGAAAGAGGAACACTTATTCACCGAGGTACCATGGGACAATCACTGTGAGTGTTTCTCAGGAAGCAAGAAGTAGATATACCACACAATACAGATGGGCATATACCTAAAGGATTCTGTATTTTATTTCAGAAGTACTGACTCATCAATGTTCACCATTGCTCTATTCACAATAAGCAGGGAAAGGAAACAGCCTAGATGTCTATCAACTGATGAATGTATAAAGAATGCGATTTAGATACTAAAATATTATTCAATCATTAAAAATGTGAAATTGTGAAATTTGCATGTAAATGGATGAAACTGGAAACAGCCATCCAGAGGTAAGCCTTACTCTCACATCATCACAAAACACCATCATAAAACAAAAAAAACAAAACAAAACAAAAAAAACCCACCATCACACATTTTCTCTCACACATGCCTTTTATATTTGAGTCTTTAGATGTGTGTGTTTTATTTGGACTACCAATAAAGGTTTGGAAATTAGTGTAGGGATGAGTGGGAGATTTTTCAAGGGAGGGGTATAAAATACAGTTTATGAATAAGACAACATGAAAAGTGTAACAGAAAGGATTATATGGGGTAGGGATGGGGGTGGGGTAGGGGGGGAATGTCGAAAGTTTAAAACACACACACACACACACACACACACACACACACTTTTTTAAAATATGGATTTTCCTGAGGGGCAATATCCCAATTAGATATCACACAGTATCTGCTGCTATATTAATGAGTTATCTCTTTCTTAGTTATCAGGCAGTGAGGATCTCATTGCTCTTTTTCATACCTGAGAACAGCAGCTCTCAACCTGTGAGCGTCGACCATTGGAAAACACAGAAATCCACAATTGGTGAAGCTGCAGAGAATAAGAATCAATGGACTACTCAGCTTAAAATATGGCACCCAAATATGGCACCACACCATATTTAGAGCTCCCATTAGGTTCATCATACCACTCCATCTAGGCTCAGAGATCTTTGACAATGTGGGGAAAAAATATTCTAAGAGTCAAAGCTAGTAGAAGACTAAAAGAAAATACTGGTTTCCAGACACAGCCAGGTAGTTTTACATATAAACTCATAGCTGTGGAGATAGTTCCCAAACTCCTGAGCAAATTCAAGCCAGATAAACCCTAGAATGGAGGAGCAGAAGTCATCAAGACTCAGTTTTTTTTTTTTAAGAGTGTTACCCATTGCAGGTTGGCTATGCTCTAGGGCAGGCTCAAATTAGACTTAATGAGTTTTTTAAAAAGAGAGAGAACATGAAATTAGGTTTATAGGGTGGTAGGGGTGGATTTTGGAGAAGTTAGAGGAAGAGGGGTGAATATGATCAAAACATATTTTATAAAATTATCAAAGAATTAATTTAAAAAATTTTTAAAGTGTTAAGTTGGAAGATACTTTTGATAATATTGTCCAGAATTCAGTATAGAAACTAATAGGAGCTTTAAAAATATCTAGGTGATAGGAATTAAGCTATAAATTCTAACAAATATCTTGTTGGCCTAACTGGTGTTATCAGAAGGAAATGAAAGCAAAAAGAAAATGAGAAAATTCCAGTAATAGCTATGAAAATACTGATCTACCAATTTTAAAAGCCTAATAATACACAATTTAAATAAGTAATAATACAGATAAATTCTTGCCAAAATCTATGCCAGTGAACTTGTAAAATACTACCATCATGCAGAGTAGAAAACATCTATAGTCTCTCTATATCTCCAAATATCTCTAAAATATACAAGATCTCATAACTGTGTTTACTATAAAAATCAATTAATTAAATGCTTTCTTAGTCAAAGAGGAAAGAAGGAGGACATACTCCAAATCAAATCAAATCAAACACCGATTTCAACACTGAAAAAAGCTCAGTGTTAAGACATGTGTTAGACCCTAACCCTAACCCTAACCCTGATTTTTTTCTTTTTTTAAAAAAATACAAGTAACAAAATTTATTCCAGACAAGGGTACATTCACATATGACCAAGGAACCCACTCTCACCTCCCTCCCCAAATGGTTCACTCACCATTCTCTGAGCCCAAAAGGGCTGGGGCAGTCTAATTTTTCTGTCTTTGTCAAACATAGCACACATGAGCTTGTCAGGTAGCTCAGGATGGCTCTTCTCCACAGCTGCTTTTGTCTTGGTAGTCATCCCATGATACTAGCATCTCCAAAATGTTGGGGTCTCCTGTAACTGGTTCCACTTTCACCAATAGCATCTCCTGATATATTTTTAGGGACTTTGACCCTGACACATGGTACCAAGCCTCAACTTTTTTTCATGACCCCTTCAATCCCGAGGCTTCTGGTTTAATTGGGGTGCACATTCACCAGTGGCTCTTTAAGATTCTCATAATGTCACGACTCCCTCATGACATCAAAATCAGTACTTCCTAGAAGACTAAGATTGAAAAATTTTGCTGCCAGCTCAAGATACAGCCTTGTCACCCTTGAACCACAGCTTCTATGTGCTGACCTTGAGGAACATGTCTCAGGTGATTTTCCCAAGAAACTATGAAGCTCCAGCGGATCAGACATCATAGATTCTTAATGTGGGAAACCGCCCGAGTCGCACCCACATTCGCCATTACAAGATGGCGCCTACATCCGGCCAAGGACAAGTTGTAAACAGGCTAGTGCGCATGTACCTGGTAATTTTCCACCTCAGAGTCTCAGCCTCTCTCGTGGCGGCATCTGGCCTGATATGCGGATATGCGGGAGCCAATGGGGAAGCTCCGCGTCCCAGGCAAGCGCTGTGACCTATATAAGGGACGGGTGTTCTATTGTTCGGGGTCTCCACTCGTGGCAAGCTTATGCTCTCCCTCTCAAGATGCATTAAAGCTTTACTGCAGAAGGATCCTTTGTGTGCCGCGTCGTTCTTGCTGGCGAGACGGTAGCACGGGACATCTTAACACAAAAATACCACATAAACAACACTGTAGAGTCTTTGAGGGACTCTCAAAATTTTCTTAAATTTTTCTTCAAACCTTCAGAAGCCAAGTCCTCCAGTGTCTACTCTGTTCACAGGATTATGTTCCAAATTTTTACAACAGCTCATTAATATTGATTGGCTAATGGGATCTCCAATATTTCAAAGTCTATTCACAATCTGTGCTCAAACAACATGGTGAGGCCTATTACAGAAACACCTCATAATGTGATATCAACTTATGTCATAGTTAAAGTTTCAATCGCAATGATAAAAATAACATGACCCCCCCCAAAAATATTGAAAAGAAGAAAATTTATTTCTCTTACACTTCCTTATAACAGTTCATCATTGAAGCTTTCTTAAGAGCAGGGAGTTCAGGGAAGAACCTGAAGTCAAAGCTGAAACAGAAGCCACAAAAGAGTATTGCTTATCGGCTTGCTTTCTTATATACCTGGGAACCCCCTACTTAGAGGTAGAACTACTCACCATTGGCTGGACCCTTCCACATCAATCACTAACTAAGAAAATGCACCACATGTTTGCCCACAGGCCAATTTTGTAGAGGCATGTTTTCAAGTAAGATTTCTTTTTCCAAGATGAACATAGCTTGTATCCAGTTGATACAGAAAACAGCTAGGACATTGTAACTGTTTTTAGATTGTAGAAGTACAACCCAAAAAGAGAAAAGGACCTTTGTTTTTAAAATATTTTTTTTTAACCTAAAATTGAATGATGGTTAAATTTCTTCTCTCTGCTTCTGCAGAAGCCATCAGGGAAGGATATCACATTGTGATTTTAGCTACTCCTTACAGACACATATGTGAAGCCTCTCCTTCCTTAGGTTGAAACTGTAGATTTCTTTCTTCTGTTTCTTTACTTTGCTATTTGGGGCTCAAATAATTGAAAGTACTTTCTCCTGCTGCCTTCACACTAACCTTAGATGCTTGTTTAAAGTAATGTAGGTGAAGACTGTCCACAGTTATGAGAGTCATAGATACCCTGGGGACTGATGCTCTGGTGGGATAGGCTTATTTTTATCATGAGCTGAAGACTCTCAAAAACACAGAGAAAATTTTAAAATGAAAAACATTCCAAGTAAGTAAAATAAATATTTTTTTTTATTTTTCCATTCTTACTAAACAAATTGCTAATATATTTGTGAATACAAATATTTTCTAGCTTCCTCTGTTAAATTTTCTATAAACTTAGATGTTTTGCCTGGAGGCATCACGTATTTAGTTCAGGTCTGTGGAACTGAGGGCATTTGGCTACAGCTGACAGGTCAGACTTTATCTCTTGTAGAAACTCATGTCAGGAGCATAGAAATTTCTACACCAAATTTCAATGTTATTTGTTTGAGGCAATTCAATGTTGTTACATTTAATCAACTCTGATACAGTACTTTGATACCTTAATTAATAAGTCCTAGGAGAAAAATACTCCTTTATAAAGTCAATTTGACTGTCACAGACATTAGTAGAATTGGTCTCCTTAGTACTGCTGTGTGCAATTCTGAAAGTAGTCACTGAAGACAGTTTTGAAGCAATCCTCTAGTCATGGTGGGTTTGAAAAGGAACAGGTCTCATTACCAATACTGACATGCTGATGGGACTGGGGCAGATGTCACTGATATGTAAGGTCTCCACAGTAGTACACAAAAGCTAAGCAAAACATTACAAAATCCTCCAGTATATTGAGACCTCTGGATATGTAGATCACCTCGCATTTCTAGTTTCTTGAATTCTGTCCATACCCCCCCCCAAACACACAAGAATTAGGAGGTATGATATATATATATGAGGCAGAACATGTAGTATTCATCTTTCTGAACTGGGGTTACCTGTGTATAATATTTTCCAGTTCTATGCATTTTCCTAATTTCTTGTGCAAAAAAGAATAATTCTGTAAGTAACAACACATATGTTTTGGTTAAGGTTTCTATTGCCATAGTAAAACACTATGACTAAAAGTAACTTCAGAAAATAAGGTTTATCTTTCTTACTCTCATATCACAGTTAAGCACCTAAGGATCTAGGAATAGAAATTCAATCAGGGCAGGAAGCTGGGGGCAGAAGCTGATGCAGATATGTAAAAATGCTGCTTACTAGCTTGCTGTGGAACCATTCCTGCTACCACAGCCAGCATTAAATGGGGTTCTTAAAAGGAACAGATATAATAACATGAGCTGCTCTTACTTTCTCTGTCTCTCTCTTTCTTTCTGTTTTTCTTTCTTTATTCTTTATATATCCCCTCCTACACCTCTCTCTCTCTCTCTCTCTCTCTCTCTCTCTCTCTCTATATATATATATATATATATATATATATGAATTCATCCTATCTGTTCTGTTTCTTTAGAGAGCCTCAACTAACACACCTGGTTTCAGTTTATTTTACAAAGCAAGGTGACAAAGACATCATTGTACTGGTACTAAGAACAATAAACCAATGCAATAAGATAGAGGGACATAAATAAACATACACAGCTATAGATCCCTTGATTTTTAGCAAAGGTATTAAAAATACAGGGAGCTAGGTGAGACCTACAGTGTCATGGTGGAAGCTTGTGGCTGACCAACTCAGCTACCATCTGGGCACAGATCCAGCTACTTTGAATAGGTCCACCCAACGTCTACCCCATCTATAAGCTTCTGAAGCACATGAAGGATCCAGCTCTTCAGAACCAGAGCTGCAGTATAACCATGACTCTGGCAACAGCAGGATATCTGAAATGAGGCTCAGCAATGGTACATCATTTATTGTGCTTCAGAAACCAGAAACCTTGAACCAGACCAGTGGCTTTTGGGAATGAATATTTATATTCTAAGCTATCTGGGAAAAATAATGATGATGATGATGATGATCATCATCATCATCCCCATTATCATCTATGTGATACACTGCAGTTTCCGGTGCCACTATGATGAACAGATTTTCAATGGAGAGGTGAGAAAGATGAAGAAATGAAACAGTCAGTGAATGGTGGAACTAGAGATTCAACAGCAGTTACAGGTGTGAGAGAAGCCTGTGGTAAGCAGAGGAACATGTGTTCCAGAACATGTTGCCCAGCTGCACAGTCTTCCTGGTTCTACAAAATGACAGGATGTCCAAGACAAAGAATGGATCACTTTCTGGACTTGCCCTCCTTGAAAGACCTCTATGGCCTGTTCAGACCCTGGAAGCCACTTTCATATCAGTGATCTGCTGCCCCAGGCCATGTTGACACTCAAGTTTCAAGCCAAAGTCTGTGGTTCTATAGCAACCATGAGCTGTGTTGATGTGCCTGGCCCAAACACCACTGAAGGCCAAACATATGTCCTTGGTCTAGGCCATCACCAGAAGCCACAGTGATGTCCTGGTCTGTGTTATGGCTGAGAGCCATATCTGGGTTCATAGTCTTTCAACAATTGGGTATGTGTTAAGGTCTGTGGTCTATACTGCCACTGGAGACCATGCTGTGGTCCATGTACATTCTGATGCAGGAGACCATGTGGATGTCTGTGATCCATGCTATCTCCAGAAACCATTTGTAAGTCTGTGATTTCTGTTCCTGATGCTGACTGTAAAGGTCAAGGAAGCTACTTTTGCCATAGTATTGAGTGCAAACTCAGAGTTGAGAAAAAGGGACATAGAAGGCTCATGTGATAATCTCTACCTCCAATCTTACCCCACCCAAAGGAAAACCTAGACAGAAAGTTGCCAAGGAAAACTCTTAAAATTTGTGATAAGGACAGCCTCCAGCCCCAGGGGCGCAGGTGTGACTGCTGTGTCACATGAGTGTCAGTAGGTGACAGAGAAGAGAGAGGCTACATCTACACTAAGTATTCTGACTTGTGAACATCTGAATGGTTGGTACTTAACACTCCATGAACGTAAAAGCAAGCCTGAGATGACCACCAGTCTGGTGTCAGGCAAGTCTGGACAGGCTCCCAGGGTGGGGATCAAGCTGGAGAATAGAACAACCCAGCCTGGGACCATGGGCCCAAGTGGTACTGAGCTCTAGACAGATGGCCAGTGTATGGGACCACTCAGATGAACTCAGGTGAGAAGCAAGCCCAAGACAGGCACTGGACCAGTGCTATGGGGCCTGGACAAAGAGCTTGTCTGAGATGACTACCAGTCTGGTGCTGCACAGGCCTACTAGGGAGCAGATCATGCCCTAGGTAACCCTTGCCTTGTACCATATTGCACAAATGGGGCATAGCACTCTTGAAACCACTTCTGATATGACATCAGATTCTCAGAGAACCTGGACACCACTAAGAGAAGCAAGTAAATGGTGGAGAAATGGATGAGAAAGAGAAACAGGATATGGACAACAAAGAGAGGCAGAACTAGAGATTCAAATGTAGTGAGGAACAGCCTGATGTGAGTAGCCTGTGACACCACCTGGGTGGGATCCAGGCCAGTGCTGCCACTAGGGGCCACATTTGGTCTGTGGCCCTGCAGCAGCAAGAGTCTGTTACCACCAAAGGCCAGGTCTATGTCCCTGGCTGCTGCCTGGGGACGTGTTGATATCTGAGGGCTAGGCAGAACTGGCTCTATCCCTTGCCTGACCACCATGGAAGAGCTGGCCCTGAAAGCATGAGAGCAAGGCAGCTGACTGCCCCTAGTCAGCAACAGTACTCAGGAGGGCTACACATTTCTGGAGTTGAGGGGTGACCATCCCCAAAGGCAGGAGAGCTGGCCCTGCCACTTGTCTTCCTTCCAGTCACATGAATGAGGTTGAGATACCTCCCCCCACCCCCATCCCTTGCCATCTGCAGCAGGTGGGACACCCTGGCCCTGGGTCACAAGAGCAGGAGAGCTATCTCTGCTGTTCACCTGCTGCAGCACTCGAGGGAGAGTAGGTTCTGGACTTCACCTCACAGTAGAGCTTATCCTGATGGCAACCTGGGGCCACAGGTATGAACATGGGAAAGCTGGCCCTGTCTCTTGTCTGCTGTGTGGCAGCAAGGGCAAGGGGAAGATGTCCTCCTTCCATCCCACATCTAACATAATCTATGGCAGATGAGGGAGCTGGCGCTAGGGTAATGAGACCGGGGATCTGGCAATGTCAGTCACCAGCTGCAACACTCAGGAGAGCAGGTCCCACATCTTACCAAGGCAATAGGGTAGAGCTGATCCTGGTTGCAGGAGAGACTGCTCCAAATGTATGAGAGTGGGAGAACCAGTCAGCTGACCAGTTCAGATACCTCTCAGGCCTAGATCCAGTGCCTTGAATTGGTGCACCCCAACATTAACCATATCAGTGAACTGCTAGAGTGCAAGGAGGGGCCGGTATTACAGATTCAAAACTTCAGGATCTCTATGACACATAACAACAACAGGATACCTACAGGAGTCCTAGTGAGGTTCCAGTATTGACTGAATAGCAGAAGTCAGAGGCCTTTGTAGCAGATCAATGAGTCATTGCAATGAACATTTGTAAGCAAAGACATGTGGACAAAAAAGGTATACACTGTGGGATACACTGAGATATACTACAAGTCAAAAAAAAAAACCAAGTTCAATTTGTGTTGACTATATACTCACCAAAGCATGCTTAAACTCCCAGTGGCCAGCCCATTAATGAAAACTTAGTTTGGTTTGTTGGCTAGTAGGGGGGTCACAAGAGTGGTGTGGGGCAGACTTGAGAGGACTGGGGAGAGAGTGTGCTCTCCCCAGCACACTCTCATTGGGGTTCTCATTGGGGTTCATGATGTGAAGTTCTGAAATAACCAATAAAAATATTATGAAAAAATACATTGAAAAAAAGACTTTAGTAAACATTGCTGAGAAAGCTCAATATTCAAATATAAAAAGATGAAACTAGATTCATCTTTCTCATCTTGCACAATGGACTTAAATCCTTAACTCTCAAATACCTTGAGGCAACACAGAAAAGACACTTCAAAATATTAGCATAGACGAGTCTGAAAAGTATGCTAATGTCATTGGAAATCACAAAAAAATTGACAAATGAGATTAAGTGAAGATTAAAAAGTTTTGCAACACAAACAATAAGTAGGGTGAAGAGATGACCCAAAAAGTGGAGATAAATCTTTGCTATTTATATATCTGATAGGAAAATATTATATAAGACATACAAGAAACTTCAAGAATTGAACAGAAAAAGAAATCATCCAATTAGTAAATGGACTAATTAACTAAGACACTTTTTCAAAGAAGAAAAGGCCAATAAATACTTGAAAAAGCTTCAGCAGCCTTACCTATAAGAAAAATACAAATTAAAGTTGCTTTCAGATTCCATTTCACCTCAGTCAGATGGCTATCATCAAACAAATGACAAGTGCTGGCAAGAATATGGAGAAAGAAGAACCCTTATATATTGTCTGCATGGATGTATATTGGTATAGTCATTGTGGAAATTGGTATGGAGATTTAAAAAAATTCTGTATGATCCAGTCTTATCAATCCTGCGTATGCATCCATAGGATTCTAAGTATATTGTAGATATATTTGCACATCCTGTTTATTATTCACAATAGAAAAGAAGTGGATCAAGCTTGTATGTCCTTCATCAGATAAAAGGAGCTACATAGACATAGACAGTGGAATTTTATTCAGCCACAAAGAAAATTAGAATCACAACACTTGCAGGAAAATGCAAAGAACTAGAGATCATCATATTTAAGTGAGATGTATCAGATTCAGAAAGAAAATATATTACATGTTTTCTCTCAAATGCAAAATCTAGATTTGAGTGTGTATGTACATATGTGTATATGTGTATAATGAAATTAGAAAGGGTGCCATGAGAGGAAATAAAAAGGTTGTTAGCTAGGGACAGCAGGGTCATGAGTTACATGTGACATTGAAGTAGTAAGGGTGAGGAAAGTCACGAAAAGATGGGCAAAAGAAAAGTAAGGGTGATGACAAACGCCAAATGAAACGTACGCTTACATGCTGACTTAAAAATAGAGAAAATTGTAAAATATTAAAAATCCTTTCCTACCATAGTATTTGACATCAGTAAGAGGAAAAAAAAAAAAGCATTCATTGATTTATTTTTGTTATTTTTATTCTAAAGGCAGAACTAACACCTTTCCTAAAGAGAACAGAACATTCGATTCTGAACTTCAGCTGAGTTACTATGGCACTTTGTGGCCCTAGAGTAGTTATAAATAGTGTCCTGGATATCCCCTTTGCCTCTTCAATGGGTAATGAAAGCTGCCTGACAGAGTTGCATAAAGATGAAATGAGACATAACAAAAAAGCTCTTTCCTCATAAATGCTGGTAAGTTTTCACCTGCCCTACTTCCCCAAGTTGCTTAAGTGAACTGGAAACACCAACTAAAAACAAAAGTGAAGAATCTACCAGTCGCAGTCAGATACTATCTACCCCACTGCTATGATTTGAATGTGCTCTCTTTTCTCTAAAACACAGGCTACAATTTAATCCTCATTAAACAATATTAGGAAGCGGGGTCAAGTGGGACTGTTAGAAAGAGATTAGTGATCTGGTTTCATGATCCGATCCATTCATGGATATACTGAATGGGTTATGTAATAATAGTGAGCCTGTAGAATGGGTCTCCAATAAAAGCCAGCTTGGCCATGAGTCAGGTAACATTCTCACATCTCTATGTGATGTCCTGTACCACCTCAGGACTATGTACTAAGAAAATCTTCATCAGTGGTAGCCTTTTGGCATTGGATAAGAACTTTGAATCAAAGTAAAAATTTTCTTTATAATGTGTCTATTCTTTGGCAGTATTTTTATTAGCAATAGAAAGTAGACTAAGATACTCAGGTTAGCATCCTTCCTGGAACCACTGAGTGAGTACTTTTCCTCACTTTTGCCAGGTTCATAGGATGCCCTACTTAAGTATCTCTTCTTTTACATGGCCTTACTTTTTAAGGATATCACATTAGACTGGGGCCTTATTTTAACCAATTATGTCTGTAAAGACCCTTTCTCTTCTGAAAATCACCCACTAGGGGATTGAGACTGGGGCGTCAGTGTACTACTGTTTTCTCTTTTACATTCCTCTTTCTAATTACTTTAGGAGGTTAGAGTGATAAAACAGTTAAACTCCTCACAAACACGTACAATTAAGTTCCGACAAGGAGAATGAGCAACTAAAAGAGAAAATATTTTATTTTTTGTTAGAAGTTATTCTTTTTATTCTTTATCCTTTCCCAGTATATGCTCTTTAAAAGGGTGTGAGATAGCTCAGCCAATAAAAAGTCTAGCCTTCAATGCCTGGGTCCTCTTTTTAATCCTCAGAGCTCGTGAATTCAGAATTAAAGAACCAGTTCCTGCAAGTTGTCCTCTGATTCTTACATGAGTGTTTTGGCACATTCCTGTACTCACATGCAAATGGACACAGGCATGCACACACATGTGCACACATACCAATACAAATAAATATATATATTTTAATTCAAGATGTGCACCACATTTTTTATCATTGGAAAGTTTTGTTTTTCCTTCTTTTGGATGAACTATGGACATATATTCAAAATTTTTATATAGTAGATGTTTGTCTTTTCTATTATGTTCTGTATCTCATCTGTTGAATGGTTTATTTGTATGTCTATAGACTAACTGATATTTTAAACTTTTCTATATAATCTTATGCTTTATCACTGCTTTGTTTTAGATTGTAGGGATTTGTTTCTGTATTTGGGTATGGTGAGATTATCCACAAGTTGCCATGTGCTTTCAGCATGTACACATCAGTGTGGTTCGATATACAAAAAGTATGAGGTCAGGCTGGGCTACGTAAGATACCATTTCATATTGGTCAATAGACATCTCATGTTAGCTCCAAGTGAACTGAATGAGTTTGCAATGGATTTCTGTTATGTACCTTACTCCTGAACAAAATTGTTAAGCTTACTCCATAGTCTATTCTCTATTTCTCCCCCATTTTACAACCTTCTCCCCTCTTGCTACAATGCTGATGCTATTACTATTAGAACTTCACACTGGTGTTCAATATCAGACTGCAACATCTTGGCTGGGCCATCGGTTTCCAATATATCTACCCTGTCTGTCCCACACAAGATCCCTTCCCAAAGGCACTCCATCCATCTGTACTATCATGGGGCTAAGCCCACATCAATCATCAAAGTGACATTTGCTTCTGTGGTGCAGCACAGACTGTCAAGGAGAAGGATGAGGATGACTAAACATAATAGTAAATTTTCTGTCTAGAGAATATGTTAATTATGCTAAAATATTTTATTAAAATATGCTTCAGTTTAAAAGAGTCAGTATTACAGAATTATACTTACAATACCTAATAATAGAAAATAACATAAGGGGATTGTTTCATAAAGTTTTGATGAATTGGCAAGACAAGTTTGTGGCTTACTTCATTGTCTTGCTGAAGTTTCCATACTTGCTTCGTGAGTCAAATGTTAAGTACAGAGGCAGAGTCCATAAGAAATAAGTCTTGTCAGTCCTACTTATCTAAAGCTGCAGGTTCCTTATGACATGAGGAAATAATGGATGCCTGCAGGAGTCCTGGTCAGGATAAACATTGATGGTGTCACAGAAACCAGAGATCTCGAACCAGACCAATGACTCATTGCAATGAAGTGAAGATATGTAGACAGAGGGATATACTGTTTAACATATGATGACATAGTAAGCTTCCACAATGAGAGTTTTCTGTGTTGTTTGTTTGTGTCTGCTTTATTTGGGGAGGAGGTTGCAAGGATGAAGGCCTGATATGAGTGGGACTTGGGTGGTACATGATGCAAAACTCACAAAGAATCAATAAAAAGTGTTTTTAAAAAGGAAATAGATCTTCAATAATAACTCATCCACTATGAAAATGAGGACAAATTTAAGGATTAAGGTAAGTCACTCAGAAGATAAAAGCCTTGCTAATCAGGGGCTGGAGAAATGACTTACTGGCTTACAGTTCTTATTGATCTTGCAGAGGATAAGGGTTCTGATCCAGAATTCACATGTCAGCTCACAACTGTCTGTAACTCCAGATCATATGCTCTCTTTTAGCCTCATTGCATAGTAGGCACAGGTGAAGTGTATATACATACATGCAGGGAAAATATTCATACACATAAAATAAAAATATAAAACTGTTAAAAAGTTGCTGATGAGATTTTAAACAGTATCACTAGGGAAAAATAGGATGTGTATAACTATTTCTCACTGAAGATTCCAGAGCTCTATATGCATAACAAATCCTGAGTTCTATGAGAACAGGTCTTTCTCAATCATGCAAAGAAAAATTTCCTTAGATGAATTCATTACAGTCCAAATACAGTTTGCATTAAAAGAGGATGTATTTTTCCTCTATAACATGCATGAATATAAAAGGAAAGAACAAATTATGAACTTGTATTTTATTATTGACTGAAAGAATCTTATTTTTTACAACTTACATTAAAATTTGATCTGAAAATGTTTAAACATTTAAAGACTAAATAACCTTGTTTTAAAATAATTTCATTTTGTTATTGAAGTCATTTGAAATCACTTAAGTAGTATTTTACTTTATTTTCATCCCATGAAGAATCAATTGTAGGAAGAATTTTCATCCTATTATAAACATTTAGAAATATACACAAAATATTTGAAACAAGTATTTTCAGACACAGACAACAGGCAGCTAAGGAAATTAACTCTTGATGGAAAAGACACTCAAAGATTGTGCCCAGCTTTCTGCCTGCAGACTTTCTTCAGGTCCCAGTTCATGGTAGGATACTTCTAAATTCTTTCAGAATTAAGTGTAATTGTATTATTTGGGAATTTTCTACACCTCCCTTGTTCCTTAATAATGACATGAAGACATAATGTATTTATTAATAAGCTACAAGCACTATAGTTGGATAAATACTCATCTTTCCTAACCCAATTATGGGGTTATGTCCCAACTATGAACACTGTTACTTGAAGTCTTAGTCTCGCCCTGGCTGCTCTTGCTCCAACTGTGTCCTCATGGTGACTTCTTCCTGGCATCCCTTGTCATGACTTTCTCCACTTGGGACACACTCCACACTGATTTCAGAAGTCCCACCTTAACTCTCCTGCCCAGCTATAGGCTGATCAACTCTTTATTAACCAATCAGAGGTGATAGAGAACAACTTTTATACAACATTCAGATAGGAGATGCTTCAATAATAATGACAGTACCATGTTTGGGCTGCAACCAGATCTCTGGGGTACAGAAATTAGTATCTGAATATACAGTGTACAAACTCATACTCCAACAATTAAGGAAACAGAAATCTGAATGTTAAGGACACCCATGTTGCTAAAGTTTCAGAGCAAAGTACAGCAGACAAACAAGCTAACAGAGAAGGCAAGTTCAGGATACTGGATGAGATGAGCTTTCTAATATTTACTAAAATTTTGATCCTGGCATGTGCAAGTTAAAAATCTCACAAGGCTGCAGGAAGAACCACAAGAAAAATTTTGGAGTTAAACAGTTCTCAGAGCATGGTGTTGGTAGTGACATATGCTGTGAATTTCAGCACTCAGAAAGGAGAGGCAGGCAGATCTCTTGAGTGGTTAGCCTGGTCTATAGAGATAGCTCCAGGACAGCCAGGGCTACACAAAGAAACCCTGACTTGAAAAACCAGTCCACCAACCAACACTCCGCCAAACCCTCCAAAAACCAACCAACCAACCAACCAGCCAGCCAACCAACCAATCAACCAACCAACCAACCAAACAAACAAACAAACAAACAAACCCAGCAAAAACAAAACAGGTCTCAGAACTAAAGCATATCAGGCAATAGTTTGTATCTCAGTCTTTGGAATGTAGAGACCCAGCATGAAAGTCTTGCTCATAGAGCTAATTTACCCTATTTAAGTGCTACCCCGGAACTTTTGTTAAAAAGTTTAAAATTAGTTTCAAGGAATAAAAAACAGATGCCAACTTATGTGTCAGAACACAGTGCTATCTTCCCTAAAATCAGTTCTGCAAAGCTGATGCAATGCTTTTACAATGTAAATACAGAATCATTACATCCAGGAAAAACTTATTGGGCTTACAGAGAAACAGAATACACCCCTACCAAAGAGAAAACTCAACCAAGAGAAGCAGACTCAGAAGTTATATAGCAGATGGAACTTGAGACAATATTCATAAACTGACTTTCAAAACTGCAAATGTATATCTCAAGAAATCTAAGATATACATAAGCACATGCACGCACTTGCACATGTGCCCATACACATATGTAGATAAACATCAGCTGTTTGGAGTATTTTAAAATTTGTGTTCCTAGTAGAGGTACGCATGTATGTTTGGTTTTGTGTATATTCTGGTGTGCCTGCATACGTGTGTATGTGTGTTTTAGAGGCCAGAAGTCAACATTCATGTTTCTTTCTCTTTTAATATCTACTTAACTTTTTGAAATAGGATCTTTTATTGAACTTGGGTCTTTCTGTTTGACTAGACTAGCTGGCAAGTGAGCCGCAGGGATCCTTCTGTCTTAACCACTCCAGTACTGGCACTTCAGGCATGTGCCATCATACAAGGCATTTTACATAGGTTCTGAGGATTCAAACTCAGACCTTCAGGGTTACATATTAAGGGCATTATCCACTGACTGAACCTCTCAGCTCTTGGGTCTTCATGATTTTGGTTCTAATAAAATATGTGGAAAAAATATCCAAAATAATTTTTTAATTAGACATAATTACTCCATTCATGTCCTATAAAAGTATCCTTTCAGTTTTCTAATGCCCTGAAAGGAAACATAGTAAAGAGTCAGCCAGTCAATAATGTGATTTGACTAGCACACACTCTGTTTATATGACTCTGCTTTGTCTTTGTAGAATGAAAGAGCCACAGCAGAAGATAGCAAATGGGTACACAAGGACCTGCTCCTGTACAGGCAATTAGCCACCTTGGCTAATTTGAACTTTAAGTTACTTAAAATAAAATGGGATCAAATAAAACTAGCACTTCAAGTTCTCAGCTGAGCACATGTGTGTGTAGCCTGTATGTCCATTTTCCACAATCACCCAGAATTTTGCTGAGGAGCTCCACCTTAGAGTTCAAAGGAAGATAGTGTTCATGAAAGTACAGATTTCAGCAGTCTGAACATGCTGAATGAAGCTCTCTCAAGATGAAACCTAGAGCTCTACAGTGTGGCTCACATTTGTACTAAACACAGAGGACATAGGCTTAGTGAGCAAGGCCCTTCCACTAGGTTTCTGGTCTTAGTACTAATGATTTCATATCTTTTCATTATTTTTACTTTGGTTCCATCCATTTTGCCCAGTCAACTATGCCTAACTTAACAGTGGAATCTGATTACAAAAATCTTCAACAGTAAGAGGAGGGGGGCATTGCTACAGTAATGCTGGCTTTATGGAAAGATTTTTTTTTTGTCTTATTTCTGTTTTGGAACTATTATTTGAGAAGTATTGGTACTGTCTCTTTAAATATTTCACAGTGTAGATTTTGGCACTGAATCTGTTTGGTTTTTAGGGAGGATGTGGAGAAGAGGGTAGAAATTTTGTTTTACTGTTTCATCCTCATTGATTTTTTTGATACTTTATTTACATTTCCAATGTTTTCTCCTTTCCAGGTCTCTCGTTTGGAAACCCTCTATCCCATCCCCCCTCATCTGCCTCTATGAGGGTATTCCCCCACCCACCCACCCATTCCCATCTTCTCTCCCTGGCATTCCCTCATACTGGGGCATCTAAAACCCTCAGGCCCAAGGGCCTCCTCTCACTGATGGCCAACAAGACCCTTCTCTGCCACATATGTGGCCAGCACCATGGGTCTTACCATGTGTATTCTTTGATTGGTAGTCTAGTCTCTAGGAGCACCAGGGGGTCAGGCCAGTTGACACTCTTGCTCCCTCCATGGGGCTGCCAACTCCTTCAGCTCCTTCAATCCCTTCTCTAACTCTTCCACTTGGGACTCCATGCTCAGTCCAACAGATGCTGTGAAGTGAGTTTTGGTATTCCGAAATTTTGAGCTAATATCCACTTATTAGTTTGTACAGTGTTCGTTCTTTTGAGACTGAGTACCTCAATCAGGATGATATTTTCAAGTTCCATCCATTTTCCTGCGAATCTCATGAAGTCATTGTTTTTAATAGCTGTGAATGTAGTATTCAATTACATAAATGTACCACATTTTCTGTATCCATTTCTCTGTTGAGGGACATCTGGGTTGTTTCCAGCTTCTGGCTATTATAAATAAGACTGCTATGAACATAGGGGAGCATGTATCCTTGTTATATGTTGGAGCCTCTTCTGGGTATATGTCCAAGAGTGGAATAGCTGGGTCCTCAGGTAGTATTATGTCCAATTTTCTGAGGGTCCACCAAACTGATTTCCAGAATGGTTGTACAAGCTTGCAATCCCACCAGCAATGGAGGAGTGCTCCTGGTTCTCCACATCCTTGCCAGCATCTGTTGTCACCTGAGCTTTTGATCTTAGCCATTCTGACTGGTGTGAGGTGGAATCTCAGGGTTGTTTTGATTTGCATTTCCCTGATGACTAAGGATGTTGAACATTTCTTTAGGTACTTCTCAGCCCATTGAGTTTCCTCAGTTGAGAATTCTCTGTTTAGCTCTGTTTCCCATTTTTTGATAGTGTTGTTGGGTTGTCTGGAGTCTAATTTCTTTGAGTTCTTTGTATATTTTGGATATTAGCCCTGTATCAGAGGTCGGATTGGTAAAGATCTTTTCCAAATTTGTTGGTTGCCGTTTTGTCCTATTGACTGTATCCTTTGCTTTACAGAAGCTTTGAAATTTCATGAGGTCCCATTTGTTGGTTCTTGACCTAAGAGCATAAGCCATTGGTGTTCTGTTCAGGAACTTTTCCTCTGTGCCCATGTGTTCAAAACTTTTGCCCACTTTCTCTTTGATTAGATTCAGTGTATCTGGTTTTATGTGGTTTGATCCACGTGGACTTGAGCTTTGTACAGAGAAAAAGGAATAGATATATTTGCATTCTTCTACATGTTGGCCACCAGTTGAACCAGCACCATTTGTTGAAAATGCTATCTTTTTTCCACTGGATGGTTTTATCTCCTTTGTCAAAGATCAAGTGACTGTAGGTGTGTGGGTTCATTTCTGGGTCTTCAATTCTATTCCATTGATCTACCTGCCTGTCACTGTACCAATACCATGCAGTTTTTATCACTAATGCTCTATAGTACAGTGTGAGGTCAGGGATTCTGATTCCCCCAGAAGTTCTTTTATTGTTGAGAATAATTTTTGCTATCCTGGGATTTTTGTTATTTCAAATGAATTTGCAAATTGCTCTTTCTAAGTCTATGAAGAATTGAGTTGGAATTTTGATGGGGATTGCATTGAATCTGTACATTGCTCTCGGTAGGATGCCCATCTTTACTATATAAATCCTGCCATTCCGTTAGCATGGGAGATCTTTCCATCTTCTGAGGTCTTCTTCGATTTTTTTCTTTGGAGCCTTGAAGTTCCTGTTATAAAAATATTTCACTTGTTTGGTTAGAGTCACACTGATATACTTTTTATTGTTTGTACCTATTGTGAAGGGTGTCATTTTTGTAATTTCTTTCTCAGCCTGTTTATCCTTTGAATATAGGAAGGCTCCTGATTTGTTTGAGTTAATTTTATATCCGGCCACTTTGCTGAAATTGCTTAAGCTGGAGCAGTTCTCTGGTGGAGTTTTTCGGGTCACTTAAGTATACCATCATATCATCTGCAAATAGTGATATTTTGATTTCTTCCTTTCCAATTTGTATCCCTTTGACCTCCTTTTGTTGTCTAATTGCTCTAGCTAGAACTTCAAGTACTATATTGAATAGATATGGAGGGAGAGGGTAGCCTTCTCTACTCTCTGATTTTAGTGGGATTACTTCAACTTCCTCTCCATTTAATTTGATGTTGGCCACTGTTTTGCTATATATTGATTTTAGTATGTTTAGGTATGGGCCTTGAATTTCTGATCTTTCCAAGACTTTTATCATGAAGGGATGTTGAATTTTGTCAAGTGCCTTTTCAGTATCTAACAAAATGACCATGTGGTTTTTTTCTTTGAGTTTGTTTATGTAGTGGATTACATTGATGAATTTCCAGGTATTGAACCATCCCTGCATCCCTGTGATGAAACCTACATGATCATGGTGAATGATCATTTTGATGTGTTCTTGGATTCAGTTTGTGAGAATTTTATTGAGTATTTTTGCATCAATATTCATAAGGGAAATTGGTCTGAAGTTTTCTTTCGTTGTTGGGTGTTTGTGAGCTCTTGTTATCAGTGTAACTGTGACCTCATAGAAAGAATTGAGTAGTGTTTCTTTTGTTCCTATTTTGAGAAATAGTTTGAAGAGTATTGGTACTATGTCACCATTGAAAGTCTGATAGAATTCTGCACTAAACCCATCTGGTCCTGGGCTTTTTTTGGTTGAGAATCTTTTAATGACTACTCCTATTTCTTTAGGGGTTATGGAACTGTTTAGATGGTTTATCTGATCCTGACTGAATTTTGGTATTTGGTGACTGTGTAGAAAATTGCCCATTTCAATCCAAATATTCCAATTCTGTTGAGTATAGGCTTTTGTGGTAGGATCTGATGATTTTTTTGAATTTCCTCAGAATCTGTCGTTATATTTCCCTTTCCATTTCTATTTTGTTAATTTGGATACTGTCTTTGTGCCCTCTGGTTAGTCTGGCTAACGGTTTATCTATCTTGTTGATTTTGTCAAAGAATCAGCTCCTGGTTTTGTTGATTCTTTGTATAGTTCTTTTTTGTTTATACTTGGTTGATTTCAGCCCTGAGTTTGATTATTTGCTGCCTTCTACTCCTCTTGGGTTTATTAGCTTCTATTTGTTCTAGAGCATTCAGTTATGCTGTTAAGCTGCTAGTGTATGGTCTCTCCAATTTCTTTTTGGAGTCACTCAGAGCTATGAGTTTTCCTCTTAACACAGCTTTCATTGTGTCGCATAGGTTTGGGTATGTTGTGCTTTCATTTTCATTAAATTCTAGGAAGTCTTTAATTTCTTTCTTGACCAAGTTATCATTGAGTAGAGCATTGTTCAGCTTCCATGTGTATGTGGATTTCTGTTGTTGTAGTTGCCATTGAAGACCAGCCTTATTCCACAGTAATCTGATAGGAGGCATGGGATTATTTCAATCTTCTTATATCTGTTGAGATTTGTTTTGTGACCAATTATATGATTAATTTTTGAGAAGGTACCATGAGGTGCTGAGAAGAAGGTATATTCTTTTGAGTTAGGATGAAATGCTCTATAGATATCTGTTAAATCCATTTGGTTCATAACATCTGTTAGTTTCACTGTGTCTCTGTTTAGTTTGTGTTTCCAAAATCTGTCCATTGATGATAGTGGGGTATTGAAGTCTCCCACTATTATTGTGTGACGGTGATGTGTGCTTTAAGCTTTAGTAAAGTTTCTTAAATGAATGTGGGAACCCTAGCATTTGGGGGATAGATGTTCAGAATTGAGAGTTCTTCTTGGTAGATTTTTCCTTTGATGAGTATGAAGTGTCCTTCTTATCTTTTTTGATGACTTTTGGTTGAAAGTCGATTTTATTTGATATTAGAATGGCTACTCCAGCCTGTTTCTTTGGACCATTTGCCTGGAAACTTGTTTTCCAGCCCTTTACTCTGAGGTAGTGTTTGTTTTTAACTCTGAGGTGTGTTTCCTGTATGCAGTGAAATGCTTGGTCTTTTTTTGTATCCAGTGTGTTAGTCTATGTCTTTTTATTGGGAAATCCATTGATGTTAAGAGATATTAAGGAATAGTGATTGTTGCTTCCTGTTATTTTAGATGTTATTTTTATGTTTGTGTGGATATCTACTTTTGAGTTTGTTGAAAGATTACTTTCTTGCTTTTTCTAGGATGTAGTTTCCCTCCTTGCATTGGTGTTTTCCATCTATTATCCTTTGTAGGACTTGGTTTGTGGAAACATATTGTATAAATTTAGTTTTGTCATAGAATATCTTAGTTTCACCATCTGTGGTAATTGAGAGTTTTGCTGGGTATAGCAGCCTGGGCTGGCAATTGTGTTCTCTTAGCATCTGTATGAGATCTGCCTACGACCTTCTAGCTTTCATAGTCTCTGGTGAGAAGTCTGGTGTAATTCTGATAGGTCTGCATTTATATGTTACTTGACCTTTTTCCCTTAGTGCTTTTAATATTCTTTCCTCTTTTGTACATTTTGTGTTTGACTATAATGTGACAGGAGGAATTTCTTTTCTGATCCAATCTATTTGTAGTTCTGTGGGCTTCTTGAATGCTTAAGTTCATCACTTTCTTTAGGTTAAAGAAGTTTTCTTCTATAATTTTGTTGAAGATATTTACTGGCCCTTTAAGTTGGGAATATTACTCTCTTCTATACCTATTATCCTTAGGTGAGTTCTTCTCATTGTATCCTGGATTTCCTGGATGTTTGGAGTTAGGAACTTTTTGCATTTTGCATTTTCTTTGACTGTTGTGTCAATGTTTTCTATGGTATCTTCCGCACCTGAGATTCTGTCTTCTATCTCTTGTATTCTGTTGGTGATGCTTGCATCTGTGACTCCTGATCTCTTTCCTATGTTTTCTAACTCCAGAGCTGTCTTCCTTTGTAATTTCTTTTTGTTTCTATTTCCATTTTTAGATTTTGGATGGCTTTGTTCATTTCCATCACCTGTTTGATTGTATTTTCCTGTATTTTTTAAAGGGATTTTTGTGTTTCCTCTTTAAGGGCTTCTAGCTGTTTACCTGTGGTCTCTTCTATTTCTTTAAGGGAATTATTTATTTCCTTCTTAAAATTTTCTATCATCATTATGAGATGTGATTTTAAGTCTGAATCTTGCTTTTCTGGTGTATTGCGGTACCCAGGGCTCTCTGTGATAACTGGGTTCTGATGATATCAATTAGTCTTGGTTTCTATTGCTTATGTTCTTTCCCTTGCCTTTGCCATCTGGTTATCTCTGGTGTTAGCTGGTCTTATTCTCTCTTACTGTGACTTGTCCCTTCTGCAAGCCTCTCTGTCAGTACTCCTTGAAGACCAGGTCTCTCTGAGAGGAATTTGGGTTTGGAGAACTGTGGTACAGGGTCAGCTCTGGGGTGCAGACAGAAACCAGAAAGATCCTGTCCCCAGCTGTTCCTTGGTTCCTGTGTCCTGATGGCTCTGCACGGGTCCCTCTTGACCCAGAAATTTGAACAGAAGTGGTTGTCTTGCTTGTGCTTGAAGGTGTGTCAGCACTCCTGGGAGACCAGCTCTCTCCTGGCACTATTTGAGGATGGAGCCTTGTGTCATAGGATCAGCTCCCCCTCTTCAGAAGGAAACCAGAAGACCATGCCTCAGTTCCTGTTTCCTGAGGATTCTGGGTGGGTCCTGGTGAGCAGTGGTGCTCATCTTACCTCCACTCATGGGCTTGTCCACACTCCTGGGATAGTAGTTTTCTCCTGGCACTATTTGTCTATGGAGCCCTGTGGCCCAGGCTGAGCTCCCCAGCCACAGGTGGAAACTGGAAGACCCTCATTGATTGTTATGGATCTGTTTAAGTTCTTTACATATTTGATTTTATTTGCATAGGTTTTATGCTTTTAGGAATTTGTCCATTACATTTAGTTTTTCTAGATTTTGCTTGGAATATAGTTTTCATAGTATTCTCTAGTAAAATTTCCCAACCATCACTGAAGATTTATAGGTAGTTAATATTTTCCAAAGGAAGAATAGACAATTTCTCCTGTGGTATACCACTGGTTAGGTGTTGCTGGAACTGCAAACCTCTTCTTATCCATGCTCTAGTAAGCAATCCTAATGGAATTCATTAAGCCAATAAAAATGTGAATGTAGATAAGGGGAGAGATTGGAAGATAATGTCATCAGTGTGAAGGGGAGGGAGATAAAGCTATGTACTTGGGTGAGTAGGTCAAAACACATTATGTACATGGATGAAAGTGTCAGAATGAAATCAATAATTATGAATAATTAATGTGTGCTGATAAAAGATTTGAAAAATAAATTTAACTGTCATATATACACTTCGTAACTTCACTCCTATGTATATCCTCAAGAAATTATAAACAAGGCCCAAAGAAATATATATAATCCAAAATTGATGGCAACATTAGAGACAATAGCCAAATCATTCACAAGTAGATGAAGAACAAGGAATTTTATGAAATAGCATATCAATTTAATAAAACAACTGCATTAGTTTTCTCACTATGAGCTGTGGCCTCCTCAGCCATGGGATTTGTCTGTATGTATAGTACCATACATAAAGTCCTTTCTGTGGAACAGGGCTCAAATCTAATAACAGAGCAGGTTGGTTATCTTCTGTTTAGTTTTCAAGGACTATAAAATTGAAACCAGAGTGTCACAGCACAAAATATTTTGGTCTTATGACAATAAAATGAAATTTTGGCACACACTATAATATGAACCAACCCTGAAATCATGCTACATGAAAGAAGCTGAAAACACAAGGGAGAAATACTGTGACTCTCCTTGTATGAAGAAAAATCATAAAGAGAGAAAACAAAATGAAGTTCTGAGGTTGGTGTGGGAGATAGAGTGCTACATGTAGCTCCATAGCCACAGAGGCTATGTGTCAGGTGATGAAAGTTTCTGGACACATAGGATTGTTACCCACATTTGCAATGTACTGAACATCATTAAATTATTGCCTTAAAGGTAGGTAAGGTAAACACTTAGCTATGTAAATAAAAAGTGGGTGAGCCCACCAGTGACTAGTGCATAGGAAGTGCATCTGTGAGTTCCTGAGGAGAGCACAGATCTAGCTAAGAATTAAGAACAATATTTTATACTATAAGTGTTTGACAGTAATTTATAGTTTACACAGTATCTTTCTTGATATTCCATTGGCCCTTCATACTGCTCTGCAGTATTGATGGTGATAAAACTGAAATAATGAAAATTGATGCTATCTTTATTTTTAATTAGAATTTTTATTTTATGTGTATAGGTGTTTAATCTGCATGTTTGTCTGTGCACCATGTGTTTCTTATGATTATGGAGTTTAGAAGAAAGCAGAAAAATCTCCTGGAACTGAAATCTACCATGGAGGAATTGAACCCAGGATTTGGAAAAGCAGAAAGTTCCCTTAACCCACTGTGTGATCTTTCCACCCAGTAGTTCTGTATTTTTAAAGCTTCTTCCAATTGACATAAGCCCTTCCAGGGACTCAGCAGTAAAAAGGAGGTTTAGGAATTATTGATAAAAGTTAGAATTGATCTCAGTTCTACTTTCTGTTCTATATTTTGCCAATGTCCATAAAGTCTTCTGCCCATGGTGATAACACTTGTAGCTATTTCTCCAGGTATTTCCTGAACCCTATATAAGTCTATTATCTGTATATGCCATCAGCAATCATCTATATGAGGAAAAAGTTTTCGTTGTATATGGGTACATATGTGCACACACACATGCGCTCAAGTGTATACACACACACACACACACACACATATACATGAGCACATACTAACACATATATACTCATGTACATGCACATACATCTACATGCACATAATCACACATCCACACCCACAAAAGCATTCACATACACTCACATACACATGAGCTCACACATGCACACGCATGTACAAAGAGACAAACATATATGTACATATATACACATATGCACATATTTGTGTATGAACACATACACACACACTACAAGTAGTTGCTCTATTGCACAGTTACTGCACTGCAGAGGCAAACCACAGAGAAGACAAGCATGCTTCTATGGTACCACAGTAATATTTAGAAGTGTTGATGCAGTGGAGGCTTAGCGTTGGCATAAGTTTCAATGTTCTGTTTGACTTATGACTCTAAGGGAACTGACCTTCTGTGGAAGTATCATTAATGATGACTGATGACTCCAAATCAGTGCATTTGTTTCATGTCTAGAGAGTAGTCTTTCTGAGATCAGAAGGATGATAGCATTTCTTCTGCAGAAGCATCACTGAAAATGACATGTATAGGTGTCCTGATTAATGAGTTCATGTTTCTTAGAAAATAGAATACTTTTTGTTATTTTTTATGTTATAGCCTAGTAGTTTTATTTTTTTTAAAAATCAGCAATTTATTTTGTACTTCTAGTTTGTTTTATTACAATCTTCAAAACTGTTTATTACATTATAGAGGTATTCTGAACAGCTGCTTTCCCATCCCAGTTTATTTTTCTTTTTTATATGAATCAAACCAACCAACCAGGAAAAATAGCCCAAACCAAAAACCACCAAACCAAAAACCCAAACAAACAAACCTTTTAGTTTATTCTGTCTCCAGCATCTTAATTGAAATTCCCTGGCCTATTTTAAACTTTTCAACTAATTTGTCTTTATTTATATTTTTACATTTTGTCAAATCATTGCTTAAGGAAAAGGTGCTTAAAAACCTTATGTAATAAAATTTTCTTCTCAACTCTCTGAAACTAAATTATTCACAGTTAATTAGTTAAACTCTTTCTGGAATTTTTCTCTTTTGCTTTTTTTTTTCCCATGTGAAAAAGATTGGCTTGGTGGTTCACACTTATAATCCCAACACTAAGGAAGAAAAGACAGGTGACTATCTGGTGTTCATGGCTCACAGCTACATGGTGAGTTCAGGTCACTGAGAGATGTTGTGTCAAAAAGAAATGGTGAGTGATAAGATACCCAAGGTGGACTTCTGACTTCCATATATACATATACACAGGTACACACACACACAGACCGAGAGAGAGAGAGAGAGAGAGAGAGAGAGAGAGAGAGAGAGAGAGACAGAGACAGAAACAGAGAGACAGAGAGAGATTGCTAATAGTTGGATCCAATCTTAGAGTTAGTTCTAACAGACAATTAGATGGCTAAGATGCCTCTTAGAACATTTGGATTCCCTGTAGGCTGGTGCAACCTTCACACATCTTCAGTCTCCATTTGCATCTCTGTTGGGAGACATCATCCTCTGTCCAGGCAGTGTGTGTGTGTGTGTGTGTGTGTGTGTGTGTGTGTGTGTTTGATATTTTATTTACATTTCAAATGTTTCCCCCTTTCCAGGTCTCCCCTTTGGAACCCCCTATCTCCTCCCCTCCCCCTGCCTCTATGAGGGTATTCCCCCACCCACCTGCCTATTCTCCTCTTCCCTCCTTGGCATTCCCCTATACTGGGGCATCTAATACCCTCAGGCCCAAGGGCCTCTCCTCTCCCTGATGGCTAACAAGACCCTCCTTTGCCACATATGTGGCCAGCACCATGAGTCCCTCCATATGTGTTCTTCAGTTAGTGATCCAGTCTCTGGGAGCATTGGGGGTCAGGCCAGTTGACACTGTTGCTCTCTCCGTGGGACTGCAAACTCCCTCAGCTCCTTCAGTTCCTTCTCCAATCTTTTGCTTTTCAAAACCATTTTTCCTGATTGAAGGATTAACCAGTAACTAGTAAATACAAATCTGTTATTTCAAGACAATTGTTATATTTAAAAATCAAAAATTATGGAGTACTTATTTGCCTTTTATTCCTGGTTGTATTCAAATATACCCATAAAATGATAAGATACACATTTATAAATGATTATCATGAAGGAAGAATATCTTGAGAAATAAGAGTAACAGCCCACTTGAAACAAGCAGTGGCACCCAAGTCCCCAGGCACAAGGGGATGGAGCATGCCAGAGAGCTGTATTTTACTGTGGTTGCTAGAGTAGGGAAGAGAAGGGCAGGGAAATTGATTTTCAGTATAAGATTGAACTCAGTGTGTTAGGGCTGTCAAGGTCCTCCCTGAGGGCATATTCCCTTAGGACTAGTACTAGGTCCTGGAGTGGCACATTATAAGAATATAAGCTTGTGGGAAAGAATTTTAATAAAGAAGCTAGCTGAAGCATGAGTTCTGGATTAGTAGATTTGCATAGAAAGATATCAGAAAGGTACTCTTTCAAGGATTTAGATAGCAATGCCAGTTCATCACAAATACAAAACATAAGAAGCTATCAACATAGTTATACTTTGAAAAATATTTTCTTATAGTTTATAACACAGCTCAAAACCTGCTTAAGTTCAGAAGTCTTCTCCTTTTCATCTTGTCTTTCCACCCTGCACCCTAAACCCATTTGAGAGAAAGTCTTTCATGAATTGCAGGGTGGCCTTGAACTTGCATTGTAAACCAGGCTGCTCTAAAACTCACCTTCTTTTTAAACCTCTCCAGTGCTTTATTAGTAGCATGCAGTTCTTTTCCTGTCTAGCAATGTGATTATTCCTTTCCAGAAATAAGTCAATCTCAATTGCCTGCAGTAAATCTTAGTCCTAGAGGAGGTCTTAGTGATCTTAGAGGAGAGTTCTGAGAAGGGTCCATACTTTTCTTATGCAGAGGTACACAGGTTTCCAAATGATCTGCAAAAGCATGAGACTTATATAAGACTATTGGAATTGAGGAGGGGTATGCTTATTTAGACAAATCTGTTTATGACTAGTTGACTTCCAGAAAAGTATGTTTAATCATGCAAAAAGTTGAACAATAGAACTAGTTTGGATATGGTCTCATAATATAAGTCTTTCTCAAGCATGCTATGAAAAGTCAGGGCCAGCTTTCCACAAATAGAAGTTAACCAGCAGCACGGAAAAGGAGGCTATTCTGAGGATAGGAAGTAATATATTTAAATTTTTAGCAAATAAGAAAATTAGAGTGAAAGGTTAAAAAGCATAAGAAAAAGCAACATTAGACCAGATATGTAGGATGGAAAACTCATGTAGCAAAGTCTCATGTAATTACCAGAGGCAAGCTGGGTACATTGTGAGCTGAGGTTTCTACCAGGCTGCACGGTGGTATAGTTAAATTTAAATACAGTGAAAACACACCAAGATATATTTCTTCTAGAATCTCTGATGGCTAAATAGTTTGAACATACATTGAATGCCTTACCCCATTCAATCATGTCTGCAGAGTGCATGTTAATATTGCCATTTTATTGCCAAGGTTCTGATAGACCATCAGTTATACATGGTTGCTAAAAAGCAAAGTGAGAATGTCAGAATTTCAATCCAGGCTAGCCTTTGACTTCCCCTCCCCCTTTCCTCTCCTCCTCTACCCCTTTGCCAGTACCTCTACCAAACTGGCCACAAACTTTGTAATCCTCCTGCCTCATAATGCTAGGATTATAGCCCACACTACTGTACCTGGGTTTTGACACTTTGATCTTTGATACACCACAGCACTCAGGTCTTCCATGTTTGCTTTATTCCTAGGACACTGGTATATGGGAAACCTAACATCGGCACCTTATGGGATGCCACTGTCATGATGTTGCTTATCTACCAATTCATGAAAATTTGTTTTCCATTTGGTCAAAATTGTTTCCCCTTTCTATGGAAGATACTAAGAAAGCATTTTGTGATTAGTTTCTCATGTGTGTATGTGTGTGTGTGTGTGTGTGTGTGTGTGTGTATGTTTAATCATTAAAACCATATAATGAGAACTTCGACCCATTAAACTTTTGTGGTCTATGTGGAGTTTCTGAATTCATCATGTAATTACTTTTTAGTAATGGCATTGGCCATTCCACATATTTCTAATCACTGTCAAGAACACAAACTACAAAATAATTCCTAATCTAAGGAGCTTGGAAAGAGTTTAGATTAGCTGGGTAAATATGAAGTGATGAGCTCATACACACAATCCTCTGACAGGACTGCCTGGATGGGTAAAGGCATGCAGTGGCCAGTCATTTCGGCACCCCTTTGTTCAGCAGGGATTCCTGCACGATTATTCCAGATGTGGATATAAAAACTACAGTGTAGTCATGCCCTTCCCTAACCTGCACTAGGAGACTTTCTCCTCTATTCTTTCTTCTCACTGTACCTCCCCCATTCCCATCAAGTTCTTCCATTCAGATGTAGAGCACTTTGGAAAGAAAGCATTATAAGGCTGGATTACCATGGCACTGAGAATTTTAAACCCTCTAAACAGGATATTAGTTCATAGCTTGAATATTTCCAAATCTGATCAACATGCCGTTCTAAATACATTAAGTAAAGCAAGCAAAATTAGCTTGCTTTATGTCAGGTGCTTAGCACAAATCCCTTAATACTGTGCTTGAGTGCAGGAGCCATTAATAAATGCGTAATGCCCTAAGATGGGTTTGATTAATTAAGTCATATGTGTATCCTTCTAATTAAAAATAGAACATTAGGCAGATGAGTGAAATTTCTGAGTACAAAATTCAAAGCTTTTTTATTATTATTTTTTTAATGCCTTGCCTTTCTCTTAAAGATGAAAGGGACACTGCTGGTTATTGAAGCTGCCAACGAACGAACAGCTACAGTATGGCACAAAGCACTCAGAACTCTGTGTCTTGTTAAAAACAATTTGGTATTCATCTGCCAATTTGTAACTCAGTTCTCAATCAGGGGTCTGTCTGATTAAGGCAGGCAATTCAAATTTGAGGGGGCAGCTGGTGATGTTATGCAAATAAACAGATGAGGAAGAAACAGGACAATGACTCAACAAGCAGATGGTAAAAGCCAAGGCCTTCAAAGAGCTCTTGAATTTCTTTTCCTTTCTGATTCATCATAGTAGCCCCACAGATGTATATTCCAAGGGATTAGAGACACTACTACTTAGTTCAACAATCAACATAGACAAGTTGCTAACATCAAGCTCATTAGCATAGAAGATTAACAGAAAGAAAACTTTGATCAAGAATCTTGACATCAGATTGTCATGCACACTAGTAATTTTTTTCTGAATTAATTATGTAATGCCTGTCACTTTTATTTCTGACCAATTAATTCCAAGCAAAGTTATAAAATTGCCCCCTCACCTCTCTTTTACTATCGTGGTGTGTGTGTGTGTGTGTGTGTGTGTGTGTGTGTGTGTGTGTGTGTTTCTGTGTAGGCCAGAGAACCACCACAGGTGTCATTCCTTAATCATGGTGCATTTTTATTTTTGGTGGCCGAGCCTCTCACTGGCTAGTAACTTATCACACAGGTAAGAATGGCTGGCTAGTGAGCCTCAGGGATGAACCTATGTCCTATCTAGTGCAGGAGTTGCAGGCTTGAACCACTGTGCCTGGCAATTTTACATGGGTTTTGGGGATGAAACTCAAATACCATGTTTGTGCAGCTATTAGTTTACCAACAGAGCCGTGCTCCACAGCTCAAAGTGCAGCATTTCTTAAGGAGGTAGGAATCATTTAGAAATGGAAAACAAAGCTCAAAAATGACCCTGGCATCTGAATCAACCTTTCTCCATAATCACTACTCAGAAATTGTATTACTAGGTCACTGGAATGAAATCCTACTAGTTCTTGTTCTTTGTTTCTGCTAAGGGTTCAGGCATTACTACTTTGTTGTCTCATGAACTGGATTGATTGTAGCATTCTGAGTTTACCTTTACTATGGCCCTTGTAGAGTTTCAGTTATAGGTGAAGCCCAATCACAAATGCATTTATTAGTCATAGTGTTTCTTTGGCCAAAGCCTTCCTTTGCCTCGCTTTCTTCATCTGGATAACATGTAGACAGGGCGAAATTATACTGTGTGTTTATGTGATAGGATGAGAATATTTGACATGTGTTTTTAAAAATATGCTCCTTCATGTGTCTGCTATATCAAACCTCCATTCACCTGTGCCTGCTTCAAGAAACCATTCTTTCACCTGTCTGCTTTAGCAAGACACCCTTTCACCTGTGTGCCCCAGCAAAACATTGTTTGATGTAACTGACTTTCCAAATAAACCAGAAGTTTCCACTTAATTCTAGTTTTAATTATATATATATATATATATATATATATATATATTTGTTTAACATTTATTTTCCTGAAAATAACATTTCACTCTCCATTTCAGCTGTATGAAATTTCTAGGGCATATGCAGTACATTTTTATCTATTCATCTGTTTTTTAGACATCTAGGTGAGATCCATTTCCTGGTTATGGTGACCATTGTAGCTATTAATATAAACATGGATTTGCAAGTACTTCTCTATTTTCTTGGCTCAGTGTCCTTCTGGCATATGCTCAGGAGTGGTATAGATGATTGATGTAGAAGCTCTATGGTAGTTCATAGAGAAGTACTGAGAAACTTCCATAATTATTAACATAAAGATTTTACAAATTGATGTTACTATCAATAGTGAACAAGGACCTTGTTCCTCACATTCTTACTAGTACTTATTTTTATTTGCTTTCTTAATGAAAGTTGTTTTGACTAGGGTGAGGTGGAATCTGAGTAGTTTTATGTCACATTTTCTTGATAGAAAGATGTTGAGTACTTTTTTGATACATTTATTGGCTAGTTATAGTTCTTCCATTAAGAGCCAGATATTCAGGCCTATTACTTTACAACTGAGTCATTTCAGTGTTTTAGTATTTAGTTTTTATAGCATTTTACATATTAATCCTCTGTTTGTTGTAGTTTTGGTAGATTAGCTGTTTTTTTACATTGTGTTTATTTTGCTCTGCAGTATTATTTAATTTCAGATAATCACACTTTGCAATCCTTGCAAGTATATTTCATGCCAACATAATTATAGGAGCTTTGTATGTTCGTATCTTGAAATATTTGATTTATGTTTTTGTTTAATAGTTTCAAAGTTTCAGGTCTAATACATGGTGGATTTTGAGTTTATTTTTGTGTAAGATGAAAAATCTGAATGTAATTTCACACTTCCACATGTGGATTTCCAGTTGCCAGCACCACATACTAGTTAAAGAAGCTGTCCTTTTCTAATCTATGTTTTTGATAGCTTTGAAAAGTAAGGTTGGTATATTTTAGTTCTCACCTCTATCCCGTTGGTGAACACACCTATTTCTGATGTGCTTCGATTACTATAACTCTACAACATAAAGTGAGATCATGATAGCAATATACTGCTCTCCTACATCTTTCTGCTAAGGATTTTCTTGATTATACAGAGTCTGTTTTAAGTTTGCATGAATTTGAGGGTTTTTTCTGGTTTTATAAAGATTTTTATTGAAGTTTTGATCAGAATTGTGTTGCAATTTGTAGCTTTCTTTCAGTAATGTAGTTTCTTCCACAATATTAATACTTCCAAATAGCAAAGGAGATCTTCTTCACTTTCTTTATTCAGTGTCTTAACTGTTTCCTTTTAGGGAAATATTTTATTTCCTTGGTTGTGGTTATTTTGACTAATTTTTTTATTATCCTCTCATATATTACATCAAAATCGCAGTTTCTGTTCCTGCCCATTTCTTCATCTTCTTCATCAACTCTGTGCCTCTCCTCTTCCACAGATATACCCCCTCCCCTCAGAGAATTGGAGGCCTCCCAGGGACATCAACCATACATACCATAACTTGCTATAATAAGACCAGGTACATACTAACACATCAAGGCTGGACAAGGCAACTCAGTAAGAGGAAAAAGATCCCACAAATAGGCAAAAGGGTCTGGGACAGCCCCCATTCCCACAGTTAGGATTTCTACAAGAATACCAAACTACTCTGCCATAACATATATGCAGAGGACTTAAGTCAGACCCATACAGACTCCCTGATCTGTGCAAGTTCCCATGAGTTTTGGTCAGTCCCTGACCCCTCTGGTTCCTCTGATTCTTCCTCCTGCTCTTTTACAACATAATTTTTGGTGGTGGGAATCTACATCTGGTCCTATCGGTTGTTGGATGAAGTCTCTCTGGTCTCTTTTATGATGATTTTTGCTAAGCTCCAGTTCCTGAACACTGCAGGCAGGACAATCGGTAGGTCTAAGGATTTATTGCTGAGTTGGTATTTCAATCTTTCCACTTGAGGACATGTCTGGTTTCAGAAGATGGGCAATTCAGTCCTTGGGCTACTCATTACTAGGAGTATTTGCTAAGGTTACTCTCATAGACTCCATAACATTTTCATTACACTAGCTTTGCATAGTGCAATGCATAGCATAGAACCTTACCCCTGAAATGCCTACCAATTCCAGTCATTTCTCCCACTATTCCGCACCCTGCCCCAATCTGATCTCTCCTGTTCCCAACCCCACCCACTCCCAATCTATGTGCAAAAATATATTCTATTTCTCCTTCCTTGGGAAATCTTTGTGTTCCCCTTCAAGCCCGATTTGTTGCTTAGTCTCTCTGGTCAGCAGACTGTAGCATGATTATCTTTTACTTTACAGCTAATATCCATTTATAAGTGAATACATACCATGTTTGTCTTTCTGGGTCTGGGTTACCTCACTCAGGATGATCTTTTTTCTAGTTTCATCCATTTGCCTGAAATTTTCATGATGTCACTGTTTTAAACAGCTGAGCAATACTCTATTGTGTTAATGTATCACATCTTTTAAATGCATTCTTCAGTAGAGGGACATCTACATTGTTTCCAGTTTCTAACTATTATGAAGAAAACTGCTATGAACATAGCTGAACAAGTGTTGTGCTATGGTGGAACATATGACATATGCCCAGCGGTGGTATAGCTGGGCCTTGAGGTAGATTAATTTCCATTTTTTTTTTATGAGAAACTACCACATTGATTTCCAAAGTGCTGTACACATTTGCACTCCCACCAGCCATGGCAGGGTATTCTCCGTCCTCACTAGCATGAGCAGTCTGTCACTTGAGTTTTTGAACTTAGCCATTCTGATGGGTATAAGATGGAATCTCAGAGTCATTTTGATTTATGTTTCTCTGATGGCTAAGGATGTCCAACGTTAATTTAAGTGCTTCTCAGCCTTTAGAGATTCCTCTGTCCAGAATTCTGTTTAGATTTTTACACTATTTTTAAATTAAATTATTTGGTGTGTTGATGTGTAGTTTCTTGAGTTTTCAGATGTGGAGTTGGTGAACATCTTTTCCCATTATGTAGACTGCTGCTGTTTTCCAACTGATGGTGCCCTTTGCTTTACTAAAGCTTCTCAGTTTCATGAGGTCCATTGTTGAGTTTCATTGTTGATCTTAGTGCCTGTGCCATGAGTATTCTGTTCAGGAAGTTGTCTCCTGTGCTCATGTGTTCAAGATTATACCCCAATTTCTCTTCTCTCATAGTTCAGTGTATCTGGATTTATGTTGAAATCTTTGATCCACTTGGACTTGAGTTTTGTGCAGGGTCATAGGTATGATCTATTTGTATTCTTCTACTTACCAACATCCAGTTAGACCTGCAATATTTGTTGAAGATGCTTTCTTTTTTCCATTGTATATTTCTGGCTTCTTTATAAAAATTTAGGTGTTTATAGGTGTATGGATTTATGTCTGCAACTTTGATTTGATTCATTTGATCAAAGTGTCTGTTTTTATGCCAATACTAGATGATTTTTATTACTACTGCTCTTTAGTACAACTTGAAATCAGGGATGGTCATATCTTCGAGGTTCTTTTTTTTTTTTAATTTTATTTTTTTACTTATTCATTTTACAGCCCCTTCACTGCCCCTCTTCAGGTTACCCCTCCCATCATTTTCCCCCTTCCCCCTCCCTTTTTCTTCTGAGTGGATGGGGCCCTCTGGGCATCCCCCCTACCAACCTGGCATTTCAAGTTCTGGAGGTTCTTTTATTGTATAGGATTGTTTTGGCTTTCTTGTTTGTTTTGGTTTTCCATATGAAGTTGAGTATTGTTTTTTCAAGCTCTGTAAAGAGTTGTGTTGGAATCTTGATGGGGACTGCATTTAATCTGAAGATTGCTTTTGGTAGGATGGCCATTTCTCTATGTTAAATTTACTTATCCATGAGCATGGGAGATCTTTCAGACTTTTAAAAAAGATACTGTAAGTGTGATTTTCCTCACTCATTTCTCTCTCAGACAGTTCATCGTTGGCATGTAGGAAACTATTTACTTTTGGATGTTTGTTGTATCTTGTCATCTTGTTTAAAGTGTCCTCATCTGGTTTCTAGTGAAGTCGTCAGGCTAGTCTTTCTAGTTTGGATAATGTTGTATGTATATATGAGTAACCTTCTTCTTTTCCTACTTTTATAAGTTTTTTCTTCTTTCTCTCATTGCTCTAGCTAAGACTTCAAGCACTGTATTAAATAAGAATGAGCACCATCACCTCATTCTAGATTATTAGAAGAAATGCATTGTCTTTCCCTATTTAGCACACATTGACTATAGGTTTATGACATACGGTCTTTACTATGAAGAACTATGTTCCATCTAAATCTCTTTAGGGCTTTGATCATATAAAGATTATTCAAATGTATCAAGGATAATTTCTGTACCAGTGGAGAGGATTGTATGATTTCCCCCTAAGTCTATTTGTCTCATATTAATAATACAACTTACTAATTTGTGTATGCCTGAGCCAACTCTCCATTCCTAAAATAAAACCAACTTGTTCATGGTACATAATCACTTTATTGTATTTTTGATTTTGGCTTGCAAGAATTTTATTGAAAAACAAATGCATCTGTGTTCACCAGAGAAAACAATCCATAATTTTCTTTCTTCACTGTGTCCTTGTCTGGGTTTGCCTCCGGGATAATTCTGGCCATCTCAAATGAGCTTGATAGTGTTCTTTCATTTCCTGTTTTATGGGAGAGTTTGAGGAGCATTGATATCAGTTCTTCTTCGAATGTTTGGTACAATTCAGCAGTTTGTTTGTTTGAGTCCTAGATTTTTTCTTAATACTTTTATCTTGTTGATTGTTATGTATTTACTTAACTTACTTGTATCTTCTTGATTTTATTTTAGAAAATCATGTGTCTAGAATTTTTTCAATTTTCCAAGATTTTTCAGTTTCTATAAGCATACATTTAAAATATTTTCCATATTGTTTTCATTGAAATCTATCACTATGTTAGGGTTTCTATTGTTACAATGAAATATCATGGCTGAAAGGCAAGTTGGGGAGCAAAGAGTTTATTTAACTTCTACTTCCATATTGTTCATTGTTGAAGGAAGTCAGGACAGGAACTCAAACAGGGCAGGATCCTGGAAGCAGGAGCCAATACAGAAGCTGCTTACTGGCTTATTTTCTTTGGTTTGCTCAACCTGCTTTCTTATAGAACTCAGGACCACCAGGCCAGGCATGGTACCATCTACAATGAGTTGGACGATCCTTCATTGATCACTAATTGATAAAATGCATTACACCTAGATATCATGAAGATATCTCCTCAACTGTGCCTTCTTTTCTGATGACACTAGCCTGTGTCAAGTTGACAAACAAAAACAAAAACAAAACAGAACAAAAAACCCAAAAAACAAAAACCAAGAACAAACAAACAAAAAACAGCCAGGACAGTAACTGCTCCCTTTTCATCTATAATGTAATTAATTTGTGTCTTCTGTTCTTTGTTCAGTTAGTTTGAGTAGAGATTTATTTCTCAATCTTCTGTTGTCGCTGATATTTTCCATAGTACCACCTCTAAATGCTTCTACTTATTGTTCTTCTAGTCTCCATTTATTTAATTTCTGTTCTGCTATGCATTATTTCTTATTCTTGGCTGCTTTATCTGGCTTTTTAAAAAGACAATTTAAGGTATATTATTACATTATTTATTTGGAATTGATATATTTTTTTAAAAATGTGAACACTCATAGCTATACAGTGTCTCCTAGATATGTCTGTACTATGTCCCAAATATTTTTTGTTTTAATTTGATCCTAAGATTTAAGAAATGTTTCCTACTTAAATTTTTAATTATGCATTAATCATTCAAAGTATATTTTTTATTTTCCATAAACTTGTGTAGTTTCTATAGTTTTTCATGATGCTGATTTATAGTTTTATTGCACTATTTTCTGATAAAATAAAATAAATTTCTTCAGTTATTTTTATATTTGGTAAGCCTTGATTCATGGCGTACAGTTCGGTATATTTTAACATGTCTCCAGGAGCTACTAAGATGAACATGTACTTGGTTTCTGTGTGATAGAATAGTGTGGATATATCTGCTAAGTCAATGTGACATGAGGTGTCACTGGTGACTTTTCATTTGAATGGCATACCCAGAAATGAAAGTGGGTGTGCTGCTAATTTTTTGTCAACTTGTCACAAACTAGAGTGACCTGTAAGGAGGGAACCTTAAGAGAAATGCACCTATTAGATTGAACTATAGTTAACTTTATATGGCATTTTCTTGATTATTGTTTGATGTTGGAAGGCCCATTTGACTGTGGGAAGTGTTAACCCTGAACATGTGGTCTTGGGAAGTATGGGGAAGGAGGATGAACATGATCCTGGAAGTAAGCCAGTAAGCAGCACTCATTCATCATCTCTGCTTCTGTTCCTGCCTACAGGTTTCTGTTTTTATTTTCAGCCTTGGTTTCCTGTAATGATGGACAGTTACATGACAGCCAAATAAACCTTTTACTTCACCAAACTAATTGGACCAGTGTTTTATCATATCAACAGGAAAGCTGAAGTATTACAGTAGTTCTCTCTCTCTCTCTCTCTCTCTCTATGTATGTGTATATATATATATATATATATATACATATGTATATATATATACATATGTATATATATAAAAATATTCATGCATGTATGAATATACATATGTATGTATGTATATATGTATGTATCTAGGTCTAAACATGTATAGATTTCTTCCTGTTTTCTGCTCACATAGTCTATCTTGTCTATTTTCTTAAATAATAAAAAAAAAAACTCACATTTTTTTAAAATCTACTTGAGGTGACAGGAAGATAGTTCACATGTTAAGGTGTTTGCTCTGCAAACATGAAAACTTCAATTTAATCCCCAGCACCCATGCTAAAAAAAAAAAAAAAAAAAAAAATGCTGGGTACATTCCAGAGCCAGGGAGGAAGAAAGTGATTAAGGAAAACACCTGATGCTGACCTCTGGCCTCTGCATGCAAATATGTGTGTACACACACACACATACCATAAATGAGCATATACACAGTATATAGATAGAAAATAGAGATACAGATAGATAGGTAGGGAGGGAGATATTACAGTCTTCTCTCTAATATTTTATTTGTATTCTACCCAGTTTTTCAGTACTCCTTATTCAAGGATTCTGTCCAGAAAATCAGCTTTGCTCTAAACCTTGAACTTGTGATTCCATCACAAATCATTCTCTTAGTGTAACTGACCCTGCTGCAAACAAGACAGACTTCAGCCAAAAGTTTATAGCATAGTCCTGGCTTCTTTTTTCTTGCACAAACACATTTAAAACACATAGCTTGAGAAATCACATTGCAATGCATTCACTGTCAAAAGCAAAATCTAATGAAATAAACCCAGAAGGTTTAATATTTGTGTAAGTTAAGTTGTATAAGAGTATCCAGCTGTGGTGTATTGTGACTATAAGTGAATCTTGCACAATTGTATGACCTATTTGCTAGAGCACATAAAAACCAAATATTTTATAATTTATATATTCAAAATTTAGCTAAGCAAGTCCCTATTTCTACAATGTTCACTTTTTTCTGCTATCTCTATTCTAAACCATTGACTCGTGTGTGTTAGTTTTTAAGCAAATTGTCAACCAACCCTCTTGATTCACAACTCCCTTGGGTTTACTTTGGCATATAAGTAATAAAGCTAACCTCTGTTATATTTTCTATGTTGTAACTTCGTCATCTTGGATAAATATCACCCACAGGAGTACATCTAATACCATTGACTATGCCTGCCAAATCCATGGTCCTTCTTTCATGTGATCCCCTAGTTATAGAAAATATACATTTATGTTCAATTTCCAAATTGTGTTATTTAGACAAATATTTCTATGTTTATTTCAAAATCACTGTTTGCTCCAAATTTTCTTACATTAAAGAGAAACAGTTTTAATTCACATTTTAAAGCATAACAAAATATTAAAACAGAAGAAATAAGCTGAGCCTGTAACACACTCCGAAGGCTGGGCAAGGCTACACATTCAAGGCTGCTCATTCTACAGAGAGCACAGGACAGCTCGGGTAACTCAGTGAATGTCTGCCTCAAAGTAAAACCTAAAAAATAGAAACGAGGACAGGACATGTATGGTAGTGGTAGAGCACTTGCCAAACATGCACAGAGACCTGAGTTTAATCACTAGTCATGCAATAACACATACATACATATACACATGAACACACACACACACATACACACACACACACACACACACACACACGCACTAAAGGAACTTGGGAAAAAATTTAAGTCAGAATTATAAGAACTCCAGACCATGTGAAAGATAAAGAGGAAGAAACATGGAGAAGGGAGCAAATGGTTACCAAATAGAAAGAATTAGAAAATGTGCCCATGTCCTGTACAGATTAGATTAATTATTGTCTGTAATGTATAATTTTGATCCTTTATTAATGTAATTCAAACTGAATATATGGATTGAAAGGTAGGAAGAACTCCTGAGTTTTTAACAGGGTTTTATTTACTTTTAGTAAAGAAAAGAAGGGTTGGGGAGGAAAAGAAAAGGTATGGAGAGACAGGGATGGGGTAGGAGCAGGAAACTACTCTTGCTTATTTGCTTTAATACCAAGTTTTTTCCCTGAAGGATACCCAAGTTATGTGATTTTAACAATAATGACTGCTAATGGAGCTACTGGGCAAAAGTAATGACTATCACTTTATAAGGACATAATTAAGCTTATCATTTTAAGTAGACTAAATGGATTTTAAAATGCATTTGTCTAGAAATGACTTGCTTAGACTATGACTGATTCTGGAAAAAATAAAAGATAGCCTTGGCTAGTTTTTTACTTGGTGATAACTTTAAAGAAAAAATGAAAACGTCTGATGAACTGAAGATCTGCATCCTTAGCCTTTTTCCTCTAAATCTAACTCCTTACTCCCATCTCCTGCTCCGAAGCAGATCATCCTCCTCTGCCATGATTTCCAGTGAATCACATAGATATTTTCCACTAATCTTCCTTCTCCCATACATCATTTTATTCCAGATCCCAATTGAGCAGGCATTCCCTGGGAACCATAAGGTCACTCTGGCCACAGAAGCACATAGGCTACTGAAAATCCTCATCTATTCCTCCACTCCTCCAAATCCAATCCTGCAGTCTCATCTCCAGCTCTGTAGTGGACCACCTGCTGTGGCCTCTCCATATTCTCTGCCTCCATTCCCAGAGGACAAAGTAGATCCTCTTGGGACATCTTGCTTCCTTCTCTCCTGTAGATCGACTCCCCCACCCCCACCCTGCCTTTCTAGCCTATCCACAATCTTAAGTGTCAGTATACAACACCTAGAAACACATTTTACCCAGAAACCCTAGTGGTCATACCTATCAGTATTACAGAAGCATTTCCTACCAGGAAACACACAGGCACCATACTCTCTTAAGAAACAAAGAGGGCAACAGAGACCAAGGAAGAAAGTATCTATATAATAAACAAAAGACCCGATATCAACACTTAGAATTACATTCTTCCCCAGTTCTAGACACCAGTGTTAGAACACATGGGCACAGGGAAACTTCCTGAAAAGAACACCAATGGCTAATGCCCTAAGATCAACAAATGGAACCTCATACAATTGCAAAACTCCTGTAAGGCAAAGGAAACTGTCAATAGGACAAAAAAAACAATCCACAGTTCGGGAAAAGATCTTTAACAACCCTACATCTGATAGAGAGCTAATATCCAAAATATACAAGAAACTCAATAAATTAGAATCCAGAAAATCAAATAAACTTATTAAACATGGGGTACAGAGCTCAGCAGAGAATCTCAAATGTCCAAAAAGCACTTAAAGAAATGTTCAGCATCCTTAGTCATTCGGGAGATGCAAATCAAAACAATCCTGAGATTCCACCTCACACCAGTCAGAATGGCTAAGATCAAAAACTCAGGTGACAGCATATGCTGGGGAGGATGTGGAGAAAGAGGAACACTCCTCCATTGTTGGTGGGATTGCAAGCTGGTACAACCAATTTGAAAATTGGTTTGGTAATTCCTAAGAAAATTGGACATAATACTATCTTAGGACCCAGCTATACCACTCCTGGAGATATACCCAAAAGATGCTCCAACATATAACAAGGACACATGCTCCCCTATGTTCATAGCAGTCTTATTTATAATAGCCAGAAGCTGGAAACAACCCAGATGTCCCTCAACAGAGGAATGGATACAGAAAATGTAGTACATTTACATAGTGAAGTACTACTCAGCTATTAAAAACAATGACTTCATGAAATTCTTAGGCAAATGGATGGAAATAGAAAATATCATCCTGAGTGAGATAACCCAGTCACAAAAGAACACACATGGTATGTACTCACTGATAAGTGGATATTAGGAAAAAAGCTCAGAATACCCATGATACAATTTACAGACCTTATGAAGGTCAAGAATAAGGAAGACCAAAGTGTGGATGCAACTGTCCTCCTCAGAAGGGGGAACAAAATAATCACAGAAGGTACAGGAGGTAGAGGGCTTGCAGGACTTGGGAGGAAGAGAGCAGGGGAAGAGGAACAAAGAGGGGGCAGGATCAGGGGTAGGAGGAGACAGGGGAGATATACAGAGAGTCAGGAAATTGAACAGAGTCATGTAGCAATGGGGGACAGGGAACTGAGGGTAGCCAACAAAAAGTTTCAAATGCCAGGAAAGCAAGAGGCTCCCAGGGCCCAACAAGGATGATACTAGCTAAAATACCCAACAAAGGGGAGAGAGAACCTCTAGACAGCATATCTAGATGTTAGGCACGGCTCCCATTTGAGTGATGGGGCCACACACCCTTCTCAAAATTTTAACCCAGAATTGTTCTTGTCTATAGGATATACGGGTACAAAGTGTGGAGCAGAGACTGAAGGAAAGGTCATCCAGAGACTGCCCCACCTGGGGATCCATCCCATCTGCCAACAAACCCAGGCACTATTGCTGATATGCTGACAGGAGCCTGATATCAATGTCTCCTGAGAGGTTAGACCAGAGCCTTACTGATACAGATGAGAATGCTTGCAGCCAATCATTGGACTGAGCATGGGGACCCCAATGGAGGAGTCAGTGGAAGGACTGCAGGAGCTGAATGGGTTTGTAACCCCATAGGAAGACCAACAATATCAACCAATCAGACCTTCCAGGGACTAAACCACCAACCAAAGAATACACATGGAGGGACCCATGGCTCCAGCTGCATATGTAGCCTTGTCTAGAATCAAAGGGAGGGGAGGCCCTTGGTCCTGTGAAGGCTTGATGTCCGAGCATAGAGGAATGCTAGGGTGGTGAGGTTGGAGTGGGAGTGTGGGTAGGGGAGCACCCTTGTGGAGGCAGGGGGAGGGGTGTTGGGATGGGGGTTCTCAGAGAAGAAACTGGGAAGAGGGATAACATTTGAAATGTAAATAAACAAAATAACCAGTAATAATTTAAAAAAATTATCAAAACCAACCAGGACAACATAGCTTTACTAGAGCCCAGCAACCCTATCACTGTGGGGTCTGAGTATTATAACATAGCTGAAGCACAAGAAAAAGACCTTAAAATAGTCCTTATGAATATGATACAGGCACTTAAAGAGGAAATAAACAAAACACTTAAATAAATCTGTGCAAATACAAGCAAACAGTGGAACAAAAGGAATAAAACCATGCAAGACATGAAGTGGGTAGGATAACAATATCCATTTTTCTGCTCCATCCAAAAAAAAAATTGTAACATCATGGATAGTCATCACTCCAGGGTAAATGGATAAAAGAGATATTACAAGCAAATTAACCTAAGCAGCAATCTGGTTGTGGTTATTTTAATAAATGACAAACGAAACGTCAAATTAAAAGTAATCCAAAGAGGTAGTAAGGGATACTACATACTCATCAAAGACAAAATTCACCAAGAAGACATTTTAATTCTTAACATTCATGTTCCAAGCACAAAGTCACCCAAGTTTGTAAAAGTAACCCTGCAACAGCTTAAAATCACATGCTAACCCTCACATATTGATAGTGGCAGATGTCAACATTCCACTATCAGAAATAGACAGGTCATCCAGACAAAAATTAAACAGAAATTCTGGATCTCATACATGTCATAAAGCAAATGGACCTAACATATTTACAGAACATGTCACCTAAACACAAAAGTATATGACTTCTCTCTCAGCAGGTTATGGGATTTTCTATAAAATTGACCACATATTAGGATACACAATGCAAGTCTCAACACATTAAAAAAGTTGAAATAACATACTACATACTATCAGATGGACAACAGATTAAAACTGGATATCAACAACAGATAAAACAGAAACCTTAGAAAATCATAGAAACAGAGTAACTCATTACTGAATGAAAAATGAACTAAATGAACAACAGTAGAAAGAGGGTATGTGGGGCCGTGGAAGGCAGCCTGATTTCTGGTCGAGCTAAGGTTTTAAATCCCCCGGTGGACCCAGTAGGTTATCTCCAGCAGGGGGCAACCAAATAAGGGATGGCAGGCATTTACCATGCTCCTAGAAACAGCTTCTGACACATGGCTACATCTCTCCTTAGGTCTGTGACATTTAGTCACGTAAAAGGTCAAGCAGCCTCTTCAGGTAGAGGCATGATCACATCACGCAGCCTCAAGCCATCCCCATGCTAATGAGGCACTAGAGGCTTAGCCACTCCCCTTCCTAGCCACTATTTCAACATCACCCCTCCCTGAGGTCTTGGGGATTCACCCACGCTACTCTCTGCCATGACAATAAATGCTCTGAAACCCTGTACTATCTTCATTCATCAGCTGTGGGGAACAATGGAACCGGCCTTTGCCTGAAGAGCTGCAGCCTAGCCTTCCACCAAAGGCCTCCCAGCGCTCCCAGTCTCAGCCAACCCAACCACAAGTGAGCTAGCCAATGCCAAGCTGCCAACCACAGTCCCACTGTGAGACTCAGCCGTGCTCCTCCCTGTCTTTTCCCTCTCTGCCCAGGCCATCTTCAGCCTGTGTGCCCCCACTTCGTTTTCAGCTCTTCTGCAGCCTCTAGTAGTGTCTGCGTTGCCCAAGATCCTGGGAACCCCACTGAGCCTGCTGCCTCGCTTGTCTCCTGGGAACCACAGCCATCTCCCATCTCCGGGCTGTGTTTCTGCAGGGTTTTCACAGCCTGACACACACCCAGCGGTCTGTCCGTGGATGGTCAAACTTCTCGTGGGTCCTGCCTCTCTGAGGGGGTGCCAAGAGCTGGGGAGGACTCACAGGACCACCACTCCACCTCACCATTGTATCCAACAAGGGTAGTCCTGTTATTGTTATTGGTATAACAATAGACACCAGAAAAAACTGTAGAACCATTAGGACATACTTTAAAAACCTGTACTCCATCAATTTGGAACATATAAAGGAAATGAATATTTTTATTGATATGTATTACTTACTTAAAAGAGACCTAAGGAAATATAAACAGTAATTACAAAATTACAAGTCTCAACAACAACAACAAATCCCAACTCCAAGGCTAGAATTAGTGGAGAATTCTGCCAGACATTCAAAGAAGAGTAATGCCAATATTCCTAAAATTATTCTTCGAAATAGAAACAGAAAGAATATTGTGCAATTCGCTTTATGATATAAAGACCCATCAAAGAAAGAGAATTATACAACAATTCCCTTTAAAAAGTAGATGCAAAAGGTATCTTCCATTAGCTATAGAAGATGACTTGGTGGCTAAAGTGCTTATCAAACAATCCTAAGAACCTGAATTTAGGCCCCCAATAGCAACTTAAAGCTAGATGTGATGGACTTTGTAAGCCAGTGTTTCCATGGTGAGTTGGAGACAGAAAAAATCCACAAAAGGTCACAATAATATTAATGGATACTATGATATATAATTTCAGATCATCTATCTATCGTCTATCTATCTATCTATCATCTTTCTATCTATACCATAGCCCAATGCTAACTCCAAGGTTTATTTATTTATATTTTCTTAAGTTAAAAAAAAATTATAACATCTAAGTTCACTGCAAGCCTTAACACCTGCAAACAAATGTACCTTTTCTCCTCGTCAAAAGAAAAAAATCATTATGACAATGCATGCCCACTGTGAACAAGGCATGAAGTAAACTAGAATACACTTTGGGACAAAGAATTGAAACACATGATTATTGAATCTTCAGCCTTAAATTGAACATCTTTAGCACCTTTCCATGGCTCAGGCAACATTGTAGAAATAGAGACAGAAAGAATGTAAAAATTGGAAGAATGTAAGATTGAAATACATCTCTGAAAACAACGTTGTGGATAAGTATTTAAAGCATAAAGAAGTGCAAAAGAAGTGTGTACATAATGTGGCACACACTGATTTCTCAAAGCAGAGGAAAACATTAATTTATTCTCTGACAGCTTTACACATGCATATAATACATTCTTTTCTCACTTATACCCTATATTTTCTTATCTTCTTCCCATTCTCTCTAGCATCCTTTCTCCCACCAAGTCATCAATCTATTTTCATGACGTTTTCTTTTGTTTTACTTTATGATTCATTGGGTTTAAACATAGGTAACTGTATGGGTATTGATGTGTGACTATCCACTAAGGCACGGGTAACTCAATAGTTGATACATCATTGAGGACAATTACTTCTTCTCCCTCATGAGCCCTCAACCATTTTTAACTTCCTGGATTGTGCTCCATGTTTTCTCCTTATATGACTGAAAGGTTAGGGCTCAGTCTTATGTAAATCTTACAGAGGCACTCATAGCTGCTGTGAGTTTATGAGTCTCCAAGGACATCATACCCAGAGTATAGGGTTTAACAGTCTTCTTCTGTATCTTCCAACTCTTGCATTCTTCTGTCCCTACTTCTACAGTGTTGCCTGAGCCTTAACAATGTTCTAATACACATTACACATGTTTTTATTTAAATTGTCATTTTGTCATGAATATTTGTCTACATAATGACTCATATCAAAAGAATTTTGCTAGTTACTACTGATTAATATTTAATACAGTTGTGTCAGACATAACCATTTGCTATGAGATAGCTACTGGTAAGTTGCACAGGGTTCAGAGCCCTGTGCAAAACAAAACAAAACAAAACAATAGCCAGTTATTTTACTAGTCAAGTACCATGTAAACAGGAAGAACTGATGACCTCAATCTGAAATTAACCTTTTTTTTTTTTTTAAAAAAAAAATTAAGGTTCAAAGAAACAAGATTATCTTTTCACAGATTTTGAACATTTTCTGTGTATTGAGATGCTGCATGGTATATATCTGTTTGCATTTATGGAATTAATTTCTCTTTTACATGAAAACAAGAGACCATCTTTAAAAATACATTCTCATACAACTTCAGAGGGTTCTCCAGAGGAGTAAAACAGCTAAGACAAACTACAGGGAGAAACACAACAGGACTTGAAACAATCTTTTACAAATAAGATCTTAAAAAGGAAACAAAGACTAAAGCAGTTGAAGTTCTTTCATCTGTGGTCTAACAAATAGTGCCTCCTGTGCCATAAATATTTAATGTGAAATCTGTGGACTTATACAGCTCACAACATGCCAGAGGCTTATTATCCCTACCATTGGCATAACAGTAATATTCAGATCACTCCATTCCAGGGTCCAGGACAACAGGAATTCCTCCAGGTGCTAATGGCAGATAACTTTCCCATAGCTTCAATAAAACACTAATTATGGAACCCCTCAGGTAGACCAATGTCATTAATCTGATTAAATAATTTATATGGCTGGAAAGCTAAATCTTATTAGGTCTCCAGGATTTTATTTAGTTCCATAATGGATATGCAAAATCCACCTTGTCTCCACATTTTTCAATTGAGACAAAACAAATGATGAAACAAAAAATAATTAAGAAGAATCTCTTGTTTCAGAACTTGATTAAAGATTAGTATATTAGTACCAAGATCCAGGATCTACCTGTTTCCCTGGCAGATAGAAGCTGTATGGAATTTTCCATTTCTTTGCAGCTTTATCCCTGTGAATGTGAAATTATTATTGTGATTAAATAGCAGGCCATTGAAGTTTGATAAGATTAAAGGTCTATCAGAGTTGCTTACTGAAAGATGAATAGTCTAAACTCATCGAAGCTGGCTTCATTTCTCCTGAAGAGGTCACTGGAAATCTTGGGAAATTGCCGGTACTAAATATGCTACTCAATTATGCCAGATAGTCTCACCCGGGTTTCTGGCAGTATCCTAAGCCATTTTCAGAGCTCTGTTGGTCTACCAGACTATGAATTAGAGGGTTAAAGTCTGGAGATTAGATTAAAACTGCCACAATTTGACTGGCTATGCAAACATATACAGTTAATTATCCAAGCACTCTGTTCTTATAGTGATTTGTTAAATGTTTTATACCTCATAATTTTAAAATATCACAGTTGGCCATCTATAATTCAATTTTACAAAGTAACTGAGTATTGACAAATATTTTATCAGAAGAAATACAAAGCATATAGCAAGATGTTAAAAAAGAATATGAAAATACAAAGTGCGACTAGTTGTTTAAGGAGGGGTTCTAGTCTATCCTTTAAAAAAAGTCATGAAAACCTATTACTGTGAAATCCACCTAAAACACACACACACACACACACACACACACACACACACACACGTATGTTGCAGGAAATATTAAAAAAGATGGAATGTATTGCACATGTTCCCGCACAATTCCCTGGTTCTCACAACCCTGGTGGGCTGGCCAGCCATGCATTGGCAGGCTGTGACCAACCTGCTTTCATCTCATGGAACTCTGACTCAGAGCTCCACGATCTCTCCACCCAGCTCACTAGGTTCTCATCGGCAGGTCACTATCATGCCAGACCCATGCTTCAATACTCCTGTGGCCTTTGTGGTGCACATCAGGCAAACCCACTCTTTGCTGCCATACCGTTGTCTCTTGAACCCAGACGAGCCAAGTGAAGGAAAACACAACAAAAACTTAGTTCAGAAACAATGGTAACTCAATCTCTGGGTTCATCAACTGTAACTTAATCTTGTAAATCTTATCAGTGTCTGATTCCTTTGGTGGTGAATCCTTGTGGATCTGCCACACCAGGAGACTCTACTATAGCTATATCTTACCTACTACATGCTATTCCCATTCCAAAAGGCACCTCTCTCTCTCTCTCTCTCTCTCTCTCTCTCTCTCTCTCTCTGTCTATTTTATTCATTAGGGAATTGGTTCTCAAGTCATAGGTGTAACTCACTCCTTGTCTGAAGCTCCTCACAGGAGGGCAGAATTAGCAGATTACAAACAGCCCAGGTCTGGGCATATCTGGGTATTTTCATAATATAGTTATTCACAGTGGTTGTGACTGTATAAATAATAACTGTGCAACCTTGAGTCAGAATCCCTGCATGGAGATGAGCTGTATGTGTGATCTAGCACTTATAACTGAGTAGGTTTTGGCAATTGATATATGCTCAGTAAAGGAGAGTTAATTATCTTTTTTTTCCTTTCTTTTTTTTTGTAACAATGCAATTTAATTTAAAAAAAAAGAAATTGATAGAGAAAGTGAGAGAGGTTGGGGCCATTTGCTTCCTTGTGAATCAAGTCAGTAGCTATTTTTTTTTCCTCCCCTAAGCAGTGCAACTCCATGGTAGCTTCTCTCCTGTCCTATGAGTTTGTCCCAGGTTTAGCTAATAGACTAGGGGCAGGGGTGGTGGGCAAGGAGATCAAACTGGCTTCCCTTATTACTAGTCCTAGGTCACTTCCCTTCTTGCTTAACTTAACTACCCTCATGCCTTTACAAATAGCTGTTCACTGAGATTTATCTGTTTCCTGCTGGGACACTGGCTGATACAGTCTCAAGTGGTGGCTGTGAGAATTAATTTTCTTTAAAGGCATAGCTCCTATTAAATCTATGCAGCCATAGTGGAAGCCAAGAGTTTATGGGCTGCACAAAATATATTTGGTGGATTAAAAGAATATAAAAGAGGATATAAGGGTTGGTGGATAGGGAAATGGGGAGGATCTGGGATGAGTTGGGGGAGGGGTAAATATAATCAAAATACACTAGAAAATTCTCAAAGAACTAATAAAAATGGAATACAAATAAAATTATTTTGTATTTAAAAATAAATTTCAAGGTGTTAGAAATCTTTCATACTCAAGTTAGTTGACTTTTATCTAACTTTTTGATACTTTCCAGAAACAAGTTTTCCCATATCTGATCAAATTTCTAATGATTTACTCACTATTCAAGTGTTCTTGTCACAGTGGGACAACTGTGACAGTTCTTTTGTCAGGGACCCCACAAACCTCATGGCCTTGAGGGAGATGATCTGCTAAGGTGAAAAATGAAACTTGGTCAGCACCAATTTTGCAGATTCTGGCTCATAACTTCCAGAGTCTGACCTCAGATTTATTTTTCTTATACATTTAAGCACAATAAAACTTTGGGAAAATGTTTAGACATAGCCACCTAGAAGCTTCATAGCAAAGTAGACAAGCACCTGTGGCCTTTGCAATAAGAATGGATTCAATTGGCTGATGAACAGAGCTCAGAACAAGGCCTAAGCAGGAAGGATTTGTAATAAGCATAAGGACAGATTCTATTGCTGGGGCATTTTTTATAAGATGGATTCTATTCCTTAAGAGACAAAGTTCAGAATTAGGGTCTAAACAAATGCCTAGGATTTGGGGAGATTCAGGAAGGCTGATTTAATCAAAAAGCAAAAAGATTCCCAGACTGTCAGACAGCATCCACTCCAGAATACCAGGTGACCAGGCATCATTAATTCCCTTCCTTTGAAGAAAATAGGCCAGTATGGTTGATTCACCTAGTTTCTCTAATGCTTTCTTTAAGCTGAGCTTTCTATAGCCTTTCTCTGTAGACAAAGGCTTTCTTTTAACAGGGGTGTTATCAAAGACACATAGCTGTTCCAGCTCCCAGCAAATTTAATACATAAGATATCCAAACCAGAATTCAAAATCTTATTCTATAAAAATTTCATCTTCTAATAGAGCAAGTAGGATTTCAAACAATTCTAACAGCTGTGTTCAGCTTCCATTTCCCCTCCAATGATTGGTGTCATCTCACATAAGTGTTAGTAAGCCTTTATAGCTCTGATAGGCCAGGTGGAAAGTCAAAATAGGAACTTGGTAGGTGTACACTGTTCTTAAAACCATCATTATTACCCTGTAGTACCAACAAAAGCATCAATGATAGAATTCCCAAACCACCAAGAGAATTTCATAACTGTTCTCCAATACTAGCATTCTAGGTCATATTTCCAAGGGACAGAGTCAGGTCTTGCATATAACCTGCTTACTGACAGAATGCTCACTTGTGAATATGGAAACAGAGAGTGGAAAGTAGGATAGGAGCAGATGCTTGGGAAGATTTACAGATGTCCATTCAGCCAAAGTCTACTTTTTATCTGTACTCACCAGAATTTTTGGAAAATGAACGGTATCTCAGTTATATTACCTAAAGCAAAAGTTCTAGAATTTTTACCCATTAATTGGTAGCTATGGGCTACACTTGGTAAAGGTTTGGAATGTGTAAAATGTATACCTACCAAAAATTTCTTGATGAGACAAAATTAGGACACCAAGGCACAGATCTGGAACAATCTGTGTTGTTGAATTAGCCTTCAAATTCTCACAACAGTAGCAGGTAGTTACTCTGAACACAAAGGGAATTTTGTTAGAGGAACAATAATGGCTCAGATACTGAGAAATGCTATACGAACAGGTGTTGCATAGGCTAGAAATACCACCTAAAAACTAGGCCCGGTAAGCATGTTTATGTTTCTTCTTCCGTGCCAACATGCACGCTGACTAGTCATAGGATTTTTCATAACATGAAATAACTCATGAGAAGAATCCTGTGCTTCCCAGAAAGGAGCTCTGAAAGGTAGCTATGGTCCTAAAGGAGGAAGATTCTATGGAAAAATGGACAGGAAAGGACAATTATTTTGTCAACGATTACTCTTTTACTGCTCAACTCCATCCAAATTTTATTTTTAAAGAATTTTCACCTCCAGTAAATAAGTTCATTCTTGATTTTTAAATATTATGCATCATCAGGAATGTGTGGTGATAGGTAAACCAGACCTTTCAGAAATAAGCTAAAAGATTTTAATTGAATTACAACACTTAATCTAAGTCAACTATTCAACTAAAATGGAACTGATCTAACCCAATACCTGAATGAAAGTTCTGGAGAACTTTCTCGTGCTTCTACATGGCATATCATTGTCTATTAAATCCAATGGAAAGTGAAGAATAAAATTTACTGAGGTCTTATGCTGCTCTTGGCAAAATATTTTACTTCAAATTGCATTTGATTCCATTGTTAATGTGAACAGCTTGAACTGTCTAGTTCAATTATATAAATATTAGTTGATACTTGCAAGATAAGTATATCTTGGATGTCTAATATACTATCTCCAAGACAGTACAATAGGCAAATAAGTGAGATATATTCCTAGTAGAACTCATCATCAAAAAGGAAAGAACACAAATTTAAAAATAATAAACATGATGAATTCTGTCAATGAAATAACGAAAGAGAAAATCCTAAGAAGCTCTTTTAGATGAAATTCATATAAAAGGCCTCTTTTTCAAGTATCACTAAGTTGAAACTTAAAACTAGTAAGGGGTCTACCATGTCAAGTATGTTTCGGGAGCCTAATATGGTGGCATAAACCATTAATCCTAGTACTTGGGAAGCTTGAGACAAGAGGCTTGTGAGTTCAAGGTCAGCCCAGACTACATAGCAAGATCCTGTTTCAACAAGATTCTAGATACAAGGCACAAATGAATAGAGATGTGTAAGGGTTATAAAGTGTAAATAAGTGGAGTAAGAAGGTTGAAGAAGCTAAAATTTTGGTTAGACTAGATGGAATGGATTGAGCAAAGAACACGGAGTGAGATCGTACAGATAATATCTGTCAAATTTTCCATTGCAGTGAAAAACCACCACAGATTTAGCATCGTCAAAACACTATCCTAAATTTACTCTTTGAATCTACTAGATTCATGATGACGAAATGACTAGAAGAAAAAAGTAAAGTGTAGAAAATGACCATGGCAGCCCAGCAAAAGATGCCCACAATGCTGGTATGATTTTAATAGTGATTATGGGAAAACAGGTAGGGGCTGTATTTTATGTTTAGTGTGACAGGAGCAAAAAAATAAATAAAAAAGAAAAAAAGAAAAAGAAAAAGAAAAATGATGCAGGGATAACTACGTGGCTTTTTAAAAGTGCTCAAAATATGCATTGGAGAATAAACAGCTTCAAAATATGGTGCTAAAAAATGAGATATTCATGTGTAAAAGAACGAGGCTAGATCTGTATCTTTCACACTGTATGGAAATCAACTCCAAATGTATCATAGACCTTAATTTAGTATTTGAAATCCTAGAAGAAAAGGATAATACTTTAATATATAAACACAGACAAAGACTTTCTGAACAGGCCTCTAGACATTCAGGACATACGGTCAACAATTGATAGTTGTGTTTCATGGAATTAAAAAAGCTTCTACACAACAAGAAAACCAATAAAAATTTAGCCACTTACACATCTGAAGGAGATATGTAGATGGACGTGTGTAGATAAAGATTTTTATATATCTAGAGTATTCAGAGAACTCAATAAGCCAAGGGCGGGAAAAAACAACCAACAAAATCAATTAATGTGAAATGAGCATGGTTCTCAAAAGATGAATTGCTAATAGGCAATAAACACAAAAAGTTCAACTTTACTGACTGAAAAATGCAAATTAAAACTGCATTTACATTCCATGTAACTCCAGTCACAATAGCAATCACTAAACAAACAGATGAAAACAGATGTTGGAGAGGATGTAGACAAAAGGAACCCATCTGTAATGCTGGGGAGAATGTCAACTACTCTAGCCACTGCAGCAATCAAAAACTAAAATTAGACAATCATTTGATCCAATCATTCCATTCCTATGTATCTACCTGGAATCCAAACCAGGCATCATAGTGATATTTGTGCATCGATATTTATTATAGCAATATTCACTATAGCCAAATTGTGAAACCAACAAGGGATGAATCAAGACAATGTGGTATGCAGAAACAGTAGAAGCTCTTTCAGCCATAAACGAGAACAAAATTATGTAGTTTGTAGGAAACTGCACATAACTAGATACTGATCTATTAAACACATTGAGATAGTTTTCAGAAAGATAACACTTTGTTAGTTCTAGATTTTGAATAAATACATAAAACCATATTGGTACTTGTGACATGAAAACAGAACTGAAATTTCTATAGTAACAAAATGGACTGATGGGTGGGGAGAGGGCAAAAGAGTGGGAAGATAGTAGGAAATAGGAAAGACAGCCCAAAGTATATTACGTACTTGTGTAAAAATGTCTTTATGTGACACACCACCATGAATATGAAAAAACAGCACAATAAAATAAAAGTAAAGGTGGTTCAGTTTACTTTTGAAAAGTGGTTAAATAAGTATAAAAGGTTTAGAGACATAGTAAAAATTCATTTGGAGTAAATTAAATTGCTTACAAGGAAATATATCATACATACATATATTCTTTTAACTCAGCACTAGATGTAGATATAGACAGATCACTGGAAATAATTTGCATTAATCAATATTATTTGACAATCCAGTCAACCATTGAGAACTGTTTCTTCATAAATTAAATTAAGATAATATCTACCAGTTTAATTTATAGAAGTATAGTATAAAGCTCATACTAGATAACATATGCCTATACATGTCAAGCATCAACAGAAATAATGAATGTATAAGTGCATATTGGGTAAATAATTAAAAAAAACCATGCACATCAATTGTCTACATGTGAAACTCTACCAGGTATACTCAGATATAACTGACATATGTCATCTTGTTTATACCATCCTTTAGTTATGTCAGTGAGAATTCTTGTGTCAGTCTATAGTGTACAATTGCTTCTAAATTATTTCTGACCATGTGATTTTATTTTGCCTTGTTTTATTTCACATACACATTAAATTTTCTTGTTTTGCAATTTCATATGTTTATTTACCAATTGAGGACATGTAATGTACTAGACTGTTTCAATTTGGACTATATTAGTAAATAAACAAGGCAAGAATATTTTCCTCTATGCTCTGTAGTCCTTTAAATCAGTGTTCCCATTCCTGGCATCACACTTGTGTCAAGTGAGTGAAAACTAAAATTCTTAGCTATATTTTGTCCCATTTCCACGGATATCCACAGTCTTTGAAAATTATTCTTTTAAAATTAGCATACAGAGCAATGGGCTTCATTATAGCACTTTCATAAATATGTGTCATTACACTTTGTTCCAACTCACTTTCACTGTCCTCCTCCATGTCCTCCTCCACACCTTCTGTGCTGCAGCAAGTGCCACCTTTCAAATGTAATACTTCTGCTTTTAAGCCACGTGTATACTGCTATAGTCTCATTTAATCTTCATTCCTTAAGACAGTTTTCTTAACTCTGATGATTCCTCTTCTAGTTTCATGATCTACATTCATTAACATATGTGTAATCTTAAGTACAGTTTGTATAAAAAATTAAAATGCAGTATACGTTTTTCTCAGTCTTATTTAATATAATGGTTCTGTTTCCATGCATTTTCCTGAAAAAAATTACAATTTGATTTTTCTTTGTAGCTGGAGAAAATTCCACTGTGAATTCAATTCTGTTGTGTATATGCACCACATTTTCTTTATTCATCTGTGGATTAACATGTGGTCTGGTTCGATTCCCATATTGTTCTTTTTGTGTGTTGATTTTGAATTTGCTATGCTGCTGAGAGTTTTTATTGGATCCACACCTATTCCTGTGGAGTCCTGAGATCATTAAGCATAAAATCATGACACCTACACACAGGGATAATTTAACTTTCTCTTTTCCTTTTTGTATCCCCTTCTTTCTCTTGTCTTATGGATCAAGCTAAGAATTTGAAGATTATATTTAGTAAAAGTAGAGAGAGTAGGTAACCTTGTCCTATTCTTGGTTTTAGAGAAAATGTCTTCATTTTTTTCTATGTAGAAAAGTGTTGCCTATGGATTTCTCATGTGACATCTTTGTTATGCTGAAGTATGTCCCATCTAGACATAATTTTTCAAGATGTATATCATAGAAGAAAGCTGAATTTTTCAAAAGCATTTTATGCATATCTTATGATATTTTTTTTCTGTCCTTAATTCCATTTACATAAGTATTATATTACACTTGTTGATTCAACCTTACTTGCTGGAGTGAAACCAATTTAGGCATGGTATATGATATTCCTAATATGTTTGTCATTTCTAATTTTCAGAATTTTACATTTTTTCATCTGTGCTCATCAAAGAAATTGTTATAAGCTTTCTTTCTTATCTTTCTTCTTTCTTTCCTTTTTAAAGATTCTTATCTGGTTTAGTTATCAGATTAATGCTTGATTCATAGAATGTGTTTGGTAGTGGTCCTATTGAAGATCATTGTTATTCTAATTTCCTCTTTTGCTATAGTAAAACACTCTGACACAAGCAACATCGAGGAAAGAAGGGTTTATTTTATCTTAAAGTTACAGTCCATCATCAAAAGAATTCAGGGCAAAAGCCTGAAGGCAGTACTACTTGCTATCTCAAGCAACCCAGAACCACAGAAATATAGCAAAATTCATAGAAGAACACTGTTTGATAGTTCTCTCCCAGGCCCATGCTAGGCTGGCTTTCTTTTCAGCACAGGACCACCTACATCAATAAACAATCAAGACAATCCCTAGAAACATGCCCCCAGACCAGTCTTATCTTGGGTATCCTTCAATTGGGAATTAATTTTTAATGTTTCTATTGGATAGGGTAGTTTTCTTTGACTCTCATTTTCCCTGCTGAAATTTTCTTCCATATTGACTTCTTTATCCATCCATATTGCTGATTTTTTTCACATATGTTGCTGACATTTTTCTCTATGCTGTTTCCATTTTTCCATGTCCTGGACTGAATTTATTCACTCAAGTCACTGGCCAATTACAAATTCCAATCCAAAAGTGAGCTTTTGGAATCTTTGGCTAGCATGTGAGAGTTGCCTATCCAAACCTGCTTTACTTTGTTTAGAATGTAGATCAAAACTTTACTGATTTTCCTGACAATAACACAATGTCATTTCTTGTAAAAGCTGAATGTAAGCATATTGTGTCTGATGCTCCTGAGATGGTATAAAAGGTAAATCAGAGGGTAGTCCTGAGCATTTAGTGGAAAGAGTAACCAAAATAATGGTCAAAGTTCATTAGTGCATGTCAAATAATGGTATATTTTAGATATTCAATAGCTATCTTCTTTCAATAGTTAAGAATTTGTAGGCAAGTATTCTTTCTAGTGCATCACTTAACTTTTTCCATTATAGTAAGGGACAAATATCCTCAAGTAAGAAGAACAAGTATTTTTTGTGAGAAGTTTCTAGCTGTATAAATAAATAACTCATCTCTGATCTCTCAATAACATTCCTTCAGTAAGATACAAAGTCATCTTTGAAGTTCCAATAACTTCTGACGGTTTAGACCTGTTCCCACAGGGCTCTTTCAAACAGATCTAGAGGCATAACCAATCTTCATGGGGCCACTTGGCTAAAGGCAGCATTAGCATTATGAAGAGATAGAGTAAGATTCTACTTTAAACGACACCTGTAGGTGATCAATGATAAAAGCAACATGTAAAAAGCCTGTCAAAGAAGCAGAAATTATTTGTCTTCAGGTCTATGTATGCAATAGATTTGGCTGGTTGTACCTCCTTCAAAATCCAGTTAAAGACAAATTTAACATTACAGCTTTGGTTCATAGAAATGGTAACATTTGACAAACAATCTTAATCTTAGTAGTGGTATCTTCTGGAAATAAAAGTCAAAGTATTACCAATTAAATAACAAATTTATCAAACAAGATTTTTATTTTTTATTTTTCTGTTTGATTTGTTACTTACTTATGGAGTACAGACCTAAACAGAGAATTCTCAACTGAGGAATCTCAAATGGCTGAGAAGCACTTAAAGAAATGTTCAACATCCTTAGTCATCAAGGAAATGCAAATCAAAACAACCCTGAGATTCCACCTCACACCAGTCAGAATGGCTAGGATCAAAAACTCAGACAAAAGCAGATGCTGGGGCAGATGTGGAGAAAGAATAACACTCTTCCATTGCTAGTGGGATTAAAAGCTGGTACAATCACTCTGGAAATCAATCTGGAGGTTCCTCAGAAAACTGGAAATAGTTCTACCTGAGGACCCAGATATACCACTCCTGGGCATATACTCAAAATATGCTCCAACATATAACAAGGACACATGCTCCACTATGTTCATGGTAGTCATATTTATAATAGCCAGAAGCTGGAAACAATCCAGATATTCCTTGACAGAGGAATGGATACAGAAAATGTGGTACATTTACATAATAGAGTACTACTCAGCTATTAAAAGCAATGACTTCATGAAATTCTTAGGCAAATGGATGGAACATGAAAATATCCTGAGTGAGGTAACCCAGTGACAAAAACCACACACGGTATGTACTCACTGATAAGTTGATGTTAGCCAAAAAGAAGCTCAGAATACCAACGATACAACTCACAGACCATATGAAACCCAAGAAGAAAGAAGATCACACCAAAGTGTGGATGCTACAGTCCTACTCAGTAAGAGGAAGAGAATAATCTCTGGGAAATAGAGGGAGAGAGGAATCTAGGAGTGAGAAAGGAAGAGAGGGGAAAAGGGGGGGCAGTTCAGATATGGGAGGAGATGGGGGGGAAGTACAGAGGGTCAGGAATTTGAAAGTAGGTGTGTAGCAGTGGGGTAAGGGGAACTGGGGGTAGTCACTAGAAAGTCCTAGATTCCAGGGACCCAAAAGGTTCCCAGGACCCCGAAATGACCAACAAAGTGGAGCGAGAACTCGTAGAGACCATACCCAGTGGATAGGCGCAGCCACCAGTTGAGGGATGGAGCCATCCACCCACCTCAAAAATATTAACCCAGAATTCCTTTTGTGAAAAGGAAATGCAAAGACAAAGAATGTAGCAGAAACTAAAGGAAAGGCCATCCAGAGACTGCCCCACCTATGGATTCATCCCATTTGCAGACACCAAACCCAGACACTATTACTGATGCCAAGATATGCTTACTGACAGGAACCGGGTATAGCTGTCTCCTGAGAGGCTCTGCCAGAGCCAGACCAATATAGATGCGGATGTACACAGCCAAACATTGGACTGAGTGCAGGGACCTCAATGGAGAAGTTAAGGCAAGGACTGTAGAAGCTAAAGGTGTTTGCAACCCCATGGGAAGAAGAACAATATCAACCAACCAGATGCCCCAAATCTCCCAGGGACTAAACCAACAACCAAACAGTACATGGCGTGTGTGTGTGTGTGTGTGTGGCTCCAGCTGGGTATATAGCAGTGGATTGCCTTATCTGGTATTACTGGGAGGGGAACAGAGCCCCTTGGTACTGTGGAGGCTTGATGACTCAAGATAGGGGAATGCTAGGGCGCTGAAACAGGAGTGGATGGGAGGTTGGGGGAACACCCTCATAGAGGCAGGAGGAGAGAGGATGGGATAGGGGGCATGTGGAGGGGAAATTGGGAAGGGGATAACATTTGAAATGTAAATAAATAAAACAACCAATAAAATAGTGAAAAAAAAAAGAATCAACATGACTAAGGTCTCAAAAACCAACTGATAGGATTCATAACTGTGAGGGATTCTGGATGTCACCTAAAATGTTAGCCTGATTAAAACTTGAAATAGACAGGTTCTTAATTTAGTTCAATGTGGGGGAAAGGTGATAGGAAAGATGGCACAGTGATGGGGTACCCTTTTAATTCTTCTTATAATACCACTGCTAAAGTACAGCATACCTTCTTATCACCTTCTCAATGGTAATTATCCCCAGAGAAAAGGACAGGATCTGCTTGCATTCCTTTTTACTTCCACTTTTCTATCTTTTTAGACATGTAATGATGAATTTGGAACATCTATAATAATTATAAATAAATATGTACATATAGTGTTATTTACATAAGTACAGTTTTTTTTTTTTTTTTTTTTTTTAGGATATAAGAGTGATCCACATATTTGGAGACGTTACTTAGTCTAAGGATATGACTGTAAGTGGTAGATACATGTAAAAATAGATTCTCTTAAGATACTTTCCATGATAATGATTTGAAGGCCTTTGATTAAGGATTAATCTGTATCACTGAGAAAGTTACAAAAACTAGCCACTCTTTAGTCAAAATTGCTTGGGGAATGTAACTTTGAATACTAAACATTTGATCTTTGTTCAGTCATTAAATAATATAATGAACTAAAAACATGAGTGTGACATATTTGTATTCTAGAAAATATGCTCAGAGCAATCACTGTTCCTGTCATGATCTGCTGGAACATCTGGAAGTCTTCACAAGATGGTAGCTCCTTTCTGAAGTTACTTCATCACAGTCAAGAAACTGAGTCTCAGCTTCATATCCCCACATTTTGCTAGAACTAGGGATAGATCCATTTACGTTACTGAAGTCAAACTTTTGACTTAAAATATTGGTGCCAGAAGTCATAATTCTTTATGCTTTTGAACATATATCCTGGTCTTAAACAAAGTTCTATAAGAAGCCACACTATAATCATAAGGAAGATATCTACAGAATGAATCAAGTATGAATGACTTCAAATAAAGATGTCCTAATACATGAAGCTGAAAATAGAAGTAGTGAAATGAGAAGCACAGTAACAGATATAGATACACTATTAGATCCATGTCCACACTAAGGTAGTAATCTCACTGCACACATGACCAGTGTATCAAGCAAAGCACACACTGGTCAGGGTGTTTATCTTTCTCTTCTGATTCTCTTTATTAAATCTGCAATGATACATATCACTTTCCTAAGGACATTTTTTTTTTGATATATTACTAGAAGTTTGCAACTTGTCCAAGGTTGAAAGCTGTCCTCAGAATCAGGTATATCACCACTACTGCCATTGGGATAAAAATTGAACATTCAGCAGAAAATACATTGCATTTTTACATGACTTCTAGAAAGTACCAAGTTGCATCAAATTCAATGAAAATGTGTGCTCCTATCTCTGTCTCCAGAGCAGCAGCATCCTGGATAAACATGGCTTGATGCATGGCATTGTAAGTAGCTGTCTCTCTTCATAAATCAAACCTTTTCCTGTGCTGCCTTCTTTATAGCTAAGCATTTATGTGAGACATGCTCCTCCTTTCAATAAATTTGTTATAAGTTTGGCAAGCAATAGTAATGAATTAAGAAAAAAGTCATGCTTCTAGAAATGATGGAAAATAAACATCACCAGGGGAATAATGTTCCCATTCATAAAGGTGTTTATACTAATAGAGCTGAGTAGAAAAAAATTATTTATTTGAAACCCAAACATTTCTCTAAATGATAAATGTCACCTCAGCTTCAATTTCAGACTTTGTAAAAGACTGCATCTCTCTATATTTTTACTTTCTCATTAAAAATATAAAATAAGTTGGTGAGGTCAGGGAACTGAATAGAAGAAAACAAAGTATGAAAGATTTCCAGAAAGTGCCAGGGCCCATTCATCCCCAAATTCAGGTGTTCTCAGGAAACAGTCTGAGTGCTAACAGCAGATTTTCGGCCAGCATTCTGTCTATTGCTGTTTTCACATTAGTACTTTCACATCTAAGTAAAATGCTTTGTTTGTTTTTGACACCTATCCAAATTTTATTTTTCCAGATAGGAATACAACACAGATATAAATTCATTCATGTTTTCCTGGCAGTGCTGAGGTTTGTGGCTTTCTAATGCTATATTTCTAATGCTCACCTAGAAATAATCATTCAGTCATCAATAGGGCCAGCCAATCTTTTGAATTCTGCCAAGTCCTTGGACCAAGCACATAACAACCTTGGGGACTGGTTCAACATCAAACAGGCTACTCTTTGAGAGACTTGCCTATACTCCACAGAGCAGAGATGAAAAGATACTGGCACCCAGGGATCAGGCAAATACTTTCTCTTCCTGATTTTACCATCCTCCATTCCAAACTTACATGGATTTTGCACAGTTCCCTCAGTAATATACTGTATTCTCTTTTCCAACCCTTTCCATTATTTTTAGAATATTCTTAGATTCTTTTCTCCCTTCATTCCATTTTTTTAATGTTTAGAATTTTGAGTAATTTATACTATGTAAAAGATTCTTAATGCTTGTACCTTATATTAAATGGGCTTATTATTGATATCAAAGAGCAGGTAGGGTGAGGATAGAACTCTGGTTTCCACCCTTAAAGTCTCCTCATTGTCTTTTTGTGTTCCTACCCATACCCATCTCTCAAATGGAATCTGGTCATACCAGCTTTCAGCAACAATTCTTCTGGGGAGGTTGAGCCAGAAGCTTCTGTACTTGTGGTTCATGCTTTTCTGTTACCATTTGATGACTCTCAGGTCACTCATCACTCTTTGGCTATAAATTTCCAGTTCTTACTCTCCATTACAATAAACCATTAAGTGGTACTTGTACCTGTTGTATAAGCCCTGAACAAAATGTTTATGAGTAGCCATCATTGAATTCACCATTGAATAAATTTCTTCAACATCTGAAATCAGGTTTACAAGGTTTAAGAAGAGAAAATTGTCATACATTAACTGTCAAGTATTGCTCCACATTGCCCTTTTATGTTTTTAGGAATCTGTAATTTAATTTTTGAGATTATAATATAAAAATATAATTACAGAGGTAAGAGCCTGCCTGCTTCCACCTGTGGCCTGAGACTCCTGCCTGGGCCACCAGGCCTTCATAGACAAACAGCACAGGGAGAAAGTGAACTGCCCACTTGGGTGGAGGAGCCAGTGGAAGGAGGGCTTCAGACACAGGGTCTGAAGAACAGATGGGAGAGAGAGCTGGTCTCCCAGGAATATTGACATCTGGGCTTGAAGGAAAGACAAGCTACAGTCAGAGAGAGAAAGAACAGCTAATACCAGAGATAACCAGATGGTGAAAGGCAAGGGCAAGAACATAAGGAACAGAAACCAAGACTACTTGGCTTCATCAGAACCCAGCTCTCCCACCACAGCCAGCCCTGGATACCCCAACACACCAGAAAAGGAAGACTCAGACTTAAAATCACTTATCAAGAGGATGATAGAAGACTTTAATAAAGAAATAAATAACTCCCTTAAAGAAATAAAAGAGAACACAGGAAAACAACTGGAAATCCTTAAAGAGGACACACAAAAATACTTTAATGAATTACAGGAAAACACAATCAAATGGACAGAATTACAGGAAAACACAATCAAACAAATGAACAAAACCATTCAGGAACTAAAAACAGAAATAGAAACAATAAAGGAATCACAAAGGGAGACAACCCTGGAGTTAGAGAACATAGGAAAGAAATCAGGAGTCATAGATGCAAGCATCACCAACAGAATACAAGAGATGGAAGAGAGAATCTCAGGTGCAGAAGATACCATAGAAAACATGGACACAACAGTCAAAGAAAACACAAAATGCAAAAAGCTCCTAACCCAAAACATCCAAGATATCCAGGATGCAATGAGAAGATAGAACCTGAGGGTAATAGGTATAGAAGAGAGTAAAGACTCCCAACTTAAAGGACCAGTAAATATCTTCAACAAAATTATAGAAGAAAACTTCCCAATCCTAAAGAAAGAGATGAACATAAATATACAAGAAGCCTACAGAACTCTAAATAAACTGGACCAGAAAAGAAATTCCTCCCATCATGTTATAGTCAAAACATCAAATACACAAAATAAGGAAAGAATTTAAAAGTGGTAAGGAACAAAGGGCAAGTAACATATAAAGGCAGACCTATCAGAATTATACCAGATTTCTCACCAGAGACTATGAAAGCTAGAAGATCCTGGGCAGATTTCATACAGACTCTAAAAGAACACAAATGCCAGCCCAGGCTGCTATACCCAGCAAAACTCTCAATAATCATAGATGGTGAAACCAAAATATTCTATGACAAATCAAAATTTGCACAGTATATTTCCACAAACCCAGCCCTACAAAGAATAATACATGGGAAATGCCAACTCAAGGAGCAAAACTACACTCAAGAAAAAGCAAGAAAGTAATCTTTCAACAAACTCAAAAGAAGATAGCCACACAAACAATATAAACAACTTCAAAAATAACAGGAAATAACAATCACTATTCTTTAATATCTCTTAATATCAATGGTCTCAACTCCCCAATAAAAAGACATATACTCAGCACTTTGCTGCATCCAGGAAACGCACCTCCATGTTAAAAACAAACACCACCTCAGAGCATAGGGCTGGAAAACAATTTTCCAGGCAAATGGCCCCAAGAAACAGGTTGGAGTAGCCATTCTAATATCGGATAAATTGACTTTCAACCAAAAGTCATCTAAAAGGATAAGGAAGGACACTTCATACTCATCAAAGGAAAAATCTACGAAGAAGAACTTTCAATTCTGAACATCTATGCCCCGAATGCAAGAGCTCCCACTTTCATAAAAGAAACTCTAATCTACTAAAGCTCAAAGCACACATTGCACCTCACACAATCTTAGTGGGAGAATTCAACACTCCACTATCAACAATGGACAGATATTGGAAACATAAACTAAACAGAGACACTGTGAAACTAACAGATGCTATGAACCAAATGGGTTTAACAGATATCTATAGAACATTTCATCATGCATCAAAAGAATATACCTTTTTCTCAGCACCTCATGATACCTTCTCCAAAATTGATCATATAATTGGTCACAAAACAAACTTCAACAGATATAGGAGTATTGAAATAATCCCATCCCTCCTATCAGATCCCTGTGGATTAAGGTTGGTCTTCAATGGCAACACCAACAACAGAAAGTCCATATACACATGGAAGCTGAACAATGCTCTGCTCAATGATAACTTGGTCAAGGAAGAAATAAAGATGGAAATTAAAGACTTCCTAGAATTTAATGAAAATGAAAGTACAAGTTACCCAAACCTAGACACAATGAAAGCAGTGTTAAGAGGAAAACTCATAGCTCTGAATGCCTCCAAAAAGAAACTGGAGAGAGCATACACTAATAGCTTAACAGCATACCTGAAAGTTCTAGAACAAAAAGAAGCTAATACACCCAAGAGGAGTAGAAGGCAGGAAACAATCAAATTTAGAGTTGAAATCAACCAAGTGGAAACTAAAAGAACTGTACAAAGAATCAACAAAACCAAGAGCTGGTTCTTTGAGAAAATCAACAAGATAGATAAACCCTTAGCCAGACTAACCAGAGGTCACAGAGACAGTATCCAAATTAACAAAATTAGAAATGAAAACGGAGATATAACAACAGATTCTGAGGAAATTAAAAAAAAACATCAGATCCTGCTACAAAGCCTATATTCAACAAAATTGGAAAATCTGGAGGAAATGGACAAGTTTCTAGACAGATACCAATTACCAAAGTTAAATCAGGATCAAATAAACCATCTAAATGGTCCCATAACCACTAAAGAAATAGAAGCAGTCATTAAAAGTCTCCCAACCAAAAAACATCCGGGACCTGATGGGTTCAGTGCAGAATTCTATCAGACCTTCAAAGAAGACCTAATACCAATACTCTTCAGTCTATTCCACAAAATAGAACTGGAAGGAACACTACCCAATTCATTCTATGAGTCCACAGTTACTCTGATACCAAAGCCTCACAAAGACCCAACAATAAAAGAAAACTTCGGACCAATTTCCCTTATGAATATCAATGCAAAAATACTCAATAAAATTCTTGCAAACTGAAACCAAAAACACATCCAAACGATCATTCACCATGATCAAGTAGGCTTCATCCCAGGGATGCAGGGATGGTTCAATACCCGGAAATCCATCAATGTAATCCACTACATTAAAAAAAACTCAAAGAAAAGAACCACACAGTCATTTCGTTAGATGCTGAAAAAGCATTTGACAAAGTTCAACATCCCTTCATGATAAAAGTCTTGGAAAGATCAGGAATTCAAGGAGCATACTTAAACATAGTAAAAGCAATATACAGCAAACCAGTAGCCAACATCAAACTAAATAGGAGCAACTCGAAGCAATCCCACTAAAATCAGGGACTAGACAAGGCTGCCCTCTCTCTCCCTACCTATTAAATATAGTACTTGAAGTTCTAGCTAGAGCAATCAGACAACAAAAGGAGGTCAAAGAGATACAAATTGGAAAGGAAGAAATAAAAATATCACTATTTGCAGATGATATGACGGTATACTTAAGTGACCCGAAAAACTCCCCCAGAGATCTGCCACAGCTGATAAACAACTTCAGCAAAGTGGCAGGATACAAAATTAACTCAAGCAAATTAGTAGCCTTCCTATACTCGAAGGATAAGCAGGCTGAGAAAGAAATTAGGGAAATAACACCCTTCACAATTGTCACAAACAATATAAAATATCTTGGTGTGACTGTAACCAAACAAGTGAAAGTCTGTATGATAAGAACTTCAAGTATCTGAAGAAAGAAATCGAAGAAGACCTCAGAAGATGGAAAGATCTCCCATGCTCATGGATTGGCAGGATTAATATAGTTAAAAGTGCGATCTTGCTGAAAGCAGTCTACAGATTCAATACAATCTCAATCAAAATCCCAACTCAATTTTTCATAGACTTAGAAAGAGCCATTTTCAAATTCATATGGAATAACAAAAAACCCAGGATAGTAAAAACTATTCTCAACAATAAAAGGACTTCTGGGGGAATCAGCCTCCCAGATCTCAAACTGTACTACAGAGCAGTAGTGATAAAAACTGCATGGTATTGGTACAGTGACAGGCCTGTAGATCAATTGAATAGAATTGAAGTCCCAGAAATGAACCCACTCACTTATGGTCACTTGATCTTTGACAAAGGAGCTAAAACCATACAATGGAAAAAAGGCAGCATTTTCTACAAATGGTGCTGGTCCAACTAGCATTCTACATGTAGAAGATTGCAAATTGATCCATTCCTATCTCCCTGTACAAAACTAAAGTCCAAGTGGATCAAGGATATCCACATAAAACCAGATACACTGAATCTAATAGAAGAGAAAGTGGGGAAGAGTCTCGAACACTTGGGCACAGGCGAAATGCTCGTGAACAGAACACCAATGGCTTGTGTTCTAAGATCAAGAATCAATAGATGAGGCCTCATAAAATTACAAAGCTTCTGTAAGGCAAAGGACACTGTAAATAGGACAAAACGGCAACCTACAGATTGGAAAAAGATCTTTACCAATCCTGCATCTGATAGAGGGCTAATATCCAATATATTCAAAGAACTCAAGAAGATCCAAATAACCCTATCAAAAAATGGGGAAGAGAGCTAAACAGAGAATTCTCAACTGAGGAAACTTGAATGGCTGAGAAGCACCTAAAGAAATGTTCAACATCCTTAGTCATCAGGGAAATGCAAATCAAAACAACCCTGAGATTTCACCTTACACCAGTCAAAATGGCTAAGATCAAAAACTCAGGTGATAGCAGACGTTGGCGAGGATGTGGAGAAAGAGGAACACTCCTCCATTGCTGGTGGGAATGCAAGTTGATACAACCTCTCTGGAAATCAGTTTGGCAGACCCTCAGAAAAATGAACATAATACTACCTGAGGACCCAACTATTCCACTCCTGGGCATATACCCAGAAGATACTCCAACATGTAATAAAGACACATGTTCCACTATGTTCATAGCAGCCTTATTTATAATAGCCAGAAACTGGAAACAACCCAGATGTCCCTCAACAGACGAATGGATACAGAAAATGTGGCACATTTACACAATGTCATACTGCTCAGCTATTAAAAACAATGACTTCATGAAATTCGCAGACAAATGGATGGATCTTGAAAATATCATATTGAGCGAGGTAACACAGTCACAAAAGAATGAACATGGTATATATTCACAGTTAGGTGGTTATTAGCCCAAAAATTTGTAATACCCAAGAGTCACTTCGCAGCAACAATAGGGCTGAGTGTGAGTTCTCAGATGGAGGACTTGGATAAAAGACTGAAGGAGCTGATGAGTTTGCATCCCCAGGGAGGCAACAACAGTGGCAACTGGCCTGACCCCAGATACTCCTGGAAACTGATCCACCAACCAAAGAACACACATGGAGGGACCCATGGTGCTGGCTACAAATGCGGCAGAGGAGGGTCTTGTTATCCATCAGTGGGAGGAGAGGCCCTTGGGCCTGAGGGTATTAAATGCCCCAGTATAGGAAAATGACTAGGAGGGTAGAGGAGAGTGGGTGGGTGGGCGGGTGGGTGGGAGAATACTTCCATAGTGACAGGGGGAGGTTGGAGGGAATGGGGAGGTTCCAAAGGGGAGATCTGGAAAGGTGGAAACATTTGAAATGTAAATAAAATATGAAAAATAATAAATAAAAAAATACAAAAATTATATATAATTACATTATTTCTTCCTTTTCGTTTCTTACTCCAAAACATTCCATATAAGCCTCTGTCTTAGGGTTTTCAATACCTTGAAGGGACAAGGCAACTCTTGTAAAGTACATTTAATTGGGGCTGGCTTACAGGTTCAGAGGTCCATTATCACCAAAGCAGGAGCATGGCAGTGTCCAGGCAGTCATGGTACAGGAGGAGCTAAGAGTTCTACATTTTCATCTGAAGGCCACTAGGAGAAGACTGGCTTCCAGATATCTAGGAGGAGGGTCTTAAAGCCCACCTCCAGAGTGTCACTCTTCCTCTACCAAGGCCACATCTCCTTCAACAAGGCCACATTTCCTAATAGTGCCACACCCTGGGCCAAGCACATTCAAACTGTCACACCTTCTTTGCTTTCTTTTGAATTTCTAGTCTTTTTATTAATAGTTGTTAAACACACACACACACACGAGTTTTATATACTAGAAGGTGACATTTTAAAATATAAGCTGCTCAGTTTCTGTAATGTTACTAATATATATTTTTTCAGAGCTGACCAATTGGTATTGAATAACCAATAGGTATGCTTTTCTCTGGGAAAGGCTATTTTTCCTTCTCTTCTCATTTCTTAGTTGCCTATAGTACTTTTTGTAATGCTGAGGTTTTGTGGTCTTTTCGCCTGTACACTTTGGCCAGTCTATGGTTGTTATCCTTCCTCAGCTCATGCATAAACAATCATGTTTGTGAGACTTTATAAGTATAGTTTCTTACATTACTAAAAGACATAATCTTGAAGCAAATAGCCTCATCCTCTGGACCTTAAAGTCATTCTAGAACCTGTTTCACAATATTCCCTGAGCCTTAGGTGTGGGTTGTTCATTAGATGAAGTCATTAGTATGAAGCTCTCCAAATCAGCATTTTGATTGGATGAAGGTTTTTGTAATAGTCGGTCTGTTGAGAAGTTTCCTTGATAAGGGATGAGTAAAACACTTATGTGTCTGTATAAATTTTAGAGTGGAGTTAGGGATTATTAGGGATTATGATAGTTTATTAAAACAGTGGTTATAGATTCTCTTCTAAGATCTATGATGTCACTCACCCTGGATAATTGGCTAGGTTCCCAGTACCAGACATGATTCCTTCTTGTTGAACTTTTAAGTCCAAAGAGAGTTGTTGTCTATGAACAAGGTATAAATGCCACTACTATACCCTTAGCATTATTGTGTCATGATGGATGTTGCTATGATAGGCAACATAGCTGGGTAGGACTGTTGGTTGCTTCCCTTCTTTGGAAGCTTTAATGCCACCTTTTAGTATATAGAAATTAGTCCCCAGGGAGGATACAGAGAAAAAAATATATACATACACTTACATAGATTATATAAAGTCCTATTTTTAAGGTAAGTAGTTAATAATGATTACTTACAAATTTTTCAAATACCTTTACTCTTATTTCACTTTCTTTGATATTTAGCTTCTCTGTTATAATCAGAGTCCCCCCCCCTTCCCATTTTCCATGGATCCTGCTTGTGGCCTGCTATTCACTATTGCTCCCACCCCTTTCTACCTTGCCACCTCACTGGTGGTCCATTTTTACTCTCCTGGTTTCTGCAGTTTCTCCAGGATATCTACTTCCATTTGAAGACTTGAAGATATGAGAATTTGGTATGAGAAAACATACTACATTTGTCTTTTAGGTCTGGCTTACCCATTCAACATGTTCTTTTCTAGTTCCATCTATTTACCCACATCATTCATGATTTCATTTTTCTTTATAAGTGAATGGTATTTCATAGTGTGTATATGTACCAACATTTTTTATTATCCATTTGTCAGTTAAAAGACTTTTAAGTTGTTTCCATTTTGTTTAGCTATGGTGATTAGAACAGCAATGGATGTTGCTAATCAAGTATTTGTGGAATAGGATGTTGCGTTCTTAGGGTATATACCAAAGAGCTGTATAGCTGAGTTATATGGTAGATTTGTTGTTAGCGTTTTGAGAATTCTTAACACTGATATCCATACTGGTTGCAACTGTGCCTTTCACACAGTGAATTCACAATGTGGATTTCTACTCTTTCCTTTCTTTATTCCTATTATTTTTATATTTTGTTTATTCTTAGTATCCCAGATTTCATGTATATTTATACCTGTTATTTTTCAGATTCAACATTTTATTTGACTAAGGTACCTGTTTCTTAGAGCTTTTCTTTAATATCCAATACGCTCTATTTTACCTTGTGTATTCTGTTGATGTGGCTTGCCTCTGAGATTCTGGTTTGAGTTCCTACAATTTCCATTTCAGTTTTCCCTCAGTTTAGGTTTTCTTTATTGATTCCATTTCTAGTTTCATGTCTTGAACAGTTTTCTTTATATCATTCTACCGCTCACAGATTTCATTAATGGATTTATTCCTATCATCTTTAAGATCGTTAAACATATTTGCAATAGCTATTTTGAAGATCCTTTCTTGTCCTTAAATTATATTGCATTAGGCTTGGTGGGCTCTAGTAGAGACATTCTGTCTTGGCTGTTACTGATTTTTTTGTGTGCTTGTTTGTTTTTCTGACATCGGGTTTGTAATTATTGTAATTCTGAGTGTTGATATCTGTTCTTGTCTTTATTCGGTGGGTATTCCATTCCTTGGTTACTGTTGACAGTTCTGGTTTAGAAGAATGCCACGACAGAGTATTGCCTGGTCAGGAATACTTCAGAGATCCTGCCAGGCATAGCCACTGGGGATCTTGTATAGACTATGTTTCTAGGTATTCCGAACTGAAACTAAGGATTCAGGATAGGTTAGGAGGGGGATGATTTGAGAGGCTCCACAGGAGGTTGGAACGTTGCATTTGCCACTAGGATCATTATAGACTGCTAGGAATGGGTGAGAGAAGGAGAGACCACAGCAGATGGTTTGCTAGAAAGCTTAGGGTAAGACTAAGATTAAAATTGGAGGAGGAGAGTGAGAGTAAAGATGGTTGTCTTAGAGTTACTTTGCTATTATGAAACACCCCAAACAAAAGAAACTTGGGGGAAAAGGTTTTTTATTTCACTCACATATTCATAGAATAGTGTGCCATCACAATTAGTGAGGGCAGGAGTTATTTTTCTTTTTAATCATCATCATAATCATTATTATTATTAGATTTTTTTATATCCTGACCAGAGTTTCTTTTCCTCCTCTCTTCCCATTCCCTCCCTCCAACTCCCTTTTCCTTCTATCTAGCACTCCATTTTTATTCAGAAAAGGGCAGGCATCTCATAGATAATCAAAAAAACACAGCATAACAAGTTGTAGTAAGACTAGGTGTCTCCCATTGTATTAAAGCTGGATAAGGCAACCCTTTATGAGGAGAAAAGGGGTCCCTAAATCAGGCAAAAGAGTCAGCAACAGTCTACTTCCACTGTTTGGAGTCTCATAAAAAGACAAAGGCATACAGTTATAATAGAGAGAAAGAAGGCTTTCATCAGATCCATGTAGGCTTTCTGATTGTTGCTTCAGACGCTGTGAGCCCCGATTAGTTGACTGTGTGGGTTTTCTTGTGGTGTCCTTGACAGTCCTGGTTCCTACAATCCTTCCTCTCCCTCTTCTGCAAGGTGCTCAAAGCTCCACCTAATGTTTGGCTGTGGATCTATGCATTTGTTTTCATCAGTTGAAGCCTCTTTGATAACAAATTGGCTAGGCATCAATTTGTGAGTAAAACAGAATATCATTAGGAATCATTTCACTGATTTGTTTTTGTTTTTGTTTTTGTTTTTTGCTAGTCACAGTTGGTTCTGTCTTAGGTCTTTTATTAGACAATGGGTCCTGGGCTTCGAGATACTGTCAGAGTTAGGCTCTCTCTCATGGTATGGATCTTAGGCTGGATCAATCATTGCTTGGCCACTCCCACAATTTCTGGATCACCATAACACCAGCATATCTTGTAGGCAGAACAAATTGTAGGTCAAAGGTTATGTGGATGGGTTGGTGTCCCAATCCCTCCACTGGAAGTCTTAAAACTGGTTATAGGTGGTGCCCAGCTCAGGCTCTGTATCTCTCTTTGCTAAGAGTTTTAGCTTGGATCACCCTTATTGATTCCTGGAAGTTTTTATTGCACTTGTAGTTTGTAGTGCGTCCCCAAGATGCTTCCCAATTCCAGTTGTCTCTCCCAGTACTCTCTCTGTCCATCCTTCCCTCCAACTGATTCCTCCAATTTCTGCCTCCCCCTGCTACCCATGATGGTTATTGTCTTAATTAAGGTTTACATTGCTGTGATGAGAAACCATAACCAAGACAACTCTTATAAAGGACAACATTTAATTGGGGCTGGCTTACAGGTTCAGATGTTCAGTCTATTATCATCAAGGTGGGAGCATGACAACTTCTAGGGAGGCATAGCATAGGATGAGCTAAGAGTTCTACATCTTCATCCAAAGGAAGCCAGGAGCAGACTGGCATCCTCAGGCAGCTTGGGGAAGCTTTATTACCCCAACTCCCACAAAGCCAACTCCCACAGTGATACACTTCCTTCAACAATGCCACATGTCCTAAGTCACTCCATGGGCCAAGCATATTCAAAGTACCACATTCCACTCCCTGGGCCCCATAGGCTTGTTCAAACATATGAGTCTATGGGAACCATACCTAGCCATAGCATAATGCAAAATACATTTAGCCCAATTTCAAACATCTTACAGTCTATAACAGTCTCAACAATGTTCAAAGTTCTAAGTCTCTTCTGAGAGTCATGCATCTCATAACTGTAATCCCCTAAGAAATCAAAACCAAAACCATAGTACCTCTAACATCATGTACTGTATACATTACCATTCCAAAACATTGAGGGGTGGAGAAATACTGGACTAAAGCAAGACCAAAAACCAGCTGGGAAAATTCCAAACTCTGTAATTCAATGTTAACACAGTCTTTAGATCTCCACCTCACTTTTGCTTTATTGACTGCAGCAAAATTCTTTGTTTTCAGCTGATTCCACTCCTGTTAGGCAGCTTTTCATTGGTAGGTATTGCATAGCTCTGACATCTCTAACATCTTGGGGTATCCAAAGCAGCTTCAACATTGTAAGTTCTTGTTTCATTGTCTGGGATCTGTACATGATGTTCTGGGCTCCTCCAAAGGGCTTGGGTCACTTCTCCAGCTTTTCCCTCTGTAGCACTCTAGGATCTGGCTGACTCTCCTCCATTGCTGCTGCTGTTCATGGTGATCATCCCAAGATACTGATATCTCTAATTCTTTCACTCCAAGTAGGTGTCACCAATAGCCTATTCTAGGCTCTATTCATGCAGCCAAGCTTCAGCTTCTTTGCATGACCCTGTTCAGTCCTGAACTGTCAACTGCAACTGAGGCTGCATCCACACCAGTGGCCTTCTCTGGCTTCTCACAGTGCCAAGATTCAGCTGCTCTCCATCACCCATTCATACCCTCAAAACCAGTACCACCTGGGTGATTTTTATACATTACCAAGTCCAGATGCAGCATGAGGTACAACCTTGACTATCTCTGGAACCCAGATTCTTTGTGCTCTCAGAAAACACTCCCAAGAAAATTTATCACCTCCCTCAACCCTGGATGCAGGTCTCCTATTAATCACTGCCTACATCTTAGCTCCAGCTAACCAGCATTAACTGTCCCAATATTTGCTTCTATGATTGACTCTAAAGCCAGAGCTACATGGCTGAAGCTGCTGAGTTCTGCTGCTTGCCAAAGCTGGAACATGGCTCCCCTTGTTCTCTTACATTATTACTAGTTTTCTGGTTCTAACTCCTTCACTGCTTAAACCTGGCTGTCGTGGAAATTGTTATCTAGATTGATCTTGAACTCATAGATCTGCATGATTCTGTCTTCTTAATGCTGGGATTAAAGACTTGTATCACCATGCCTGGACCTAAACTAACTACTTGGAACTTGTTCTTTACCAGGATGGCCTTTAACTCAGGTGCTGTAGACCAGGTTTGACACCAGAAGGTAAACTGAGGCAGCAGATCAGCGGTCAGTGTTGGCAACAACTTACATAGGTTGGTCCAGATATCTACAGAGGCTGCAGTGGTTAAGGAATTTAAGCACTCACACATACATAGAGAATGGTTGCAACAAGGACAAGTTTCAGCAATTTATTGCTTCTCTTAACCTCCCTTTATACCTTTATATACAAATATTTTTTCTATTAGAAAGAAAAACACCTCATAGCCACAAGCTACACATTTTCCAGAGAAAATCACCATAAAAACATTCTTCATAAACAAATCAAAATCATTGTCCAATATAAAATTCTAACAGGATATTGATTACGTATTTCCTATATGAATCTTATATCTTAACTCAACAATTTGTTTCTATTTTTCTTTCCAAAAGCTCAAAGTGACCTCAAAGCAGCAAATTCTAGTCATTGATTAACAAAGTTTAAACAAGCCAGGAATATGGTAACAACCCTTTCCTATGCTTCATTGACAACAATTTATACTTAAAAAACAAGCGAATCATCTTTCTTCCATCTTATTTTTGAGTTTCTGATTGACTAAGCTGGCTAAACATGTTTTCAGTTTTTACACTCATAATGAAAGTATTTGCTCTTTGTTATAACCTTATTATTTCCTAGTACTCACCGAAAACATCTTACCTCATCCCTAGATCGCAAGATCAAGGAACTCAGGCCCAACTCAGTGTGTGCTTACTTTGATCAGTAGCTTGTTCTAAGCCTGTTCTTCCTACCTATACAAATGTGTGGTTGTAATGTATGAAACCTCACTGTACTCCTTTTTCTAACTCAAGCAGCTTTTGCCATTCTATCAGAGAAGGGTAGACTTTATTTTTAACTCCGACTTAAAACTTTCTATCAACTATCCTAACTTCCCAAAATTATTTAAATCAAACCAATCCCCCTTTTAATTACTTAAATCAAGTCAGAAATTCCATAAAGCCATTAATTCATCTAAGCTGAATTATCTCAGGAATTTTCATTTTCATAATTTTCTGCAAAAAACTTGCCCAACAGGGCAGTCTGTCATGCAAGGAGTACTTACACCAAGTGATAGGCTGCGAGGGTCTCCTGGTGTCCATTCACACCAAGACAAGTAAATGAGGAGAGTAGCAATGATAAACAGGAGAAAGCACATCAGTAGCAAGAAGCAATCCTGGGATGAAGTCTCTGGGATCATGTCACACCAGAGGTCACTCATAGCAGCTAATTAGGATGGTGGGCTGTCTCTCCAGGGAGCTTACTTTCCCACTGCAGCACTTCCTGCATGGTGTCTGCCACCCAGAGATTTGCTTGCCTCTGTCTCCTGGTATTAATGGCATGTACTACCATGCCTGGACCCAAGCTTTTCATGGCCACTATTCCTCAAGATTCATATCAAAAGCCCGAGTCTTCTGTCTTCAAGATCTGGATCACAAATGTGACCTATATCTCTTGATTGTAGATCATTCCAGCTTAAAAGCTAGAATGAAAATAATAACCAGGCAATACACCTAACATGTGATGACAATTTCTTGTTCAACAACACAGACAACAAATATGGACAATAAGCTTAGCTGGGTGAGATCTTGCCCTGAGATTACCACTACCTTAATCTGTTTATCTCAGTAGAACGCATGATTCAGCTCCATCGAACTTCCCGGTGCCCTTTTTAAGCTTGCTCCACTTGATCAAAACATTTTTCCTGAGATGAAACTAGAGAACTTTTCTGAGGCTTCTTTTGTCAATGCATTTAATAAAAATCTCTTCACCTTAGCCTCAGACAGATTCTTCAGACAATGGCAAAAAGGCCCAGCCATATTTTTCGCCAAAATATCACAAAAACAGTCGCCAGGCCACATACTAATATTCTCCATTGAAACCTCCTAGGCCAGGTCTGCACAGTATATGTCATCCTTAGCCCCAATGTTTTCCATATTCCTACTAGGATAATCCATTAAGCCCCATTTAAAGCTTTCCACTGCTTCCCTAATCCAAAATCCCTTTATCTACATTTGTCCAAACAAATACTTGGTCAGGTCTAGTACATCAATAACCCAGTCCCTGGTACCAACTTTTGCCTTGGTTAGGGGTTTCCATTGCTGTGAAGAGACACTATGACCAAGGCAACTCTTATAAAGAACAACATTTAATTAGGGCTAGCTTACAGGTTCAGAGGTTCAGTCCATTATCATCAAGGTGGGAGCAAGACAGCTTCTAGGGAGGCATGGCATAGGATGAGCTGAGAGTTCTACATCTTCATCTAAAGGAAGTCTGGCGTCCCCAGGCAGCTAGGAGGAAGCTCTCTCTTCCAGGCAGCTAGGAGGTTGGTCACAAAGCCCACTCTCACAGTAACACACTTCCTCCAACAAAGCCAAACTTCCTGGGTCACACATATTCAAACCACCATAGTTATTGTATGTCCTTTGCCCAGGGAGTTCTATATACCTCTACTTGAAGTCTCCTCGTTACTTATCTTCTATGGGTCTGTGGCTTGTATCATAGTTATGCTTTACTCTATCACTAATATCCACTTATAAGTGACTACGTACCACCTTTGTCTTTCTTGAACTTTGTTAACTCAGCCAGGATGATTTGTTTCCTAATTTGCCTACAAATTTTTCATTACGATTTGTTTGTTTGATTGGTGTTCCAAGGCAGGGTTTGTCTGTGTAACTCTGCCTGTCCTGGAACTTGCTACCCTCAAATTCAGAAATCTGCCTGCCTCTGCCTCCCAAAGCTTGGGATAAGGCATGTGCCACTATCACCTGGTTGCTGCCATTGTTTTTAACAGCTGAGTAACACTCCATTGTTTATATGTACCATGTTTTTCTTATTTATTCTTTAGCTGAGAGACATCTGAGTTGTTTCCTGTTTCTGGTTATTACAAATAAAGCTGCTATGAACATAGTTGAAAAGTGTCCTTGTGGTATGATGGAACTTCCTTTGGATATATGCCTAGGAGTGGTATAACTGTCTCTTGAAGTAAATTGATTCCTAATATTCTGAGAAACCACCATATCATTTTCAAAGTGCCTGTACAAGTTTTTACTCCCACAAGCAATAGAGTATTCCCCTTGATCTACATCCTCCCCAGTATGAGTTTTCATTCTTAGCCATTCTGTCAGGTATAGGACAGAATCTCAGAGTCATTTTTATTTGCATTTTCCTGCTGTCTAATGATGTTGAATATTTCTTTAAGTGTTTCTTGACCATTTGATAATTCTGTATAGATCTATCCTTAATTATAAACTAAATTATATGGGGGGTCTTTTTGTTTATTTTTTTATGTCTAGTTTCTTGCATTATTTATACATTTTGGAAATTAACCCACTGTCAGATATAGTATTGGTGAATATCTTTTTCCATTCTGTAGGCTGTTGCTTTGTTCCATTGACAGTGGACATTGTCTTACAGAAGCTGTTCAGTGTCATAAGGTCTAGTTATCTAATTGCTTACCTTAGTGCCTATGTTAGTGGTAATCTTAATCAGTAAATTGTCTTCTGTGTGCATTCAAGGCTATTATCTACTTTATCTTCTATCAGGTTCAGTTTATCTGGTTTTAGTTTGAGGTTTTGGTCCACTTGGTCATGAGTTTTGTGCAAAGTGACATGTATTTGCATTCTGATACATTCCGATATCCGGTTAGACCAGTATTATTTGTTGAAGATGATTTCTTTTTTCATTGTATAATTCTAGCTTCTTTGTTAAAAATAAGGTGACCATAGGTGTGTGGATTTATTTCTGTCTTCCATTGAACCTCCTGTTTGTTTTTACACCAATACTACACTGTTTTTATTACTGTAATTCTCTAGTAGAGCTTGAATCAGGGATGGTGATACCCCCAGAAGTTCTTTTATTGTCCAGGAGTAGTTTTATATATTCTGGGTTTTTGTTTTCCATGAAGTTTTGTGTTTTTCAAGATCTGTAGAGAATTGTTTTGGAATTTTGGTAGTGACTGCATTGAATCTGCAGATTGCTTTTGGTAGATGGCTATCTTTACTCTGTTAATCCTATGGATCCATCCATTTTCACTGTGCCATAAGTTTAGATATATTGTGCATTCATTTTCAAGTCTTTAATTTCTTTATTTCTGCCTTGACCAAATGATCATACAGTACAGAGTTGTTCAATTTTCATGAGCTTGTAGGTTTTTGCTCATTTATTTTATTGTTGAAAAACAGCTTTAATCCATGGTGGTCTGATAAGGTATAGGGGGTTATTTCAATATTCTTGTAGCTGGTCAGAGTTTCATTATGACCAAGTATGTGGTCAATTTTGAAGTCGTTTCTGCAAGTTGGTGAGAAGAAGGCATAGTATTTTGTTTGAGGGGAATGTTCTGTAGATATCTATTAGATCCATTTGAATCATAATGTGTGTTGTTTCCATTGTTTCTTTAATTTCTCTCTGTATGATCTGTCCATTGGTAAAAGTGGGATCTTGAAGTCTGCCATTATTAGCACGTGTTTTGATATGTAATTTAAGCTTTAGTAATGTTTCTTTTGCAAATGTTGGTGCCTCTGCATTTGAGGCATAGATATTTAAAATTGAGATGCTATCTTGGTGGATTTTTCCTTTGAGTATGAAGTGTCCTTCCCTGTCTCTTTTGATTATATTTTTAGGAAGCCTATTTTGTTAGAATAGCTACACCAGCTTGCTTCTTAGGTCCATTTGCTTGGAAAATCTTTTTACAACCCTTTTACTCTGTTGTAATGTCTATCTTTGATGTTGGTGTGTGTTTCTTGTGTGTAGCAGAAGGATGGATTCTATTTCTGTATCCATTCTGTTAGCCTGTGTCTTTTTATTGCAGAATTGAATCCATTGATCCACTGATATTGAGAGCTATTAATGACCAATGATAGTTAATCCTTGTTATTTTGTTGTTTTTGTTGTTGGTGATAGTGTGTGTGTGTGTGTGTGTGTGTGTGTGTGTGTATTTGATTTTGCTAGCATGACATTATATCCTGTGTTTTCATGGGTATAGTTAACCTTCTTAACTTATACTTTTCCTTCTAGCGTCTCCTATAGTAGATAATCTTTACATTCAACTTTGTCAGGTAACATCTTCACTTCCCCATCTGTTGTGATTGAAAGCTTTGCTGGTTATAGTAGTCTTGGCTGACATTTGCAGTTGCTTAGCATTTACAAAGATAAATATTAAGACCTTTCTGGCTTTTATGGTCTCTGTTGAGAAATTGGGTGTACTCTTAATACATATGCCTTTGTATGTTTCTTGGACTTTTATTCATGCAGCTTTTAATATTCTTACTCATTTTGAATATTTAATGATTTAAATATTGCTTGGCATAGGGAATTTCTTTTCTGTTCCAATCTATTTTGAGTTCTGTAAGCTTCTTGTAGCTTTACAGGCATCTTGTTCTTTAGGTTAGAAAATTTTTCTCCTGTGATTTTGTTGAAAATATTTTCTGGATCTTTCAGCTGGAAATCTTTTCCTTCTTCTATTCCTATTATTCTTTGATTTGGTCTTTTCATAGTGTTCTAGATTTCCTGGATGCTTTGTGTTAGGAACTTTTTAAATTTATCATTTTCTTTTACTGCTGTTTCAATTCTTCTATCATATATTATATGCCTGAAAGTCTCTTCTCTATCTGTGGGTATTCTGTGGGTGATATTTGTGTCTGTAGTTCCTGTTCACTTACATAGATCTTCCATCTCTTGCATTCTCTCACTTTTTGTTTACTTTATTGCTTCTATTTCCATTTTCAGGTCTTGAACATATTTATTCATTTTCTTTACCCATTCTTTTGTATTTTTTTTGTATTGCTTTAAGAGATTTGGTCATTTCCTCTTACAGGGCCTTTATCATTTTTAAATGATTGGATTTAGTGTCATTTTCATGTGCTTCAGCTACGCTGGAATATTCAGGGCTTGCTACAGCAAGTTTTAGAACTCTGAGTGGATTTCTTTAAGGGATGTATTCATTTCCTCTTAAGGGCCTCTATCATCTTTATATGATTTGATTAAGGTCATTTTCTCATACTTCAGCTTTGTTGGATTATTCAGGGCTTGCTGTTGTAAGGTATCATATTGCCCTGGTTATTGTTGACTATATTCTTTTTTTTTATTTTTGGATATTTACTTAATTTACATTTCAAATGTTTTCCCCTTTGGAAACCCCTATCCCTTCTGCCCTCCCCTGCCTCTATGAGGGTGCTCCCCCACCCACCCACCCACTCCCTGTCTTCCCTCCCTAGCATTCCCTTACACTGGGGCATCTAACACCCTCAGGCCCAAGGGCTTCTACTCCCAACTATATTCTTAATCTGTCCTCGAATAATGTTTTTTGAGTTATTATAGGTTTAGGCATTGATTTCTGACTTTATTTTTATTGGATATATCTATCTATCTGTCTGTCTGTCTGTCTGTCTGTGTGTGTTTCTTGCTTAATGTCTTTTCTCTGGTCTTCTGGCCTGAGTAGTCTGTGGTCCTGGTGATCACTGAGGTTTGAGGTCCAGTTTTATGTCTCCACTGGGTTTTTGGGAAGTCTGTGTGACATCTGGGGTCTTGGACATTCAAGTTGCCTCTGGGTTTCTGGGAACTGGTATGGCCTCTTTGGTTCTGATTACTGGTGTGGCCTCTAAGGTTTTAGCTTCTTGAGATTACTGGAGTTCCTTGTACCAGAATGGTCCTCAGTAGAGTGGAAGTCTTCTGCTGAGGTTGTAGGCCAGGATATGGAGCCCAGGGAAAGGGTACTGTTGGGGACTGCTAGGCAGGATTTAAGTAGTTTTAGCAGGTGGAGGCAGGTATCTTACCTGGGGCTTCTAGTACATGCTCAGACTCATGATTGGTAGATTGGAGTCTTCTCCAGCCCTTCTTTGAAATTTTTAATAACATTTAATTATAGTAATTTAATTGTACTCATACTTTTTTATATTGTCCTTACCTTTTCTATTTTGAAAATGTCTTTTACTTTAAATGAATAATTATTTAATTATAAGGGGTTCTTTCTTATCTCAAATTATATCCTTTTAATTTTAGCATACTCTTCTTTAAAAAATGATCAATATTAGAACTTTTTATATTTTATGTTTCATAGTTCCTGCTTCATAGTTCTTATAGAAATTTTGAATTAAAAGATTTGTTGTTTAACAAAATAAAATAATTTACATTTTAATCAAGATCTAAAGCCTGTATGTGAACTGTAGGCAAAGTATGTCAATGGTACTGGAGATATTTGTTTTTTTCTTATCAAGAACTTTAAATTAACAAACTTGTTAAGATTTGGGTCTTATTATAGTACTCTGAAATTGTTTTTGTTTAAAAACAGTGACTGACAAGATAACCAAAGTCAAGATAAAAGTCTGGTATCTCTGGATTCAGTCTGTGTTTATCACCTTTCTTTTGGACCACCTGCTTTTCTGGAGAAACTCTAAAACATTTTATTAGGAGTTCTTGAATCCTCATTTCATTTGTTTGAAATATGAAACCACAGACACATAGTGAAAAAAACCAACAGACAAAATGACACAAACATAATTATGTAAATGTCTTATGGTTTCTATGGCTGCTCTAAAATCATGGCCAAAAGCATCTCAGAGATAAAAGGGTTTATTTCATCTTTCACTCCTGGATCATGCTCTGTTGCTGAGGGAATTCACGGTGGCAACTCAAGCAGGATAGGAACCTGGAAGCAGGAACGAAAGCAGAAGTCATATAGGGTTGCTGCTTATTGGTTTTTCTACATGATGTGCTCAGCATGATTTGCTATGGGATTTAGGATCATCTTCCCAGAGTTGGTAGTAACTATAATAGACTGATCCCTTCTACATCAATCATCAATCAAGAAAATTCACCACACGCTTGTGACAGGACAATCAGACAAGGGTATTTTTTTTCAGTTGAGATTCTCCTTTCCCAAATAACTATAGCTTGTGTCAAGTTGACAAAAAAAAAAAAAAAAAAAAAAAAAAAGAAAGAAAAGAAAAAAAAAAGAAAAGAAAAAGAAAAACAATAAAATAACAATTATCATGTACTCAGATCCAAATAACACATAGAACAATTATAATAAGTCAGAGTGCATTCTTAGCTGCAACAAGGTTGGATCTTTATGATTTGAATTAGGAGAGTGGCTTAATGAAAGACTAAATGGTCAAAAGGTGATGCTTTCTGTGCCTTAAAAGATAATAGAGAAGATCCCCTTATATCTTACTAGATATATCTGTAAGATATATCTAGTAAAAGTCAGAAAATCCTATTTTGTGTATCAATAGAATGATCTGAAATTCTTTAGCAAATGCCAGAGAAAGAGTTCCTGTATAATTTAGGCAGCAAGAAATATGGAATAACAAACACTCTCCCATTTAAAAAGAAACTGGCAAATTCCATTGCCATCATTATCAAAAAGAAAAAAAATATGTGAATACAGAATGATAGTTTTTTCCTACAAGTAATTTCCCATTCCTTGAAACTTTTTTCCATTTTAATGACTTTCTACCTCTGAAAATTGAAATATTTAATTTAGTTGCAGAGATTGGTGTTGGATCAGATTTTTGAATATAGGAGGAGTTCACTTAGTTTTTTCCATTGTAGTTCAGGATTGATCATGTGTATTTATTGGAATGTGAGTGTGTTTTAGACTCTAGGTGAATATTCGTTGTCTTAGTATTCTATAGTTACAGCAACTTTTATAAAAAAAGCATTCTATTGGGGCATGCTTATAGTTTCAAAAGTGGAGGTCATTATCTTCTTGGTAAGTAGCATGGTAGCACACAGGCAAATATCGTTCTGGAGAATTTGTGAGTTCTACTTCTGGATCTTTAGGTAGCTGGAAGAGATTGATCCTGGTTTAGGCCCTGGAAACCCCAAAGCCTATCACCCATGACACACTTCCTCCAATAAAGCCACAGCAATCACAACAATGCCATATAAACTAATCCTTCTGGAAAGTGCTACTCCATCATGACTGATAATTCAAATATATTCACATATGGAGGACATTCTTATTCAAACCACTACACCCTTCATATGTATGTGTCTTCTTGGCTGAGTCAGTAGGGATGTACAAGTGGTCTTACACATGCATGTTTGGTCAGACCTGAGACATTCCTTCTAACCTTCTACTTTGCTCTTAGTAGAAGAAAAACATATCTCCTACCTATGACATCTTTATGGCTGTGCTTCTAGAATTGCTAAACTGAGAGGGACAAGGTTGTAATGAGAGGTTACCAGAAATATGCAAAATTAGATATTAGGGTACTAACAGGATAAACATGATGAATTCTAGTAAATAAACAAATGCTCTAAAGCAGCTATTTTCAACCTTTGTGTCAGGACCACTGGGAGACAAAGTACCCTTTTCACAAGTGTTGTCTAAGACCATTGGAAAGCACAGCTATTTAAATTATGACTCATAACAGTAGTAATAGTTATGAAGTAACAACAAAAATAATTTTGTGGCTGGGCTTAAAACAATGCCAGGAACTGTATTAAAAAGTCACAGCATTAGGTAGGTTGAAAGCTATTGCACTAATGTAATTTTATAAAAATTAACGGATCCATTCTCTAAAATTTAATAAGATATTCAACAGCTAGTTCATAATAAAATAATAAACAATTGGCCAAATGAGTATGAGTGCTTGACTATGTGGCACTCAAAGAGAGCTCACTGCTGCCAACTTTAGGAGTAAACCTGGATGGGTTGGCACAAATGGCCTATGTTGGTATCTATACATGACATGAATTCAGTGACTACCCCCATGAAAGTGGATCATTCTTGGAGTCCCATGTTGCGTTGAACTATTAATGTAAAGCACAACTCTCACCTCAAAGGGAAAAAGGCTAATTGATTCTGAGCCAAATGGAAATGACCATGAATCAAGAAAATAGGTTAATTTCTCCAAAACATATTCCAATGTAGAAAGTGATACATAAAAATTTATAATCATAGATGAATAACATAATAAAAGAATTTTTCTAATTATGGTGTGGTGTGGTGGGAGCCTCTAAGAGTTGGGGAAAAGCAAAATAGCCACATTGGCTGAGTAATGTCCATGAATATACCACATCTCTCCTGAAACCCGTACCTTGAATTGTAAGGCTTCTGAGAGACCTAGAAGGGAGGAAAGAGGCCATCTTTAGTTCAACCTCTACCAAAACCATTATGTGAGACCTTGTTACATTCCCTGAGCAGCTTGCAACCCTTCACATATGAGCCATCTATAGAATACTACCTTAAGGGTTTAAATTATCCAATGAAAGGAAGACAAAGAAGCTAAGTTTCTATGAAAGGCCTTGCTTTGTTGAATTCTTCAACTCATTTTTTTTTTTTTATGAACAAGAGTTAGTCCAAACCTGTGCATGAACATTAAGTAAGTCAGTTTTCCTGAACAAGCCTCAGTGTCCTGTCTCCTTGTTCAGAATTTCACAAGAGTGTGAACATTAAGTAGGTATGTTACAGCCAAGTGGAGAAAACTCTGCTGGAGGTTTTATGTGACCCAATGATATTCCTAGATTTTTGGTTGGTACCTTTTAGTGGTCTGTAAAGTTAAAATATTTTAAGTTTTTTTTTTTTTTTTCTGATAACTGAAAGAGTGATAAGTTAGAAAAGGAGGTGGGCAATGAATTTCTATTAAATGACCTAAAGGCAACAAGACATAAATTTGCTTTGTATCTGCAACATTCTCCTGACATAGCAAATTCTAATTAACCAGCCCTGTAGTATCTTTAACACTGGTTTTCTTGTTTACTTTCTGTTAGTATGATAAACACCATAACCCCAAGCAACTTGGGACAGAAAGTGAAGGTTTATTTGTTTTGCTCACAAACCATTATGGAGGGAAGACATGGCAGTAAATTGAGCAGGAACGGAACCTGGTGGCAGGAACTAAAGCAGAGACTGTGAAAGAATGATGCTAATAAGCACTTAAGCCTCAGCTTTCTTTTTGATATGACCCAGAATCGATTGTCGAAAGTGATTTTACTCCATGGTGGACTGGCTGCACCCACAGTGGCCTGCCCTTCCTCACATTAATTGTTAATGAAGAAAATTACCCATAACCTGACTAAAGGCCAGTGGTTGAAGTTTCGTCTTCCCAGATGACTCTAGCCATGTCAACTTGAGAAACAGCTAACCAGCACAATAGTCCTGTGTTGTTTCTGAGAATGACAATTCATACTTCATTCACAAAATGTTAGATTGCATCTTCCCATGAACATCTGACTATTAACTAACCTAGGTCTATTCCTAGCTAAAGTGTTAGTTAGAAAAGTACAAAATGCAGATGGATATAGAAACAGAGTGACTGAGAGTTTGTGATGTGTCATACTTCTTGGAGCCATCATCACTCATTCATTCTTCATTCTGAAGGAATGAATGATGTATTTTCTTTAGTTAGAAGTACTCCGAACTGCAAAGAGTGGGAGACAAACAAAAGTTTGAAATGTGGGTAAATGCAAACTAGTTTTATCTGTGTCTCCAAATGCCTTCCAGGTGGTACAGTGGAAGAGGCAGAAGAAGCCATGACAAGGCCCTCTTCTGATTTTTTTCTTTTCTGATTTTATTTTTTCTTCTGGTTTATAATGACCAGTTTGCCAATCTTATTTTTTGGGGGGTTATTTTTTTTATTTACACCTCAAATGTTATCCCCTTTCCTGGTTTCCTATCCAGAAACCCCCTATCTCATACCCCTCCCCTTGCTTCTATGAGGGTGCTCTCCCTCCACCTACCCACTCCCAACTCACTGCCCTGGCATTCCACTACACTGGGCATTGAGCTTTCACAGGACCAAAGATCTCTCCTCCCATTGATGTCAGACAAGGCCATTTTTTGCTACATATAGAGCTGGAGTCATGGATCCCTCCATGTGTACTCTTTGGTTGGTGGTTTAGTCCCTGGGAGCTCTGTTCTTTCTATGTTGTTGCAAACCCATTCAGCTCCTTCAGTCCTTTCCCGGACTCATCCATTGGGGTTCCCATGCTCAGTCCAATGGTTGGCTGCAAGCATCCACATCTGTATTTATCAGGCTCTGGTACAGCCTCTCAGGAGACAGCTACACCAGGCTCCTGTCAGCAAGCAGTTCTTCGGATCCCCAATAGGGTCTGGGTTTGGTGTCTGTATGTGGGATGGATCCCCAGGTGGGGCAGTCTATGGATGGCCTTTTGTTCACTCCTTGCTCCACTCTTTGTCCCAGTATTACCTTTAGACAGGAGCATTTCTGGGTTAAAAATTTGGAGATGAGTGTGTGGTCCCATCCCCTAACTAGGGGACTTGCTTAACTCCTAGATATGATCTCTAGAGGCTCTCCCTCCCCTTTGTTGGGCCTTTCAGCTAATCTCATCCCCATTGGGTCCTGGGATCCTCTTGCTTTCCTGACATCTGGGACTTGATGGTGGCTACCCCTAGTTTCCCATCCCCCATTGCTACACACCTCTGTTCAAATTCCTCACCCAATTCTATATCCCCATCTCCTCCCAAACCTAGTCCTGCCCCCTTTCCCACATCTCCCGCTTTCCTTCCTCCCCAATTCCCTCCCACCTTCTATGTCCCATGAGTGAGTATTTTGTTCCCTCTTCTAAGAAGGACTGAAGCATTCCATACTTTGGTCTTCCCTCTTCTTGACCTTCATGTGGTCTGTGAATTGTATCCTGAATATTCCAATCATTTGGGCTAATATCCACTCATCAGTGAGTGACTACCATGTGTGTTCTTTTGGAAATGGGTTACCACACTCAAGATGATATTTTCTAGTTCCATCCATTTGCCTGTGAATTTCATGGAGTCATTGTTTTTTAATGACTAAGTAGTACTCCATTGTGTAAATGTACCACATTTTCTGTATCCACTCCTCTGTTGAAGGACATCTGGGTTGTTTCCAGCTTCTGGCTATTATAAATATGGCTGTTATGAACATAGTGGAGCCTGTGTCCTTATTATATGTTGGAGCATCTTCTGGGTATATGCCCAGGAGTGGAATAGCTGGGTCCTCAGGTAGTACCAAGTCCAATTTTCTGAGGAACTGCCAGACTGATTTCCACAGTGGTTTTACCAGCTTTCAATCTCACCAGCAATGGAGGAGTGTTCCTCTTTCTCCACATCCTTGCCAGAATCTGCTGTCACCTGTGTTTTTGATCTTAGCCATTCTGACTGGTGTGAGGTGGAATCTCATGGTTGTTTTTATTTGCATTTCCCTGATGAATAAGGATGTTGAACATTTCTTTAGGGGCTTCTCAGCCTTTTGATATTACTCAGTTGAGAATTCTCTATTAAGCTCTGTACCCCATTTTTTAATAGGGTTATTTGATTCTGTCGCATCTAACTTCTTGAATTCTTTGTATATATTGGACATTAGCCCTCTATAGGATGTAGAATTGATAAAGATCTTTTCTCAATCTGTTGGTTGATGTTTTGTTCTATTGACAGTGTCCTTTGCCTTACAGAAGCTTTGCAATTTTATGAGACCCCATTTGTCAAATGGTGATCTTAAAGCATAAGCCATTAGTGTTCTGTTCAGAAAAAAATCACCTGTGCGCATGTGTTTGAGGCTCTTCCCCACTTTCTCTTCTATTAGATTCAGTGTAGCTGGATTTATGTGGAGGTCCTTGATCCACTTGGATTTGAGCTTTGTACAATGAGATAAGAATGGATCGATGTACATCCTTCTACATGCTGACCACCAGTTGAACCAGAATCATTTGTTGAAAATGCTGTATTTTATTCACCAGATAGTTTTAGTTCCTTTGTCAAAGACCAAGTAACCATAGGTTTATGGATTCATTTTTGGGTCTTCAATTCTATTCTATTGATCTACCTGCCTATTGCTGTACCAATGTCATGCAGTTTTTATCAGGAATGCTCTGTAATATAGCTTGAGGTCAGGGATGGTGATTTCACCGGAAGTTCTTTTATTCTTGAGAATAGTTTTTGCTATCCTGGGTTTATTGCTATTCCAAGTAAATTTGAGAATTGCTATTTCCATCTCTATGAAAAGTTGAGTTCAAATTTTATTAGGGATTGCTCTGAATCTGTAGATTGATTTCAGCAAGATGGCCACTTTTACTATATAAATCCTGTCAATCCATGAGCATAGGAGATTTTTCCATCTTCTGAGATTTTCTTCTATTTCTTTCTTCAGAGCCTTGAAATTCTCATCATACATATCATTCACTTTCTTGGTCAGAATCACCCCAATGTATTTTATATTAGTTGTGACTATTATGAAGAGTGTTGTTTTTCTAATTTCTTTATCAGCCTGTTTCTTCTTTGAGTAGAGATTGGCTACTGATTTGTTTGAGTTAATTTTATATCCACCTATTTTGCTGAGGTTGTTTATCAGGTTAAGGAATTCTCTGGTGGAATTTTTGGGGTCACATAGGTATACTATCATATCATCTGCAAATATCGATATCTTGACTCCTTTCCTTTCCAATTTGTATTCCTTTGACCTCTTTTTGTTGTCTAATTGCTCTGGTTAGGACTTCAAATACTATATTGAATAGGTGGGGAGAGAGAGGGCAGCCTTGTCTAGTCCCTGATTTTAGTGGGATTGCTTCAAGTTTCTCTCCATTTAGTTTGATGCTGGCTATTGTTTTACTGTATATTACTTTTACTGTGTTTAGGTATGGGCCTTGAATTCCTGATCTTTCCAATGCTTTTACCATGAAGGGGTGTTGAATTTTGTCAAATGCTTTCTCAGTATCTAACAAGATGATGTGTTTTTTTTCCTTTGAGTTTGTTTACATAGTGGATTGTGTTGATGGATTTCTGTATATTGAACTATCCCTGCAACTTTGGGATGAAGCCTACTTGATCATGGTGAATGATTGTTTTGATGTGTTCTTAAATTCAGTTTTCGAAAAAATTTTTCAGTATTTTTGCATCAATATTCATTAGGGAAATTGGTCTGAAATTCTCTTTCTTTGTTGGGTCTTTGTGTGGTTTAGGTATAAACATAATTGTGTCTTCATAGAAAAAATTGGGTAGTGTTCCCTCTGTTTCTATTTTGTGGGATAGTTTGAAGAGTATTGGTATTAAGTCTTCTTTGAAGGTTTGATAGATTTCTGCACTGAACCCATCTGGTCCTGGGCTTTTTTGTTGTTGTTGTTGGGAGAATTTTCATGACTGCTTTTATTTTTCTTTAAGGGTTATGAGACTGTTTAGATGGTTTATCTGATCCTGATTTAACTTTGGTACCTGGTATCTGTCTAGAAAATTGTCCATTTCATCCTTTTTTCCCCCCAGTTTTATTGAGAAAAGGCTTTTGTAGTAGGATCTGATGATTTTTTTTTTTAATTTTCTCAGTTTCTGTTGTTGTTTCTCCCTTTTCCTTTCTGATTTCGTTAATTTGGATACTGTCTTTGTTAGACTAACCCTCTGGTTAGTCTGGCTAAGTATTTATCTATCTTGTTGATTTTCTCAAAGAACCAGCTTCTGGTTTTGTTGATTCTTTGTATATTTGTTTTTGTTTCTACTTGGTTGATTTCAGCCTTGACTTTGATCATTTCTTGGCATCTACTCCTTTTTGGTGTATTTACTTCTTTTTGTTCTAGAGTTTTCAGATGTGCTGTCAAACTGCTAGTGTATGTTCTCTTCAGTTTCATTTTGGAGGCACTCAGAGCTATAAGTTTTCCTCTTAGCACTGCTTTCATTATGTCCCATAAGCAGATCATCACAGAATAAAACTGGTTTTCAATAGGAATATAAACAACAGAAAGCCCATATACACATAGAAGCTGCCAAAAACATTTTTAAAATTATAACTAACCATACGAATACCAGAAACAGAATGAAGTCTGCTCTGTTTCTGACAGCCCTCACATTTTAGACACTATTCTGGTCACCCTTCTGGCTCAGCCCCTAGCTAGATAAGTAGTTTAGTCAATTCATTCTCATTTGGAGGGAATGACAACCTATTTCCAAGCAAAAGGAAGTGGTGCCTTTCAAGCTATCTGTGGATACATGAAGTGGGTCGGGAACAGATTATGATAGTTTCATTTGACTGAAATGATGTGGACTCACTTTGGCAAAATAGGAATGCCTGAAAACTAAAATTTCTTTAAAATGACTCCCCTTTGTCTCTACAGGTCAGGTATGTTGCAATAGAGGTTCTCACTCCCCTAAATAATTTAAATATCCTCAATTTCATCTTAAAGATATTCTTTCATAAGAGCTATTAATTATGCAACCCAAATTTGGGATTTGGTATCTCTTACATAATAACCTTCTTTCTCCATTCCTGTACTTTATATAATATTCTCAAAAACCCATTCCTTCTAACATTTGCTATGTTTTCATTTCTTAACAAAAAGGCTTAAATAAGTGTACAAAACAGTCTAACAACTCGTGGTTTTGTATTCTTTGGCATTTTTTGTTTTTCTTTAACGCATCTATTGTGCACTGTGTTGAATGAAGAGCATGTGGAATGAGCGTTACTCTAGATTCTTTATCTTTAATTCTAAGACTGTCCATGGACTTTTAAAGGTATCCTGTTACTGGTTAATAGGTAGATTCTTTTACAACTTTTTTTTTGGGGGGTGGGGGGTGGAAGCAGTTAATGGCCAGCATGCTTTTAGGAAAATAAGGTAGAACTACAGATTAATTTTGGAAAACAGAATTATATTATGCCAAAGTAAAGAGTAAACAGGCAAGGATTGATTCAGGTCTAGAGACAAATGTTGTCCTACTCAGAACTTAGAGTTATGGTGTCGAGTGGCCTCTGATTCTTTGCCACTTGGGAAATCCCTTTCCTGTTTGTCCTCACTAGTATATTCTATTTATATAGACATAGATGAAACAGTCTGGCTCTCTTAGTAATCCTGCAGCAGCTGTTGAGAAATGATTTAACATTGGGAGAATATACCTGCCCCTGTGAAACCAGTGTTAATTAAGAGAGAGGCCTCATGAGCACCCAGATGTGTTCATTGTCTTCAGTTGCCAAAAAAAAAAAAAACAAAAAACATTAGTATTGTACAATCTACTCCCAGAAACCTCATCAGGACTTTCAAGCAACCTTGTGTTCAAAATTTGGCTTTTTGTGTCAGTTCCAACACAAGGAAGAATATACTGAACAACATTCCAGCTGTTACTCTCATCTCTACTGAATTGGAATTCCAGACCTTTGTTTTGGAGAAAGTAGTTTCAGCCTCAGCTATTCAGAGAATCCAATTTCTGATTACGAATTAACCTGAAGAACCATGGCTGATTCAGGTTGCCTTATCGGTGGCCTCATGGTAGTTGCCATCTTATTACTGCTGAGGGAGGCTCAGTCCCCACTCCCATCCCTCAAATCTGTAAGTGTACCTTAGGCCTTCCTGAGTTCTACAGTCCTTTTTGTCTAGTGCCATGATTGCTATTTTTAGTGTGACTTTCTTTGATTTTATAGTCATTTCCTAAAGTAATATTTATGGATAAGTTTAAAGGATCATGACAGACGTTGTAGGGGCTATTTCTGATTGTCAACTTGACTATATCTGGAGTGAATTACAATCCAGAATTAGAAGGCTCACCTGTGATCTAGATCTTGAGTCTGGAAGACACAAGTTTCAGGTGTGGTAGTACACACACCTCTAATCTGGGCCACACCTGCTGCTGGAGATCTACATAAGGACATTGCAAGGAGGAAGATTCAATTTTCTTCACCTGCAAGCCTTGTGGGACTCAGTGACTGCTAGATCCTCGGGTTTTCATTCACAGCTACTGCTGACCATTGTTAGGGAGTTTGACTACAGACTGTAAGTCATCAACAAATTCCCTTACTATATAGAGACTACCTCTAAGTTCTGTGACTCTAGAGAACCCTGACTAATATAGAAGTCTTGACCAGAACTAAAGAAACCTTACTTAGCTATCTGAAACATGATTCATTTCACCTATCTACCATGCACTCTAGCTCCACAGTTCACCTATTTTATGTGGCAGATGTGTACTGCTTTTGTCCCCAAAGTGCTGGAGGTTGTCCACTTAGCTTAAGATTTGATCCTTGAAGTTGTCTTCAATGGACTGAATGTTTATGTCTTTAACAAACACATCTGGTAAAATCTTAATCTTCAAGGAGATGGTGGTAGGGAGACAATTAGGTTATGAGGAAGAATTTCTTCTGGTGGGATTAATGCTCATCTGAGGAGAAACAGGAACAAACTCCTATCTTTTGCATGAGGGTGCAGAAGAAGAGTGACATCTGTAAATAAGAAGAAAGCTTCATCCAGATACTGGATTTATAACTGCCAAGGATTTTCCCCAGACTATGGGAAACAAATATATGTAGCTTAGTAAACCCAATGTTATAAGAATTCCTTCCCAGAGACAATATAAAGAACATGTATTCCCAATGGCAAGTCATAGGACGATTTCCACACAAAAGTTCACCTTGGAGAACCCTTACTTAATTGGAATTATTAACAGTACACACACGAGGATTTACCTGCAGGAGAATATGTGAACCCAAAGATGATGCATTGGAAAGTCGTGACTCAAGGCTAGTGACTTAGAATTTACTATTTGAGGAGACTGTTGCAGATACAAAGCAAATTTTGCTGCCTTTAGGTCATTTAATATTTATTGCCCACCTCTTTTTCTGACCTAGCATTCTTTCAGTCATCAGGAAAAAATCTTTAAAATGTTTTAACTTTACAGACCACTAGAAGGTACCAACCAAAAATCTAGAAAAATCATTTAGTAACATATAAAACCTCCAGCAGAGTTTTCTCCACTTGGCTGTAACATACCTACTTAATGTTCTTACTCTTATGAGATTCTGCCAAAAAGACAGAAAACTGAGGCTTGTTCAGGAAAACTGACAATGGTCACTCTGTATGGCCACACAGATAGAACTCCCTTTCAGTTAATCATTCTTAGCCTGCTTACTTTAGCACACTCTCACATCTCCTAAGCTCACAAGGCCAGGTACAATTAGAGAAGAATCACATATAGTTGTCTGGAAGGTGTACCAAAGAGTGGTTGGAATACCAGCTGTTGTCCAACAATCCTCTCCACCTCCTTTTTCTACAAGTTAATATTTATAGTCAACAAGCCATGAGGGGGTCTCTTGCAAGTAGTCAAAAAACTGTTCTGATAATGACAGTGGCTCTTTTGCTTGGAAGACAGGGCTGGACAACATAGAATATAGTATTCTTGTTTTGTAACTGCTGTTTGTTTATTGAGCCAGGGTATTTATCTGTAGTCTCAAATTTGTAACTCTCCTGTTGCAGCCCCCTCTCCCTCCTCTCCACCATTGAAGCAGAGGTGGTTACAATCATACTTTGCTCAGCTTGTACTATGCTGTGTAGCTTCCTGAAGTGATCAAGATAGTACTCTTTCATTATCTTCAGAAATCACAGTTTCTATACTCCTAGAAGGAAGGACCTGTCCTCATGTGTGTGTTGCCCATATTTTGTCTATCTAGAATGGCAAAGGGCCAAGATGCCAGGGTCCTCAAAAGGCAGCTGTGGGGCACATGACTAGAGTTGACACAGATCTGAGATTATTTTTGAACACATAGTTTTTCTCTTTTAAGCTTAAATTTCCAAAAAGCAAGCACCACATTTATATTCCAGCTCTAAGTAAACCAGGGCATGTTGGAGAACCTCAATATAGATTTGTAAACTAAATGACCTTGTACTAAGGTATGAACCCTGAAAACCAGCTATGTCATTCTATGAGCTACACTGCCTTGTAGAACTATAATTGGGACTGTGAGTTTGTCTCAACATGTATTCCCCATGACACATCCCAGTTTCTATTACTTCAAATGTCCCACAGGTCTGCAGCTAGAGTGTGTAGTGAAAAGCATGCTTAGAAAACAGTGGCCCAGGCCCAGAGAGCATGCTCAGCCATTAGGTGCACTGGCTGTCCTTGAAAGGGACTTCTCTTTCACTTTAGAGCTTTGACCACTTCTCTGAGTTTGTTATCCTGCAGGAGGAAGGGAGGAAAAGTCAAAGCTGTCATCATGAGTACCTTCCATTATTGCCTAGCTTATGCTACAGGTATCTGCTTCTGGCTCCGGTGGAACAGGGACAGTTATTTTATGTACATATTTTTTTTTCGGAGAGGGGACACTTTTCTAGAGAAGAACTTGTTGGGAACCAACTTTTTTAAGAGTAAGGGTTGAGGATGTGGCATCAGGCAGCTAGCAGACTCTGAAATTAGAAGGATAAGTTTGATTGGAACTAAGCTGCTGATAGAGGAAGATAGATGATTGATAAATATTTGACTAATTGAAGAAATTGGTGGAGAGGCATTGCTGGAGGTCTTTTCCCAAACGTGGCACCTTTTACCAGAGTTTAGGGTTAATGATAGCAGAATTTAATGGTGCTAGCCAGGTGATGAGGCTTGAAGCTTGTCTCATGTAGACAGGTGTGGGCATTAACAGGTGACAATTCTAAATATGTTCCTGAGCCACATGTTCTTCAAGTGTCTTCCTGCTGTCTTTAAAACAGAAGGGCCACTTGAAGTAACTCTCTAGAGTTCCAACTATTTCAGAGGGATAAGAAGGGGGTGGGATTAAATGCCCGCAGAAAGAAGGCACATCATGCCACATTTCCCTTTGGCTGGTAAGAAAACAAAACTATTCTACCTTGGTGGCATAGATTTGTGGGCTGAGAGTGACAAAGGAGCTGGGAAAGACAACATATTCATGTTTGCATCTTGCCCCCAGGGACTTGCAGAATCCTTCTCGATTCTTCCTTTCTCTCCCTCATGCTCCTGTTATTCTGTGATAGGAAACAAAATCAGCCCTGTGTCCTGGTGTGTGGGTTCTGGGGCATTCATTCTGCTAGACTGTTTATTTTTTGTCTCTGGTTTGGCACTGAGGAGAGATTGAAAAGGACCAGCCCCAGGAGCTCCTGATCTACTCCTCATGAATGCTGCATTCATCACTTAGACGTAATATATTTATAATCAGGGCCAAGGCAACATGACCTTGTTTAATTCTAAATACATCACAGGCAGCCAGACGTGGGAACTGATGGCTTTAAATCAGATGTGAGATGTGTTAGCTGACAAAGAATTAGTTATAATTCTGTTGATCTCTTTCAGTTTGATAGGTTTCTTTCTTTGCTACTTTTACATGAAGAAAATGAAAAAATGTAGTAGATGAACTGGATATGGTAGGGGCTCCTCCTACAGCTGGACCTCTGGGAAATCAAAAGTTGTTCCTGTGATCATTCCACTGGAAGGGCTGGGATATGGGGAAGTGTATCTGCCAACACAAGTTAACTAATTTCTAAGACCCCTCCCATCATTCTAGAGACATTCATAATGAAAATAACAAAAAGCAAAAAATAAGAAACAAAAAACTAACAGTTATTTACCATTTCCCTGTGCAGTGGTGTTTAACAGAGCCCACCAGAAATTGTTAAGGACAATTTTATCCCTCCCACATCTTTGTTTGGGCCATGCCTGTATATAAATATTTTGTTAGGATAATAACTCCAATCCCCTCAAGATCTTCCACCCAGTTTTTCCATTCTTCTGCTGTAAACATTTGTTCCAAATATAGTTGCAGTCTCTATAAAATAAACTGTGCTTACGCTGGCATCAGGAATGGTGGTGTTAAGCAAGTCCTGAGAATTTTATTTTGCTGGTTGTGTAATGGAGACCTGTGTTGTCATTGAAGCTTTAAGGCACCTTGTTATTCATGTGCATACAGCTGTAGAGCGGGATGCTCTCTCTCCCACTCTACCCACATTCCCACCCACCCACCTATCCACTGTTTCTGCTGTTACAAAGTATTCTATCTTGGATATGAAACGAGTCAGGGCTAAACTAATTAACTAACCAGCAGTGATCTACAGCTTTAGTATCTTGCATTCCTGAAGATTTATCCCATTTCAAATTCATTGCCATTTTCCTCCAGGGAAATAAAGATTGCTGCCTATTAAAGATGGGGACAGAAAAAGGCACCTTCACTGGAGACAGCCTGTACAAGAAAATAATACTGTAATCATTCCCTCCAATCAGCTGAAAAGGATTAAATCTTCTGCTTCTAAAGTAATGTTCCGATTGAGCCTTGGGGAAGAATAATTCATGATTAGGGAGAAGGCTGGCCTAGCAAATGTGAACATTATGTCCATTACTTAAACACACTTCCTGGGCTGACTGCTAATGTACCCAAGGGACTCACAGCCCCAGCAACTGATGGGCGCAATGAAACGGGCAGACAAGGACAAGAAACATTATCATCTGCATTCAACAGCACTACACAGACTTTACCACTGCTAAATCACTGCCTTTGGTAAATAGCCCAGATAACTCATTTTAATAGAAGAATTCTTCTCTTCTTTATGTGTATTAAACAACAGACTCTTCTGAGTGGTGGCAGTGTATTGATTCCTGGGAAAGGCCTTGTGAATACCAATTCTGTAATTTATGCTGTTTTGTGGCTCTGGCTCTTTTTGTTATGCATAGTGTATTAAACATTCAATAGCTCAATTTAATCTTTGCAGCCAAATTGCACAGCACATCTTGCCAGATAGTGGTTGTTTCATATACACAGCCCATCTGCTTCCTGTTCTATAATTCATTCAGTAGGCAAAGTTTCTGGCAGCCGCAGGAATGAAAATATATATATATATATATATATATATATATATATATATATATATACATATATATATGTATATATGTATGTATTCTCCTAGGGTACCAGAAGTGCTTGACACTCAATTAGTTTTCTGGGTTTCTAGTGCTGTGTGTGTATGAGCAGGGGCGTGTGTTTCCACTTTTATGTGAATTAGAGATGGGAATATTTGCTACGTTCAGGGTCCTCATCTGGACAACTTTTCATAAACTTGTGGGGCTTCACAAGACCAAAAGAAAGGCAAAACAGTTAAAAATGAAACACAATGATCCTTCTCTGCTGGGAAATTATCAACAGCAATAAAATGTGTTCTTTTGACCATCCCTATCTAAATAGATTGATTTATATCTTGTGGGAGAAAAATAAATAAAAGAAGCCAAACAGTCGTATAAACTCTTGGCTCCTTTTTCTGGATGAACCACAAGGGAACAGCTCTCTTTTAGTGACGTTTGTTTTCCCTCAATTCTTCTCTTCTTGGATCCCTGCCCCATCTCTTCATGCCGATGCTAACTTTGTCCTTTCCCCATCTCCATTTTCTGTTTACTTTTAAAGAAGTCAGTGCCTAAATGTTACCCAGTGGAAAACTGCATTTGCTAGTTATTGACATTTTCTGGCAACTTCCTGTACAAATGCCTGATTTTCAGAGCATTTTATGGCCTTTATTACCACACTCAGGGGACATGGGCCACCCTGGGTCTTAGATGATCATTTTAAACCTATTTGGTAAAGTGACCCAAGAACACATCTTATAGGCTAAAATTACAGTCTTTCAGCACAAGCAGATCATCCATGCCAATGACCTCATTTTACAGTGTGGAACTGCCTGAACTTGGGGAGTGCTTTAAAGCATGACCAAGCAAGCAGTACAAATAGCTCCACAATGTTTCAGAGACCATGGGGGAAAGTTGAAACAATGAGCCAGAGTCAAGAGGACAACAGAGATGCTAAACAAAGATCTGGATTTGGGAGTTTGTGGGATAGGTTTCTTTTTTGCTTTGTTGACATTGAATGATATTATGTATCTTTAATGGCTGGAGAGGCCAAACAAAACATATCTACAAGTCTGAAAGAGCAAGGTTGGTGCTTTTCACTCAGTTTTATAGCCCTTGGTTTTTCAAACAACCACCTGCACTTTTAGACCTGAGTGGTAATTTAACTTCTAACCTGACTCAGTGTGTGTGTGGCAGGGAAAATGCCTGTGAATGACCTTTGGTGTTTCTAATCAGGACTTCTGGAATTACTTACCCTTGGACTGTGGGTAAAAAATCTCTATATTGGAGACTTGCCAGGCTCCTTCCTGAGTATAGTTACCTTAAATGGGAATGAGAATGGTAGCCAAAGAGACCATGACTGGAGCCCTTTAAAGTAAGAGCAGAAGTCAGAGATGCTAAGAAGCTTTGGTGTGATATGGTTAGCCTTGAGAAGAGATGGAGCCACATGTAAAGACACAGAGCCAAAAGGAGCTGAGCATGGCTACTGGCTAATGGCCTGGAAATGAATACGTTAGATCTGTTGCCACAAGTAACTACATTCTGCCAGCAACCAAATGAGTCTGGATGAGAATCCTTCTCCCAAATCTCAGTATAAGATTCTTGCCGGCCAACATCTTGCTTTAAGCATGTGAGACTCTAAGCACAGAACCCAACCGAGCCACGTGGAACTTCTCCTTTACTGAACTGTAGACTAACAAATGTTGTAAGCTACTCTAATCACAGTGATGGCTTCATGGTAGTAGTAGACAGATTTGGCTCTTTTTTTGCAGCCTGGTCATCAGTGCTAAGGCGTAGCCTCACTTGTCTACGCTCAGTCTTTGCCCATGAGCTTCTGCTTCCTATTTTCATGTGGAGAGAGGGAAGCCGGTTCTGAGGAGGACATATTAGGCATACCAAAGTTTTTACCTACCTGTTGTTTTATTCTCCCTAGATTTGCAGAGGCCCCAGGTGGTACATAATGGGAAACTGTGTTATAATTTGGGAAGGTCTTTGCTATCCTGCTCTTTATCAGCTTTTGCCTTGACCTGGTAACTCTTTGGTATGACCACAGTGGAAATGCAAAAGAAGTTCTTGGACAGGTTCACTATTGGTCATTCCTCTACTTTTTGGCTCCAGGTTCTGGATTAGGGTCTGCTTGTCCTCCTTTTCTTGTGTAATAGCGAGGGTCAAACTATGTAAGTATGGAGCTCAGTGTTGGGAGAAGAGGTTAAAGAAATAGTAATGACAATGAGTGATGATAACATAGACTATAGTATGGCTATGGCTTTGACTTCTCAGGCACAAACCCTATATCTGTTCTTTTTGGCACAATGATAGACAAAGTGAACCTTTACACATTTCCTCACTAGGCCTAAGGGACAATCCAGCATTTCACATTTTGCTTTCAAATGGACAGGTGGTGTGGTAGAACAAGAGTATGGCTGTGAACACATTTCAGGGAAACAGAATTTACCCTGCAGCTTCAGAGTTCTAGAACAGAGTGTGCAGTGGAACAGTGCCTCTTGCTTGTGCACTGGAAGTCACTCATGATAAGGATTGCTTCATCCAAACTTTTCCCATAATGTCCTTCACCAATTCTCTCTTTCAGCAATCTGTTCCCTTCTACATTCTCAATATGGGCAGATGGGTTCCCTATTGTTGGGATATGGTCTTGTTCTCACTGTGCTAAATTCTGCTTGTGGAAAGTAGTGTTATATTCCTCCATTTCTTACCTTAGCACACCTTTTGACAGATGCAGTGTAAATCATCCTATAAAATCCCCTTATATTTATTTGTTCTACTTGTTAACTGCCTTCCTCTAAATGAGAGTGATAAGACTTGAGGCAGCTCTCAGGAGGGCACTGAGTTCCTACTTAATGGTTACCTGACTTTCTATTGGCAGTCTAGTCTTACTTAGAATTTTTTTTGATATATGCATGTGTTTGTACATGTGTATGTTTGTGTGTGTGTATATGTGTGTGTGTGCACAGATGCATACATGTATGGGGGCACATGCATGGGCATGTGTACATGTGTGTGCATGCATAGCCATACATTTGTGTGTGGATTTTTCATAGGTGCTTTCTATCTGATGAGTGCTCGGATCTGGTGATACCTTCCATAGGCAATCCAGTCTGTTTGACATCTTTTGCTGTTGCTAACTTCATGCTTACATCTCCTTTGGCTCCAGTTCTATATAAGCTTTGCCAGTTCTAGACAATGCACTATGAAGCTATCATCAATATCTACTCATGGGAAATGTGGGTTCAGAAGGGGATGGAGCCTTAAAACATAGCTGACCTTCCCTTATTGTGAGTGATATCTGCAGTGATCAAGAGTGGCTTCTTGTTTCTAAGAAGCTCAACAGATTTTCTGAGTGACTATGTGAGTATTGTATTAATGATATTAGGATATCTGTGTGTTTTGGTCCTCTAGAGAGTTCAATATAAAATATTAAAAAATGCAATTCAAAAATCACTGATTTGCATGATCATGCAGAAAAATTGAAAAGTATAAAGTGGAGAGGATGGGATTTGGGCTCAATTTTTCCTATATTACTTCTGCAGTAAAGGTTCTCCAAGAAAGTCTGAAAACCAGAACTATTAAATTTTAGGGTAAATTAAAAACTACTCCTTTAATTTGTGGCTGTTTTCCTGTTATTCCTGCTGTTTTCACACTGGCCTGAAAGTAAGTTCCCTGATCTGCTGTCTTCTGCCTGAGAGAGATCCTAGGGAGTTTTTCTTGTACAAATCAAGCATTGAACTAATTTTTCACCACGAAAAACACCACAGCTTATACACTGCCTTGAACTTTCTGCTGCAGGGCACAAGAAAAGTGGCTTTGAAACTGATGAAGTGAGAAGCCAGTCCCCTTATTTTGCAAGGGTTCTCAAAGTGTACTATAAGAACGTTAAGGGGATCAACAATGGGAAAATAAATCCAACAGATACCAGATTATAAAAAAGGATCATGCCATTGCTATTTAGTCTATTGGAGATCTGAAACATATGTAGCATTCTCTTTAAAACAGGATGCCAGTTTAAATAGATTAAATGGTACATACTCTGAAAAGGCATAAACTCTAAAAACACTGCAAGTAGAACTCTTTACCCAGCAGTTCAAAAATGAGAACACCTGATCAAGAGAATGCCAAGGAGGGAAGAAGTGAGTGGGTGGGTGGGTAGGGGAATACCCTCATAGAGGCAGGGGAGAGGCAGAAGAGAGGGGATGGAGGATTCCAAAGGGGAGACCTGGAAAGACGGAAACATTTGAAATGTAAATAAAATATCAATCAATCAATCAATCAATAACTGAAAGAAAATGCTGTACATGTGACGGACTATGGAGTCTCCATGCAAAGAAACTCTTATTTTTTATTTTGATTTATTTTTTGATACTTTATTTACAGTTGAAATGTTTCCTCCTTTCCAGATCTCCCCTTTGGAACCTCCCTATTCACTCTCCCATCCCCTGCCTCTATGGAGGTATTCCCCCACCTACCCGCCCACCCACCCATTCTCGTCTTCCCTCTGGCATTCTCCTATATTGGGACATGTGAACACCCTCAGGCCCAAGGGCCTCTTCTCCCCCTGATGGCTAAGAAGACCCTCTTCTGCCACATATGTGGTAAGCACCATGGGTCCCTCTATGTGTATTGTTTGGTTGGTGATCCAGTCTCCAGGAGCATCAGGAGGTCAGGCCAGTGGACACTGTTGCTCACTCCATGGGACTGCCAACTCCCTCAGCTCCTACAGTCTCTTCTCCAACTCCTCCATCTGGGACCTCATGCTCATTCTGATGGCTGCTGTGAAGTGACTCTTGGGTATTCTGAACTTTTGGACTAATAACCACTTACCAATGAGTACACACCATGTTCATTCTTTTGTGATTGCATTACCTCGCTCAGGATGATATTTTCAAGTTCCATCCAATTGCCTGCTAATTTCATGAAGTCATTGTTTTTAACAGCTGAGTAGTATTCCATTGTGTAAATGTACCACATTATTTGTATCCCTTCCTCTATTGAGGGACATCTGGGTTCTTTCCAGTTCCTGGCTATTATAAATATAGCTGCTATGAACATAGTGGAACATGTGTCTTTATTACATGTGGGAACATCTTCTGGGTATATGCCCAGGAGTGGAATAGCTGGGAGCTCAGGTAGTATTATGTTCATTTTTCTGAGAGTCCACCAAACTGATTTCCAGAGAGGATGTACCAACTTGTATTCTCACCAGCAATGGAGGAGTGTTCCTCTTTCTCCACATCCTCACCAACATATGCTGTCACCTGAGTTTTTGATCTTAGCTATTTTGACTGGTGTGAGGTGAAATCTTGGGGATGTTTTGATTTGCATTTCCTTGATGACTAAGGATGTTGAACATTTCTTTAGGTGTTTCTCGGCACTTCGAGTTTCCTCAGTTGAGAATTCTCTGTTTATCTCTGTTCCCCGTTATTTGATAGGGTTATTTGAATCTCTGGAGTCTAGCTTCTTGAGTTCTTTGTATACGTTGGATATTAGCCCTGTATCGAACGTAGGATTGGTAAACATCTCTTCCCAATCTGTAGGTTGCTATTTTGTCCTATTTACAATTTCCTTTGCCTTACAGAAGCTTTGTAATTTCATGAGGTCCCATTTGTCTAGATCTTAGAGCACAAGCCATTGGTGTTCTACTCAGGAACATTTCCTCTGTGTTTGAGACTTTTCCAATGTGTTTGAGACTTTTCCCCACTTTCTCTTCTATTAGATTAGGTGTATCTGGTTTTATGTGGAGGTACTTGATCCACTTGGACTTGAGTTTTGTACAGGGAGATAAGAATGGATCAATTTGCAATCTTCTACATGTAGAATGCTAGTTGGACCAGCACATTTGTAGAAAATGCTGCCTTTTTTCCATTGTATGGTTTTAGCTCCTTTGTCAAAGATCAAGTGACCATAAGTGAGTGGGTTCATTTCTGGGACTTCAATTCTATTCCATTGATCTACATGCCTGTCACTGTACCAATACCATGCAGTTTTTATCACTACTGCTCTGTAGTACAGTTTGAGATCAGGGAGGCTGATTCCCCCAGAAGTCCTTTTATTGTTGAGAATAGTTTTTGCTATCCTGGGTTTTTTGTTATTCCATATGAATTTGAGAACGGCTGTTTCTAAGTCTGTGAAGAATTGAGTTGGGATTTTGATTGGGATTGCATTGAATCTGTAGACTGCTTTCAGCAGGATGGCTCTTTTAACTATATTAATCCTGCCAATCCATGAGCATGGGAGATCTTTCCATCTTCTGAGGTCTTCTTTGATTTCTTTCTTCAAAGACTTGAAGTTCTTGCCATACAAATCTTTCACATGTTTGGTTAGAGTCACACCATGACAATTTATATTGTTAATGATAGTTGTGAAGGGTGTCATTTCCCTAATTTCTTTCTCAGCCTGTTTATCCTTCAAGTATAGGAAGATTACTGATTTGCTTGAGTTAATTTTGTATCTGGCCACTTTGCTGAAGGTGTTTATCAGCTGTAGCTGATCTCTGGTGAGTTTTTGGTCTCACTTAAGTATACCATCATATCTTCTTCAAATAGTGATATTTTGATTTCTTCCTTTCCAATTTGTAACCTCTGATCTCCTTTTGTTGTCTAAGTGCTCTAGCTCGAACTTCAAGTACTATATTGAATAGATAGGGAGAGAGAGGGCAGCCTTGCCTAGTCCCTGATTTTAGTGGGATTGCTTCAGGTTTCTCTCCATTTACATTGATGTTCGCCACCGGTTTGCTGTATATTGCTTTTATTATGCTTAGGTATGGTCATTGAATTTATGATCTTTTCAAGACTTTTATCATGAAAGGATTTTAATTTTGTCAAATGTTTTTTCAGCATCTAATGAAATGACCATTTGCTTTTTTTCTTTGAGTTTGTTTATGTAGTGGATTACGTTGATGGATTTCTGGGCATTGACCCATCCCTCCATACCCAGGATGAAACCTACTTGATCATGGTGAATGATCGTTTTGATGTGTTCTTGGATTTGGTTTGCGAGAATTTTATTGAGTAGTTTTGCATCGATATTCATAAGGTAAATTGGTCCAAAGTTTTCTTTTATTGTTGGGTCTTTGTGAAGTTTTGGTATCAGTGTAACTATCGCCTCATAGAATGAATTGGGTAGTGTTCCTTCTGTTTCTATTTTGTGGAATAGATTGAAGAGTATTGGTATTAGGTCGTCTTTGAAGGTCTGATAGAATTCTGCCCTGAACCCTGGGTTTTTTTTGGTTGGGAGACTTTTAATGACTGCTACTATTTCTTTAGGAGTTATGGGACTGTTTATCTGATCCTGACTTAACTAGTGGTTGTCTTCCAGGGAGGAGTGCAGGCTCTTTCACTTTTTAACCATTTGTTCTCTAATTGAGAACCATTTAGCTCTGCTCAACCCAGTTAGCAGCTCTCAAAGCTCTGGAGAGATTTAGTGATTAATGATGATTGATTTTTTTTCTTGCCAGCATAATTGTCACATCTGAGCAGGACTGATGTCAACCCAGCTGTGCTTAATTAGCCTAGTGGATGTAGAAACTTTAGAACCAATCTGAGACTGGAAAAAGTCTTATCTATTATTTATCCTGCCGAGGTAAACTTAGACTTGTGGTAGATACAAGTTTTCATTAGGTCCAAGGAGCAAGTGAGGAAATTCACTTTGTATAAAATAAACATGACATTGTCTCCAGGTTTAGATAAGCTGATGTTGTCTTCCAGAGCATGACTTAGCAAGGGAAGCAGCTCAGGAGAACTTCTCTGTGGCATATGTCTGTTGGGAGACTGACATAATTTCAAACATGCTCGTATGTATTTATGTGTTTGAAGACTTTAACCTTTGTTGCTCTTGCATTAAAATATGGACTTATTATTCTTGAAACTGTTCTCTGTCATGGTGCTGGAGAGATGACTCTATGGTTAAGAGTGCTTACATTTTGATAGGACCTGGATTTGATTTTCAGCACCCTTATGTCAAACAGCTCACAACTGCCTATATCTCAAGTTCCAAGGATCAAATTCCTATGGGGCACTTGTAGAAATATAGTATACACAAACTCTTGCAGACACATACATATGTGCAAAAATAATTAACGTTTAAAAAGTGGATGGGTAAGCTCAAGAGGCATTAACCATATACAAAGTATACAGGCAACTAAGGAGTATTGAGTGTGGGAAAAATTGTCCTTTGGAGTTGTTTATCCAATACTAAATGGACAACTCTGAAGCATATAAAAGTGTAACATGTAGGTTTAGCAGGTTATATGTAGGAATATATATATATATATATATATATATATATATATATATATAAACAATTAATGAGAAAAAAGACTGAGAGATCAAATTGGGGGCACACGGGAGGGTTTGGAAGGAGGAAAGTGGGAAAGTATTGAAATAAATGAAATAAATGATTTGATTATATAGTAATCTCTAAAATAGAGAAAAGTTTTCATGTCCATAAAGCTGTTTAATTTAGGATTACAAATAAAGGCTCACTTTTTATCTTCTGTCTTTCCTTCCAGTGGGCACATCTTGGAGTATTAGGAACATTATATCCTAACTCAGCCCTTTACTTCTTGTTTTAGAGGCTTAACACTGACTTGTGTTTCATTAGCATGTGCCCACTAGGCATAGTGTCCACATCATGACTTTATTTTATATTCACAAGGTAAAACTATCCAAGGATTATCCTAGCTTTGTTTTAAATTTCAGGTAACATCTGGAATGAATTGAATACGCACAAATGATGTGGGAAAGCCATGGGTTTACTAGCCCCTCTCTTGCTATAGCAAATCTACAGAACCTTTACGAGCATGAGTTCCACACAGTCAGGGGGTAATAAAAGAGTTGGATATTCTTGGAATTGTGGGCATGTTCTTGTGCAAGAGTCAGGAGAAGACTGAATAAACCTTGCTAAATGGCTTCTGGCCATCCATGATCTGTAGCTGTGGGAAACTTTGGTATAATCTTCTCCCTCCAAACCCTGCCATATGCCCCTATTTGCTCTCTTTCAAATTAATGGCTCTTTCCTCCATCAATTGTTAATATATGCACATATGTCTATCTTTATATGCATACATAAAGGAATACCTGTTCAAGAACTTTGAATGAGTACTAGGTGAAGTGGCTTCCAGAAGAGGCCTGCATTTATTCTGTCTTACTCTCAGTATGAGGATCACTATTTTGTTGTCAAACAAGTATTGTATTTAAACAGAATACTATATTGTTAAGAATACTACAAGCTGAAAGTTACATAATATCAACAGGAATACAAACTGAGATGGGTACAGATCATAGGATAACAGTTGTATCCTAGAACCTCGGGCCTCAAACACTAGAGCCAAGTACTTGGATTCTAGATGCCCTTTTCATTAGCACAGTTCTCAAAAATTAATTCATTTAACCATTTTGCTACCCATCTGCCCATCTGTCCATCTATCCATTTTTCCACTCATCCACTTACCCATCTGTCATCTATCTTACCATCCATATGCCCATTCACCCTTTCATCTGTCTATTAAACCATACATACATTATATATGTATGTGTTTATATATATATATATATATATATATATTTATATTTACACTCATCATTTCTATTTCTATTTGATTTTCTTTCTGCAGATAAAATGTCTCCAAATTGTTAAGTGCAGTTGAAAGAGCTCCTTTGCTTCATCACACATATGGCTGTCCTACCATGACATATTACCTACCACTCTGGGTCACCCAATGATACCTATGCCAAATTAGGGAATGAAATGTTATTTACTAGGTATAGCTCATGCATCATTATTACCTGTATAGGATATCTAGAGATGAAAACAAGTTAGATAAAATAGCATTAAAATAATAAATTGTTGTGCACAGAAAAAAAATAGTTATTCTCTTATATAAATTCCATCATAATATGACTACAAAATGATCTAAGAAAAAAGCTTTTTTTTTCTGAATAAAAAGTAAAATAAGAAATTATAATTCTCTTCTCTTAGGAACTGGGGGCAGCCAACAGAAAGTCCCAGATGCCAGGAAAGCAGGAGGCTCCCAGGAACCAATGAGGATAACATTAACAGAAACACCCAACAAAGGGGAGAGAGAACCTGTAGAGACCATATCCAGAGATTAGGCATTATTTCTGGTTCAGGGATGGGGCCATCCACCCCTCTCAAAATTTTAACACAGAATTGTTCATTTCTAATGGAAATACGGGGACAAAGAGTTGAGCAGAGACTGAAGGAAAGGTCATCCAGAGATTGCCCCACCTGGGGATCCATCCCATCTTCAGCCACCAAATCCGGTCATTATTGCTGATGCCAAGAAGTGCTTGCTGACAGGAGCCTGATATGGATGTCTCCTGAGAGGCTCTACCAGAGCCTTACCAATACAGATGCAGATGCTTTCATCCAATCATTGGACTGAGCACAGGGACACCAATGGAGTAGTTAGGGAAAGAACCAGAAGAAGCTGAAGAGATTTGAAATCCCACAGGACGAACAACAATATCAACCAACCAGACAACCTCTCCCCAAAGCTCCCAGGGACTAAACCACCAACCAAAGAATACACATGGAGAGACCCATGGCTCTAGCTGCATATGCAGAGGATGATCTTATCCGGGATCAATGGGAGGGGAGTCCCTAGGTTCTGTGAAGACTTGATGCCCCAATGTAGGGAAATGGCAGGGCAGAGTGGAGGGAGTGGATGGGGGATGGGGGGCACCCTCAGAAGCATGGAGAGGGAGGGTGAGATAGGGAGTTTTTGGAAGAGAAACAGGGAAGGGGGATAACATTTGAAATGTAAATAAATAAAATAACCTATAAAAAAATTTTAAAAAAGAAATTATAATTCAATTTTTCTCATAGTGATTACTTTTAATTTACTGCTAAAATAGATTCTTGTGTAGTCTAAATAGAACATATATAGAAAGGCACAGTTAACATATCCCATTGTGTGTGTGCGTGTGTGTGTGTGTTTTGGAAGGTCTAGGTTTAATCCAATTACTTCTTTATAACAGACATACAAACAATAAGGATGACCTATATAATGAAAAGTGCTGGCTATTCATGAACTTATTTCCAGACTAATTGTGAAGTAGCCTAAAGGCTTGGGTTGTCTGTATTTTCAAGGTTTGAATTAAATAGTCTGTTTAAGATTTTTGGTAAGATGTCAAACTAGAAGCTGCTTCTATATAATACAGTGAAGGAGAAAAATCAAAATAATAAGAAGAAAGAAATAGTCTCTATCCCCCCCAAAAAAAACAAGTAAAAAAGAGCTTTGGAAATTCACCAAGGTAGTGTCAGGATACCTGAAAAACACACAGGAAAAAAAAAAGTGAGTGAACACAGGAAAGAAGCAAGATAGGCCTAATACAGCTCCTGCTCTGTGACTCTCTGGTAAGTGGAGGGGAAGCTGAAGCCTCATTCAAATGATAAGGCAGGAAGCCCTAGGATAAAGAGATTGTCAGTCCAACACTAAAGATAACCCCAAAGTTCCTACTTACCAACAATCCAGGTAGAAATTTCAGTGAAAGTCACTTCTGAGGCAAATGCGTCAGCAGAATGGTGAAATCTTCCTTCTTGACTATAAGACTTAGAGGAATTAGGTGATTCCTCTAAGGTGATTGGGTATCTTCTTTTGAAAACCAAGCTACTCCAAGGACCTAAGAATAGGAAACATGCCATAGGGCCTGAAATCAACTTGACAGAGCCCCAGGGTAAGATACAGCCTTGGAAAGCAACAATTATCAGGAGACACAGACACTGATAGCTCTAAGAGTCCAGGCTGCTGAAGGCTTAGATTGGGCAGTAAAACACACAATGAAGGGTAGCCCTATTCTTCATAATGGGGACAAATTTTATCAACTGGAAATCCTCCTTAAGCATGATAACCCAGAGAATAATGTCATCAATTAAGGCCATTGTTTGTAACTGCCTACCTGACTCGAAGTGCTACTGAACCTATGAACTAAAGCTCCCAAAGAATGCTTGATATGCACAGGTTCATTTTACTAGGAGGTCTCAATACAAATATAGATATTCCCTCTCTATTCAGATCTCAGTGCTTTGGCTGCTTCCTTGAGCCACAGTGTGCAGGAGACATCTATTACAGTAGAAACAACCCAGTGGGTTATGTAGTCTTGGGAAGACAAGAAAACTTGCCCAGAATAGTGTGAGAAACCATATCCAGAAAAAGCTTTTGATAGACAAAGATGAGAAGTTAGTAGAGTGAAGATAGCTCTGTAGATATTGGACACTTGGCCAATACATCCTTGACCATGCATGAGTAATGGGAAAGACAAATGTCCTCAAGTCCCACTAACCTACCTTGTCTATCTTATGCTTTCTGTGTTCCATCTTCTGGGGACCCAGATAGGGCTTCCACTTTTTGAGTTTTTACTAAGGATTAACAGTATTTTTACTTTATCTGACTCCAACAGTATCTTCTTTGCTTTTTCCCTCTTGTTCTAGAATTTGTCATTTCTCTGTGAATAGAAATTAACCATGATACCTATCTATCTTAGTGGCTTTTTGTGTATGTGTGTTTCAAAAAACTAGGGAAAAAAATCTTAATGTTTTTACTTCCTAAACCTTAAAAATAATGTGTGTGTGTGTGTGTATGTGTGTGTGTGTGTGTGTGTGTGTTTGCATGCATGTGTGACATGTGCATATGTAGCATTCAGAGAACAACTTGTAAGAAACAGTTCTCTCGTTTGATCCTGAATAATTCACTAAAATTAAGATTTTTGGAAAAATATTTTCAATGACTCAAACAAATTACAGTGAAAAGCATCAGTAGATCATCTCAACCAAGCAAAAGAAGGAATCAGGAATGATATATAAAGTAGATAAAACACTATATTGAAATAACAGAGAAAGCAGGGTTTAAGGGTGAGTAAGGAGGAAAGGTAACAGAGAAGGGGCAGGGAGAGGGAACGATCCCATATATGGATGAAGATAAGCACTCTGAAGATAAGTACTTTCTTCTGTACCCTGACCAGTTGCAAATGTCTGTATTAACCATCAACCACTGTAAAAAGAAACTTTTTTGATAAAGACTGCTAACACACTAACTTATGGGAGAGACTAGATACATATGTAGAATATCATGTGAAACTATATCTATTTAACAAAGAGTAATAAGATTTTCCATAGGGCTCCCCAGCTATAGATTCTTGTCCAGAGTACTACGCATGGAACAGTCCTTACGGAACAGTCCTTAAATTCAATGCGAAAGTGGTTGGTTGTCACCATAGCAGTCATGCCATTATTACATCAAAAACATACCTTGCATATCTTGCCACAACAATTGTTAATGTAGCATACAGGTTTACAACTTGATAAGACTATTAATGATTGTAATTCTCCAGACACCTTTATAGAACCTTCTAGGACAATGAGAGCTTGCCAGAAAGGAGCAAAATACCAGATTAATATCAGCTTAATTTCCTCATGTCCTGTGACCAAAATACGTAGTGTCTTCAATAATAGTTTTTACATCAAGTTCAAATAAGCAACTAAGAGCAATACCATATTGTTTTGTGAGTCTCTGGGATACCTCTAATAAACATCTCAATATAAAATATCCCACACCTGGCACTGAAATTTTAATTTGGCAGCCAATGGCTTCTGGGAGACATATTATCTCCATGTAGATAAGTTACATTTAAACTAGTATATATAGATATAAATTTATAATATAACTAATACTTATATTTTATGTATGTATATATAATTATATAATATAGTAATGTATTCACAAAAACAATTCACACATTATTAAAAACCTTAAGGGTGAAAACCAACTCATTTACAAAGGAAAATTCACAGAATAACATCTCTCTCAGAAGCAGCCCAAAATACCAAAAGAGGTTGGAATGATATATTTCAAGCCTTTAAACTAAAGGATTACCACTAAGATAGGTGAACAAAATTAAAATCAGTCCAGGAATAGGCACATATTTTTAGACAAGCACACATGGAAGAAGAAGATAGAGTACTATCCTGGTGGAAGAAAGAAATCTCATGAAAGCAACAAATGAACAAAGGAAAAGAAAGAAATAAACTGACCTAAACAATCAACAGAATCACACGAATTAGTGTACTTTTAGTTTACAATAACTTGAAATGTAATCACCAATAAAAGAGAAACAGACTGAGTAAATTTTCAAAACAAAACTAAAAATACCTACATTTATTATTGTTTGCCTACAAAAATCACAATTAAAACATAGTTTTATTAATTCTTCAAAATTTCATAATTTTAGGGTATAATATTATTTATCTATTTATTCACCTGTGTCTGCTTCAGAAAAACATTCTTTTACACATTTGCTTTAGCAATACATTCTTTCACATGTGTGCCCTAGCAAAACATCATTTGACACAACTAACTTTCCAAATAAACTGGAAGTTTCCACTTCAGAACATAATTGATCAACTGTCCTAGTGGTATTATGAAACATCTTTTGAGTATATACCCAGGAGTGGCATAGCTGGGTCTTGAGCTAGAACTATTCCCAATTTTCTGAGAAACCACCAAATTGATTTCCAAAGTGGTTGTACAAGTTTACACTCCCACCGGCAACAGAGGAGATTCCCATTGCTCTACAACCTTGCCAGCTTGTGTTGTCACCTGAGTTTTTGATCTTAGCCATTCTGACTGGTATGAGGTGGAATCTCAGGGTTGTTTTAGTTTGCATTTCCCTGATGACTAAGAATGTTGAACATTTCTTTAGGTGCTTCTCAGCCATTCGAGGTGCTCTCTCTTTAGCTCTAGTCCACATTTTTAAATCGGGTTATTTGGTTTGTAGGTATCTAATTTCTTGAGTTATTTGTACTTTTCAGATGTTAGTGCTCTGTCAGATGTAGGATTGATGAAGATCTTTTCCCATTCTATAGGCTGCTATTTTGTCCTATTGATGGTGACCTTTGCCTTACAGAAGCTTTATAGTGTTATGAGGTCCCATTTATTAATTGTTGATCTTAGTACCTGAGCTGTTGGTATTCTGTTCAGGAAGTTGTCTTTTCAGCCTATGTGTTCAAGGCAGTTCCCCACTTTCTCTTCTATTAGATTTGGTGTATCTAGTATTATGTTGATGTCTTTGATCCACTTGGACTTGAGTTTTATACAGTATTTTCATTCTTCTACATGCAGATATCCAGTTAGACCAGCAATTTAAATTTGTTGAAAATGCTTTATGTTTTCCATTACATGGTTTTGGCTTCTTTGTCAAAAATCAAGTGTCCTTTAGTATGTCCATATGTGCGTTATTTCTGGGTCTAGACTTAATTCTATTGGTCAACCTGTCTGTTTTTATGCCAATAACATGCAGTTTTTATTACTATTGTTCTGCAGTATAGCTTTAAGTCAGGGATAGTGATACCTTCAGATATCCTTTTACTGTACAAGATTGTTTTAGCTATCCTGAGTTTTTTTGTTTTTCAATATGAAGTTGAGAATTGTTCTTTTAAGGTCTGTAAACAATTGTCTTGGACTTTTGATGGGACATACATCTTGAATCTGTAGATTGCTTTTGATAAGATGGCTTTTTACTATGTTAATTCTACAAATCCATGAGCATGGGGGATCTTTCCATATTTTGAGGTCTTCTTCGATTTCTTTCTTCACAGACTTGAAGTTCTTTTCAGACACATCTTTCACTTGCTTAGTTAGAGTTACAACAAAATATTTTATATTATTTGTGGCTATTGTGAAGGGTTTCATTTCCTTATATTTTTCTCAGCCTATTTACCATTTGTATATAGAAGGGCTACTGATTTTTTTGAGTTGTTTTCTTAGTTTTGTTTTTTTGTTGTTGTTTTTTGTTTTTTGTTTTTTATCTCGTGCTTTGCTAAAATGTGTTCATCAGCTGTAGGAGTTCTCTCCTATAATGTTTGGGGTCACTTAGGTATACTATCATATTATCTACAAATAATGATATTTTTACTTTCTTCTTTCCAATTTGTGTTCCTTTGACCTCTAACAAAACAAAAGCCAACCAACCAACCAACCAAACAAACAAACAAAAACACCATTGAGACCCACTTGTTCTGCCAAAATACTCCTCTGTATGAGGTCTTCTGGAATGAGGTTGACTTACCAGAGGTCATACACTGAAAGAAAACAGACTCTCTCCTCTTCAAGCAGCCCTGTATTACAAATTGTTTCTTAGCTATGAATAAGACCTCATGCCTATGTTCTCCTCCATATAGGGATTTTGTGTGGCTTGAGCTTGTACAGGTCTTGCACATGCTGTCACAACCACAACCACTGTGAGTTCATATGTGCAACTGCAATGTTGTGTTCAGAAAACAATTTCACTGGAATTGCTCTTCACATTCAACTTTCCCAGACTGTCTGAGTATTTCAAAAGAAACACACAATACCTAAATATTCAAAGATTCAAATTTAAAATGAGAGAAAAAAGGTGAAGTTTGTCTGGATCTGGGTTATCTGACTCAGAATAATTGTTTCTAGCTCCATGGATTAGCCTATAAATTTTATAAATTTGTTTTTATTAACAGCCAAATAATATTCCAATGTGTAAATGTACTATATTAGCATATAAATTTTATAAATTCGTTATTATTAACAGCCAAATAATATTCCAATGTGTAAATGTACTATATTTTCATTATCTATTCATCAGTTGGTGAATACCAAAGTTGTTTCCATTTGTTGGTTATTGTAAACAGACCATTGTTGTGTAACAGTTTTATCTGAAATTAAAACATTCTATCTTGAGCAGGAAGGCAAACAACTCAAAATAGCTTTCCAAAGTCCCTGAATCTGACCAGATTCATACACCCCTCCCTCTAAGAGTAAACAAGCAAAACTGAGGCTTCTTATAGAAGCCAAATTGTTAAGACTCTTTGAAGATTTTCAGAGTAGCCAAAGTTCAGCTGCTTGGAGGAAGCAGAAACAAGTGGAGCTGCCTGGAAGAGGAGTAGACCAACTGAGGTACCTGGAAAAGATAGCCTCTAATCTGTTGAGCTGCAACAGGGTGTGCATCATGCTCACCCAAGGTTTCTAGCTAGCGTAAGCTTTGGTGACATTGGCTGTCTTTGAGTCATTACTGTTCTTACAAGTAACTTCTTCTTAATATTTCTTTAAGTAACCCCAATAAAACTCCTTAGTTCACCAACTTAGTCTTTGGTGGTAACCTCATGCTTTGTCATGGACTCCCGATCTAGGGTGAATAGACATGTATGTTGCATCTCCCAAGGGAATGTATTGTCACAGAGCAAACAGCAGTGAATATGGATGAACAAGTACCTCTACAGTAGAATATACAGCTCTTTAGGTAAATACCAAAGAATAGTATAGCTGGACCATATGATAGATAAATTTCTAGATTTTTAAGAAATGCCGTATTGATTACCATAATGGCTGCATAAGTTTGGACTTCCATCAGAAATAAATATTTTTCCATACCCATATCAATATTTGTTGTCATTTTCTTTTTTTATTTTAGCAATTCTGAATGAGGTAAGATGAAATATGTCTGTATCTACAGAACCTTAGGTTCTTAACTCTTAAAAGCATAAAACTCACTTCCAGATGGATTGTAGACCTCAAAGTAAGACCTGATATCCTGAATCTGATAGAGGAAAATGTAGGGAATGCAATTGTTATGGTGTACCTGAATTTATAAGGAAAGGAAAGGGTTTTCTAAACAGTATGCTGATAGTGTAGGCATTAAAACCAACAGCCAAATTAGACTTAATGCAACCAACCAATAAAATGAAACAACAAACAATAAACAAAGAAACCCTTCTGTGTAGTGATAGATACCATCACTAAAGAGAAGAGGCAGCCTACTGAATGAGAAAAAAATCTTTACCAGTTGGCCATGTAACATGAAGATTAGTATTTAGAATTTTTAAAATTAAATAGAAAAATAACAAATAACCTAATTAAAACTTGAGCTTTGGGGCCAGAGAATTCACTTCGTGGTTAAGAGCAACTGTTGCTCTTGCAGGAAGACCTGGGTTTTATTCCCATCACCTACATGGTGATATAACTCAAGGTATAGGGATCCAGTGCCATTTTCTGACCTTCACAGGCACCAGTCATATATATTTTATACACACATGTATGTTGGCAAAATATTCAGATACATAAAATACAATCAGTAAAAATCTTTTTCAAACTTGGGCTATAATCCTAAAAGGAGAGCTCTCAAAAGATGAAACACAAATTCCTAAGAAACACTTTTGTAATGGTCAATATCCTTAGCCATCAGAGAAATGAAACTGAAAGCTACTTTGACATATTTCATCTTACCTCATTCAGATAAGACAAAATGAAAGATTTATTATGACATGAACAAAAATGTACAACATAACATATTTAGATTGCCGTACTTTGCTTTTTAAAAGGAGATGAAATGTGAAATAAGGTGCATTTTGTAATATTAAAATAACAACAACAGCAACAAAATAATCTAAGTTCATTAATAGTGTTAGATATGGGCTCTCTCATGATGTGGGTCTCAAGTTGGGCCAGTCATTGGTTGGCTAGTCCCTCAATTTCTGCACTCATTTTAATCCTGCACATCTTCTAGGCAGGACAAATTGTGGATCTAAGGTTTGGTGAATAGGTTGGTGTCCCATCCCTCCACTGACCATCTTGTATAGTTACAGGAAGTTGCCAGTTGAGATTCCATATCCCCTATTGCTAAGAGTCTTAGTTAAGGTCATCTTCATAAATTCCTATGAGTTTCCAATGTCTTAGGTTTTTAGTTCATCCTAGATAATTTTATATAAAAAATACTAATTGCCATAAATTGCTACACACATTTGATCTAGTAATATTGGTCAGCTTTAATTTCCCACTCTCATCTCTAGGCGGGTAATCTGAAGAAATCTCAGAAACAATTTACACCATAAACAAAACAGACTGAATATATATGTACACACTGTCTCACCCATTAAACATATAGACTCCTTACAGCAGACTACAGGACTATTTAGACTACATTCAAGGACACAAAAACAAGTTTTAAGAAATAGAAATCATCTAAACAATTTCTTGTATCTTATTAGATACTGGTGGATTAGGTTTAGAAATCAGTAACAAAAATAAACAACAAACAACTCCAATTTTACAGAAATGACAACAGACATGGCAAGTGAACAACATACTGTTGGATAATCAGTGGGCTATGGAAGGAATCATGGAGTAAATTTTAAAAATCTTGAAATCAAATGATATGGAGAGCACAACCTTACAAAACTTTTGGGACATTGATAAGACAGTTCTAAGAGGAAAGTACAGGTAAAAGTCCTTAAATCAAAACAGTTCAAAAGAGATAGTATGTACAAACCCTAATGGTACACTTCAAATTCTTGGAAGAACAAGAACAAGCCAAACTTGTGAGCAGTAGTGGCAAGAAACCATGAGGAACATGGCAGAAATCAATGAAATGGAATGTAAAAGAACAGTACACAGGACCACAGAATTAATTCTTTGAAAAAAATAGAGTCAATATTGACAACCCCTCAGCACAGTAACCCAAAACATTTGATGCAAATTAATAAAATGAGAAATGGAGAGGGCACAGTTAGTCCATGAGTGTCACTTACATTTAAACCACCCAGAAACAAATGAGAGAGTAAATACTTAAAACCATTGTGGAAACTGTGGTGGCCTGTGACTAGTGTACTATCCCTATGGCACAGTCTTCAGTGTAAACTATCAAACAATGGTTTTCCTCATTCTACGAAATGTCCATGATAACACATACATATTATAGGCATACATATACTTTCTATTAAGCTATACCACAGCATGGTTATCTTTTCTGTGGTGGAAACTTCTCTCAGTTGTCTTTACTGGCTTTTAATTATTTTGCTTATCTGTATTTCCTTATGTACTTCTCCTTCTTTTCATAGAACAAGTTCTAAAGAACTTAAATGCAAAACACATTTGTCAGACTGTCATATGATAATTTAGAAAGTTTATTAAAATGGAAATATTTTATATGATTTGTAATGAAATTTGGGACCTCAGTTCAGCTTAGGCATTTCTTTGCATTGTGAGGCAGGGTAGTGACAATTGATGAATGCCATCTCAGGGATTATAAGAGATTTGATAGACACACGATTAGAGAGTGCTTCCTGAACTTCAAGGCTCAAAAATATAATGTCTAGACATCCTGATCCTCATGATCTGGTGCAGGGCTAGGACTCTTCCATTTGTACACATGCCCTTTGTCCATGTTCACTTTGAACAAGGAGAATTCAGAGCACTTAACAAACCTAGGTAACCAGTCAGTACCTATGCCAGGATACATATCTGAGATACATTCATAATGTTAAAAGTATAGATGCCAGGATGCTGGTTTAGGCTAACAAATCTCACATCCTAAAAACCCCCATCTATTTCCACCACACACATTGATAGGAATTTTGACAGGAGCCCACTATTTTATTTTGTATATGGATAATGCTCCCTCCATCTTTAAACTTTTTTCTGAATGGCAGGTTTGTCCACAGGGCCTGTAACTCAGGAAAGGTTGATAAACTACTGTTTGATTGATTATCATAGGCTACAGTTGATTCTAGATGCAGTTTTAACTTCCCATAATTTATTTATTATTCTATTTTTGTTTTGATTATTTATGTGTGGATATACACACATAAATATACAGGTGCTCCTGTGAAGGTCAGAGATTCAATCCCTCTGGACCTGGAGTTACATATGGTTGTGAGCCACTTGACATAGGTGCTGGGAACCAAAACTCAGGGTTTTAGTTAACTCTGAGCCATCTATTAATTTTTAAAATTCAGTGAATATTTCATCACTACAACATACATGTCATTTAACTCTATCAAGGAGATTACTCACCATAAGTAAACAAACTTATCATTGAAATAGTCTTTATTTTGGTAATTTTCTGTTCTCCATGTTTAACTTCTTATGTGGAAAACTGAAAGGTAACTTTTTGTTGACTATACAAAACAGAGGAATTATATTTGCATGAAGTCCCGGTTCAGCTCCAATTATGAAACATATTGAGCAAATACGCAAATGAGCTCATTAAGTAAGGTTTTCATGGAAACTGAAAAAAGATATCAGTTTCTAAGCAGGCTAATGCCCTTTGAGATGTCTGATGCCTAACATGTCATAGCAGAAAATATAGATTTATCCTCTGCTGTGATCAGAACTAAGAAGCCAGCATATACCAACTGGCTGCATAGATCCAGCCCTTCTGCAACCAATATAGGTAATACATCTACACTTGCTTGTATTTGGGAGCAAGAAGTGCTTGGCTTTTGAGTGTTAATAAGGCATGCCTGATTTCCACATACAAGCTGAAGGGTAAGCACACTAGAGTGTAGGGGGAGATTTCCATTTCCTGTGCAAATTTTCTTTCCATAGACACTCAAGAGAGGCCTGTGTAACTGTGTACACAGGGCAGCTAATAGGTGGCTCTGATTAGAAGATTACCAGCATGGATGAGATGGGGGAAATCATTGCCTTTTACCAGAATGTTGTATAATACATTCTGTTGGATTTTATTTCCTATTATCAAGGCTAAACTTTATATTGCAGAAGGCAGTATGATCTAACTTATATGGTAATTTCTCTGCAATGAATGAATCCTGATTTCTCATAGGTATTTTGTGTATTATAATCCCTATTATGGCAACACACAAAACCATCAGGTTGTAAAAACAAGATGAATAAGTCTATCTCCTAGCAAAAGGTAGACAATGTCTCCATTTTCCTTGGACTCTTTCTCTTTAGCCAGGCTGGATATGGCTTCCTTTCTTCTTTGCCCCATACACAAGTATTTATTCTCATTGCTATGAAATAAAAACCTAGAGCTAAGATTCAACACCAAGATGATACTGACAAGCAACACTAAGCTCCCCTTCAGAAACCTATTAAGCTTGTTATCCTCACTGTACCTGCTCTGCTTCTGGTGTCACCAGAACCACAATGAAGGTTTTGTGTAGTGGAGACCTTCTCCAGCCAGACTGGATGGGATGTTGTAGCATTCCTTCCCTTTCAAGCCACTGCTGTCTGCATCTTCCTGCTGTGTTCTATCCTCTGCCATACTGTCTTGGTTCTTTTTCTTTTTCCTCTCTCACAGGTTTCCAATAGAGACTCTTGCAGGGTCAAAGGCATAATGTAATGGCTTACCTCCTATTTGATTTCACTCCAGGTCCCTAGAGGGATACAGCATTATTGCGGCCCAGGCTTGTAGCACCACAGGCTAATGGATCAATTCAGCCTTCAAAGTATCCTATGACCTGTCGATATAAAATTCTAGCAATTACTGAAGTTGGAAGGCTAGGAAGTGGCTGAAAAACATTCCCTATTGATTGTTTCATTGCTCTAGTGTATGATGAACTTGTTTAAGAAAAATTGATCTGACACATTGATTTTTTTTTTAAATCAGAGAATCTCATGAATGCAATTTAAGTCACAATATTTCTTGCTTTGAAGAATGGTTTTTCTTCTTCTTCTTTTTTTTTTTCCTTCTTCTTCTATTTCTCGGAAAGAAACATCTGTGAAGCAAACCAGCCACTGACAGTCTGAGAACTCCTAGACTCAGCCCTCGCTCCTTCTGCTGTTTCAGGAAATGTTTCTTGTAGAAACTGAATTTCAGTGGTGAATTTCTTCTCTTTTGCATTGTACACATATCAGTCCTCTCATGAGCTTTTGTCACTGACTCCCCTTTCCCCCTGTTTCACCCTTCAACTCTGAATTTGAGGTTTTCAGTTACAGCCAACACCACCTAATTTAACACATGTATTTTCATTTATTATATATGGAACAAGCTTTGGAAACTGAGAATCTTAATAATCATCCAAGGCAGTTCTGTCGTTTGACATAACCATGAATAACTTGAACAAAGGGGACAGATTGGAGACAAAAGCACGCTCTGGACAGTAAACATGTACAACATGTACTTGTGCAGCTATTCTATGTCAAAAGTCACTGCCAAATTATTTTTGAAAATCTATTTAATACTTTTATTTTTGTAAAAGTATTGATACTTACCATATAAGTATATATAATATAACATTTAATTATAATGTACTTATATATAATAGTTAAACATATATAATTATGTCTGTCTGACCACTGGATTAGGACAATCTTTTGGATTCTGGTCCTCTCATTCATAGAATGCACAAAACTGAACCTTGCCTACTGTATAAATCCTCCTCTACAGCATCTCTAATAAAGTGATCTTTCCTTTTCCCCTAATTTGACCTACATTAGCTTGTGGACTAGATCAGATTTTAGAAATAGATGGTGATCAGTTTCATGTCAGGAGTTTCTCAAACTACAGGAGCCTTCTGGTTTCCATCTGTGGCAGGAGACTTCTGCCTAGGCCACTAGGGCCCCATAGCCAAACAGCACTGGCAGAAAGATAACCTCCCAGGAGTGTGGGCAAGCCTGTCTGCTTAGAGGGACCCACTTTGAATACCCAGGACACAAGGACTGAGGAATGGGGTTCTGGTTTCTTTCAGTGGCTGGAGAGCAGATCCTGTGACACAGGGTTCCAGACATGGGTACTGAGGAACAGCTGGGAGGAAACAGCATTCCTGTTTGCATATGTGGCTGGAGACCTCTGCCTGGGCCACCAGGGCTCCATTGCTAAATAGTCTGGGAGAAAACTCGCCTCCCAGGAGTGGCGGCAAGCCTATCTGCTCAGAGGGACCCAACTGGAATGCCCAGGACACAGGGACTGAGGAACGGGGTTCTGGTTTCTTTGGGTGGCTAGAGAGCAGATCTTGTATCATAGGGCTCCATAATCAAATAGTGCCAGGAGAGAGATGGTATACTAGGGGTGCCAATACACCTTTGAGCACCTGCAAGACCACCACTTCTTTTCAAATTCACTGGACCAAGAGAGAACTTTGCAAAGCCATCAGGACACAGGAAACGAGGGTCAGCTGGGGATTAGATCCTTCTTGTTTCTATCTGCACCCCAGAGCTAACCCTGCACCACAGCTCTCCAAACCCAAATTCCTCTCAGAGAGAACTGGTCTTCAAGGAGTACTGACGGAGAAGCTCGCAAGAAAGACTAGCCACAGTCAGAGAGAGTAAGACCAGCTAACACCAGAGACAACCAGATGGCGAAAGGCAAGGGCAAGAACACAAGGAACAGAAATCAAGGCTACTTGGCATCATCAGAACCCAGCTCTCCCACCACAGCAAGCCCTGGATACCCAAACACACCAGAAAAGGAGGACTCAGACTTAAAATCACATCTGAAGAGGATGATAAAAGATGGTAAGAAGGAAATAAATAACTCCCTTACAAGAGAACACACAAAAAAACACGGGTAAACAACTGGAAGCCCTTAAAGAGGACACACAAAAATCCCTTACAGAATTACAGGGAAACACAATCAAACAGATGAACAAAAACCGTTCAAGAATTAAAAACATAAATAGAAACAATAAAGAAATCACAAAGGGAGACAACCCTGGAGTTAGAAAACCTAGGAAAGAAATCAAGAGTCATAGATGCAAGCATCACCAACACAATACAAGAGATGGAAGAGAGAATTTCATGTGTGGAAGATACCATAGAAAACATGGACACAAAAATCAAAGAAAATGCAAAATGCAAAAAGCTTCTAACCCAAAACATCCAGGATATCCAGGATACAATGAGAAGACAGAACATGAGGATGATAGGTATAGAAGAGAGTGAAAATTCCCAATTTAAAGGACCAGTAAATACCTTCAACAAAATTATAGAAGAAAACTTCCCTAACCTAAAGAAAGAGATGAACATAAATATACAATAAGCCTACAGGACTACAAATAGACTGGACCAGAAAAGAAATTCTTCCTGTCACACTATAGTCAAAACACCAAATACACAAAACAAGGAAAGAATATTAAAAGCAGTAAGGAACAATGAACAAGTAACATATAAAGGCAGACCTATCAGAATTACACCAGACTTCTCACCAGAGACTATGAAAGTTAGAAGATCCTGGGCAGATCTCATACAGACTCTAAGAGAATAAAAATGACAGCCCAGGCTGCTATACCCAGGAAAAATCTCAATAATCATAGATGGTGAAACAAAACTATTCTATGACAAATCCAAATTTGCACAGTATGTTTCCACAAACCCAGCTCTACAAAAAATAATAGATGGAAAATGTCAACTCAAGGAAGGAAACTACACCCAAGAAAAAGCAAGAAAGTACTCTCTCAACAAACTCAAAAGAAGATAGCCACACAGACATAAAAATAACATCAAAAATGATAGAAAGCAACAATCACTATTCTTTAATATCTCTTAACATCAATGGACTCAATTCCCCAATAAAAAGACATAGACTGATAGACTGGATCCATAAACAGGACCTAGCATTTTGCTGCATCCAAGAAGCATACCTCAGGGTTAAAGACAAACACTACCTCAGAGTAAAGGTCTGGAAAAGAATTTTCCAGGCAAATGGCCCCAAGAAACAGGCTGGAGTAGCCATTCTAATATTGGATAAAATCAACTTTCATCCAAAAGTCATAAAAAAGAAAAAATAATAAGGAAGAATACTTCATACTCATCAAACGAAAAATCTACCAAGAAGAACTCTCAATTCTGAACATCTATGCCCCAAATGCAAGGGCTCCCACATTCACAAAAGAAACTAAAGCTCAAAGCACACATTGCACCTCACTCAATAATAGTGGGAGACTTTACTTCCCCACTATCATCAATGGACAGATCTTGGAAACACAAACTAAACAGAGACACAGTGAAACTAACAGATGTTATGAACCAGATGGATTTAACAGATATCTATAGAAGATCTCATCCTAAATCAAAAGAATATACCTTCTTCTCAGCACCTCATGGTACCTTCTCCAAAATTGATCATATAATTGGTCAAAAAACAAACCTCAACAGATGTAAGAAGATTGAAATAATCCCATGCCTTCTATCAGATTACTCCAGAATAAGGCTGGTCTTCAATGACAACAACAACAACAACAACAACAACAACAACAGAAAGCCCACATACACATGGAAGCTGAATAATGTTCTACTCAATGATATCTTGGTCATGGAAGAAATAAAGAAAGAAATGAAAGACTTCCTAGAATTTAAAGAAAATGAAAATACAACATACCTAAACCTATGGGACACAATAAAAGCAGTGTTAAGAGGAAAACTCATAGCAATGAATGCCTCCAAAAAGGAACTGGAGAGAGCATATACTAGCAGGTTAACAGCACACCTGAAAGTTCTAGAACAAAAAGAAGCTAATACACCCAAGAGAATTAGAAGGCAGAAAATAATCAAATTAAGGGCTGAAATCAACCAAGTAGAAACAAATAGATCTATATGAAGAATCAACAAAACCAGGAGCTGTTTCTTTGAGAAAATCAACAAGATACATAAACCCTTAGCCAGACTAACCAGAGAGCAGAGAGACAGTATGCAAATTAACAAAGTTAGAAATGAAAATGGAGATATAACAACAGATTCTGAGGAAATTCAAAAAATCATCAGATCCTACTACAAAAGCCTATATGCAACCAAATTTGAAAATCTGGAGGAAATATTCAAGTTTCTAGTCAGATACCAAATACCAAAGTTAAATCAGGATCAGATAAATGATCTAAAGAAATAGAAGCAGTCATTAAACGTCTCCCAACCAAAAAACATCCAGGACCAGATGGGTTCAGTGCAGAATTCTATCAAACCTTCAAAGAAGACCTAATACCAATACTCTTCAATCTATTCCACAAAATAGAAATGGAAGGAACACTACCCAATTTATTCTATGAGGCCACAGTTACACTGATACCAAAACCCCACAAAGACCCAACAATAAAAGAAAACTTCAGACCAATTTCCCTTATGAATATAGATGCAAAAATACTCAATATAATTCTCGCAAACTAAATGCAAGAACACATCAAAACGATCATTCAACATGGTCAAGTAGGCTTCATTCCAGGGATGCAGGGATGGTTCAATACCTGGAAATCTTTCAATATAAACCACTACATAAGCAAACTCAAAGAAAAAAATCACATGGTCATTTTGTTAGATGCTGAAAAAACATTTGACAAAACTCAACATCCCTTTATGATAAAAGTCTTGGAAAATCATAAATTGAAGGGCCATACATGAGCATAATAAAAGCAATATACAGCAATTCAGTGGCCAACATCAAACTAAATGGAGAGAAACTCAAAGCAGTCCCACTAAAATCGGGGACTAGGCAAGGCTGCCCCCTCTCTCCCTATCTATTCAATATAGTACTTGAAGTTCTAGCTAAAGCAATCAGACAACAAAAGGAGGTCAAAGGGATACAAATTGGAAAGGAAGAAATCAAAATATCACTATTTGCAGATGATATGATGGTATACTTAAGTGACCCAAAAAACTCCACCAGAGATCTGCTACAGCTGATAAACAACTTCAGCAAAGTGGCCAGATACAAAATTAACTTAAGCAAATCAGTAACCTTCCTATACTTGAAGGATAAACAGGCTGAGAAAGAAATTAGGGAAATAACACCCTTCACAACTATCATTAACAATATAAATTGTCATGGTTTGGCTCTAACCAAACATGTGAAAGATTTGTATGACAAGAACTTCAAGTCTCTGAAGAAAGAAATCAAAGAAGACCTCAGAAGATGGAAAGATCTCCCATGTTCATGGATTAGCAGGATTAATATTGTTAAAATGGCCATCCTGACAAAAGCAATCTTCAGATTCAATGCAATCCTCATCAAAATTCCAACTCTATTATTCATAGACGTAGACAGAGCAATTCTCAAATTCATATGGAATAACAAAAAACCCAGGATAGCAAAAACTATTCTCAACAATAAAAGGACTTCTGGGGGAATCAGCCTCCCTGACTTCAAGCTGTACTACAGAGCAGTTTTGATCAAAAACTGCATGGCATTGGTACAGTGACAGGCAGGTAGATCAATGGAATAGAATCAAAGACCCAGAAATGAACCCACACAGTTTTGGTCACTTGATCTTTGACAAAGGAGCTAAAACCATCTAGTGGTAAAAAGACAGCATCTTCAACAAATGGTGCTGGTTCAAGTGGCAGTCTACATGTAGAAGATTGCAAATTTATCCATTCCTATCACCCTATACCAAGCTCAAGTCCAAGTGGATCAAGGACCTCCATATAAAACCAGATACACTGAATCTAGTAGAAGAGAAAGTGGGGAAAAGTCTCCAACAAATGGACACAGGAGAAAAGTTCTTGAACAGAACACCAATGGCTTGTGCTCTAAGATCAAGAATCGACAAATGAGACCTCATAAAATTACAAAGCTCCTGTAAGGCAAAAGACACTGTAAACAGGACAAAACGGCAACCTACAGACTGGGAAAAGATCCTTACCAACTCTACATCCTATAGAGTGCTAATATCCAATGTATACAAAGAACTCAAGAAGCTAGACTCCAGAGATCCAAATAACCCTATCAAAAAATGGGGAAGAGGGCTAAACAGAGAATTGTAAATTGAGGAAACTCTTAGGGCTGAGTAGCACCTAAAGAAATGTTCAACATCCTTAGTCATCAGGGAAATGCAAATCAAAACATCCCTGAGATTTCACCTCACACGAGTCAGAATGGCTAAGATCAAAAACTCAGGTGACAGAAGATGTTGGCGAGGCTGTGGAGTAGAGGAACATTCCTCTATTGCTGGTGGGAATGCAAGTTGATACAACCTCTCTGGAAATCAGTTTGGCAGACCCTCAGAAAAGTGAACGTAATACTACCTGAGGACCCAGCTATTCTACTCCTGGGCATATACCCAGAAGATGTTTCAACATGTAATAAAGACTCATGTTCCCCTATGTTCATAGCAGCCATACTTATAATAGCCAGAAACTGGAAACAGCCCAGATGTCTCTCCACAGAGGAATGGATACAGAAAATGTGGTACTTTTACACAATGAAATACTACTCAGCTATTAAAAACAATGACTTCATGAAATTTGCAGAGAAATGGATGGAACTTGCAAATATCATCCTGAGCGAGGTAACGCTGTCACAAAAAAAATGAACATGGTATGTACTCACTGATAAGTGGTTATTAGCCCAAAAGTTTGACATACCCAAGAATCACTTCATAGCAACAGTAGGGCTGAGTGTGAGGTACCAGAGGGAGGAGTGGCGAAGGGACTCAAGGAGCTGAGGGAGTTTGCAGCCCCAGGAAGGGAGCAACAGTGGCAACTGGCCTGACCCCTCTATGCTCCCGGAGACTGGATCACCAACCAAAGAATACACATGGAGGGACCCATGGTGCTGGCCACATAGGTGGCAGAGGAGGGTCTTGTTAGCCTTCAGAGGGCAAAGGCCCTTGGGCCTGAGGGTGTTAGATGCCCCAGTATAGGAGAATGCTAAGGAGGGATGACGAGGGTGGGTGGGCGGGTTGGAGAATACTCCCATAGTGGCAAGGGGACAGGGTAGGGAATAGGCAGTTTCCAAAGGGGAGATCTGGAAAGGGGAAACATTTGAAATGTAAATAAAGTATGAAAAAAATTAAAAAAGAAAAAAAAACCCTACAAATTCTTGGCCATCATCTAAGAAATCTGAGATAGAATCAGAGCATGAAACCTGGGGAAAAGAATAGAGGAAAATGATTGCTGTCTCCATCCAAAGCCCAAAATATAAGTTACTTTTGTGAAATTCAATATAAAAACTAAAAAGAAAAGGACAACACTAAAGAAAACATTCCTTCTACTTTCTTAAGTTCAGTAGATGGGGCTCCTTAAGGAGACAAAAGATAAACAAGAGAAAAATGAATATTACAACACAAGGAAACCCTAGCAGTGTAAGACCCTCAATGATCTGAAAAATCTGATCATAGCATGGGTCTCATCTAACATTCTAGAAAAGAACAGTGTACAGAGAAGCATGAGGACAAGAGGAAGGTATTTTGGTTTTTAAGGCTAACAAACTAGAAAGAAAAGGATGGGTGGGAAGACTTACTTTAGTGAGGTTTCATGTGCCTTCTTTGGTCTTATAAGGGGCTACAATGATTAAGGGCCTCTAAAACTTTTCTCAGATAGCCAGGGGTATTACCTTAAAAATGGAAATTTTTATACTGAGGTGTTTAGAAAGCTTTTATGGCATTGTTTGCTATTACTCAGTTGTTTTAGTTAAAAATAACATTTCTGCTAACATGGCATCTTGGTAGAGGTATATTCCAGTCTCCTATTGCACTTTGAATTGGGAAATGTTCTGGAAGAACAAATAGTGAGTTACAATTAGTTGCTATTCATACTAAAAGAAAGAGACAGAAGACAGGGCAGCTTCAAGTGACAGACATGATGAGGGTACCGGAAATACATCTGGCTCATTTCAGAATTAGGTTCAGAAGAGCAGCATAGCATGACTTCAAGTTTGCACATGAAAGGAAAAAGAGTTGGAACCCAACCTTGTAGAGATGTCTCAATCTAAAGTCTGCTCTTCTCTCTCTCAGGCAAGAGTTGTTGGCTATGTGGATGCAAACCAGACCTACCCCAGGGCCATTAGCACAAGCCTCAAGAACTGTGTTCTGTGTCTTTTATTACTTTTACATGTCTTACAGAGAATGTTATCCAGTGGTTGAAAGGAAGGAAACATGGGTTATCTGTACCAGAACCTATTTAGGAAGTCTACACACCAGTAGACTGCATCACATTTTCTTAAGACCTGTTTCCAAGAGTGAGAATTTCAATCAGGTTTGCTGCTTGCTCAGTGAGTTTGAATAAACTAAGATATGGGTAAAAATAATGCAAGTCATTTAGACTGGAGATGTACTACGGGCTTGGAAAATAATTTAAATCTTAGAGCAATCCAGGAAAGTCCTCTTTTAACCATTTAATAGTTCCCTGTTGTTCATTTTCCCCTGGGTTTCTGCAATGAAGACTGAAGAGTTTGCCACAGTAGTCCCCATACTTCCTCGTACTTTGTTGATTACCTGGGACCTTTGCTGAGTTGCTTCCAGAGAGCTTCCTTGCTCTAGAGGTAGTCCTGACCATTCTTGTGCTTTCCTGTGAATTCTAAACTGTGCGAGTCTATGGTTCTAAGCTTATTCAGATGTGAAGGTAACAAATTGAAACTCTCCCAAAATGTGAAGTATTTCAGTTTTCTGTGTCTATGCTTGGGGATTTCTGAAGATGACAGAGCACAACAGAGAAAGGCGGGAGAAGCTATCAAATCCCTAATGAAAACAAAGGCCTTCTGTTTCAAGTTACCTCTCAGGCAGTTCTCTTAATGCTCAGCTCTGCTTTCAGTAAAATTGTTCATTATAGATCATAATAAGCTGTTAGGAGCAAACACACACACACATAATTTGAAAGTGAAATGAGGCAGAGTACATAGATAAAGCAATTGTTTGCTTAAGAGGTGATTAACAGACACAAAACAAGCAAACTGATACTTGAACCTGAGAGAGATGATACCCATTTGGAATTGCTTTATTGTGTATTTGTTCATTGCAGCCTAGTGCAAAGGTAGATGTCTGCTTCTATCTGCAGTTTCTCTGTGTGTGATGAAAGGGGAGCAGGGTCTATGCCATCTTAGAACAAAGATGATATTGAAAGAATAGGTTGTCAGAAGGAATAAAGAAAGGGAAGCATCTCGATTTCTGAGAGGTGCACAGCTGAGATTTAAACTGCTCTGAGCTGTGACAAATTATAAGGCTTTAAAACCACTACAGTCACAGAATGAACAAAACAGTTGCCTGGGCTAATTATGCCTTTTGGTCTCCTTTACTTTCAAGTTATTTCCCTTTGAAAATGTTACACTCCCACACTGAATGTGCACGGGCAGTGTTAATCTCAGTGTAGAAAGCTGAGATGGCTTTAAGATTAAGCAAGTTTAGAAATACATTTCAGAGCAAACACGTCAGTTCTACTAACATTTCATCAAGATACCTGATGACAACAGTTCCAACAGAAATGAGTGGTTCTCAGACTTTGTACTCTGTTCGCCCCGAAGTGTTTGGTTTCTTGGTTCTGTGGGGTTCAATATTGAAGTTCCCAGAAGAAAAACCTTGTCTTGAATAGGTAACAGTTAAGTAACTGTATAAATAGTCATGTTACTAGGTTAGATTGCACCACTCAGATAGGACTGGGGCTAATAGGAATACCTTGGCTTTTAACTTTATTTTGTTTGCAATGTATTTGATCTTGAAGTCTGTTGATTGGTAAAGCTGGGCAAGGCCTTATTCCTTGTCAGTATTTATCAGAGACAGACTAGTTAAGAGCCTACCAAGGTCTCAGTCCTTAGCACCCACCAGACCCAAAGGGTGGTGACATAGCACCATGCTGCTTAGCAACTCATATCAGTAATATCATCTTTGAAAATTTCCAAGATACAAGTTTTAATCTGGTTACCTGAGTGACAAAGAGAAAATGGGCAATTTAGGTACCACCACTACAGAAACTTGCAGATCCCTGTGCTTCATGTGATAAGAAGCTCTTCTGTTTGTGGACAGAGGATAACTTCTAGCCTCTTTGAAGAAAATGTCAATGTTAATAGTAACAGCAAATACACACTGAGTGTATGAACCTGGTTCTGTTCTTGTCACCGTGTTTCTTCCTTTATCATGGGCAGGTATCCCAGGAATCATACAGGCTTTCTAAAGGGGAAAAGGGGACAGAGAGTGGTCAGCTATTGTGCTAAGTAAACAAATTATGGATCTGGGTTAGACTCAAGCAGTCTAACCCCTGACAAGCGCTCATTGCCTTCTAAGTTATGTGGAGGCAAATACTTAAATGCTTCTTTTTCTCCGTTCTCTTAAACTCTCTAGAGTGACAGTTAGGCCTGGTTTAATCTTTTTTTCTCCTCTAGCCTGGCTTCTCCCAGACTTAGAGCAAGGTGAGAATAACCAAGTATTGTGATACTTGCCTGTTCTCCCTCAGGGGCTTCCCATCTCAGCTAAAGAATGAATCTTGATCTAATATTGTGTCCTCCTGTGCTTTGGTAGGTAAAGTGCTAGGAGTTATGAACTTGCTCAGGAGTGGAGTTCTTAAGGGGCCTAAGTACCAGGTAACTTATAAATACCTCAGATGATGTCATAATGCGTCCTGTCCCAAAGACTGAAGATGAGCCTCCTGCTGAGTATAAAGAATACAACTGACCAGGGCTTTTTAAAACCAAGGAAGATTGCAGCTGGGTCTGGTAATGTAAAAGACAAAAGCAAGGAGAAGATGTTAAGTCTGAGAGGGTTCCAGATAGATAATAGAGAGGTTGAGACTCCTACACATGCAATTGGGCTTTCAAATTGATGGAGGTGATGGATTGGGCAGTCTATGTTTTGTAGTCTAACCCACCAGATTCAAGGCTGAGTGCATCCTAGGCTTTTGTGGGATTGGTAAGTCAGGGCACACATGTTTATCATCCTCTGACGTTTAACACTCTGATATAAATGCCCCAGTGTATTCTTTATCTCTGCTACCATCACATAACGATCCGGATTGGTTTGCACAGAGGAGAATTTCCTGTCTGTTTCTCTTTTCAGTTTGTTTCTATGGTTATTTTTGAATCTACTTTTGCTTCATTCTGCTTCTTCCTGTTACTAATGAGCTACTCTGGGTGAAAGCCAGTGACATCTAAGGGCCTTTGGGGAGCAGAAGAAAAAACTGAAGGTCTGTCTACGCAAGAGTCCCACGATGCTGACCATTTATCTGATGACCATGTGGGTCCAATAAAGAAAGCAAATCTGTCCTGCTTGCTCTCCCTTTGTGGCTTTGGGCCTCTGCATTTGCATTTCCCTTGACAGTTAGTAACAACCAAAACTTGTCTTCATTACAGCTCTGACTCATAACACAATTAATGACAATGAAGTGATATGTGGTCCCCAGGCCCAGCTGTCTTTTGAAAACAAGCCCATGCCTGTTCAGAACAGTAATGGATGGTGCTCAAGAGAGTATGACTCAGAATTTCTTGTGCTAGACAAGGGGGTATGGCAAAAAATAGTGTGCTGTTAGTTCTCAGTGTGTGTGTGTGTGTGTGTGTGTGTGTGTGTGTGTGTGTGTGTGGTCTGTCTCTAACCTTAGTAGCAGAAGGGGAGTATTCTTGTATTCCCTGACTTCTGAGAACACCACCCACCTGCCATATCTACCCAGGAAGTATTAAATTTAAGGTCAACACACTGTCACCTTACTTGTCATCTGAGTTTCTTTGGGATGGCTCTCCTTGTTTGCACCGACAAGACATTTGTTCTCCCTGAGCTTGTACTTGGATGGTTAGCTTGGGCCATTCCTTATAACACTATCATTATATTGCTGGATAAAGGCCATTAATTTATTCTCTTGTTCCAACATTTATTTAGAGATTACATTTTGTAAATTGAGACATATTCACTTTTTTGTCTGGAATCACCAGGAAGGCTGTCCTTTAGACTGACTCAAGCACCTGACTCAATATATAAAATTTTACAAACAAGTTTATAATCGCTAAGTATCTAGATTCTCACTTTTACTTGTTTCTTTCTCTCTCTCTCTCTCTCTCTCTCTCTCTCTCTCTCTCTCTTTCTGCGGCAGACAGAATCTCCTCCTATATATTCTAAGTCAGCCTAACGTCTCAATAATAATAATTAACTGGCAAGATATATCCATTTATGGAATAGTGGCATGGATATCATGTGAGTAAACCAAACACTTTTTAAATTATTTTTAAGACCTGTTCCACAACAGTTGGGCCAAACACCTGTGCCTACTCAAGACGTAGGCCCTATGGCAGATCCTCCTACTGTTGCTAAATGGCCACAACATTAAATTGACTCCTAATGATGCTAATGACCTATTATCTTATCCATAGATCAATGTATCTGTTTTCATTTGAGAAGCTTCTATTTGCAATAGATCATAGATAATAATAAATACAGAGATATAAAACTAGTCAATGTTCAGAGAATAAGAGGAATGGAGTACTCATCTCTAAATGAGATATTTATGTCATAAATCCTTCTTCCAAAGCTCAAGGATCATTGCAAAAGTGACCAAAGGATAAAGCCAGAGGGGGTAGATGAATGTACCCAGAATGGTAGCTTCACGTATGAACTCACAGTGGATATGAGAGCATGCACAAAACCTGGGCAAGTTCAAGACAAACCAAATACTAACATGGAGAGGGGATATGGCCATTAAGTACTATACCTAGTAGTTGAGGGGGTATGATGATTATTACCTTCTGGGAGATGAAAATCCCATGGGATTTTTTGTTTGTTTGTTTGTTTGTTTTACATGTGTAGCCCCTAGTAAGTTTACCACACTCAAAGGTAAGACCCAAAAGACCAAACATCCGAAAATATATGAAAAGCACAAATTGGACATTATAAGCAAAGAGAAATAAAGAAAGGAAGGAAGGAGAGAGAGCGAGAGAAAGGAAGGAAGAAGACTTAAAGTTCAGTGGGTAGGAAAGAGGAGGGCAGATTTAGGAGTTTGGAGAAGGGATGAATAAGATCAAAACACATTATACAATATCCTTTAAGTGATTAAAATGTTTTAAAACATGTGATTTAGTAATCACATTAGACCCTCTTTAGCAACACTTAGGAAAGCACATTTACTGTAAGGTCTATGCATAGCAAGGTTTTGTAGTCACAAACCCCACAGCTGCCCTTTTATCTGGAAATTAGATTCTTAATTTTCACATGATTGTTGTTTTTTTGTTTGGAAGAATAGAAGAGGAAGAACATGAGAAGGTTTAATCTTGAAAGGGAGACAGGTACTACAGACTTCTCTCAATAATATATATCTCTTCATGTTATTTTCTGATCCCTTTGGAAGTTCCATAATTCAGGGGGCCTTACAGAAATTTACAGGCATCTCCCAAGAGAGGGGAGGCAGACTCCTGAAGTATCTGAGAATTACTCTGTGCTTCCTTCTGTATTTTCTCCCGGGGTATAGATGGACTGGCCTTGCTTGGCTTATCTTCTTGGTTTCTCACAAAAAGATAGCCTGTAATGAGCAGAAACATTTGGATAAGAAACCTCTTCACAAGGTGTCCTTATTATGTCTCAGTTAAATAAGGCATAGTGGGGAGCTTAGAAAACAAAACAGCTTTTTGTTTTGTTTTGTTTCTTTTGAACTCATCATCTCAAGAACTATCATGGTTTATCCTCCTTACTACCCAACTTGTTCCCAGTTCCTTATCCTCCTGCCTCCCTAATCAGCTTCTCTGTTTCCTTTCTTTGTACTTTCCTGTCCTCTGTGATTCCAAAATATTACAAATCCTGTGGAATCTTTCCCTAGCTTAAAACCCTGGGAGTTAGTCCACGAAAAATAAGACCCAATTATATTTGGGTGGTCTTAGGATTCATGGGTACAGTTTAGTGCTGATCAGGTGGAAGAGAAGAAGACTGGATTAGGGATCTGCTTGCACATCTTCTCCATGATAAGTGTTCAGCAAGTGAGGTAACTACTTGGGAGAAGTGATACTTTACCTATGTTAACTTATGATATTGTTGAGAGTGAGAAACAAGGTCCTTAGTTTTTGGTAGTAAGACCCAGGACTGGAAAGTAGCCTCAATAAACTACTTAGAGTCTGTGTAATTCTCACCTTACTAAATTAAAAATATTTGGACTAAAATATCACTGTCCACTTGGGTTCTAGTGTTTTTACTTTTCTGTTTATTACAGATATTGAAGAAAAAGGAGAGTGAGGCAAAATTTGTGTCCCATTGATTAGCTGAATCAATGCATCATACACTCAAATATTTGGGAGAAATAAGTGCTGTACTTAAATGCATGAGAAAACATAGGCAGAAAACCTGGAACATTTATTTTTTGAAATAATAGGATAGTATTTTTGCAAAATAGCTCCTTGCTCTGAGTAATTACATACAGAATTGAGTATGGATTAGTCAGAAGCATCCTCTGTTTGGGACTTTGAACTAAGCATCAAATAAGAGATACATTCCCTGTTTCAAGGGCCATGCTTTTCAATCACATGGAAAAAACAAGTCTGTACTTAAGAATACATCATTTGGGATGGTACTGGAATCTCAGTGTTCCTTGAGTGCCTGAGCGGTTATCTTGAGGAAATTCTGGTGTTGCAATTCCTCTTGTGAACTGTGTACTTTTAATAGGAGGAACAACAAACCTAAAGTATTCTCATGGTACATGATAGAAAAAAATGACTCAGAGGCTTTGGGCCAGAAGAGAATGGGTTAGCTACTGATTTTCAGATGTCTTTCATTTTGTACACAAAGTCTTATTGTTCACATTGGACATGAATTGATACCAGCACACTTGATGGGTTGGCTACCTCCTTTGAAAAGCTGTCAAATTATAGATAACAGTGTAGCTGACAGTGTGGTTGCAGGGTGACCTGGACATTTAGGCCATTCTTTAGTGACTGATTCCTGAGAAGAAGGACCAGGAGATCAGAAGATAAAGAAAAGAGGAAAGTTGGACTCAGGAGATCTTACACAAGCTGATGGCTTATATCAAGAAAGTTTATTAAGAAGTAGAGCATCTTAAAGAAAGATTGCAAGAGGAAAATGTGACAGGCTCAGAAAAGCCATTGTACAATAGGACAAAGTCATACTGAAGCTAATACAGCAGGGTTGAATAAGGATAGCACAGGATATCTCATGTGCATCCTAGACTTACGCAGTGGCCATTGGATTGTTGTCTCTCTAGTCTCCTCAGGGGTAAAAAGCCAAGGTCCAAAATTGAAACTCCTTTGAGACCCTGGATCCAGCTCCAGATTGGACTTTGCCACGTGTTTCCCTAGGCAATGACCCAAAACAAGGTTCCCTTTGTCCTTTCATCTCAGAAAACCTTACCTCTGCTCACCTCTCAGCAGCAGGAGAGTATTAGTGCATGAATGCCAACTAGAGGTGTCCATTTCATAGTTAAGAATTTGCCCAATTGTTTTTTCACTTTCAAAGTATCCATTTTAAGATCAGAGGGGATTTTTGAAACTAGTGAAAATTTGAAAAAAGTGGAATTTTTTTATGTTTACTTTAATAAAAATTCACATATAAAATTGCTTATGTGTTTCTGTATAAGATACATGTATTAAAACATAAAGGGGTTTTGGTTGAAACATGGCTGATCCCTGGCAGGGCATCAGAATTCTTTTCCTCTTGAAGAATTTATAGTGGCAGTCATACTGCTTCTATTAGGCTACCATTAGACTATGAAGTTTGGGTTAGTTTAAAAATAGGACCCTTCTCCAGTTCTATGAAGCCTGTCACTAATTGAAGCAAAGGGCTGGGTGGAGTTTATTCTTTTCCCTTTGATTACACAAAAATTGTTCAGATCTTGTTTTCAGATTTCCAATGTATATGAATCATTGAACTTTATTTTTTTGATTGGCTTTTTGTTTTTCAGGTTTGGGATCGCTAACCTTTTTGTGAAATAGTCCCATATTTTCTGGACTGAGGCTTTATTGTTAACCACTGGATGTAGAAGATAGAGACATGGGGCTAAACAGTTATTTCCCTGTCCATCAAGAAGCTGGGGCCTTCTAGTTTGTGACATGTCTCCAAGAGCCTACCTCAGAACCAGGATATCTGCTCTTTAGTTATCCAGCTTCAGTCAGGTGTGGAGCAATTTGATTGTTCACTCAATTCAGTTTTCTAGGACAGTGAAATGCAATTCTTGGGCTACAGTGAACCAAATGTCTCTGGAGGATCAGATACCTTGGGTTATAAATCAGCCTTTTCCTTCCATAAACTCTGTCTATTAAATATGACAAGGTGAGGAGAATACCCCTTATGCGACAGGATACCACAATGCCTTTGGCAAGCTAACAGAAAAGCATGTGTTTCTGGGAATCTTGGCTGGGGTATACAGAACTCCTTGAGATTATGTTATTATACAGGGGAAGATCTGCAAGCCCAGTAGTGTGAAGCTAGTTTTAAAAGGGATTTGGGCCCTTTCCATTTCCTTCATGTTATAAAGGGATAGTTACTTTAATAAGACACATTTTAAAAAAAATTAATTGTGTTGGGTATTTTGGGAAAGGAAACAACTCCAAACCCGTTCATCAGAAAATAGTGGATTTCCTGTGACCACTGGAACATTCTTGAGATCTTAGTGCATGGATGCTTATCATACCTAAAATGTTCTAAGTATTTCTGAATAGCTTGCATTGCTTTTTGTATATACTTTGAACTATTCTTTGAGAGAGTTACAGAATAGGTTGAGTTAATGATGTAATCATAATATAGACAAATCCATGATAATATCAGTGAAATTCAGAACTGAGAGGCTAAATTGAGCATGAACCCATTTTTCAGTTAGAAAATGAAAAAAGTCTTGGGTTGTGGTGACATTTGCATATCCACATAAATGCACTTCATGCCATTGAACTATATGCTTAGATTTGGTTAAAGAGGTAAATTTATTCCACTTGTGTTTTACATACTCAATTTAATAACAAAAATAGTACAAAGAAAAAAGTACCCACTAACAGGTTAAGAGAACCCTCTGCACAAAGATGATTCATAAGGATCTGGAGGGAAGGGGTAGTGCATGACCTTTTGATGCTACCCAGAATGATGTATAAATTAAAGGAAACCATTTTATTTTATTTTTTTATTTTTATATTTTTTAAGGTTTCACTTTCACTCTATTATAGTTTTTAGGGTTTTTTTTGATACTTTATTTACATTTCAAATGTTTCCCCCTTTACAGATCTCCCCTTTGGAACCTCCCCATTCCCTCCCGCCTCCCCTTGTGTATATGAGGGTATTCCCCCACCCACTCACCCACCCACTCTCGTCTTCCCTCCTTGGCATTCTCCTATACTGGGGCATCTAACACCCTCAGGCCCAAGGGCCTCTCTTCCCCCGTTGGCTAACAAGACCCTCCTCTGACACATATGTGGCCAGCACCATGGGTCCCTCCATGTGTATTCTTTGGTTGATGATCCAGTCTCTGAGAGGTCAGGGCAATGGACACTGTTGCTCACTCCCAGGGTTGCAAACTCCCTCAGATCTTTCAGTCCCTTCTCCACCTCCTCCATCTGGGACCTCACACTCAGACCAATGGTTGCTGTGAAGTGACTATTGGGTATTAAGAACTTTTGGGCTAATAACCACTTATCAGTAAGGACATACCATGTTCATTCTTTTGTGACTGCATTACCTCATTTAGGATGATATTTTCAAGTTCCATCCATTTGCCTGTGAATTTCATGAAGTCATTGTTTTTAATATCTGAGTAGTATTCCATTGTGTAAAAGTACCACAGTTTCTGTATCCATTCATCTGTTGAGGGACATCTGGGTTGTTTCCAGCTTCTGGCTATTATAAACAAGGTTGCTCCAAACATAGTGGAGCATGTGTCTTTATTACATGTTGGAGCATCTTCTGGGTATATGCCCAGGAGTGGAATAGCTAGGTCCTCAGGTAGTATTATGTTCATTTTTTCTGAGGGTACACCTAACTGATTTCCAGAGAGGTTGTATCAACTTGTCTTCCCACCAACAATGGAGGAGTGTTCCTATTTCTCCACATCCTTGCCAACATCTGCTCTCACCTAAGTTTTTGATCTTAGCCATTCTGATTGGGGTGAGGTGGAATCTCAGGGTTGTTTGGATTTGCATTCCCTGATGACTAAGGATGTTGAACATTTCTTTAGGTGCTTCTCGGCCATTCGAGTTTCCTCAGCTGAGAATTCTCTGTTTACCTCTCTTTGTCATTTTTTGATAGGGTTATTTGGATCTCTGGAGTCTACCTTCTTGAGTTCTTTGTATACCTTGGATATTAGCCCTGTATTGGACATAGGATTGGTAAAGATCTTTTCCCAATCTGTAGGTTGCAATTTTGTCCTATTTACAGTGTTCTTTGCCTTACAGAAGCTTTGTAATTTCATGAGGTCCCATTTGTCGAGTCTTGATCTTAGAGCATAAGCTATTGGTGTTCCGTTCAGGAACTTTCTCCCCGTGCCCATGTGTTTGAGACTTTTCCCCACTTTTTCTTTTATTAGATTCAGTGTATCTGGTCTTATGTGGAGGTCCTTGATCCACTTGGACTTGAGCTTTGTACAGGGAGATAGGAATGGATAAATTTGCAATCTTCTACATGTAGACTGCCACTTGAACCAGCACCATCTGTTGAAGATGCTGTCTTTTTTCCACTGGGTGGTTTTAGCTCCTTTGTCAAAGATCAAGTGACCATAAGTATGTGGGTTCATTTCTGGGTCTTCAATTATATTCCATTGATCTACAGGCCTGTCACTGTATGAATACCATTCTCTGTAGTACAGCTTGAAGTCTGGGAGGTTGATTCCCCCAGAAGTCCTTTTATTGTTGAGAATAGTTTTTGCTATCCTGGGTTTTTTGTTATTCCATATGAATTTGAGAATTGCTCTTTCTAAGTCTATGAAGAATTGAGTTGGAATTTTGATGAGGATTGCATTGAATCTGTATATTGCTTTTGGCAGGATGGCCATTTTAACAATATTAATCCTGCCAATCCATGAGCATGGGAGATCTTTCCATCTTCTGAGGTCTTCTTTGATTTCTTTCTTCAGATACTTGAAGTTCTTGTCATACAGATCTTTCAGTTGTTTGGTTAGAGTCACACCAAGATATTTTATATTGTTTTTGACAATTGTGAAGCGTGTCATTTCCCTAATTTCTTTCTCAGCCTGTTTACCCCTCGAGTATAGGAAGGCTATTGATTTGCTTGAGTTAATTTTGTATCCAGCCACTTTGCTGAAGTTGTTTATCAGCTGTAGCAGAGTTCTGGTGGAGTTTTTCAGGTCACTTAAGTATACCATCATATCATCTGTGAACAGTGATATTTTGATTTCTTCCTTTCCAATTTGTATTCCTTTGACCTCCTTTTGTTGTCTAATTGCTCTAGCTAGAAATTCAAGGAATGTATTGAATAGATAAGGAGAGAAAGGAAACCATTTTAATGGAATTTTCTACATGACATTTTCATATGTAACATGTAGTAGAGAATTGGTTATACCACTTTGGCTCCCAGTGGGTTGCACAAGCGCATCCTTCGAACAGCATTTGGTTTGTAAATGAAAGACACACATATGCCAGCTTAATTTTGGTATGCCTTGGCTACCTCAATGACTCGACAGGTATAATCTTACCCGTGGCTAGTGTATATCTCCCCCCAGTACTCCAGGCTTAACATATTCTAATTTTATGTTTTATCTTTGCTGCCTGTTACCATCTGGGCAGCTTCCCACAAAGGGCTGCTTCCTCTTCTACCTACATTTTGGATGATTTTTCTTCTGGAGATCCTAAACCTAATTTCCCTGCCTCCAAGTCTTGGTGAACTTGTCCCCTTCTCTCTCTCCTATATGTCCCAAGCTTGGGAATCCTAAAAGTCTGCCTCTGTGTGCCCTACCCAACCACTGGCTGCTGGCATCTTTATTGATCAATCAGAACCAACTGGAACCACTAAGGCAGGTCCCTCAGTAAAGCAGTTTTGGGGACTGAAATTAACATTATAACACAAGTAGTGTTTGGCAAATCCAACTTCATTTTCCCCTTTTTGTCAAAGTAAAAAGGCTCTTTTCTCTCAGACATAAGTTGAACACAACCATAACAATTATGTAAATTACAAAGGATGATACACAGTTAACATCTAGTCCATCATGTTTGTCAATTAGATAAAGTACTCTACCATCTATCCTAGCTTAAAGAGCTTACAATTCTATACCTGAATTACGTTCTAATTTTAGTTTGAATTACCACCTGAAAACCAACCTCTCAAATCAATATTATCTCTCAAAATGATAAACAGCTTGATTTTGATTATGAGACTATAACTGGTCTTCAATTCCATCAGACATCTGAGAATGAATTATTACCTAAATATATATGAAGAAAACATAGCTTTAAAAACTTACACAAATTGTAGAGACAGCTGACTACTTGGACAGCCCCTAATTTCTTGCAATGTTGGAGCACATCTTCAGCCTTTTGTCCCTGAACCATTTGACAGACTTGAAATAAAATAGGAATTATGAAAAATTAGTTTGCTCTGTCTTAGCAGGACTGAATTGTTAACTTGCCCATATTGTGTGTCTTTTTCTGGACAGTATTTTTTTGTCTGTAGATGAATAGAGAAATTTTTGCCTAGTGGCTACCTTGCCATAATTGGGGCAACTTTTTATGGGGGTTTTGATGCTTAAATTCTTCTTTGAAGGGGAATGAGGAACCTTTCAGGAGCAGATATGTCTCATCAAATGATCTTTAATAATGAAATAACATTAAATGTCACATTCTGTGGATTTGTAACGTTTTTAAAAACTGTCTATGTAAAGTATCTCTGAATTGTTAAACCTTAACTACTCTTAGACATTTCTATTTGAGTAAATTGAAAATACTTTATTATAATTAAATCAGAATCTAATATAACCATGGCCTTTAACTTGTGTTATTTAATCATCTTAAAAAGTTTGTAATAGCAGCTATTAGAAGGTCTGGGTCAATACCTTGTATTCATAAATGAGTTACATAGATACAATGCTTATCTAAGAGTAACAATATTAATTCAAATTTTGTATCAATGTATAGATTTATACCAATGAAAACCTTAATTCTATATCAATATATAAATTCTGTAAAATTGTAAGAAATTAAAACTTTGATTTTACATTAATTGTAAAGATTTCTATCAATGTAAGATTATGACTACACAATGCTTTGTTCAAGAATAAAATTAGTGATCTAACTCATCTATTTCCTTCCTGTTCACAATTATGATCTTTTCCAAATTATCCCTTAAAATGACCACCTAACTATAATTTATGAAATAATCATAACCAGACACCTAAACCCAAGGGATCAGGAAGATGACCCTCCACAAATGCTTCCTGCTGAATGGTGGTGATGAAAATTCTTTAAAGGAGTAGAGAGGGCTAGGAAAATTAGAAGATTTGGTTAGATTTAAGAAAGTTAGCTTTAGCATCTGTTATCCAGTCTCTGTAGGGTTAGAAGGCTCAGCACTTGACTGAAGTTCTGACTGGATTTGTCTGAAAGGTTAGATGAAGCAAGGTCATCTGGAATCACCAGCTATTCCTGAAGCTGTTTTGGAAGCAATTCTCTTGCAAAAGTTTCAGGAGGTAGTACAACAGGGCTGGAACAACAGGTCATTTCAGCGTCCCAGCAGATGAATCTTGTCAGAGCTGTACATTCTACACTATATGAACCTCACATCCACAATTTTAGTACTATTAAGATATTGTATGGATTGTGCAAGTTGCATCAATCACTTAAGGATAAAATTTTGCTCCTTGTTTGAGTGGGTGAAAGACAACTGTCCTTTTTAAGAGTTAATTTGATCAATAACAATTGTGATAAATCTTCATTTGTCCCATATGAAGAAGGAGACGAAGAATCTTAAGGACACCAACATGATTTATTGCCTAAATTTAGCTGAAGTTTTGGCTAGAGACATTTTTATGTCTAAGCCAGTTATTGGGCTGTTCTCATGTTGAAATTAGCAGAGCAAGTTACATGTCCTGTTTGATTTTCTCAAGTTTACTTTTCTGTAGCCAGGATCTTCAGGGGGTCTTCTCCCATTATATCTGATTCATATTACACTGGAAGAGGTCCAAATCCTTTTCCCCTTTCTGGTCAACACAAATACAGAGCCCCTCTTTTAAAATAGCATGCCATTGGTCCAGTAGCCAGAAATCATTAAAGCTTAGATGGAATTAATTTAATAGCTTGTTCCCTCTCCCAGAGGAATTTTAATAAAACAACCAAACTCATAACCACACACATTTTGATAATTAAAACAACTCAAAGCAATTAAAACAATCTAAACAAATATTATAATCTGTTGAGACAGTACTCCCTCACCATCTCCTGGACTGTTCTTACATGGTTTATTTTTAATAATGAGATTAAGGCCTAAGTTTCTACTGTTTGAGTTAGGTTAGGCTCCCTATTCCCTGCTTTTGACCTAACTTGTAGAGATTGAAAGCCTCAATTCTTTATACATCTATGTATACTTAAATCCTCCATTCTATGAAGATTAATATCTCTGAGAGTACTTACTTATCCTTTCTTTTTATACAGTTTCAAGGCCTAAGTTTCTATTGTCTGAGATAGATTAGGCCACCTATTTTCCATTTATGACCTACAATTTAAGATCAAAAGCCTAAAAATATTTATTTACCTATGTATTTAACTTTAAATAAATTTCCTTCTACTTGCTGTAGAAACCTATTTCTGGGCTCTAGATTTGTCATACCAGGCAAATCAATCCCAGAAATCCCATGTAGACCATGTTCAAAGATCCTAAGTATTTGCCCTTGGAAGACATTTTCAAATTTTTTAAAAGTTTTTTTTTTTTTTCATTTAATCTCCCTAAATTCTCCCTTCTGTGAAGCCTAACATCTCTGCGGGTATATATTCCCTATCTCTTAATGGAACTTGAATAAACATAAGTTTCTTTTGTATTTAACCTTAATTAAATTCCCTTCTACTTTCTTTATTAGCCTTCTACTTATTGTATAGTCCTTTTTTTTAGAGCAGTTTTTTTTTTCATTCATTCTGTTCTATCTTTGCACCTTTATTTCCTACATTTGAGATCAAAGGCTTGCATTTCTTTATTCTATGCACACATAAGAACATTTGAGCAATTACCATTATATTTTCTTCTATCCTTAAAAACAATTAAACCAAATTTTATATATCTTTATCCTTTATTTATCTGGTTGTGGGAGGCAGGCAGCTACTATTATCTGTCTCTGTCTTCCTCCAAGCAGCCAGCCTCTTTGTTCAACAGGGGCTCCCAGCACTTGTGAGGTTAAGCTCTCTGAGGCAACCAGGGCTCAGGGCAAATTTCCACTAGTGACTGTGTTCTTTTGTTCTAGTTTCATGGCTTGCAAAGGAACTATGTGATTCAGCTTAGATCACTAAGAAACCAATTTTCCCCTCCTCCTAAACTTATGTCATGGTGTGTATATATTCCATTCGGGAATCTCCAACTAATTTTTAAAAATGAGTTCTTGCCCAATATTGGGCACCATCTGCAGTAACAAATTAGTTATGCCGCTTTGGCTTCTGGCAGGTCACACATGTACACCTGCCCAAGAGCTCTCTGGATTTGTGAATGAAAGGCACATATATGCCAGCTTAATTTTGGTATGCCTTGGCTGGACACTTCTAATCCTCCCTGTGGCTAGCATATATTTTTCTCAGATACTCTTGGCTTAACTTCTTCTAATTCTATGTTTTATCATTGCTGTCCTGTTTCCTTCTTGGCAGCCTTCCCCATAGGGTTGCTTTCCCCTTCCACCCACATTTTGGATGACTTTTCTTCTAGAGCTCCTAAAACAAATCTTCTGCCTCCAAGTCATGGTGAATCTGCCTCCTTCTCTATCTGTCCCAAGCCCAGGAATGCTAAGAGTCCTGCCTCTGTTTGCATTGTCCAGCCTTTGGCTGCTGGCATCATTATTTACTGCTCAGAACAAACTGGAGGCAAGGTCCATTCAGTGTTCTAAGTGTAGACAGTCATGTAAGCAGTTTTGGGGACCAAAATGAACATTATAACACAAGCAGCATTGGGCCCAACCCACTTTAGAAACAACTGTGTATAACTTAAATCAATAGATGGAAAGTTATAGATGAAAGCACAGTTACACTATTAAAATCATAGATTTATTATTATTAATATTATTAATTAATATAATTATTAATATTATTCATGTACTATTAAAATCATATATTCTCCTTTAAGGTTTTATTGGAATATATTAATTATACATAATAATGGATTTCTATATGATAATATTATATATAATGTATTTTGATCATATTTACTCCTTATTTACTGCCTTTCTTGTTCTCCTGGCATTCCCACTGATCCACTTTCTCTGATCTAGTTCCTCTACTACTTTCATGGCCTTTATTTTTTTAAACTCAGTGGCTGTAGTTAAAGTTACTCATAGAAGCATGGTTGAGTGGCTGTTTAGAAGAACATGGGCAAATTGCCAGTGGTTATACCACAAAAGCACTGCATATCCCTGCCCCAACAAATGTTAACTGCTTATGCATGGTGAGGGAGTGACAGAGTCTTATTCGTCCTTTCCTTCTTCTATGATGGGATGCTGATGGGCTCAATCTTGGATGCATCTTTTGCCAAATAACTGCTGAGAGTTCAAGAGTACCATCAATGATCATATCATATCCAGAAGATAGCATCCTACAACCTTTACTTCTCCACCCTGAGTGTTTCAGGCTTCATATCCCCTCTTCCTGTTCCCTAAGTCTTGGAGTGGGTGATATTGGTGCTCTATGTAGGGCTGAGAACTTATTAGTCATTTATTCTCAGCACTCTAGCCAGTTGCGAACCTCTGCAATATTGGCACCCCATTGCAAATAGACACCTATTTCATTAACATTGCTGGTAACACATCATGAATTTATGATCATAAACATGATTATTTGGAAGAAAATTTAACAGTACATTATGTCTACTTAATAATACCAGAGCAATACCTTCTCCACTAGAACCCATGTCCTTCTCAGTTTGGGCATTTGACTGGATTTTTAGCATCAGAATTGAATTTTTTCCTATTGAATAGGTCTCAGATTTACCCAGAAAGAGGTGGTTATCCCCCATAAAATCATATACTTAGTATTTGAAATAGTGTCCCTTGACTGACTGGAACTCTCCACATTGGCTGATTAGCAGGCCATTTTTCCCTAGGAATTTCTATGTCCTCAACTCTTAAACTTTGGGATTACAAGCATATGCCACTATGCCTTTCTTTTTAATGTGAGTTATTGGAATTGAACTTAACTTATGCATGCAAGGAAAGTGGTTAACTGACTGAACTGTCTTCTCAACCCTGACTTTTACAACATGTATAATACCTATGAGATAGGCTCTCAAATGAAGACTGTGCGTTATTTACTTTTATACCCTACCTTCTAGCATGAAACTCTGCACTTAGTAGGCTTTCAACAAATGTTTTCAGAAAGAATTAATGAACAGAGATAATGAATTGCATTATATTTGAAACAAAGAAATACTTTATCTATATTAGTGAACATCATTAGGAAGGAATAGCATGGCTGGGTAAAGTCTTTTATCCTAAAAAATAAATTGTAAAAATTAAGTTTTTCTCTTTCTTGTGCATGTTAAGGAGTAACTTTTTGTTGGTTAAGTTTAATATATTCTTCAGAGAGACATCCATCCATTCTCAGTTACACTAATGATAGATCCATTAACTCTGCCCCAATAACTTGTGGGGAAAACCCTCCAGGGTTAGTTTAGATTGGAAACTGTTACTATATAATGGGCAGAGGGACTGAGCAAGATAAAACACAGCTGGGGACTGTTTTTCATGTTTACTTGGAAAATCTTGAACAATCCAGATCGTGAAGAAACAAAAATGGGAATGATATTTTCATTTCAGTGCAATGAATAATGTTATTATTCACAAATAGTGTTTAGTATGACTGCATTTTCTTTTATTCTGATGAAGAATCTATCCCAAACAGTTATTCAAATCAAGTATTTACCTCAAACAAACCTTGTACAGAGGCAAAATTAGACTTGAGATTAGATAATAACTGCTCTTATTCAAACATTGAAAATAAGGGTACATCAGTTATTTTATAAGGTCTATCTTTGGCACAGTGTATCTTATTGTTTCTTGAGTTTAATGTTTGGCTAAAATGGATTGCCACTGGTCCTCCAGGATTTCTTCCTTCTGTCTCCCAGTGTTTAGGTTATAGTGGGTGCTCCCATGTCAGTTTTTACATGGGTTCTGGAAATCTGAATTCAGGCCATCATATTTGTACAGCAACCACTGAGCCTCCAAGGTAGTTTTGAAAAATTTGCCTCTTTAATATTACATACTGGCTTACTTTTTTTCTTGTTGCTCTGATAAAATACAATGATTAGAAACAATTAAGAAAGAAAGAGGCTATTTTGTTCACAGTTCCAGGAAATTGTACATTATGATAGGGAAGTCACAGGTCTCTTGTGAGAATTGGAAGTTACAGCCACATTAAGAACAGAGAGCAATGAATTAATGCATACACACTTGTGCTCAGCTTGCCCTCTACATTTTATGAAGTGTAAGGTTCCTTGCTTAGGGAATGGTGCTACCCACAGTGTGCCAATCTTCATATTTCAATGAACAGCCTCAAGATAACCTCAAAAATATGCTTAAAGCCCTTTCTCTCAAAAGATTCTAGATTTTGTCATGTTAAATAGTACCAACTATCACTACTTTATCTCTGGTCAAGATGACATGAAAACAAACACACCATGTTCTAGCCCTTTGGTTCAAAGTCTCATGTCCATCTCATAATGGGAAATATAGTCCAACCTTAAAAGAACACAAAGCTATTTATAATTTTAACATTTTAAAAGTTCAAAGTCTCTTAATTACAAGATCCTACATGGTAAATAATAGTCATATCTAAAACACAATGGCATAGAGTTAACAATCTTGTTCTCAAACATAAGAACTAGGATATACAAAGGAATGATCAGATCAAAGAAAAACAAAATGCTACAGAGCAAACACCAAATCCTGAAGTACCACATTGTCATCAGGGACTCATAATGAAGTTGGCTGGACTCCAGAGGACTTGAATAGCCACATTCAAATTCTTCTATCGGCTTAGAAGCTACATGGTCAGCTTTATCACAGAATGTTTTTTGGTGTAAAAATGGAAAATATGAACTTTTTCTCCTAAATTTTTTTGATGTTAGATCAGAATATTTTTATATAAGACTAACAATAATATAAGTGCGTTCCCAAATATTGATAAAGTAACATGTTATAAGACATTTAAAACATTTTGAATAATACTTCTCCCAAGATTTTTATAATAATCTTACTTTAATGATTCATTGTGATAATTCTATTGATAGTGCTCTTATATGTATCTTATGTTTAGTTCATTTATGCCTTAGGAACCTATGGTGATTTGTTGATATAGTTTAATAATATATGTGTAATTTTCACTGGGATATGCTCCTCATTTGATCATGAACTCTACCTGATTACTCTGTAAGTCCTATCATCTTTCCAGTAGTTCTGGGAGTTCTTAGGGCCTGACAAATTTCTATTTGGGGAAATGTCTGATTGGAAATTTTATGAACAGTGTTCTTGGTATTTCTAAATCAAATGTTTAATCCTGTCTTTTAAATTATACACCTAAATTGAGTTAACTGATATAGTATATATTCTTTATAAATATGTTATGCTTCTCAACAAATGAAGACTGACATAATTAAATTATATAATCTTTCAACCTCTGAGCAACCAATATATCTAAGCAATATTGTTAATGGCTGATACAATTGTGTATAAAGCATTTTAAAGAGTCTCTAAGAAATTTAAACCTAATGATAAATTCTAATATGACTTCTAAAAGAACATATATACACATATATTGTTTCATTCTGCTCTCATTTTGATCCCTCTTAATAATTTTCTGAAAACACATAACTATAAGAGTTTTTTGAAAAAACTGTAATTAACAAAATATAGAATGTAAGAAGTTTTGTAGGATGAATATTCCATTTGTTCAATGGTTACACTGTATGAAAAATAAAAAGGGGATCAGTAGACTGAAGGTGACATAAGAAGCACAACTACTAAATGATGAATCACTCAATGATTTCTGATATTGTATTAAAATATTATTCAACTCATTTCAAATATAACCTAAACCAATAAACATTATAAGCAAGTGGGAAAATCTGGATACCAGTTGAATATTTGATGATATTAAGGAGTAATCATTGTTAGTTTTGAGTATTGCAATAATTATGTTTAGGAAGGATTCTTTGGCTGTCATAAAAATGACAAAAATGCTGGTAAAGTTATTAGGAATAAAAGAACCACTATTGACTGTTGGTGGGAATGTAAACTTCCCACTATGGAAGTCAATATGTATATTTCTCAAGACAACTAAAATAACTAAATCATACAACATGACACAGTTCTATCAGTCTTTCGTATGTATCCAGAGGAACATATCCTACCACAACTGAATTGATTGCTGTTCTTTTCACAACAGCAAGGATGCAGAATCATTTTTAGAGCTCCATCAACAAAGGAAAGGGGAAGTAAAGGGTACAGCCAGACAATGATACTTTATTCAGTTCCAAAGAAAAAATGAAATCACAAACTTTTCAGGAAAATGAATGGAACTAGAAAATACACTAAGTGAGATAACCTATCCTCAGAAAGACACATACCACATATTCTCTCTCATGTGCAGACCTTAACTTTTAGTTTATATGTGTATGTATGTGGAAGTTAGTGTGGGTAGAAGCCAGGAAACTAAAATGGGATTCAAATGGGCCATTAAGAGGAAAAGGGGGCAAGGCAGTGGAACTCATTAGATATAGGAATGGAAAGCAAAATACTGGGGCTCAAAGAATATAAGTGAGGCTTGAATCAGACAACAAAAGGAGGTCAAAGGGATACAAATTGGAAAGGAAGAAATCAAAATATCACTATTTGCAGATGATATGATGGTATACTTAAGTGACCTGAAAAACTCCACCAGAGCTCTGCTACAGCTGATAAACAACTTCAGCAAAGTGGCTGGATACAAAATTAACTCAAGCAAATCAATAGTTTTCCTATACTCGAAGGGTAAACAGGCTGAGAAAGAAATTAGGGAAATGACACGCTTCACAATTGTCAAAAACAATATAAAATATCTTGGTGTGACTCTAACCAAACAACTGAAAGAACTGTATGATAAGAACTTCAAGTCTCTGAAGAAAGAAATCAAAGACCTTGGAAGATGGAAAGTTCTCCCATGCTCATGGATTGGCAGGATTAATATAGTTAAAATGGCCATCCTGCCAAAGGCAATCTACAGATTCAATGCAACCCCCATCAAATCCCAACTCATTTCTTCATAGACTTAGAAAGAGCAATTCCCAAATTCATATGGAATAACAAAAAACCCAGGATAGCAAAAACTATTCTCAACAATAAAAGGACTTCTGGGGGAATCAGCCTCCCTGACTTCAAGCTGTACTACAGAGCAGTAGTGATAAAAACTGCATGGTATTGGTACAGTGACAGGCAGGTAGATCAATGGAATAGAATTGAAGACCCAGAAATGAACCCACATACTTATAGTCACTTGATCTTTGACAAAGGAGCTAAAACGACCCAGTGGAAAAAAGACAGCATCTTCAACAGATGGTGCTGGATCAACTGGCAGTCTACATGTAGAAGATTGTGAATTGATCCATTCCTCTCTCCCTGAACAAAGCTCAAGTCCAAGTGGATCAAGGACTTCCACATAAAGCCAGATACACTGAATCTAATAAAAGAAAAAGTGGTGCAAAGTCTTGAACACATGGGCACAGGGGAAAAATTCTTGAACAGAACACTAATGGCTTGTGCTCTAAGATCAAGAATCGACAAATGGGACCTCATAAAATTACAAAGCTTCTGTAAGGCAAAAGACACTGTAAATAGGACAAAACGGCAACCTACAGACTGGGAAAAGATCTTTACCAACTCTACATCCTATAGAGTGCTAATATCCAATGTATACAAAGAACTCAAGAAGCTAGACTCCAGAGATCCAAATAACCCTATCAAAAAATGGGGAAGAGGGCTAAACAGAGAATTCTCAACTGAGGAAACTTTAATGGCAGAGAAGCACCTAAAAAAATGTTCAACATCCTTAGTCATCATGGAAATGCAAATCAAAACAACCCTGAGATTTCACCTCACCCCAATCAGAATGGCTAAGATCAAAAACTCAGGTGACAGCAGATGTTGGTGAGGATGTGGCGAAAGAGGAACATTCTTCCATTGCTGGTGGGAATGCAAGTTGAAATAGCCTCTCTGGAAATCAGTTTGGCAGACCCTCAGAAAAATGAACATAATACTACCTGAGGACACAGCTAGTCCACTCCTGGGCATATACCCAGAAGATGCTCCACCATGTAATAAGGACACATGCTCCGCTATCTTCAGAGCAGCCGTATTTATAATAGCCAGAAGCTGGAAACAACCCAGATGTCCCTCCACAGAGGAATGGATACAGAAAACGTGGTACATTTACACAATGGAATACTACTCAGCAATTAAAAACAATGACTTCATGAAATTCGCAGACAAATGGATGGATCTTGAAAATATCACACTGAGTGAGGTAACGCAGTCACAAAAGGATGAACATGGTATGTACTCATTGTTAAGTGGTTATTAGCCCAAAAGTTCGAAATACCCAAGAGTCATTTCACAGCAACAGTAGGGCGGAGTGTGGAGGTCCCAGATGGAGGACTTGGAGAAGGGACTGTAGGAGCTGAGGGAAATGCATCCCCAGAAAGGCAGCAACAGTGACAACTGGCCTGACCCCCCAATACTCCTGGAGACTGATTCACCAACCAAAGAATACACATGGAGTGACCCATTTTGCTGGCCACATATGCGGCAGAGGAGGGCCTTGTTATCCATCGGGGGAGGAGAGGCCCTTGGGCCTGAGGTTATTAGATACCCCAGTATAGGGGAAAAGAATACGGTACCTCTCCAGTGTCCTTAGTAGCCCCTCTTCATATCTAACAATTTTAAATAGAAAACCAGGTTTGAGAAATATAGGTTGTTCTGCCCACTATTCCCTTAAAAAAAAAAAAAAAAAAAGTGAAGCTTTAAGACTATATACTTGATTAACCCAAAAATAAGGATATTTGAAAATTCCACAAGGAAACTAGTTACTTTGTATGATTATTAAAAATAAAAAGGAAAGAATGTCTTTTGTTTTTATTTTTGTTTTTTTTTTTTTAAAGAAACGGTACAGTAGTTGTAGATAAAATAATGTACTATCTTGGATTTGGTTAAAAGTAACAGTATATAATGGGGGAAATAAATATACAAAATAGGACTGGTTATATTAATAATTGTTGATATGGCTACATAGATAAATTGAACTTAAAGGGCTTGTTTTCAGCTAATGCTTTTAGAGGATTTAGTCTGTAGTTGTTTGGCCTTGTTGCTCAGAGCCTGTGGTGATGTATGAATTATGATGTGCCAGAAATAAAGGGAAAAGGCAGGTAGTTCTTGGTCTCCCCTAAAAAGCAATGGCCTCCAACGAACTTTCCACTTGGCTTCACTACCTAGAGGCACAACCATTATTAGCCAATAGTGCTACATATTGGAAACCAATCCTTTAACATATGGGTATTTGGGAGATATCTAAGATCACAGCTTTATTTTTTAGTAAAGTTATTTTTATGAAAAACTTCACATGAAACGATTATTCAAGACAATTTAAAGTGTAATTCAGCACATGAATTATATTCAATTCTTAACTTCTTATTGCCCTAAAATAATATTAATTTCATAATCAAATATTACTGATTAAGACAATGACAATTAGAAAATGGATAGCTATCTTAATTTTTCTTTTTTCTTTATAAAATCTGCTTTCTTTTAAAATCTGAGGTCAGAAAATATGGGCCATATAGCAACTAACCTGGACCATGGGGCTCACTGAGTCTGAGCCACCAACCAAAGATCTTTCAGGGGCTGACTTAGACACCCTATACATTTGTAGCAGATGTGCAGCTTGGTTTTCATGTGGATCCCCTAACAGTTGGAGTAGGAAGTTATGTATGTCTCTGTTGCCTGCAGTTGAATCCCCTTTCCTTAATTGGACTGCCTGGTTGGGCCTCAGTGGGAGAGGATGTGCTTATTCCTGCAGGTACTAGATGTCCCAGGGTCTTGTGATACCCAAAGGGAGGGCTGCTTCTTCTCTGAGGAGAAAGGGAGGGAGTTATAGGGTGTTTGTGAAGGTAGGACTGGGAGGGGGAGAGGGAGGGGGCTACGGTCAGGATATAAAGTGAATCAATAAATTACTGAGAAAAAGAATTTTCTTTTATTAAACTGGATTATTTCCAAGCTAACATTTGCTTAGATTTATCCTATATTGTTGAAGCAATGATTTTTGTTGAATTTTCTTCCCAACTTTGGCAATAAATTATCTATTTTGATATCGTAGTTTGTTTTCAATAGCTTTCCGTTCACAAAGATATAATCACATGCAACCAAAAACAGCATTACCAGGATCTGCTATACAAGACAGAAAGGTGTTATTTTAGCTGATGTATCACCAGAGATTTTTATAGACTACTGACAACATTCCTCTTCTTTCTATGTATATATATTATTGAGAATCACCCCCATCAATCACATGACTAGTAGATACAGGAATCTGGTTCTTGGTTCTAAACCTCAATTCTGGATCCTCAAATCTAATTTTCATAGTTAGAGCTTCATGCCTTACAGTAAAATTTAACTAATATGAGTTACTACATTAAAATATCTCATTGGCAATGGAGAATTTTGGAAATAGACACTAATGTTGACAATGGTATTATAACAAATGATAAATTCCTTTTGTCTTTAAATGCCTAAAGGCATTTTTATTTAGATCATTAATTTATAGTAGAGAAATAAAAACATCATCTGTAGGATGCTGTTAGTATAGAACATTTATTAATCATTTGTATAAATATTCATTATTTATATAAATATGCATATATATGTTTAAATAAAGCTGGGACAATAAAAAATTTAAATTGAACTTCCTTCTATGTAATTGATATTACCAATATCTCAGTGTATATTGTTATGGTTTGGGTTTCTTAAATTAAATTTTAGAATGCAAAGCAATGAGTATTATATGGCTTATATTATTATTATTATTATTATTATTATTATTCTTTATGTATCACTATATAGTGTTCTCATTTATTCTCTTTCATAGCTATCTCACCAGATGCTTCCTGCCCTGCTACCTGTTTCTTTTCACTTTCACATTTTTTCCATGTTTTTTATCATATGTATTTTATTTTCTTCTTTATTTTCTCTCTCTCTTAAGACTCATTCTTGCCCTCAGTACGCCCTTTCTATTTTTGAGATTTACATATACATGCACATTCATATATATATGTATATATATATATATATATATATATATATATATACACACTCACACACACATACACACACATTTATATGTGTGTGTATGTATATATGTTTATATATGTACATATATAAAATTGAATTTTAACTAATGAGGAGACACATCTATTTGTATTTCTGAGTCTAGCTTGTTTTGCTTAACATTATGATTTCCATTCTAATTTGTTCTTCTGAATATATTATGATTTTTTTCTTTATGGTTGTATAAGAGTCCATTGTGCAGAATTCATTCATCTGTTGTTGGACATCTAATTTGGATGTATTTTCTTGATATGATGAATAGTGAGATATAAGCATGAGTAGGCAAATATCTCTGTGCCATATTGACTTAACCTTCTTCAGGGATATACTCAAGATTAATATAGCTGGATTGCATAGTTCTAATATTTTAAAAAACTCATATACTGGTTTTCATTTTGGCTTCCCAAGTTTACATCTGCAAGTTCAGTGAATGAATTCTCTCCTATCTTCAATCCTTGCCACAATTTACTCTCATTTTTCTTCTCTGTTCTATTTCTTCATTTTTTTTTTTTAGTATTTTTGAGAGTTTCATACATGAGTATCTCTTTTACATCATTTCTTCCTTCCAGCTCCTGTCACAATCCCCTCCTTCTCAAACTTGTGGATTCTTATTTTAAATAATTATTGATATAAAATATATCCTGCAAATCTATTTATTATTCATCATATGTATATGTATTTAGGGGTGACTACTTGGGTTTGCACAAAGATGCTCATCCTTGTACAATACAATTTCTTCCACTCAACAACCATTAATTACTTGTGTATCTTCACCAAGTTGTAGATTTTATTGGTGCAATTTCTTTGTCACATATAGAAGACATTGTCATGCATCAGATGTTTTAGTCTTTTGGATTTTAATACCGTTTTCACGCTCTATTCTGCAACATCCAGTGAGCATCAAGTCACATTGCAGATGTACCAATTTGGGCCTGGCACCCTACCATCAGTTATTCTATATCAGTTTTGTATCAGTTGTAGCTTTCTGTAGTAGTCTTCAACTCCTGAAAAAAAAAATGCTTTAATGATGGGTGATAACTACATTTATCTGCAGGTACAAGGATAAGTATTTCAATGAAGTTAGAGATTATACTGTTTTAGGTACATGGTATAGAGGTTTTTCTCCATGGTCCATGGCTCTCTCTATCAGCAATGTTTCTGGTATCAGTCTATGTTTCTGGTACCAGGAATGAATTCATTCCTATTGACAGGACCTTAAGTCTATTTAGATGGCTGTGGTCAACTTCAGGATTGAAATGCCACGATTGTACTAAGCTAATACTTTGAATTCTATTATTTATTTATTTAGTTATTTATTTACTTATTTATTTATGGTTCATGGACTTTTCAGCTGGACAGGACAACTGATTGTTTTTATCTGTTTACAGTCTCCATAGCTCCTTCCATTAATACGAGAGCTGGTCCTAAGGAAGCTTCCTGGTCAGTTCTACCTTAGTCTCTCCAAGTCTTCTGTTTAAAAGGTATGGTATCTTCAGAAACAGTCTCTTACCCTAAAATTTCAGGAGTCAAACAAGAGCAATGGAAATACTTGCATTGTTTTGGAGGTCTCTTTGACTTTCCTAAACAACAGCTCCAAGGGAGATTTTCCATATCTGGCACCAATGATTTGTTATAGTCTATGGCTTTTGGAGAGAGAACATTATATTTGGTTATACAATTCTGAATAGAGTAAGAAAGAATCTCAAAGTAGTTTTAATTTACATGTCTATGATGATGAAGAATAGTCAATATTTTTTTTAAAAGTGTATTGGACATGTGAATTTTTTGTTTTGAGGATTGCTTGTTCAGTTCATTAGCCCATTTATTGATTTGATGATTCACTTGTTTGGTATCTAATTTTTGTTGTCCTGTATATATCCTAGATAATAATTCCTCTATGAAATGTTGCTGATAAAGATTTTTTCTCATTTTGTAGGCTGTGTATTTACTCATGTATTGCTTGCTTTACTGCACAGAAGTTTCTGATTTCATGAAATCCCATTTGAAAATTCTTGGCATTACTTCCTGTGCCATTCAAGGTCTACTGAGAAATTTCTAGCCTATGTTAATATCTTGAAATGTTATCACCACTCAGTTTCAAGTATTCATGTTTCATATTAGAAAGATTTTGATTTAATTTTGTGTAAGATGAGAATTATAATCACTATGGTTTAAATATAAGCATTGTAAGCATGTAGAAATAAGCTTTCCCAGCACTGACTGTTAAAGAGGCTGTCTTCTCCGTGAATGTATGCTTCTAACATCTTTCTAAATATTTAGGTAAATGGATATTTTTAAAACTTATTTCTAGGTTCTTTCTTCTATAACAGGGGCCTCTGTGTGTGTATGTTAGTACCATGCTATTTTGTTACTGTAGCCTTGTCTTGTAACTTGATATTAGATATGATAACACCTACAGTGTTAGCTTTCATTTCCTACCCTAAATTTTGAAATGACAAATTTATTTTGTTTTCATCTGTAAAAACATTCTCCCAAATCATTACCAGTTTAGGCTATAATAATTAACTCTGTCCTTTACATCATGGTATATCTGTGTTTCATTTATCACTAGTGTTTGGCTTCTGAATGTCAACTTGTTACAGGGAACGGTACATTCCACATCTCCCTATTTTACTGCCTTCTTTTTGGACAATGGTTCTGTCCTCTGCATGATTAGAAACAAGAGACAAATGTGGGATTAAGAGTGCAAAAATTTCAACTGGAATTATATCTATAAAAGAGAAAAGCAAGAGATACAAGACCAGACCAAGATTTAAATCCTTTAGAACGTGCTGCAGAGTTGACGTCTCAGTCAGCTGAAGATCTCCAGAGCTAAAATTATCTATTAGGATTCCTAAAAGTTTAAGTGCCTCACTAGAGCTCTTTGTACACAATAATTTGCAGGGAGTTGTCTTGGAAGTGCAATATTTCAACTTTTCAAAAGCTGTGTTGAGTTCTGAAGGAGTAGTAGCTGCTAACTGAACACCACTACAGTACCCTTTTTAAGAGATTCATAAAGTCCAAACTGAAACTTAATATCCACTGAACACTATAACCCCTCTGCCCTCCCTCAGCCTTTGCTAACCTCTGTGGTAATTTTTTGAGAGCTCTCATACTGCTTTCCAGTCCCATTAGCTATGCTTGACAATTTCTATACACTTTTGCTAACACTCTTTAACTTGGGATATTTTATAATAATATTATTTATGGGTATAAAATGGTTTTAGTTTATGCTTTCTTAGTTTTCAATGACCTTAAATATTTTATATCTTTTGGGTTTGTTTGTTTGTTTGTTTTGTTGTTGTTGTTGTTGTTGTTGTTTTGCTTTGATATGGTACCATGTTGCTTAAGCTGGCTTCTAACTCATACAGTTGAGAGTGGTTTGAATTTCTGATCCTCTTGCTTCCATGTCTCAAATACTGAAATTATAGACCTGCAGGACTACATCTGATCTTTTAGTAAAGTGTTTGTTTGTTGAATGACTTTTCATGTGGTTACTAGTCATTATGTTACTACTTTAGAGAATTTTCTTTTACTTTTTATTCTTAAATTTCTTCAAGTATAGTGCCTGAGTTGTAGGTAACATTTTAATTTATTATTTTGAGACAGGGTGTCAAATATCCAAGACTAGCCTCAAACTTGTTATAGACCTGAAGATGACCTTGAATTTTTAATCCTCTTTTATATTTCCTCTTGGGAGCTTAAACTAGAAGAGTGTTATACTATGCCCTTTTTTTTTTTTTTTCATATGACATTGGAAATCAAACTCGGGACATTTAGCATGCATGGGAGGGAGGTACTGTACCATTTGCAACTTACCCATAACCCCTGAAGACACTCCTTGTATATTCTGCATAGTAATCTCTCATATGATATGACTGGCATTTTTTTCCTACTCTCTGTGTTGCCTTCCATTGTGTTGATCTTGTACTTTACATATGTAGATTTTAAATTTTGATGAAATCCTATTTTTCTGTGTTTTATTTGTTGCCTGTATTTTTGTCACATAGTCAGGAAATCATTCTCAAATACAACATTATGAATATTCCTGTTTTTTTTCTTTTTTCTGAATTCTTATGATTTTTCTTTCACATTGAAGTTTTCGATCCACTTTGAGTTCAGTTTTGCACTTAATCAGTTTTGCATTTATCCTTTTGTGTATGTGTACATACCATTATGCAAGGACCATTTGCTGAAGACACCATTTATTCTCCACTGAGTAACTCTGGTGTCCTTGTTGATCACTTCATCATGTATGTGAAGGATTACTTCTGGGTTCTCTCTTGTGTCTCATTATAAAGCTTTTTCATGTAAAGTGGTATATAGATATGCAACAACAAAAGTTTCTTTCAATTTCTTTTCCTTGGAAAGCTATCCTCCTCTTCATTGTCTGCTCATGGAAAGTAACAGAATATACCATCTCAAAATATAACTCATATTTACTGATTAGTGTAAACTCACACTTAAAAAAACTATCCATATGCACTCCTCCTTTTTACTTAAATGCAAAACATAAAATTGTAAAGATACTGTCAACTCTCATTGGGAGGAAGACCAGAACTTAATCTCTGTCCAAAGTTCTAGAACTTTATCAGTCATAGAGAGAGTACTAGAGATTCTACACAAATCTCACTACTAGGTCATAAAGGCTTCAATAATTTTGTCTTTTTCTTTTCTTTTATCATATATATGACAAAATATATATATCCTCTTTCAATTCCTTATTCTTTCTGTTACAAAGTTTCCTTGGTAGCTCAGGCTTGCCTGGAATTTAGAATCTCTTTGATGTAAGCTTCCAAATACTCTGATCATAGACATGCACTACCACACTTGAGATTTTTTTATAGATTATGAAAGCCCATGTTCATCTTAATAAAGTCTTCCTATGAGTATTTATGATGAATGTATTAAAAATGTTATATCTGCTTTTTGTGATCCTTTTTATATGCTCTGTCCAGGGAGTGGCACTATTAGAAGTTGTGGCCCTGTTGGAGTAGATGTGTCACTGTAGATAAGGCTTTAAGGTCCTCATTCTAGCTGCTTGGAAGCCAGTATTCTCCTAGCAACCTTCCAATGAAGATGTAAGACTCTCATCTTTTGTACTATGCCTGACTTGATGATGCCATGCTCCCACCTTTATGATAATGGACTGAACTTCTGAACCTGTAAGCCAGCCCCAATTAAATGTTGCCCTTATAAGAGTTGCCTTGATCATGGTGTCTGTTCACAGCAATAAAAATCTAAGACAGAGTTGGTACTAGGAGTAATGTATTGCTGTGATAGGCCTGACCATCATATTGTTTGGAAGAATGTGGATTTTGGGATTTTGGATTTGGAAAGCAACGGAATTCTTTAAATGGGAATTAATGGGATAACCTAGTAGGAATATGGAAGACCTTGTTACTGAGAGTGATTTGAATTGTGCAGACCTAGCCCAAGGGGTTTCAGTGGAGACTTTCAATATATGACCAAAAGACTGGCTTTGTGGTATTTTGGTGAATTATATGGCTACTTTTTGCTCTTGTCTGAAGAGTCTGCCTGAGGCTAAGGTAAAGAGACTCAGGTTAATTGCATTTGACAAAGGAAGTCTCAGAAATGCCCATCATAGGCTTTGTTCTCTGGTTAAGTCTCACGAAGAGCATTTCAAACAAGCCTAGCAAGCTGAGGAAAAAAAATATAAAATATATGGCTTGAGTACTAAAGGGGAACCAAAAAGTGAAATAGAGCTGAGTACTGTGTTCAACGATATTAAATTGAATTAGGGCAATAATGACCTTGGGGCAAGATTCCATCCAGCAAAATTAAATCCAGGCCTGGTTCTATATGCCTTTAATTGCAGGAGGCAAGTACAAGCAGATCTCCAAGTTCAAGACAAGCCTACAATAAAGCAAGTTCTAAGGTGAAGAAAAACTTAAATCTAGATTCAGTGGACCACACCTTTAAACCCAGTGCTTAGGAGACAGGAAAGTAGATCTCTGAGTTCAATATTAGTCTACACAGTAAGTTCCAGGATAGTCAAGCTTAGGCAGGAAAGGAGTTGGAAAACAGGAAGCTGGTATTCCAGCTCCAGTAAGCAGCAAAACTCAGCAGCTGTGGCCTTATGGCTCTGTTTTTAGAGTCCAGAATAGAAGGGACTCTTGGGAAAATTGATGCTGGTTAGCTGATGCTAAGAAATTCGTGGTGATTAAGAAGAGACCAGCATCACTGAGGTGAAATCTTCTGGGAAGTGTTTTCTGAGAGCACAAAGAAACTGTTTTTCAGAGATAGTCATGGTTGTACCTTCTGCTTCAGTTGAACTTGGTAATGTGTAAGAGTCACCCAGGTAGTACTGGTCTTGAAGGCATGAAGGGGTCATGAAGAGCAGCTGAAGCTTGACATTGTAAAGGGCATAGAACGCCATTGGTTAAGGTAGAGCCTCTGTTGCAGTTGATGGTCCAAGACTGAAGGGGACATACAAAGGAGTTGAGGTTTGGCACCATGAAGAGAGCCTATGAGAGGCTATTGGTGAAGCCGAGCTGCAGCAGAAGTCCCAGTTTATTGGAGAACCCAATACCATGGGATGATCATCAAGAATAGCAGTGGCAGTGGAGTGGATCAACTTGAGCTTAGATTACTACAGAAGGCAGAGATGGAGAAGTGATGCCACCCCTAAGGAGCTCAGAAGATTATGTGTGGATCCCAGACATTGAAACAAGAAGCTGTAACATTGAAGTTTCCTTGGAGACCCCAAGATTTTTGAGATGCCAGAGCCACTGGCTATCTGCTAAGGAATGTTGGGAGCCGCCTGAGCACCCACATCCGCCATTACAAGATGGCGCCTACATTCGGCCGAGGACAAGTTGTAAACAGGCTAGTGCGCATGCACCTGGTAATTTTCCACTTCAGAATCTCAGCCTCTCTCGTGGCGGCATCTGGCCTGGTGTGCGGGAGCCAATGGGGAAGCTCCATGTCCCAGGCAAGCGCTGTGACCCATATAAAGGGCAGGTGTTCTATTGTTCTGGGTCTCCACTCATGGCAAGCTTATGCTCTCCCTCTCAAGATGCATTAAAGCTTTACTGCAGAAGGATCCTATGTGTGCCGCGTCGTTCTTGCTGGCGAGACCGTAGCGCGGGACATCTGGTGCCGAAACCCGGGAAACTTTGTCATCATCAAGCACCTTTGGAGACCCCCTGGAAACAGGGAGGATTCAGAACTGCAGGGAGGTAGGTTCGGATAGGCATGTTGACCCTGGATCTTGATTTGGGGTTGCCCGCTTTTTGGTCTAACGCTGTTGAAGTTTTGCTAATTGTGTTAAGTGCCCTCATTTTGGTTTTACTGTCTTTGTATTGCGGCGAACAAGGTAGGGCCTGTGTAGATGCTGTAAGGGAGGGGCAAATCACCCCTGATAGGGTCCAGGACACCATGTCAGAAACCGGACAGAGTGAGAGGAGGGGTACCCAAAATGAAAGAGATCTCAGCAAGGGAAATGGACCTCCTGGTGAGTCGAAAGACGAGGGAGAGATTAAAGATAAAATAGGAAACTGTCCCCCTGACAGGAATGTGGGCAGAAAAACAATTCTCATACCCAAGAAAAAAGCAAAAAGAAAGGGGGAGAGCCTCTACCCAGTTCAAGACCTTGAGGCTCTTCCATTGGAAACTTCAGACACTGACCCCCTTAGCTCTAGTGAGGAGTCAGAGCTAGAAGAGGAAGCGGCGCAGTATGAGGAAGATTGGCCGCCTTGTAATGGGCAGATGAAGCGGCCACCGCCTTTGGCCCCTACGCGGACCATGCCTTCCGCCCCTCCCCCTTATGAGATGTGTCCCAACTCCTTTTCTTTTCTCTCTGACAAGGTTAAGAGAAAGGTACAAGCCGCTTTTCCAGTTTTCGAGGCAGATGGTGGAGTACGAGTTCATGCCCCTGTAGAGTACAGCCAAATTAAAGACCTGGCTGAAGCGGTCCGAAAGTATGGGGTAAATGCTAATTTTACTATAGTAATGTTAGAGAGATTTGCCGGGGCGTCCATGACTCCCGCCGATTGGCAGATGCTGGCCAAGGCTGCGCTCCCTACAATGGGCCAATATATGGAGTGGAAGGCTTTATGGCATGAAGCTGCACAAGCTCAAGCCAGAGCCAATGCTACGGCACCGACCCCTGGACAGAGAGATTGGACCTTTGATATGTTAACTGGCCAAGGTCCTTTTGCGGCGGATCAGACCGCTTTTCCATGGGGTGCATATGTGCAAGTTTCTAATACGGCCATCAAGGCCTGGAAGGCACTCCCCAAAAGAGGGGAAGCTTCTGGACAACTTACTAAGATCATTCAAGGTCCCCAAGAACCCTTTTCAGACTTTGTGGCCAGAATGACGGAGACTGCGGGGCGCATCTTCGGCGACCCCGACCAAGCGGCACCCCTTGTTGAACAGCTCATTTTTGAGCAAGCCACACAGGAGTGCCGCGCCGCCATAGCGCCAAGGAAAAGTAAGGGGCTACAGGATTGGCTTCGAACTTGTAGGGAGCTTGGGGGACCTCTTACCAATGCGGGGTTGGCGGCTGCTATCATCCAGTCTCAAAAATACCCCAATAAGGGGACAGACAAAAGGGCTTGCTTCCGGTGTGGTCGACTAGGTCACTTAAAAAAAGATTGCAAAGCTTCTACCGATGAGGCTGGAGCCCCGTCTCGACCACACGGTGTCCTTTGCCCCCGCTGCAATAAAGGTTACCATAAGGCTAGTCAATGTCGCTCTGTCAGAGATATCAAGGGGCAACTCCTCCCTCCATTAGAAGAACAACCACAGAGGATGCCAAAAAACGAGGTGCTGGGCCTTCGTTCCCAGGGCCCCCAGAAATATGGGAACAGGACAGACAGGGGCCAAGAGAGGAGAGACGAGCCCTGGTGGACCTGTGCGCTGCCTCCGACTTCATATTGATGCCTCAGATGGGTGTCCAACCGGTTTCCGTGATGCCAATTGAATCCTTATCACCTGGAACTGTGGGTCTTATAATTGGCAGAGGATCTATGACCTTAAAGGGCCTACATGTTCATCCGGGTATAGCAGATTGTCAATATGCCCTTGAGATCCAAGTCCTGTGTTCTTGCCCCGGAGGGGTTTTTTCCATCACAAAGGGAGATCGGATAGCTCAGCTACTGCTCCTCCCGGACATTGCTGGGCCTTCAGGACCCGGGCAGGCGAAAATGGGCTCCTCTGGCACGGACTCCGCCTACTTGGTTCTCTCACTAAATGAGAGGCCTAAACTAAAATTATGGGTTGAGGGAAAATTGTTTGAAGGCATCATGGACACAGGTGCGGATAAAAGCATTATTTCTTCCCATTGGTGGCCAAAGTTGTGGCCTGTAACTGAGTCATCACACTCCTTGCAGGGCCTTGGCTATCAGGCCAGCCCTGCTATTAGCTCTGTTGCTTTGTCTTGGAAAACGGCCGAGGGACAAAAGGGATGTTTTACCCCTTACGTGCTCCCACTTCCACTTAACCTTTGGGGGCGAGATGTCATGCAAGACATGAGGGTTGTGTTATCTAATGAACATATTTGTTCCCCTCAGGCTAGACGTATTATGGGCAAAATGGGATATGTAGAAGGAAGGGGTTTAGGGCCTATGGGCCATGGTAGAACTGAACCCATTCAATCCACTAGTAACCCTGACAGACAGGGCCTGGGTTTTTCCTAGGCGCCATTGAGGCAGCATGACCCATCCCGTGGAAAACGGAGGACCCGGTGTGGGTTCCTCAATGGCCTTTGTCCTCTGAAAAATTGGAGGCTGCTACTCAAATAGTACAGGAGCAGTTAAGGTTGGGACATCTAGAGCCTTCTACTTCCCCCTGGAATACCCCGATATTTGTAATCAAGAAAAGGTCGGGCAAATGGAGGCTGCTCCATGACCTAAGAGCCATCAATGAGCAGATGGATTCCTTTGGCCCAGTACAGAGGGGTCTTCCAGTCCTTTCCGCCTTACCCAAAGGTTGGAGCCTAGTTATTATAGATATTAAAGATTGCTTTTTTTCTATTCCCTTATATCCCTTAGATAAACCCCGTTTTGCATTTACGCTCCCTTCGGTTAATCATGTGGAGCCTGATAAGAGGTTTCAATGGAAGGTTTTGCCTCAGGGCATGGCAAATAGCCCCACCATCTGTCAGTTATATGTTCAAGAAGCTTTGAGACCTTTGAGGCGACAATTTCCTTCCCTGATTTTGATTCATTATACGGATGACGTGCTTCTGTGCCATAAAGATTTGACAGTTTTGCAAAGAGCCTATCCTTTATTACAGTCCCTCTTGTCACGCTGGGGTCTACAGATCGCCGCTGACAAAGTTCAGATTTCTGATACGGGACATTTTTTAGGGTCAATTATCCTCCCTGATAAGATTGTCCCACAAAAGGTAGAGATAAGAAGGGACCACTTAAGGACCCTTAATGATTTTCAAAAATTATTAGGAGATATTAACTGGCTCAGGCCTTTTTTAAAGATTCCCTCTACAGTCCTGAAGCCACTGTTTGACATCCTTGAGGGTGACAGCCACCTGACCTCTCCAAGGTCCCTCAATTCTCCAGCAAAACAGGCCTTGCAGCTAGTAGAGCAGGCCATACAGGAAGCCCAACTGACACGCCTTGATGATACATTGCCTTTTTCTTTGTGCCTTCTTAAGACAAAGGGATTGCCTACTGCCGTGCTGTGGCAAAATGGCCCACTCTTGTGGATCCAGCCTAATGCTTCACCAGGAAAAATCATTGACTGGTATCCCGATGCCGTGGCACGACTTGCCTTGCGGGGACTTAAAGCCTCCCTCACTCACTTTGGGAGACATCCAGAAGCGCTAATAGTCCCGTACACTTTGCCTCAGGTCCAGACCCTGACAGCTGCCTCCAATGAATGGGCCATATTGATAACCTCATTTCCGGGACAGATAGATAATCATTATCCCCGGCACCCTATTTTGCAGTTTGCCTTATCCCAAGCTGTGGTTTTCCCTCGCGTGACATCCCCTGTGCTCTTATCAAATGGCTTGGTAGTTTATACTGATGGCTCCAAGACGGGGATCGGAGCCTATGTGATTGGCACTCAGGTTGTCTCAAAAGAGTATAAAGAAACCTCCCCCCAGGTTGTTGAATGTTTGGTGGTTCTAGACGTATTACAGAACTTTTCTGATCCTGTAAATATTGTTTCTGATTCTAGTTATGTAGTCAATGCAGTTAATCACCTTGAGCTTGCTGGAATTATTAAGCCATCCAGTAAAGTGGCTTCCATCTTTCAGAAAATCCAAACTTGCTTGTTAGCCAGGCGGCACCCGTTTTATATAACTCATATACGGGCACACTCAGGTCTCCCTGGCCCTATGGCACAGGGGAATGACCTGGCTGACAAAGCTACAAAAATGATTGCAGTTGCCATGTCTTCCAATTTGGAAACCGCCAAGACCTTCCACGAGCGGTTTCATGTGACGGCTGAGACACTGCGCCGTCGATTTTCCCTGACTAGAAAAGAGGCTAGAGAAATAGTTACCCAATGTCACAATTGTTGTCAATTTTTACCTATACCTCATGTGGGGATCAACCCAAGAGGCATCAGACCGTTACAGGTCTGGCAAATGGATGTTACCCATGTCACCTCTTTTGGAAAACTCCAGTATTTACATGTTTCTATTGATACTTGCTCTGGTGCTTTGCACGCCACTCCCCTATCGGGAGAGAAGACTTCCCATGTAATTCAGCACTGTCTTGAGGCCTGGAGTGCCTGGGGCAAACCCAGAGTCCTTAAAACAGACAATGGGCCGGCCTACACTTCTCAAAAATTCAAGCAGTTCTGCCATCAGATGGATGTAACCCACTTGACTGGCCTGCCCTATAACCCTCAAGGGCAAGGCATCGTGGAACGTGCCCACCGCACCTTAAAGTCTTACTTAATAAAACAAAACGGGGGAATGATGAAGGACCTCCCTTCAGTGCCGAGGACTATGATTTCTATGGCACTATTTACTTTAAATTTTCTAAACCTAGATGAACAGGGACAAACAGCGGCCGAGCGTCACTGCTCAGAGCCAGATAGACCAAGAGAAATGGTAAAATGGAAAGATGTGTTATCTAATGAATGGAAAGGACCGGATCCTATTCTTATAAGATCCAGGGGAGCTGTATGTGTTTTTCCACAGAAAGAAGAGAACCCCTTTTGGATCCCTGAAAGGCTCACCAGGAGGGTGATAGAACAAAGAAATGAGGTGGAATGCCCAGCAGAACCAAAGGGTCCGACTGCCCTGCCTGATCCTGCTGATGATGGCAAGCACCCCGATGGCTCGAGAAGAACTGCGTTGGGGAATTATGTCCACCTTCCCACTGCCGATGCCGGTGATGCATGAATTGGACCCTTAAATTTGATGACACCCTGCGGGAATTGCCGACAGCAATTATTCAGATCAACTCCACCCGTCTTGACCTGTTCTTGACCCGAGGGCCTCTCTTCATGGATTTCCTCGGCAATTTCTTATTTCAAGGAAAGGGTGGGGGTGGGATTGTTTGGAGCAGTGCTTTGCTGTGGGTTGGTGTTCCTCCTATGGCTCATCTGCAAACTCAGGGCCCAGACTAAAAGAGACAAGGTGGTTTGTTGCCTTAGAACAAAGAGCCCCGGCCGGTGTTTGGCTGTCCATGCTTAAACAATAGCGGTAGGTTGCCAGCCAGCCAGTTCTTGCACACCCGCGAGTCTAGTCTCATTGCACTGGGTAGAATGTTTGGTCTGAGCAGCTCTTGAGGGATGTCGAGCAAAGCATCGCACAAGGCGGCCATCGTTGTGGGCCACCTTGGGAGATATGTCATCTGCATGAGGGTTGAGTGCCCTAGTTTCCCTCCCTCTAAAAAACGGCACTGGGCGGGTCAGGAAAACCTCGGGCGCGCATGAGCTTAGGGGTCTTCTCCTGTACAAGGCCCAAGCTTTTGGTCAAGGGATTTGACCTCTGTCTCCACCCTCTTAAGAGTGTCCTACTTTGCTTACAGAAATAAAAAGGGGGAGATGTTGGGAGCCGCCTGAGCACCCACATCCGCCATTACAAGATGGCACCTACATTCGGCCGAGGACAAGTTGTAAACAGGCTAGTGCGCATGCACCTGGTAATTTTCCACTTCAGAATCTCAGCCTCTCTCGTGGTGGCATCTGACCTGGTGTGCGGGAGCCAATGGGGAAGCTCCATGTCCCAGGCAAGCGCTGTGACCCATATAAAGGGCGGGTGTTCTATTGTTCTGGGTCTCCACTCGTGGCAAGCTTATGCTCTCCCTCTCAAGATGCATTAAAGCTTTACTGCAGAAGGATCCTATGTGTGCCGCGTCGTTCTTGCTGGCGAGACCATAGCGCGGGACAAGGAAAGCTGCTTATAGGAAGTGAAACCAGCCCAGAGAAAGAAGTTTGTTGTAGTCAACAAAGATGAAAAGGGAGTTGGAGATGTGAAGACTGCTGTGATATCAGGCGTGGGAATGTTTGGATTTTGCCCTGCTAGTTTCCTATCTTGCCTCGGGTATTACAGTTATGTGATTGGATGAATCTCAGAAGAGACTTTGAACTTCAGACTTTTAACATTGTTGAGACTGCTATAGACTATGGGGACTTTCAAAGTTGTACTAAATGCATTTTGCATTATGCTATGTTTAGGTATGACCCCCATATGCTCATAAGTTTGAACAAACGTATGGGGTTCAGGGAGAGGAATGTGATGGTTTGTATATGCTTGGCCCAGAGAGTGGCACTATTAGAAGATGTGGCCTTGTTGGAGTAGGTGTGTCACTATGGGTGTGGCATTTAAAACCCTCATCCTGGCTACTTGGAAGCCAGTATTCTCCTAGCAACCTTCCAATGAAGATGTAAGACTCTCATCTTTTGTACTATGCCTGACTTGATGATGCCATGCTCCCACCTTTATGATAATGGACTGAACTTCTGAACCTGTAAGCCAGCCCCAATTAAATGTTGTCCTTACAAGAGTTGCTTTGGTCATGGTATCTTTTCACAGCAGTAAAACTCTATCTGAGACAAATTTCTTACAGTAATCTGACTTCTTTTCGGTCCTAATTGCAAGGTCCCAGCCAAACTAATCTAGTACTGGTTGAAAAGAAAGGTATCCTTCTTCCCTGGTGTTCTTGACTTAAAGAATTCTTTCTTTTGTCAACTAAGTTTGAAGTCCAGGGTGCATCTCTATGGATAATCTTCTTCAATTTTAATCAGCATTCTGTTTCATGGGCAATCTTGGAGAAATTTAAGTGATCTACATCAATTCTTATAGAAAAATTAAAGTAAGTTGCAAGTTAAAAAACTGTTTTGCATTGTCATGAAGCAAGTAGTATTCATAAAATATATTTTGTTTCTTGAGTTTCTCTTGCTTCATGGGGACTTAGGGAGAATAAAATTATCTGACAATATTGTAACAGGCTCTTATCTTCTTGATGCTCCCCAAATGAATAACATGTTTTTCTTTCATCAGAACTATTGTGTTGTTTTCCTTTTTTGATTCTGCTTAAAGACTATTCCTAACACTTTCCAATACAAATAACTACATTACTCCAAGAATTTTCAGTAATACAGGAAACCTAGGCCCCACAATCTTTCAGCTGCTGAACATTTGATTTTATCCTACTCCACAACTAAGATCCATAGATAAGGATTAACTTCTGACATGAACTCTATACAGGCCAAAAACTGTACAACCAAACATACAAATAAACAATGAAATGAATGTCAGCCTTACAAACCTCCCAACAGTTTTATACCCTCCAAAGATATACAGAAGTATATTTTACCTTGTCAATGTTATTATGTTCTATGTGTGCTTGCCACTATTATTCTGTGGTTGATTTATGTCATTCTATGTTAAGACAACATAGAACAAAACCCAGACTTCCCCCAGAGTCATCCCAAAGAACTGAATGATAACATCTGTGGCCACTTACATTTTTTTTTCATTTATTTTTATCTTATGCTAAAATTAGTTTTTTGTTTTTATTTTTAATATGTTGGTATGTTTAGTTTAAAATATGTGTGTGATATGTGTGAATATGAGTTTTGGGAATGGATGTATAGTATCTGATAAGTATGTACTTGTAAATTGAGATATTATTACTTGTTTACAATTTATTAAAGTGGTCACCAGCAGATTTTATAGAGCCTCAAATTTTATTTGCTTATATAAAATGAGATTCTTTGGAGTTACTAAGTAAAAGTTTCAATAAGCTGTGAAATTCAACATTGTACACATCAGTATTGATAGAAACTTCCTTCCAAAACAGGTTCTAGGGGAAATTAATTAAGATTTTATTTCATTAGTCCAAAAGTCATGGGTAACAAAAATATTAAGACATAAAATGCTTTGTGTTAATTAACTGCCTCTAATTAATTTTCATTAAAATACCCCAATTAGACTAATTGCTGTGAATTTGTTCTCAGAAAAACTCTGAATATCTAAATGTTAAATGTAGGATTTACTAAGCTGTGACACATGGAAATGATGGATACATGCTTGTCAAAGATCTTTATGTTAAATTTCCCTTTCCATCCTAAAAAACAGTTGCATTCAAAACCCGCTATAAAATAAAATGTATAAAATAAAAATGATTGTATTGTTTTAAGATAGAAACTAACACCTTACCTTTTTAAAGAAAAATTTGAAGAACTCATAGCATGAATATGTAAAAACCTTTCTACTTGCTTTCAAACACAGATTTTCTTTTAAGGGTCTTATCTTGTCCTACTTAAACTAAAGAAAAAAAAGGCAGTCATTTTAGAACCTAACTTTTGGTGTCTACCCAGCCTACTGAAAGCCTTATCAATAATCAGATTTTACTTGGAAAAAAAATCAAATTTCTTATTTTATCTGTGTTAAGCATCCTTAAATGTACAAATTTTTGGATTGAGGGTTGCTTACTGCTATAACAAAATACAATTGACAATCTAACTTAAAACTAGCAAAAGCTACAAAGTTTGCTGGTTTTCTTAAAAAAAAAATATGTCTTTGCATGTACCTATATATATATTTCTGTCATCCACATGTGATTAGCTTTCAATATGGTTCACATGGTACTTAGGTGGCTCATGGGTGAGTGATCATTAAAGTTCTTAAATTAGTGCAAATTTCTTGTATTTAGGTATAACTCAAAATTTACAACAGAAAACAAAGCACATATGCAATTCAGCAGGCTCAGAGTGTTGCTTAGTGGTCAGTGACTTTGGTTCTGACTTCAGGAAAGATTCCTGATGTTGGGAAAATAAAGTTCTGAAAGCATGATTACTTCTGCTTCAGAGTGTCATCCTGTCCTAATTGTCTTTTGCTGACCTTAAAAATATGATAAAAGATTCTTGACATTTTGTTGCTTTCATGGATGATCTTGCTGGGCTTTAATGTTCCTGAAACCCAAGAATAGATTCATCCCTGGGCTTTGGGCTTTCTTTGAGTAATTGATATGTTTACCTGCCAAGGTATACAGGTTATCCACATAAAATAAAGGCAAAAAATGTAAAAAAATTGAACCTGCTTTGGTTGTCTTATGTACTCAAATAAAAAGTAAATGTTTTCTGACAAAAGTGATTTGTAAATGCTTGTTATGAGTCTTGGTGTTTAACAAATCTGTTAATTTGAATTCATTGTATAAAAATATGACAGAAAAAGAGAGCAAGTAAAAGAAGATACAGAACATATGAGATACATTTCCTGACCATTTTCAGTCAGGGAACTTAATCTCTGCAGACTGAAGTGACCCCAGAGTTGAGTTGAGCATTCTCTCCTTCTTTAGTCTTGGTTCCCACTAACCAAAATTAACTCTGGGACTGAGCAGTATGCACTCCTGTGTTCCCGAGGCACCTAAGGCATATTTTATATGACTACGATGACTCCTCTTTCCCAGGCTTTCAATTCTTATACTATTTGATTTCTACTGATTTGAGTACCAGATGTAGCTTCATGATTGGAATAAATTCAATCTTTTAGTCATATATACAAAGAGAACAACTTCATGTTTATGTAGAGTTAGCACACAGGTTCAGTCAACTGTCATTGTACACCTCAATATCATCCTCTAGATAGATTTACTATGCAAAAAGACATGGAGCAATTAAATATTCCCAAGGTCCAAGCTTTTCTTTAAAACTGGTATAACTGACCTTCTGAGTAGTAAAAATCTATACATGGTGGTATGAGTCAATGTCAGGGCGTAAGAGAGCGTTCAATATTTTGACCTAAACCCTCAGGTCAGCTAGGTTCCAAGTGTCACTTTTCAAAGGATTCTATAGCTCCAGTGAGTCACCTGACTTCTTGGTCAGAAAGGTGGTGTATAGCAAGAATGTCAGGGCACCTCTATGTAAATGCTGGGGGCTGCATAGTTGCAAAAGCATCTCCTGAAGGAGGACCTAATTGAGGACTGCCTGAGAGACCAAGGATCGCTGGTGCAGACAATTCCAGCCAATCCGGAACTGCTAGTTAGAAGAGATGCTTTCTTAGGACCAATGGGGGCGCTCGTGGAGGGTATTATAGGAGCTTGCAGCAGTGTTCAGAGAACTTGCTGTGGAGTTTTTCACCTGCTCCTAGAGTTGTTGACTCTGCACCACCTCACCTCCAACCCCCAAGGGTAGGTAAGGTTGGGCTTCAAGTAGTCTAGGGCACAGGCAACATCAGTGACTTACAGTCTGTATTCCAATTAACCCAACAATGGACAGCTGTGAGTGGGACGTTCAAGAATCTGGTAGTTGCTCAGTCCCACAAGGCTAGTTGTTTCACCTGCTCTTCTCTATAAGCTGAAATGCTGAAGAAGTAAGTAGATTCCAACAGGTGTGCTGACAAGCAAGTGCAAGCAAACAAAGAAGAGTGAATTTTTCTTCTTCGAATATCCTTATGTAAACCTCCAGCAGAACGTGTGACCCAGATTAAAGGTGTGTACCACCATGCCTGGATCTGGAACTTACTTTGCCCCAGGCTGAACTTGAACTCACATCTCCTTGCTTCAATCTCCTGGGATTATTGACTGGGCCTAAGATTTTCATGTCCACTTTACCTCCATGTCAAGATCTGGGTCAGGGGTCAAAAGCCTATGACTTCAGCCTCAAGATCTGAATGACAGGTGTACCTCCATTTCTTGACGTGAATATAGTTCATTCCATGTGTAGTCAAGTTGACAACCAGGAATAGCCATCACAACACTCCTCCTTCTTCCACAGTTGGATTCTTTTTAAAAGTGGTTCTTTTGTATCTTGCCACAGTTATTCATGCAACCATCAGGACGTTTATTTTTTTAATAATTCAAAGGATCATAACTCTGAAAACAACCTACTTATGTCTATATGTCTATGTGTATATACATACACCTGTATGAATGACTGTGGAAGTCAGAAGGGGAGTCAAATACTCTGGTGGTACTGGATTTACGGAATGTTTTGAGTCAGATGTAGGTACTAGGAATTGAATTCAGGTCCCCTGTAACAGGAGTAAGTGCTTAACATGGAAAAATTATAGATGAGTTGCTTATTACCTTCTCATACCCTGAGGAAAATTTTAGGGCCATAGATCTCAGTGGTGGAATTGTGAAAGGGAGTAGGGACTAAAGAGACCAATATCAAAATTAACAGGACAGTAGGAAAAGAAAGATTGGAAACCCTTCCCCACTTGGGCTATATACAGGAACCAGCATACTCAAGAGAAAAGCTGCATTTTTTAAAGGAGGTAGAGGCATGTGCCATGTAAATGACTTATTAAAGGTTAGGATTCTCAAGGCCCAGAGCTTCCCTCCTTACTAGCACACTTCTCAAAACTGAGTGTTTTCCCTTTCTCAATAAACTGTCTCTATTTCTATTCCTAATCATGTGCTCCTGATGCAATCAATTCACTGTTGCAGGACAAAAACAACCCAAACAATTTGAGTCTTGTCCTGGGATTTATTCACACCTACACAACAGTCTTGGTAAAAGTTAGATGATTATGCTTTTGTCAGAAATAGGGTCTTTTCAAATGTGCCATCGGGGATAATTCCATTACTTTCATCATTGTTCACCATCATACAAAAGGAAGCTCACTGGTGAGAGTGCAATGAGGTTTCCAGGGTATGATGAAAAAAGCACCATAGTCATCCTGCACACATCTCTCTTCTCTTCCCACAGTTTTCTCTCCTCTCTCTTGTTTTCCATGGTGCTGGGTATTCCAGGGCCTTGGACATGCTACTCAAGCATTCTATCACTGACCTATATTTCCAGTCACATCATTTCATTAATTTAAAGTCTTGGAAAGCTAATTGTCTGAAATTTCTCAGAAGCTTCTAAATTACATCCAGTAAGCTATTCACATCAGTTATCTATGGGTTTGGTAATTAGTAAAGTGAATAACACACACAGGTGCGTGTACGCACACACACACACATACACATACACACACACACACACACACACAGGGGGGGGGGAGAGAGAGAGAGAGCAATCATCCTCACTTTCTACATCACACCATTAACTTAACAATCTGTGTTTCTAGCTGCAGGCTGCTTCTCAAATGACAAATTAGGGCTATTGTCAGCACTATGCTACTTCTGCCTTTCTAAAAAGGAACCACTGTCTTTAAATGATGCTTCTCCTTGATTTATTCTCTGTATGGCAGCATAACTTTAGGTTGAAATTCAGCAGCCAATAGTGTGTGTAGCAGTCCCTAGCCTTCAGAGCAATAGTGCAAGCTGAGTAATGCCAGGAACCCTGGGGAACAGGTTGGAGCTACTATTAGCCCAGATTCTTTAGCCACAATGAACTGGAAATTACTGGTAGTTCACACACAATAGCCCAGCCGTCACAAGCAATTAAGAAGCAGGGGTGTAATTGACCTGATTGCGTGATTCAGGGCAGCTGGGTAGTCTCCCCAGGGCCAGGTCTCCCTTGTGAGCAGAGCAGATGGCCATCTGCAGGATTACAATAACAAGGGCAACTGAATAGTCAAGTGGCCAGTCAGGGTAACCAAGGGGACAGGACAGTTAAAGCTCTTCTGGATGGATGGGCAACCCATGCTTACCCTGCTGTGCCATATGTCCCTGTCTGTGGCACCCTTCTTCCCTCCAAGCAGTGTTCCTTCTCATGCAAATTGTTAGGATGATGGATAAGATGTTTCAAGAGTCCTATCTGTCAGCATGGCTGTGAATGCTAGTAGCGTAGATAAGAGACTGGGATGATATCCAAAGATACATCATCTTAAGTAAGTAACACGCCAATATAAAAAGTAAAGGCAAGTGTCTCCTTTATAATTGTGACTACATCTCTTACTACATCATAAATAAGAGAAAAAGAACTCAGTTAAGAGGCCTTGAGAAGAGGCAACAGGCTTTACTCCCTTACCATTGAAATGATTTGTTTCTGCCCTGGTGTACTTCCAAACACCCACATAATGGTTCACAGAAAATACATGCATGTGAGCCACATTATGAATTTAATTTTCAATGTGAATTTGAAAATGCACATATCTGATTCAAAGTTTAAAATACTTTGCTCATATCTTCCTGGGCATGCGTTCTTCCATGCCAGAACTATTACTGGTTCTGGTAACTCTTTTCTGGGATATGATCTGTGTATATAAGTAAGCATGTATATATTTGCTTTTCCTTTACATACAACTGTGTGTGTGTCTTTTTTTTTTTTAACTTAAACTATATCCAGAAAGTCATTTCTTATTGATTGGTATGGAACTTAAAACTTGCAAACAACTGCATACTATAAAGGGAGATTTTCTATTATTTCACTAGTTTTCTTCCTTAATATTTATTTATTAAATTCGGCAATATTTTTATTATCTTTAATCTTTTTTTATAGTGCAATCATTCTCCCCATCCCATTCTGCCCTCAGAAAGTTCCTCATCCTAGTCCCATCCCCCCCCCCCATCTCCAATAGGATGTCCATACCCCCATGTCCTTACTCCATACCTCATCAGGCCTCCCTACTTCCAGTGCCTCAAGTCTTTCAAGGCTTAGGTGCTTCTTCTCTTTCTGAGGCCACACCAGGCTGTCCTCTTCGGTATATGTGTCAGGGGCCTCATACAAGCTAGTGTATGCTGCCTGGTTGGTAGCTCAGTGTCTGAGAGATCTCAAGGGTCCAGATTTGTTGAGACTGCTGGTCTTCATATGCAGTCATCCTCCTCCTTAACTTCTTCCAGCATTTCCCTAATTCAACCACAGGGGGCCCTGACTTCAGTCATTTCAACAAACATTCTTATAAATGATTCACTTCAAATGTCACAATTTATCTCTTGGGAAAGTACTGCTCTTTGAATACATATTTTTATTTTAATTTTTAAGAAAGAGACCTATATGTCTTTACAGAAATCACATAGATGTGCTAATGATATACAAGTCAACCCATTTTCCACTAAATATGCCATCAGAGAAATTTATTTGTCAAAAATTTTTGGTCAGTGTGGAAAGAGCAATGGTAATTTTCTACTTTATTGCTTATATTTCTTGTGAATGTGTTGGAAAGAAAAGCTTTCCACCTTTTATTTCTAGGTCAGTGTCAGAGGCTACATATTAAATGGACTAAGGAAAATGATCAGGAGAAAAGGCATATTATGTTTTTGGTGTTACTATTTTGTATGTGCTAAAACTTTTACAGAAAAGAAGTAAACAGTAAAAGAGTACCAAGTATACATTTTGATGTCGGAGGAGAACCCCAGGCCCTGAGCAGGTTACACAATATATATAGATATATTTATTTTATTTACATTTCAAATGTTTTCCACTTTCCAGGTCTCCCCTTTGGAAAGCCCCTATCCTCTCCCCCTGCCTCTATGAGGATGCTCTCCCACCCACCCACCCACTTCTGTCTTCTCTTCCTCAAATTCCTCTACACTGTGGCCTCTAACACCCTCAGGCCCAAGGGCTTCTCCTCCCCCTGATGGCCAACAAGACCCTCCTCTGCCACATACTCGGACAGCACCATGGGTCTCTCCATGTGTATTCTTTGGTTGGTGGTCCAGTCTCCCAGAGCAGAGGGGGTCCAGCCAGCTGACACTGTTGCTCACTCCATAGGACTGCAAACTCCCTCAGCTCCTTCAGTCTCTTCTCCAACTCCTCCATCCAGGTCTACACACTCAGTCCAATGTTTAGCTGTGAGCATCTGCCTCTGTATTTGTCAGGCTCTGCCAGAGACTCTCTGGAGACAGCTTATCATGCTTCCATCAGCAAGCACTTCCCACCATCCACAATAATGTCCTGGTTTGGTGGCTATATATGAGATGTATCCCCAGGTGGGGCAGTCTCTGGATGGCCTTTCCTTCAGTCTCTGCTCCACACTTTGTCTCCATATTTCCTCCTGTGAGTATTTTGTTCACCCTTCTAAGAAACACTGAAGCATCCACATTTTTGTCTTTCTACTTCTTAGGCTTCATATGGTCTGTGAATTCGTTTATATTTGTTGTTGTTTTGTTATTTGAGACATTGTCTCCACAAGTAACTTAAAATCTAGCCTCAAACTTACCATCTTTTTTCCTTAGCATCTTGAGTCAATACAACTGGCATATGTCATCATACCAAGCTGGTTTATTCACCACAGAAACTAAGCAATAAATTGTGGACACGTTCTCCGATCAAGGATTATTCCTCTGAGACAATCCATTGTGAAACTGATTAAGAAATACATGGGTAAGCTAGTGGGAGATAAGGGTGATTTTTAATAGAGTCTGTGCAGATTTGTGAGTTTTGATTCTTTGTGCCTAGAGAAAAGAGCGCTTTCCTCTTTATGCTGCAAGAAGAAACACTTATTATAAGAAATGCATGTCATTATTTTATAGAACAATGTTCCCCATGTCTATTGCTTTTACCTGAAAACAGTTCAAATGTAATGTTATGCATTTGGGCAGCATGCTCTTATTCCACTTAGGTAGTTGAGAAATTTTGAGTTTATAACAGATAATTTTTATGTCTTATTCGCTTAAGATGTTATTTCTTCTCCTTGTATTTTCAAATGCCACTGCAACATTTCTACAAAGGTTCAGGACAAAACAAAACAAACAAAACAAAACAAAACAAAACAAAAACTAGACCATGTCATATCAACTACTTGTCTTAGGTTGCGGGTTGATTTTATATATTTAATTCATGGTGGATTTTGCCAAGTGGAATTAAAAAAAATATTTTGATTAGTCAAAATTAACTTGTTTTAATTTTAGTGACTGTTATATTTACATCATACCTAGAGCAGCATTCTATGCAGAAAAAAGTTCTTCCCTAAGTCTGTATCATATTTCTGTGCATAACTGATACTTGATCTCTCTGGAAAATTTTTGGGGAGGTAAATAAGACACAAATGTAGGTGGAAGATACAAATAATCTCATACAAATAATCTCATAATGTCTTAGGGTTTTTATTGCTGTGAACAGACACCATGACCAAGGCAACTACTATAAGGACAACATTTAATTGGGGCTGGCTTACAGGTTCAGAGGTTCAGTCCATTATCATCAAGGTTGGAGAATGGCATCGTCAAGGCAGTCCTGGTATAGAAACTGAGTCATTGGAAGGCTGCTAGGAGAATACCAGCTTCCAAGCAGATAGGATGAGGGCCTTAAAGTCCATACCCACAGTGACTCAGGGACACACCATCTAATAACGCCACTTCCTGGGCTGGGCATATACACACCATCACATTCTATTCCCTGGCCCCCATAGGCTTGTTCAAACATGTGAGTCTATGGTGGCCATACATAAACACAGCATAATGTAAAATGCATTTAGTCTAACTTCAAAAGTCCCCACATTCTCAACAATATTAAAGTTGAAAGTTCCAAACCTCTTCTGAGATTCATCTAGTCACTTAACTGTAATCCCCAGAGCAAGAAGGAAACCGACTGAACAAACTTCAAACTCCGTATCTCCATGTCTGATTTTAAGGTGGTCTTTGGATCTCCAACTCCTTTTTCATCTTTGTTGACTGCAACAAATTTCTTTCTCTGGGCTGGTTGGTTCCAGGCCTTGTAAGCAGCTTTCCTAAGCAGATAGCCCATGGCTCTGCCATCTCAAAAATCGTGGGGTGTCCAAGGCAACTTCAGTGTTACAGGTTCTTGTTTCAATGACTGGGACCCACACATGCTCTTCGGGGCTCCTACAAAGGTCTGGCATTACTTCTCCAGCTCTGCCCTTTCTAGCACTCTAAGCTCAGATTGATCCACTCCACTGACACTGCTGTTCTTGTTGATCATCCCATGATACTGGGATCTCCAATATGCTAGGGTCTTCTGCTGCCACTAGGATTCACAAATAGCCTCTGGTAGGCTCTTTCCATGGGTGCCAAACCTCAACTGCTTTGTATGTCCTCTTCAGTCATGGGATATCAACTGCAACAGAGGCTCCACCTTAACCAATGGCCTTCCATGACCCCTCACAGTACCAAGCCTCAGCTGCTTTTCATGACCCCTTCATGCCTTCAAAACCAGTACCACCTGGGTGACTCTTACACATTATCAGGTTCAACTGAAGCAAGAGGTACAACCTTGGCTATCTCTGGAACACAGTTTCTTTGTGCTCTTAGAAAACAGTTTCCAGAAGATTTCAACTCAGTGATGCTGGTCTCTTCTTAATCACCACGGATTTCTTAGCTCCAGCTAACTAGCATCAATTGTCCCCGTAATACCTTCTATTCTGGACTCTATCAAGACAGAGCCATAAGGCCAAAGCTGCCTGAGTTCTGCTTGCTGGGGCTGGAACATAGTCCCCTTGTTCTGTTATATTACCACAAGCTTTCTGTTTTCCAACTCCTTCACTGCTTAAGTTTGGTTGTCCTGGGACCTGTTCTGTAGACTGACTTTGAATTTAGAGATCTGCATGCCTGTCTCCTAAGCACTGGGATTAAAGGTGTGGTCCACCAATCCTGGATTTAAGTTTTTCTTCACCTAGAACTTACTCTGTTCTAGGCTGGCCTTGAGCTCAGAGATCTGCTTGTCTTTGTCTCCTGGGATTAAAGGCTTGGTTGATTTAATTTAGTTGGATAGGATCTTGTACCAAGGTCACTACTCCCTTACTTCAATTTAACATCCTTGAGCACATGATTCAGCTCCATTTCACTTCCTGGTGCCCATTTAATACTCTGACCATATATTATATATTTTCCTTTCTTAGCGTACCTATGATTATTTAAAATGTTCTTCATGAGACTTAACCAGAGAACAAAGTCTATTATGGGAATTTCTGAGACTTCTTTTGTTAATGCAATTAACCTGAGTCTCTTCACCTTAACTATAGGCAGACTCTTCAGACAAGGGCAAAAATTAGCCACATTCTTCACCAAAATACCACAAAATAGTCTCTTGGCCACATGTTAAAACTCTCCCTGAAACCTCTTGGGCCAGGTATGCACAATTCAAATCACTCTCAGTAACACAGTCTTCCATATTCCTACTAGGATAGTTCATTAAGTCACATTTAAAAGCATTCCATTGCTTTCCAAATCCAAAGTCCCCAAATCCAAATTCTTCCAAACAAAATCATGATCAAGCCTATCACAGTAATGGCCCACTCCTAGTACCAACTTCTGTCTTAGTTAGGGTTTTATTGTTGTGAACAGACACCATGACCAAGACAACTCTTATAAAGACAACATTTAATTAGGGCTGGCTTACAAGTTCAGAGATTTAGTCCATTATCACTGAAATGGGAGCATGTCAGCATCCAGGCTGGCATGGTGCAGGAGAAGCTGGGTTTATTGCCTTCATTGGAAGGCTACTTGGAGAATACTAGCTTTCAGGAAGCTAGGATGAGGGCCATAAAGCCACACCCACTGTGACATATCTACTTCAACAGGGCCATACAATCTAATAGTGCTACTCCCTAGGCTGAGCATATACAAACTTAATATTCTATTAAGTAAAGTAATATACATTTTTTCTGGATTATGGCTGGATTTAAGCCATAATCAGGGACAATTAGTTCCATTTATTAGTGCTCATATGTATATGGATACATAGCCATCTACTGGAACATGGAAAACCTACTAGGAGCCACATCTTCAAAGAAGAATGACTCTCCCTTCCCTAGAATATAGCAACTGCCCGTAGCTCCCCAATGTGAGATAATGTGTACAGAGCACCTCCACCATGAATACCAGATTATTGGTTGGCTTCATGTTGTACAGGTCTTACTCTGGTAACCATAGTTTCTGTGAGTTCATGAACATAAAAGTAATGTCATGTCTAGATAACAACATTTAGCAACACTTCTCTCCAACCTCAAGCTCTTAATTTTTTCCAGCCCTCTTCTACAGTATTATTCCGTGAGACTTGACAGGAGTAAGATTAATAAAGATGTCCTATTTAGAAGTGAATACTCAGTCTCATATTCTTGACACATGGAACAGTTATCATTCACTGCAGATTGCTGATCACTACAAATGACAGATACTCTAAAAAGTTGAAAGCAGCTCAGCTCTAAAGATAGAAACATATTTATTAGTAGGTATTTTGAGAGAATGACTATTTTGCAAAGTAATAATAGCATTTATACCATAGGGCCTATGGTCTCCATGGAGGAGCTTGATAAGATTACAGTGACCATCATGATATTCCATTCATTAATTCAGGCATCACATCTAAACACAATGAAGCTAGTTACCTATAGCAGTTATGCCTATTGAACAACTATGTACATCTTATCAGAATTGAAACATGAGGATCCAGGGCAGGGTAAGATACTGATTTCTTCTCTTCTCCAGAGGACTATATAGTATCTACTTGCACTGCGAAGCTATCTAGAAGGGAGTATGTACTCTAGTTTGTTTAAGATTGATTTGTTCATATCCTACAGCCTAAGAAAATGCAATTTTTGATATACTCAGAACAATTCTCAAAATTAGTCCACAATCAAGACTTTAAATATGGAAAAGAGTAACCATCAGCCTTTAGGACTCTAAATCTGTGACCTGCTAAGATTTTTATCCATTTGTAATTTGTCTCTTGGTATCATGCATTCTTGGGATGTTTCATTATGGTCTTCACAATTTTAATAAAAATTTACTTTGTACACATGACAATCTTGTGCTGTTAATTTATTTATCTCCCAATTCATTAACTTGGACTCTATACACTACTTGCCTGTGTGGTTCAATTAGAGATAAACCTATTATCTTCCTTATTTAGTTTCATGTGTCAGTGTGTGTGTGTGTGTGTGTGTGTGTGTGTGTGTGTGAGTGTGTGTTTCATGTGAATGGGATTTGTAGATATAGGTCATTGCAGAATTTCTGAGATTCATAGCTTTCCTCCCTCCATCCTGTTCTGCTGAGTGACCTCAGGGAAAGGAGGCTAGGTGGACATTTTGTTCGTTTGAGAGTTACTGGCTCTCAGTAGGTAGCTCTGGATGTCCTTGAAAATTGTCCATAGCCCTTGCTGGCATCTTATCAGCTACATCTGCCTGCCCTTGACTTCCGAGTGCTGAGATTGAAGTCCTGTCCCAAACATCACAGCCCACTGAACTTTTCCTTGCATCTTTCTTTCCTTCCTTCCGTCCTTCCTTCTTTCCATCCTTTCTTCCCTTCTTCCTTTTATCCTTCTCTCCTTGCTTTCTACCTTCCTTCTTTTTCTGAGGCAATGTCTCAGTGTTCTAAAGCTGGGAAGAGAACCATGGCCATGCCACGTTTGTAGAAGAAAGCACTTCATAGCAGCTGGTTTACACTTTCAGAAGTTTTGTTCATTGTCATCAGGGCAGGAAGCATGATGGCACCCAGACAGACATGATGCCGAGCATTGATGTGTAGCTGATCTTTCTATATGCGGATCCCCAGGCAGCAGTGAGAGAGAGATTCGCCTCCTCAGTCTGGCTTGGGGGTTTGAAAGGACAAAAGGGACCAACTGGCTCCACCCACCACATTTCCCCTAGCATAGCCATACCTACTGTAAGAGCACATCACATCTTACCTCCTTCTCATGTAGTGCTATTCCCTGATGACTAAGCAATCAAATCTTCGAACCTTCAAGGGCTGTTCGTCCTCACACTATCACCTTCTACTTCCTGGCTCCCTTAGGCTTGGAGCTATATCCAATGCAGAAATGCATTGAGGGCCACTTTTACAGTCCCCATAGTTGATCACCAACAATCTCCATACTGCTTCCAAGTCAAAGGCCATTTGGCAGAACTCCAGTCCTGTCAGTTCGCATTGCCAAAGTTCCTGGGAAAACTCAGTAAGGTCCTGGAGCCTGAGAGATATACCTACACAAAAACACATTCCACATGCCGGTGAACACACTTTTAGCAGGTGGTAATAGGGCCCCACACACATGGGCACACGGGCACCCCTGTGAGCGCATACCCACCTGAGAAGTCCGCTTGGGAACTTTGAGATATTCCACCAGGGTCCCCTCCCCCCTCCGAGCACATGGGCACCCCTCCCCTCCTGGAAGAAACAAGAAAGGAGGGGTGTCTCATAAGGACACCCTCTTCCCCTTCAGTCAGGGTTCCTTATGACAACTGAGTGTGGTACTGCCCTTGGAAAGCACAGGCCATATTCTGTATGGGAGATTGAATTCATCCTATCCCAGACCACTTGCTGTAAGCAATCTCACAAAGTTGTACAAATTAATCAAGCCAGTGTTGAATAGATACATCTTCTCTCCTTTTGTCACAGTTTTCCATCACTGGAGTAAGATCCTATAAGCATCATAAATAAAAGCCTTTCAAGAGCCTCACAAGGAACAAAACTTAATACAGTGTGTCATACTGTACATGGTCATAGCTAAAAGACATTATGGCTCACGAGGTGTTTATGGTCATGTCAAACTAAATCGTGTATCCTCTGGAAGAATGATTTACCACCCAGCTTTGATAATTTTTGCCAAGAGGGAATAAATGCTGTATAAAGCTTCCAATTGTTTCAGAAGTGTTTTGAATTATTTATTTTATTGTGATAGCTCCAAATTTTTTCCTCGTTGTCAACTAGTGTAGTTGTAGTGGCATTCTGGACTGTCCCTCCACCTACTCAATTCCATCAAACAATCTGTCTGAAGCATCCATTTTTATACCCTTAAAGATTTATTTATTTAACTTGTATGAGCATTTATTCTGCAAGTACGTATGTGTGTCACATGTATGTTGCCTTTGGGGATCAGAAGAGGATTGTTGACTTAAGTGGAGTTGTAGGTGGTTATGAGCTGCTATGTGGGAGATGGGTCTTCAATAATAACAGCCAGTCCTTTTAACAATTAAGCTGTCCCTCCTGCCCAATTCAACTATTTCAGCATTCTACTATTAATGGTTTCGAGCTTAGATAGAAAACTACTAAATTAATTAATTAATTAATTAGCTTTCTTGTCAATAGTATCTCTTTGTTCATCAGAGATACCTATCCTGAAGTTCTTGGTCCTGTGACTGACAGATGTATACCAAACTTTTAGAAATTATTATCTGACAATGGCATAGCTGTATACAATACATTCTTATCATTCTCATGACCCTACCTTCCTAAATGGAATGACACGGGCTTTTGAAACCTCAAAGCCCATTGCTAGTGATCTACCTCCTCCAACAAGGCCATACTTCCTTATGCTTCACAGTTCTATTAGCTGGAAACCAAGCATTATAACAAATGAGCCTGTGACAGATATACTAATTCAAACCACAGCAGACTTTCTCCTACAGAGTGTCGATATCTTTATTTTGATCTCTGAGTTTCAGAGGAACAGGTGAGCAACCATTGATGCTCACACATTCCATTACTGATGCTGGTCTCTTTCTATGCCTAAAGAGGGCACATGTGTGAGGCTTAATGAGAGAATGATACTGCAAGAGCCATACTGGGACCAAAAGGCAAAGCCATATTATGGGCATGATCCACCAGACTGTTTCCTAGAAAAGAAAGAATAGCCCTGACAAATGGGAAAGTCGAGAAAAATAACTGGCATAAGCAGAATCTTTATGAGGAGACTTTTGGTCATTATAATATCAGTATGCTGGGGCCAAAATGCTCTGTTGATTACTTCTGAGAAGTAGCATTCAGTTCCTATTTTTCCTAAAGGGGTTAGTTCCTACATGGATTATTCTTCTAGGTGTCTTAGAAGACTCCATCTTGAGACAGCCTAACAACATGAAGAGCAGACTGATCCTTGTACTTCACTATGTTTCTCCTTTTTCATTTTAGTGACCAGATATTAAAAATTAAGACTAAAAATGTGTTGCATGACAGCAGCAGACATCACTCTGTTTACACATTACAAATTTAAAGTGGTTCTGGTTCCACATTTTGTTTTCCACATAATTTGGAAATATGTGGAATAATTATTATAAAAATAATTATTAGTTTAACATTATGGGTATACAATTATGAACATGTAAATTTGTAGCACCAATAATGGAAAGGAGTAAGGAAGGGATTCTTACATAAAAGATTTTATATTTTATTGAAGTTAACCTGGCTTAAATTTAAATTAGAGTATTATAACTTTCAAATGTAAAATTTAATCACCTTGATAACTATAATGTAAATAGTTTCACAATATACAATAGAAAGAAATAGGGAAAAGATTAATTTATTGAACTAAAAAGTATAGGGAGAAAAAGGAGCAAAAAAGAAAAAGCAAGTTCCAACAGTGCGGATCATCAGCATGTCTGAAGGCCTCCCAGGAGATCTGCAGACCCAGGGTAACAGGCAAAGGACCTGCTTAAATAACCTCAGCAGCTGGGACCTCTGAGGAGCTCAGCAAATGTGGGACCCCTCTCCTCTACTTGACCTACACCTCCCATCCAGCCTGCAGCTTCCACTGGGCAGATCATCAGTGTGTCTGCCCCTCTGAAGACCCTAAAATCTGAAGACCTCTCAGCAGATCTACTCAAGCCAGGGAAACAGATTATTGGTATGTATGCCCCTCTGAAGGCCCCACAGTCTGAAGGCCTCCCAGGAGATATGCTACAGATAGGGCCTCATGTCACCAAGGATACTGCAGCAACTCTGGGACACAGTAGAAAGGCTCCAGACAGGGACAACCAGGCCAGTTAACACCAGAGTTAACCAGATGGTGAGAGACAAGTGCCAGACCATAAGCAACATAAACCAATATACTTTGGTACCATCAGAACCCAGTTGTCCCAACCACAACAAGACCTGGATATCCCAACTCATGTGAAAACCACAATGCTGACCTAAAAACCTATCTCATGAAGATAGGAGAGTCCTTTAAGGAGGATATAAATAACTCACAGAAAGAAATACAGGAAAACACAGGTAAACAGATAGAAGCCTTTAAAGAGGAAACAAATAAATCCTGTAAAGAAATACAGGAAAACACAATCAAACAGGTGACAGAATTGAACAAAGTGGTCTAAGACCTAAAAATAGAAATAGAGGCAATAAAGAAACCATAAATTGAGGCAACCCTGGAAGTAGAAAACCTAGGAAAGAAGTCAGAAGCTATATATGCAAGCATTACCAAGAAAACACAAGAGACAGAAGAGAAAATCTCAGGCATAGAAGATTCCTTAGAAGATATTGATGCAACAGTCAAAGAAAATACAAAGCATAAAAAATTCTTAACCCAAGTATCCAGGAATTCCAGGACACAATGAAAAACAAAACAAAGCAAAAACAAAAACACAAACAAACCTAAGAAAAGTAGGAATAGATGAGAGCAAAGATTCTCTGTTCAAAGGAACACAAAACATCTTCAACAAAATCATAGACCAAAACTTCCCCACCCTAAAGAAAGAGATAGCCACAAATGTTCAACAAGCCTACAGAGCACCAAATAGATTGTACCAGAAAAGAAAATCCTCTCATCACATAATAAAATGCTAAATGTATATAACAAAGAAAGAATATAAAAAGCAGTAAGGGAAAAAGGCCTAGTAGCATAGAAACAGACCTATCAGAATTATACCAGACTTCCCAACAGAGACCCTAAAAGCCAAAAGAACCCAGAGAGAGGACATACAGACCATAAGAGAACACAAATGCCAGCCTATACCACTATACTCTGCAAAATTCTCAATCATCATAGGTAGAGTAACCAAAATATTCCATGACAACACCAAATTTCCTGATTCTACCAATCCAGTCCTACATAGGATTCTAGAAGGAAAACTCCAACATAAGGAGGGTACCTACACCCACTCCCAAAAAAAAACCCCAAGAAATTAATCATCTCACAACAAACCTAAAAGAGTGAATCACATACACATAATACCACCCACAACAAATATAACAGGTACTAAAAATCATCTGTCTTTAATATCTCTCAATATAAAAGGACTCAATTCTCCCCCCACCCAAAAATGACATAAGCTTTCAGAATGGATATGCAAGCAGAATCCAGCAGTTTTCTACATACAAAAAATACACCTCAAAGACAAAACCATTTACATCACAGTAAAAGGCTGGAAAAAAGTCTTCCAAGCAAATGGTCCCAAGAAACAAGCTGGAATTGCTATTATAATATCCAATAAAATAACTTTCAACCAAGTTATCAAGAAAGATGTGGAAGGACACTTCATATACATCAAAGGAAGAACTACCAATAGAAAGTCTCAATTCTGAACACCTCTGTACCAAATGTATGGGCACCAACATTCATAAAAGAAACTTTAATAAAGCTCATAGCACACACTGAACCCCACACATTGATAGTGGGAGACTTTAACACTCCACTCTCACCAATAGACAGGTCATTAACACAGGAACTAAACAGAGAGCCACTGTAACTAGTACAGGATATGAACAAAATAGATTTAATAGATATATACAGAACATTTGACCCTGAAACAAAAGAATATACCTCCTTCCTAGCACCTCGCAGGACTGTCTCCAAAACTGACCATATAATTAGTCAGAAAACAAGCCTTAACAGATACAAGAAGATTGAAGTAACCCCGTGTATCCTATCAGATCACAACAGATTAAGGCTAGACTTCAATGATAACAAAAACAACAGAAAATCCACATACCCATAGAAAACAAATGAAACAATGATAACTTGGTCAGGGAAAAAAGAAAGAAAGAATTTAAAGACTTCCTAGAATTGAATGAATATGATAACACAACATACCCAAACTTATGAGACACAATAGAAGCAGTGCTAAGAGGAAAATTCATATTATTAAGAGCACTCATAAAGAAGCTTGAGATATCCTACACTAGCAATGTAATAGCACACCTGAAAGCCCTATCACAAAAAGAAGCAAACACACATAAGAGGAGTAGACAGAAGGAAATAGTAAAACTCGAGACCAAAATCAACCAAATAGAAACAAAGAGAACCATTCCAAGAATCAACAAAACCAAAAGCTAGTTATTTGAGAAAATCAATAAGACAGATAAACACTTAGCCAAACTAACTAAAGGGCACAGAGACAGTATCCAAATTAACAAAATCAGAAATAAAAAGGGAGACATGACAACAGAAACTGAAGAAGTTAAAAAATCATGAGATCCTACTACAAAAAGTCTATACTCAACAAAACTGGAAAGTCTACATGAAATGGATGATTTTCTAGACAGATACAACAAGTCAAAGTTATATCAAGAACAGATAAACTATATAAACAGTCCCATATACCCTAAGGAAATAGAAAAAAGTTATTAAAATCTTCCTAGACAAAAAAGCCCAGGGCTGGATAGCTTTAGTGCAAAATTCTAATAGACCTTCAAAGTCTAGCTAATAGGAACACTCCTCAAACTGTTCCATAAAATAGAAACAGAAGGAACATTATCTAATGCATTCTGTGAGGCCACAATTACTCTGATACCTAAATCACACAAAGACCCAACAAAGAAAGAGAACTTCAGACCAATTTTTCTTATGAATATTACTGCAAAAAGTACTCAATAAAATTCCAACAAACCAAATCTAAGAACATATCAAAATGATCTTTCAACATGATCAAATAGGATTCATCCCAGAAATGCAAGGTTGGTTCAATATATGAAAATCTGTTAATATAATCCACTGTATAAACAAACTAAAAAAAAAAAATCACATTATCATCTCATTAGATGCTAAAAAAACATTTGACAAAACACAACACTCCATCACGTTAAAAATATTGGAGAGATCAGAAATTCAAGGCACATACCTAAACATAATAAAAGCAATATACAGCAAACCAATAGCCAATATCAAATTAAAGGGAGAGATACTTGAAACAATCTCACTAAATTCAGAGACAGGCCTCACTCTTCCCATATCTATTCAATATAGTACTCAAAGTTCTGGCTAGAGCAATTAAGACAACAAAAGGAGATCAAGGGGATACAAATTGTCAATGAAGAAATCATGGTATCACTTTTTGCTGATGCTATGATAGTGTAAGATAGCGATACCAAAAATTCTACCAGAGAACTTCTAGAGCTAATAGACAACTTCAGCAAAGTGGCTGGATATAAAACTAACTCAAACAAATCAGTAGCTTTACTTTATACAAATGATAAGCAGATTGAGAAAGAAAATAGTGAAACAAGTCCCTTTACAATAGTCACAAATAATACAAAATATCTTGTGGTAACTCTAACCAAATAAGTGAAAGATATGTTTAACAAGAACTTTAAGTCTCTCAAGAAAGAAATCAAAGACCTCAGAAAATGGAGAGATCTCCCATGCTTATGGATTGGTATGATTAATGTAGTAAAAAAGGCTATCCTCTTGGAGACCGGGGGTAGGAGAAATGTGATGAGGAAATGTGGGAGGGGGACCAGAAGAGGGGCAATAGCTGAGCTGTAAAAATAATAATAATAATAGAAGTAATAAAAAAAATAGAACAAAATGAAAATCCATCTTTATCAATCATTACATTGAATTTAAATGAATTATTTTTTTTCCAAAAGGAAGGTTAGTAGAATGGATAAAACATGGACATATAACCAAACTTCATCTGATGACAAAATACTTTATTTTTAATTTTATAAATTTTATTATTAAAAATACACCTTTCAAGTAAATACATCATACTCCAAAGTTAATCAGTTGTGAAGTCTACACAACCCTAATAATCTTCTACACTCATAGAACTGGCATTCAAAACAGAAACTGTGGAACTTCACACTAATCCCGCTCTAGTATTCTGTAGCTGCAGAATATGCTCTTACCCACTGAGCCAGGCTTCCAGCCCAAGAAAACATTTATTTTTATTGGATATTTTCTTTATTTGCATTTCAAATGTTATCCCCTTTACTGGTTTCTCCCCTCTCAGAAATTCCCGATACTATCCCCCCTCCCCTTGATTCTATGAGGGTGTTCCCTCATCCACCCACCCACACATTCTCGAATTCCTGTCCTCGATTCCCCTACACTGGGGCATCTATCAAGCCTTCATAGGACCAAAGACCTCTCCTCTCATTGATGCCTGAGAATGCCATCCTCTGCTACATATGTGGCTGGAGCCATGGGTCCCTCCATGTGTACTCCTTGGTTGATTGCTTAGTCCCTGGGAACTCTGAGAGGTCTGATTGGCTGATATTGTTGTTCTTCCTGTGGGGTTGCAAACCCCTTCAGCTCCTTCTGTTCTTTCTCTAACTTCTCCATTGGGGACCCCCGCTCAGACCAATGATTGGCTGCAAGCATCTGCCTCTGTATTTGTAGGGCTCGGGCAGGACCTCTCAGGAGACAGCTATATCAGGCTCCTTTCAGCAATCATTTCTTGGCATCCACAATAGTGTTCGGGTTTGGTGACTGTATATGGGATGAATCTCCAAGTGAGACAGACTCTGGATGGCTTATCCATCAGTCTCTCCTCTACATTTTGTCTCCATATTTGCTCCCATGAGTATTTTCTTCCCTTTTCTAAGAAGAACCGAAGCACCCACACTTTGATCTTCCTTCTTCTTGAGCTTCATGTGGTCTGAGAATTGTATCTTGGATATTCAGAGCTGTTGGGCTAACAACCACTTATCAGTGAGTGCATATCATGTGCGTTCTTTTGAGATTGGGTTACCTCACTCAGGATGATATTTTCTAGTTCCATCCATTTGGCTAAGAATTTCATGAATTCATCATTTTTAATAGCTGAATAGTACTCCATTGTGTATATACCCAAAAGATTCCCCAACATATAACAAGGACACGTGCTCCACTATGTTCATAGCAGCCTTATTTATAATAGCCAGAAGTTGGAATGAACCCAGATGTCCTTCAATAGAAGAATCAATACAGAAAATGTGTACATTTACACAATGGAGTACTATTCAGCTATTAAAGATGATGAATTCACCAAGAAAACATTTTTAAAGATTGAGACTAGAAAACAATAGAGGACACTCCAAGAATGGAAACTAAACTTTAACCAGTACATGTTATGTGTACGTCTTAGTCAGGGTTTGTATTACTGCACAAAGCATCATGACCAAGAAGCAAGTTGGGAAAGAAAGGGTTTATTCAAATTACATTTCCATATTGCTGTTGATTACCAAAGGAACTCAAAACAAGAACTAACACAGGGCAGGAACTTGGAGGCAGGAGCTGATGCAGAGCCCATGGAGGAGTGTTCTTTACTGGTTGCTTCCTCTGGCTTGATCAGCCTGCTTTCTTAGATAACCCAGGCCCACCAGCCCAGGAATGGTACCAGTCATGATGGGCTGGGCAATCCCTTCTCCTGGATCACAAATTGAGAAAATGCCTTACAGAGAAAATGCCCTGGATCTCATAGAAACATTTCCTCAAGGGAGGCTCCTTTCTCTGTAATAACTCCAGTTTGTGTCAAGTTGACACACAATACCAGATTATATGCTCATATGAAAATATCACAATGGATCCTATGAATATTTATAATAGTACGTTAATAAAATTTTAAATATAAATTAAAACAATAGACTTAAAAAGTTGTTTCTTTTTTTATCAGAAAAATTGATCAACTCATAACTAGAATGACTAACAGTAAAGGAGAAGATTGAAATGATAAGATAAAAAATAAACAGTAGCAGGGGCATTACAGCCAAACATAGAATGATAAAAGAATTGTAAGAAAGTGCTAAAAGCAAGGCTCATGAACAGCCTGAAAACCCAGATGAAATGGATAATTTAGAAATAAAACTAATAATGAATAAAAAGAAAACAATGAAGAACTACAAAAGCTGAAGAGCAACTTTAAATGGTAAAGATATTGAATCAGAAATCAAAAGCTTCTCAACAACATTGAGCAATAAAGAAAAGCCCTGGACCTCCTGACTTCTGTATTGGATTCTATCACACATTCTGATAAAAACTGGTAGCAATCCTTTATAGGTTCATTCTGTGATGTCTTCAGCTTTACCTTGATAGCAAAGTCAGACAAAGATAGGACAAGAAAACTACAGACTGTAGACAAGCAAAAACTGCAGTGTATGTCAGGAACAAGTAGAACTTACTCTTGGAATCAATGGAAATTTAGCCTACAAAAAGCACATCCATATCACATACCATAGTAACAGAATGACCCCTTCAAATGAGAAAACAAAACAAAACTTTTTACTGAAATCCACATCTCTTCTAATGAAAAACATGACAAAATGAGAATAGAAGAAAGCTACCTCAACATAATGAAAATGATGTAGGAAAACCCACAGTTGATGCCCTACTTAAACAGAAGAGTTATAAAAATAAGTAACAAGATGAACTGTCACTACTAATCCAAACAGAGCAGTTAAACAACAATAAGGAAAGAGTATGCAAATTTTGGAAAAAAAGAAGAAAAAATTATCAGCCTTCATAAATAATAATGTTATTGTAAGAATTTATAAGCAAATTCACCACAAATCAAATTTATAAAGTCATCACAAGATTCTCAGCAGTAGATTTATGAAACCTATGAAAATAAATTAAGAAAATAATTTCATCTACATTAAAATATTTTAGGAATTGACAAAAACTACAAGAAGAAAAAAATGCAAAAAGGAAACTATGCTCTCTTCTGGAAGATATTACAGACAGGAGGAAATGAAGTGCTGTTGCAGTCTTGGATTGGAAGCCTTGATCCTGTTAAATTCTTAATACTATCAAAAGCCAGAGACAAAAGTAAGCCCTGTCAAAATTTAACAATGTTTCCTCAGAGATAGAAAACAGTCTGTCCAAAAATTCATATAGTTCTTCAAGGAATCCAAAGTAGTCAAAACAGTACTGAAAAGAAAAACAAAATTGGAGGGCTCATAGTTCCCTTTCAAAATTTGCTGAATACTGATATTAAGATATTAATAAAATTAATAATATTAAGATATTAATAAAAACTGTGTGGTTCTGGCATACAAAGCAAAGGGATAAACTAATAGAATCTACCAGAGAACCTAGAAACAGACCTTCATATATATGGAAAGGAGGCCAGGACCATTCAGCTGGAAAAGGATGATTTTCTCAACAGATAGCTACATAAATCCAATACCATTAAACAGCTGAACTGTTCCTAATATCACATATCAAAATTAACTGAAAATTGGCCAAATATATGAACATAAAAGTTAAAAGTATAAAAATGTTAGGTGAAAGCATAGGGCTCAATGTAAACAATATTTGATTTACCGGTGATTTCTTGGATAAACTACTGAAGAAATACAAATAAAAAATACAAAAATTGGACTTTGTTAAAATTAAAAATATTTATACAGCAAAGGACACTACAAGCATAATGAAACAGACCTCACAAAATGGAGGAGATGAATATATGTTACATATTCAATAAAGAGATGAGTACCCAGATTATAGAGAGAATGTCTAAAACTCAACAACAGAACAGCAGTTAAATAATCCACTTGGCAAAAAATAGCTAAGAAAATCCAAGTAGCCATGAACACAGGAAAAAAGATGGATACCCGTCAGTTTGAGTCGTTAGAAAACGCAAGTCAGAACTTACATCAATGAAATCCCACCATCAGAACAGCTACCATGAAATAATAAGGCTAATAAGACTGATAATAATGTGAAGACACTAGAACATCTTGGAAGCTGCTATTAAGTGAACAGTACGGAGAGTACCTAAAATAGTAGTGGTTTCTCAAAGATTTAAAATAGATCCAGCATTCTTAGCATATAGTGAAAATTAGTGAAATCAGTCTCAACATGAGCGTCCATTTATAGCAGGATTACTTCAAATATCAATATGTGCTACAATCTGGCATTGTACAACAACAAATAAGAGAAGACAGAAAACAATATATACATACATGCATCTGTACATATGCATACAGTGGTGACTTATTCAAGTCTCAAATTCGAAAGAAATTCTGCTATTTGGTACATTATGGAAGAACTTTGACACATTATTCTAAATGAAATAAGCCACAGAAAGATACATACTGTATAAGGAGAAATGAAATAAAATAATACGAAGCAGAATGAGAGAACCCATAGCTTGGGGAAGAAATAATGGAAAGATAGTCAGTATTTCTGTAGAGACTTATATCTGCATAATAAGTGTTGTGGAGATAGATTCTGCTGATGGTTATGTATACAAATTAATACCTGTCTTAGGGTTTCTATTCCTGCACAAACATCATGACCAAGAAACAAGTTGATGAGGAAAGGGTTTATTCAGCTTACATTTCCACACAGCTTTTCATCACTTATGGAAGTCAGGACTGGAACTCAAACAGGCAGGAAGCAGGAGCTAATGCAGAGGTCATGGAGGGATGTTTCTTACTGGCTTGCTCAGCTGGCTTTCTTATAGAGCCCAAGACTACTAGCTCACAGATGGTACCACCCACAAGGGGCCCTCCCCTTTGATCACTAGTTGAGAAAATGCCTTACCGCTGAATCTCATGATGGCATTTTCTCAACTGAAACTCTTTTGTCTGTGATAACTCCAGCTTGTGTCAAGTTGACACAAAACCAGCCAGTACAATACCTTTGAGCTGTTTTTTTCATAAACAGTTAAGTTGCTAAAAATTATCTTTTATGTATTTTATAACAATATAAATTTCAAACATGTAATATTTAGTCCAACAACATTTATGACCAGTAATTGTAAAAGTTCACTCCTGTGATAGCTATTCTTGGTTGTTAACTTGACTATATCTGTAATTAACTAAAACCTCAAAATGGAGGGCACACCTATGAAGAATATTTTCTTAATTTGAAATAGGAAACTCTATTGGATATGAAAGGAAGGAGGACACACAATTAGTACAGATTTGGGGCAGGACGACTTGCCTTAATCCAGGTCTTTAGACTTAGAAAAAAACACTTCTACTCTAGGACACCTGTTCTTCTGGAAGACTATATAATTACACAAAATAAAAGAGGGTTTTTGTTGTCGTTGTTGTTGTTGTTGTTGTTGTTGTTGTTGTCCTTTGCTTGCTCTTGCCTTGATAGCAAGTCTATTCTTTCACTGGTATTAGAGACTACTTCTTCGAGATTCTAACATACTGAAGACTAGTTGAGATATCCAGACCTAAAGACTGGGCAACTACTGGAATCTTGGACTTTTCATTTACAGCCACTGTATTATCCATTCCAATGTTGGATTACCTGGACCACAGTCTGTAAGTCATCCTAATCAATCCTCTTTCTCTATATAGGGAGATTCATTCCATGAGTTCTGTTACTCTAGAGATCCCTGACTAATACATCTCCCCACCTCTGTCTCTCCTGCTCTTTTTCTCTGACTCTGTTTCTCTCTGTTATATATATATAATTAGCTCTACCAATTGCCTCATTTTTCACCTGTTTTCCCTTTATACAAAATACTTATACTGTGGAAACAGTAGGTTTTGCATATAAAGAAAATATTTTCAGGAATTCACCCCTTCTTTGTGCAACATAAGCAGTGTCAAAGCCAGTCTTTCAGAAGAATGGGAGTTTGATAAATTCTCAAAGCACTCCTTCAGGCTTAGCCAATCAGAAGCAGAGTACCTGAGGCCATTTGTGGGATGAAAGGTAAGGCACAAAATAGAAGGTACTGTTAAATTAAATTATTCCTATCACTAAGACAACTTTAGGACTCATAGAAATAAGCTGAAGTAAGGGCCTTCCAAGTGTTTCATGGTCTCCAGTTCTACCTTCCAATGACTGAAACTGTTGCTATGGAAGCAGTGCCACAGAGCACAGCTGAGATCTGTCCAAAGAACACACTTCAGGTTCAATTCCTATTCTCTCTGGTCAACTTGGAAGTTAGTTCTCTGGATTTGGACTAAAATTAAAGTAAATATTGAACTTGGTTGTAATTTTCTCATTGCATAATAATTGAACTATCATGATAATACTCACAGAAGAAAGAACAGAAAAAAAGAACAAAAAATTTTGTTACATTTTTAGTATTTTAACTTTCTTCATTTTTCAATTGTAATAACCCAAGTAATTTGGAGATTATCCTTTGCATTTTCTGTAAGGACATTACACTAAACTGAACATGAATGCATAGACATAATGGTTGGTGAACCAGAAAGCTGAAAGCTTCTCTGTAACAAGTACTTTGTGTAACTTTGTACACAAAGTAGAATGATAGAAAATTTACCTTCTCAGACACAGAATGCATGGATGGTGACCATAAAATCTGGACAGACTTCATGGAAAAGATGTTCTAATATTCTCCTGAAGAAGGTAAAACAAACATTTTCAGTTCAGCTGTAGAAACAAAAAGACTCACAGAAAAGGGGTTGGCTCTTTGGCCCAGTAATCTATTTTTACAAGTCTAAGGTATTCATCTTAGAAATGCTTACAGATTAGTCTACAATTAAGAAGTATATGGTTTAGTAGGTTTGAAGAGCAGAATGCAAATGAACTTATACAAGTAAATAACCACTGAAAAAACTGCAAAATGCATTAAATTGTTTGTTGAATACAGGTAAGAATTTTCATATTGATTGCTGTGTATCTATGCTGCTTCTGAGATCTCTTGTGATGATCAGATTTCTTCCTTTACTGCTGACCTCACAGAAAGGTGACAGAATCACCTCTCAGACAGGCTGCTTCTCATGTGAGCAAACATTTCTGAGATTTGAACAACTAAAATGTTTCCATTCTGATGTGGATTAATGTAGATTATGGGGCTATTTAGATAAAAGATATAATTCAATATAGTCAAATAAAAACATGTCACTACTTTTTTTAGTATTTAGAAAAATTCTGAGATTGTAATATAATTTCATCATTTTCCCTTCCATTTCTTCCCTCCAATTCTTCTCATGTATATATCACATATCTGCCACCCTTTCTTTCTTTTAAATTCATGGCTTCTCTTTCTTTAATACTCTCTCCCTCTCTCTCTGTGTGTATGTGTATACATATACATACATACACATGTTATATATATATGTGTGTGTGTGTGTGTGTGTACATATACATACACATTTTATATATGTGTGTGTATGTATGTGTGTGTATATGTGTGTGTGTGAGAGTGCCTGTGTGCAAGTGGCGTACATGCATATATCCTATATAGTCCTAAATACCTGTAGTTGCTTTGTTTAGGATTAAGGCCTCTTAGATTTCCCCTTCCATGTTAGCATTTCTATTGGCATCATTCTTTGTTCAGGCCATGTTTAGGCATCCCCTAACATGAACGGGAGACTTTATGGACATGGACATAGCTTCTGATACTTCTAGAATACAGAATCTCACAAGAAACTGTATGTCCCTGGCTAATTTTTTTTATTAGTGAAAATGTTACAAAAATTATATATTAGTTGATTATGTGGTTACAAAATGATGCTTTACATGAGAAAAGCAACAACACTTTGAGCTCACTCAAAGTTTGCTTTGGAGTCTTAATCCATACTGCCTCAGAATTTTCTGACCATAGTTGGAGATAGGGCCTGGAAAAATGTAAATAAGGCACCATGCATCCATTAGGACGGAACTAATCTAATTTAACTAGTGATCATCTGTGAATATATTAGAACACAGACACCAAAGATGACTGCACTGAGTAAAATTCTTCTAAAGACAAATCCAGTAGGTGACCTCAGAGGGAATAAACTTTACCATCACTTTGATCCTGAATTTTCATCCTCTATAATCATTAACAAATAACTTTCTCTTATTTAAGCTGACAAACCTATAGTCTTTCATCATAGTGGGCACATGAAACTAATATAAGCAAAACTTTTAGAGTGTAATGTACCTTATAACAATGATTCTCCAGCTAACTTACATTAAGAGTCTCTTTTGAGCCGGGCAGTGGTTGTGCACGCCTGTAATCCCAGCACTTGGGAGGCAGAGGCAGGCGGATTTCTGAGTTCGAGGCCAGCCTGGTCTACAGAGTGAGTTCCAGGACAGCCAGGCTACACAGAAAAACCCTGTCACGAAAAACCAAAAATAAATAAATAAATAAATAAATAAATAAATAAATAAATAAATAGAGTCTCTTTTGAAAATTTATAATCTATTGCAAATCAGTTCTTCTAGAAGTAAAATATTGCATATTTTTCAGTGTCATAGCAATATCAACTTGTTATAAAATTTCTAAGCCCTCTCTAAGTCTGTACTTATGCTGACACAAGTCAATAAATAACACATGGACTTTTGGGTCCAAAAGCCATTCTTAAAACAAAACTGCCTATCATCGTCCATATTTTGCTGCTGTTAAGTACCTGAAACTGGTTAATTTATAAATAAAAGAAAGTAAGTTTCACAGTTGTAGAGCTTAAGGGACCCACATCTGGTAATGACTTTCTTGCATTTTCATTCAATGGCAAAGGGCTGAAGGGCAAAAGATTCTGGGCTGTTCTCAGGTGGCCACTCTTCCCACAACTTTGCTAGGTAACAATTCCATAAGGACATAAGGCTTTCGTTAAAGTCCTGATATGTTGAGCTAGAGAGCCAGTGACCAGGATACATTCATATCTTAGCACAACCCTAGGATTTATGTTCAACCTCCTCAATTTATAGTTAGTGAAAATGAGCCATGAGATGTTCAACAACTGACTTGTTATTACAAAGTTTGTCCAAATTTTCTATACCCAGCATGTTTCTAGTCAGCCTTAAACAAATCACCAAATGTTTAATCCACTTCCCTTTCTGGATATTTTAATAACAGCCTTGTTTTTCTCATCTGTCCCCTTAGATATGAGTGTCCCTCTTGTCATCACAAAATAGTTAGGGAAAATTGAGTCATTTAATTATCTAGTTTCAGAAACATTACCTCTTGTCTGAATAAATTCCATCTGCCACCTGTGAGAGACTCTTGCCTTCTGTACAAGCATCTTGTTTTCATACACTTGAAATGCATCTTATTATCAATCCTCTCATGCAATCTTCCCTTCATTTTCTTTGATTTGCTGTAGCTTTTGTAGACCACAAATGTATTCTGTAATCTTCCAATCTCTTTGGTCCTTGGTATTTTGTATCTTGCACATCCCTCTTCCTCATCCTTGATTACTCCCTCTCTGCTCCATCATTTGCATGGCTTCCTGAAAGTCTGTATTGTGTTTACCATACCCTGTTTTACATAGCCCACAAGCATATGTTAATTGTGTTTCAAATTCTGGCATTTGGCCTGAATTCTTCCCTGTGATTATTGTGTTTTATTTTTTCTGTATTCTACAAGAGATTATTGTACAGGTAGCATTTTGTGTGTGTGTGTGTGTGTGTGTGTGTGTGTGTGTGTGTGTGGTCTTTTGAAGCAGGGTCTTTCTATGTAACCCTGGCTGTACTGTAACACATTTAGATCAGGCTGACCTCAAACTTTGCCTTTGCCTACCAAGTGCTGGAAGCAAAGACATGAATAACCAAATAGCATTTTCTTAGATGTTATTCCTTAAAGCTTAAAAATAAAAATAAATTTAGTGAGTGTTTATATGCCCAAATTTGTCATCATTTCTCAATTATAAATAATACATGTGGTATATATTTTTCCTAGTACCTGTAGCTGACAAAATCACATAGTGTTAGGCTAATCATCTAAATTCCAAAAGTCTCATTTGTTTTTAATATGAAATGACTGAACTAAATATTTAACAAGTCTTCTATTACTAATATTCTAAATTCTAATGTTTATTTGCATGTATCTCTAAAAGAGGCTGACTAATCAGTCATATTTCCTGAATATTTTATTGTTTCCCTTAGAAGGTTCAACCTTTAAATCAAGGATAAGTTCATACCTTAGGCAGCCATTCATTATTATTACCTCAACTATCTTTATTTTAATTCATCATAGAGTTATGCCTTATGTTGAGTATTTAGCCCATTAATAATACTATAGTTACTTCGAGAGCTGGATGTCCCTCAAAGTCCTATGTGTAGAAGGAAGTGTTGGTTTCCACCTACTAGAGCTACTGAGAGGCAGTGAAAGTAGAGCTAATGAAAAGAAGTCTTATCATTTGAAGTTGTGCCCTTAAAAGGGATCTTATATCCCTGAAACGTTTTTTGTTTCTTATTTGCATTATAGAGGTCTAAAAGCTAGTAGCCTGATTTACTATGCACGGCTTCCACATTATAAAACACCTCTAAAGGCCCATGGACTGAACTCTCCTAAAACCAGTCTGAAATAATCCTTTTTCTTCTTAAGTCAATGATCTTAGTTATTCCATGGAAGTAATACAAAAAAATATTACTAGTAATAAGGACTACCTAAATCCAACATATCCTCAATGAAAAGCCTTTGCTAAGAACAAACATAAAGATTAGTATAAAGTATGCATTAGCTTATGTCATGAGAAATTGCCTTTTTATATTAGTTAAAAAACAATGACCCAACGATCAAATATTGCAAACACCATGTTTCTACCTGACACAGAATTTTATTTAATTAAAGTTAATTGGACTTGTACAATTAGACATTGTGCTGGCAAACAATTATGGTGTTTTATTTAATAGTGAAAACATCTAAAGAATTAAATATTGTTATCTCTATTCTGTAAATCAAAGGAATGAAGTTACAAGATTGTAAATAACTTGCCAACATCACATAGTTAACCATATGAACAATTACAACTTGTAGTCAGGTGATTCTGGATACAAAAAATTTGCCTCTTTCTCAAATTATATAGAACAGTAACTCAACACGGATCAGTGAATTAATTTTCTAAAAACAAACTTTAAACTTACATTATGTATGGTATGCATATATGAAATACATATATGAAAATAAGAGATTAGTGCTGTATATACTAGCATGGGTGGTTGAAAATGAGGCTGTTTTTAAGAAAGTTGCTGAAGCATAAAATTATAATCTCATTCCATTTAGAGACTGAGTAAAGTCTATAACTGTATCTTTGTAGTAATAAAAGAAAATACCCACAACACTACATATCTGTGCGTACAAAGAATACTATTTGCACTGGTACATAAAGTATGTGGGAAGTAAGAGCTGTTCTGCAACTCAGAGGATGAAAGGAGGGAAAAGCATGGGAGTTTACTATTTTGACATTTTCATCCTCTAAATTGCTTTCATCTTTTCTAATGATTCCATTATTGCATCTAAAAGGTAAAAATAAGAAATATTCTCTTATGCCTTTATTTTCCTGGTGAATTATTTTTTCTATTAGAAATATTTTCTGTTCATTCTCCTATATCCCTTGAGTAATAAAATTTACAATTTCTAGTACTGACCACAACTTAGGAAGTTGTTCATATTTTGTGTTTCACCCAACTTTCACACATTTTACATCTGTTATATCTTACATTGCTACTGTTATGAGGGCAGTTTCCATTTAATAAGCAATAGTAAGACTCCAGACCTCCCTGTGACTTATAAAAGGCAGATTCAAGAGGACAACAGGAAGCAAACTCAATTCTCACCTACAAGTTAACATAAATAAAATGTAAGTAGGTTGTTATATGACTTTAGTAGTTTAAGTTTTTGTGATCTTTGCATATAAGGTACACATATATGCTATTTGTAGTATTAACAAAGCCCACTGGCATATTACACAGTCAGTGAGAAAAAGGTTGTCATGATTCCCTTAAAAATTGTTTATACCCTGTACCTAAAAATGCTGTCTACTACTATCTGAAATAAAATTACACCAACCAAAAATGATAGCTGTTCATAAGGTGCTTTGCACAGAATGAAAAAGGCCTTGGATATCTATGAGTTTGCATTGATGTATGCGAATCACTAACTTCAGTTTAATACTCTCAAAAGAAACAACTAACCATAGAGTGGTCAAGTTCCCTGGAAACAGGTAGGGATCCAAAGTAATGATTAAGAAAATATTTTTCAGGAAAACATTCCAAAAAAAGTGAGTGAAGGATAGTCAGCAGGCGTGGTTCGAGATAAACCTGAGCAGTAGCTAGTTCCAGGCTTTTCCAAGAATAAAATAGGAAGACCAAGATTTGTACTCTTTGTCTGGAAAAAATATATATCCCATGATTCTCTAGGACAGTGTACAAATAATTTCTAAGAAAAGGTGAGGAAGTGTTACCATTAGTGACAGCCCTAGATGGATAGCTGGGGTTAAAGCTGGCTTAAAGAGTAAGTCTGGATCAAGTGCCCAAACTTCTCCTGTCAGAGGTTAGACAAGGAGAAAGTGTGGACTAGAGAACTGCAGAAAGAAGCAAAGATTGATTAGTTTTCTTTCCTAGGACAGTAATTACTAAGACAAGATTAGTGAAAGAGTGGAGAATTGTGCAAAGAGTTTGGAGGGTTCTAAAATAAACCAGTGCCTCTTTTGATTAAATTAAAATGTAAACATAACACTTTATTCTGTCCATGATTGGGTTGATATTTTCCTGTTAAAAAAATCAAGCCTATAAGAAAGAACTCAATGGCTTCACTAACTGCATATAAGTTCATTAAATTGTCTAGGTTTGGTGAATTTAAGTGTGTGATGATTTTTAATGGAATTTTTTTTGTATTTTTTATGATAAGTCATATATATATATATATATATATATATATATATATATATATATATTGCCTGTGAATGCTAAAGAATGGAGTCAGTTAAATGTCATCCATCTACTTTGAGATATTGACTTGATAATCATCAGCAAATGCACTTGCATCCCCTCTGTGATTTTACCAAAATGTCCTGAATTTGCGGAGTCCGGGGGGGAGGGGAGATTTTATATATATATATGTAAGCATTTTAAAGTCCCCACCCCAAAATATTCCAAAGCACACCAGAATGCTCCAGACAACTTCACAGCTCCTCTGCCACACAGACCATACTTCAAACTTCTCACTGTGCCCGCAGAAGTCCATTTCTAGACATATCTTCAGTACTCTCAGACTCTTTTCTGTTAAAATTGAGGTCAGCTTTGAAGATTCTTGACACTAATTACTGTGCTATTCCTGAAGGTTAGATCTCTAGAGTGCAGTCTGAAGCTGCTAGGAGGTCACATATTTGAATATCCATTACGTTGACACCAGGATACTCCTTGTTCCTTTTAAAACATCAGGAAGAAAGTGACCTGCCATTCATTTAAAAAATCTGCATTAATTCCTCCCACTTAGTATTTCCCAATTGTTACCCAGGTATGTGGTCTGCCAATTTACAGCTGTGTTAAGAGCATATTCAAGTGCTTGATTATACAGCTTTGGAAATGGAAATTTAGTGAGCCCTCAGAGCTGGAAGAGCAGAATCTCCTTCCACTTATTGCAAATCAATAGTCCATCTCAAACCAAACACAGACAGGTTTCAACTGGAAGAAAAACCTAATCCACAAGTAGCCATTTCTCTGCAATCTGCCTCTTTGTTTAGATTTCTCCAGGTTCTTGTGACATGTGGGGAATCTGCCTGCAATTGCAATTCTGACACACCTTCTAGGACTGGGATAGAGGGTAACCTCTGAGGGCAGGAGAGAAAGGAAATGTGCTCAGAACTCTTCTTGAGAACAATTTCCAGGAATCTATTAGTCACAGATGGGAGCTAGAGGATGAAATAGATTGCCTACTTACAAATATCTCTTAGAACAAATGAGGGCAGAATCCCAAAAACAAGCACTGTGCTGTTTGCCAAAAGCATCCCATGTCCCATTAAAAAGCTTCAGAACTTTGATGTATGGTACAATCTCCCTTTGAAGTAGGTTGGGTTCTCAATGGTGTTTTTTTATTTGTTTGTTTTTATTGGTAATAAGAAAGGTTTTTGTGCAGTGAAGCCATGTCAATACAGTAGTTTTAAAAATCTTAAGACAACTCTTTTTTTATCATCAATTTAGCCATGCAATTGTAGATTTTATAATGCTTTTGAGACACAATTTCCGTCTTTGCATAATCTATGCCCTTCTGAAATTTTTGCCCAAAGCCATGCCATTGTTTAAAGAGGCTGAGACATCATTGAAATTGTTTTTCTGACCATTTCACACAGAAATTCATAGCTACCTTGTTGCATCTCATTTGGAATCACCTTAAGATAACTACACTACTGGCAAGACAGTGGTGTCTAACATCTGCATCGATGTGGAATAAGAGCTAACTTAGATTTACAAGTCAAAATAATAAATTACACTTTCCACAAAGGTAAACCGTAGAATTATGCCCAAACTTTTCTTTCAAATTCTTCATAATCCAATAGTTTCTTGGGCCTGTGCTTGTGAAACAGAGTGGGTCCCTTGTGAAATGACTTGGAATTGATGCCCTGTGAGATGTATTGGGGTAGTTACCCTGTAAGGTATGTTGGAGTGGCTGTCCTGTGTAGTGGGTTAGAGTGGCTGTACTTTGAGGTAGGTTGACATGGTCATCTTTTGAGGTGAGGTGGTATGCTAGGTCGGAGTGTGTGAACTGCAGTGTGGGCTGGAGTCTTTTATTAAGACCATGAGATATAAGACTACTGCCACAATTTTTGAGAAAAAATTTAACCAAGCTTTATTAAATTCTGGTCAGGACAATGGACATTGGCCAGATTCATATCTAGGATTCCCAGAGCAGGAAGCCAAATTGTCTTAGTCAGAGGCCTATAAGGCCAAAACCCACAATGCTGCATCTTTTCTACTGTCATTAAATCAGGGACAAACATACATTCTGATGTACTTCCTGCCTATGTACTCCCACCTACATGTGATCAAGCACACTGTGAGCATTTGGGGCAACCAATCTTGTTTACAAAACCAAAACACATGGCTTATTTTCTTACATGAACAACAACCTCCAGCATTCTAGGAAGTTATTCTTGGGCAAGTGGGACTTATAGATTTATCTGTAAGTAGGGCTTACAGGTTAGAGACATTTTTGTTTTAGATGTCTTCAGCACATTTATTTTTTGAAAAAAATAACTTTACTACCTGCACAGTAGTTTGGAGTGTTTAACCTTTGGTGTGTGTAGGAGAGGTCTCTGTGTAACAAGGTTGGAATGGTCACACTATGGTGTAGTTTGGAGAACTAGCATTGTGATATGAGTTAGATTGTCATCTACTATGTATTAGAGTGGTCACTCTATGATATGGGTTGAAGTGATGATGATTGTTGGGGTGGTCACCTTGTGAGTGGGACAGAAGTGGTTGCCCTGAGAATTGGGTTAGAATGATTACCCTGTGACAGGAACTGAAGAGTTTGGACTGTGATATGATAGGGATGGTCAGAGAGTGGGAATGGCTCCAAAGGAGGTAAGTTTCCTCAAAGAAAGGGATGGTCATACATTTACTCAAAAAGGCTGAGGAGAAAGAGGCTTGGGTATGTGCTGGATGTGAAGGAGATTGAGAGGTTGAAGTTGAGTTTAAGGAACATGGAGTTCAAAAGACAGTTTTAATAAACAAGTCTTATTTCTATTTGGCTTTTCCACCTTCTGAAGGATTGGGTCAGTAGGAAGGGTGGATGTGCCACTGTACCCCTAAGGTCCTCAAGACTGAGTGATTTTAGAAATGAGTGCATTATCTGATTGTGTGCATCTAGGAAGTCCAAATCTGAGTAAGATACCATTCATGAGGTGGGAACCAACTAGTTATGCAGTTTCAGCTGTATTAAGGAAAGCTTCTACCCATCCTGAGAAAGTATTTACCATAGTAATAACATATTTATATTTATTGTTAGAAAGCATGTGTGTAAAATATATCTTCCTGTCCTCCCCTGGAGAACTATCTTTAAAATGGTGTAGGTTAAAGGAAGGAGTGGGTGATAAAGCTCCCTGTGGGGATGTTCAAGTGCACACGGAGTGGAGCATTCCTAGATGATAGCCTTAAGGAGGCCAGAAAGGCCGGGGCAGAAGATGGGTTAAAGGAGTTGATAGAAAGGTTGAGATGTAAAAAGATTTGTGAATGGTTTTCAGGAAGGACTGCTTGTGAATCAGGGAGAAAATTTCTTTCCTGAAAAAGGAGCCAACCCTGAGGACCCACAAAAGCTCTTATAGCTTGGAGCGTCTGTCATTGGGCCTCAGAGAAGATAGGGATTAGGCACTGAGAGGCCAGGAGGAAAATAGAGGAAAGATGGTAAGAATGTTGTCATGCCTCATTAGCAATCTTGTTAGCAAAAGCATTTCCCAAGGCTATATCATTAGTAGAGGCCTGGTGACCCCAGCAGTGAATAGCTGCTGCCTGGCTAGAAAGATAAGAGGCTTCTAACTGCTGTAGGATCAGAGGCACATTTGTAATAGCAGTGCTTCTGGTGATGAGAAAACCTCTCTCCTGCCAAATGGAAGCATGGTGGCACAGAATGTGAAAAGCATACTTAGAATGTATACATATCTTGATGGTTTTAAAGTAATGGCTCTAATGATGTCTATCAGTTCTACCTTCTGAGAAGAAGAGCAGGGTGGTAGAGGGTAGATTCTATAACCTTGTCAGAGGAGACTAAGGCTTAGCCTTGGCTTGGTGGGAGCTAGCAGAGCTGAGAGATAAGCTTCCATCTATAAACCAAGTATAGTTAAGACATTCTAGAGGTGAAATAGAAAGCTGTGAATTTCTGTGAGTAAGGGTTTCAAGTTACTCTGGGCACAAATTTGTGAGACTAATGGCCTTAGGAAGGACTGTAGCAGGGATAAGTGGATGGCAGGACCCAAATGAGATATTGGGGTTTTCTAGGAAGTATTACCTTCCTGGAAAAAGCCAAACCATAGAAGGAGACAGAATAGAAAGACACTTGTATGACAGAAGATCCTTGAGATAATGTCATGAGAGAGAGGGTGATAAAGGGAAGTGTAGAAGACTTTTAAGACAGTAAGTGTGCTACCACTAACATCAGTAAGGCTGCATCCTCTAGCTGTTGTATCTAGCTTTGGAAAGGCAGGTAACAGGGGTGAAGGTGGGTCCTCTCGTTTGTCTTGAAATTCTTAGAGCCATTGTCCAATTTTCAGTAGTATATAAGATAAAGAGTTGGTCAAGATCAGGGATAGCTAGTGCAGAGGCCTGTAGAAGTGTATTTTAGAAGTGAGACAATCACGCATGATAAACTCTAGAGAGGCTCAAGTGGTTCAGTTAGGGTTATGTTAGGTATTTCATAGAGGGGGTGAGCAAGAACAGCAAAGTTAGGAATACAGGTTCTAATGTATCATGCAGGCCTAGAAGAAAATCTCTTCCTTGGTTCTTAGAGGTATGAAGGACTATAGGTACTGTTTGTGATCGAGAGTAAGTTCATGACTATTCAGGGATAGCAGAAAAAAACTAGGTACTTGGCCTGAGAGACAGAAGTTTAGCTTTGTGTCCTAAAAAGTTGAGAACCTGTACAGTGTGTTATGACAGCAAAAGTGAAGAACTTTAGGGTAGGAGGACATCTAATTTTGTATTAAGTTGCAGGAGGACACATCTAGGGAGAAACAGTCAGTGGCCAGAGCCTGGACAAAATAATTAAAAGGGAGCTGTCTCACAATATCCAAGGCAGGACAGTCCAAGTAAGCTGTACTCATATCACCAGGTGAAGAGATCCTGTGAATCTGAGTATAGAGTGTCCTTAAGGTCTAGGAGAGTAAAATAAGAGGTAGAGGAGGAAATCTGAGACAGTACAGTATAGGGGTTAGGGACTAACAGCCATATAGGAATAACAGCTGCATTAATAACCCTGAGGTCCTAGACTAGCTGATACAAACCATCAGGCTTTAGTATTGGCAGGACAGGGGTATTATATAGTGAGTGAGTGCACGTGAGAATACCTTCATCAAGAAAGCTCCATGTGATAACATTTAAGCTCTCTCTATGTTTTAGAGGAATACAATATTGAGAGCAACAGATATGGAAAGTTAAGTCCCAGAGTAGGATCTTAATGGAAGAGAGGAAGAAATAATGTGAGGCAACTGAAGATAAAGGGTCCCACACTTTTAGGTTAACAAGGAAGTCAAATAGGGGTAAGGGGAATCATTATTGCTAGTATGAAGGAAACTCTTCAGAGGCTAGGAGAAGACAAAATATTCCAGAGGGGTTGGTTGAAAAGAAAAGGAAAAGTGTGATTTTTTTTATTTAATATTTTCTTTACTTATATTTCAAATGTTATTCCCTTTCCTGGTCCTCCCCCCCCCCCCCCAAAAAAAACTCCCTATCCCATTCCCCCTTCCTCGGCCTCTATGAGAGTGTTTCTCCACCCAAACACCCATTCCCAACTCCCTGCCCTAGAATTCCTCTACACTGGAGCACTGATCCTTCACAGGACCAAGAGCCTATCTTCCCATTGATGCACAACAAGGCCATCCTCTGCTACATGTGCATCTGGAGCCATGTGTCCCTCCATGTGTACTCCTGAGAGGCTCTGCCAGAGTCTGACAAATACAGAGGCAGATGCTCTCATCCAACCATTGTACTGAGCACGGGGTCCCCAATGGAGGAGTTAGAGAAAGGACTGAAGTAGCTGAAGGGGTTTGTAATCCCATAGGAAGAACAACAATGTCAGCCAACCAGACCTTCCATAGCTCCCAGGGACTAAACCACCAACCAAGGAGTACACATGGAGGTAGCTTTTTTTTATTAAATTATTTTATTTATTTACATTCCAAATATTGCCCCCTTCCTGGTCCTCTCTTCCAGAGTTCATCCCATTCACCTACCACCACTTCTGAGAGGAGAAAAGTGTAACTTAGCCATGATATTTTAACCAAGCATAATAAAGGAGGAGTGATCTATTAGGAGGCCCCAGAGAGAGCAGAGGAATGGGCTTGTAGCATTTGGATGGGAGGACTGACTGTCAACACCCATCACAGAGCTCTGAGAAGGATAAGTTTCACTGGAGGAAGCAGGAAATATAGACAGAATTTATTAAAACTGGCAGAGACTTATCAACTACCAGGTTACTGTAGGTTCCTTCATAGTGATCTTGATTTCCTTGGGGCAAGAGGACTCAGCACAGCATCAGTCATTAGCTGCCAGGCCCAGAAGACACTACAGACATTTCTATAGAGGAGGAACTAGCCTATCTTGTCTAACCAAATTCAGACAATCAACTCTTCAGTATCCTGATTGTCCACAGTTTGGAAGGGTCATGGGGCCAGTTGAAGTGAAGAACAGTCTTTTATCCAGTTGGCTAGATTTGCCACATTTGAAGAAGGCTGCAGTTGGAATACTTCTGTGCCCCATCATCTTCTTTGGAGGAGATCTAAGGGCAGCTGCCAAGAGCCGCCACAGGAAGCTTTATGTATTTTTACCTACACCTCCCTTCCATTAAATACCTTAAATGCAATACTCAACAGATATCTCTGGGGAGTTTCAGAGTCATAATCTAGCACTTTAACTTTTTTTTTTTCAATATCAGGAACTGGGAGAGAAAGTGAGAGATGAGGACTTATAATCTAGCTTTGTATACTGAAGGATGGCCTCTGTAAGGTAGGCAAGGAACACAGCAGGATTTTTATCTGGCCTTTGGGTGATGACCTTCCTCAATTTGTCAAATTAATTAAATTATGAGAGGCCTTTCAGAGTCCAGTCAGGAGACAAATAACCATTTTTGTCTCAGGCTAACCTGCCTAGGAACTGTTTCTCAGCATTATCCTGGTAGTGTCAGTGGGTGTCTCACTGGTAACTGTGTCTGCTTCAGCTGTATAGAAATAGTCCATACAATGGACCTCATCTGTGTTGGGAGGCTTGAGCAGCTGACTAGACCTCCTCCTTCTTCTCAGGGTGAAAGTAGAGGAAAAAATACATGGAGTTCATGTCAGGTGATGTTATAGGTTTAAATAAGGCACCTGAACACTTTAGTGATATTAAAAGGATCAACAGAGAAAAAAGGTGCTGTTCTATCTGAAGGAGGTCAGCATAGAAAAAAGTGCATGTACATGGATGAGACTATTAGAGCCTGCTGCTTCTCTTAGGGGTAAAAGACCATCAGTGCAGGAGCAGGTGTGAGCTTGGGGAGATGATGAATAAAGTGTACTTGAGGTCAAGTTAATATTAAGGCAGTGAGTTGCCTGAGAGGGTGCCAGAGAATGAGTTTGGTTTTGAGGAAACAGGTTTGTTTGAAGAGGTGACCAGGGTGGGGCCAAATCTTGTATATCAAAGTCAAACAGAATAGAGGCAGAAGAATCCAGATCTCTCTGGTCAGCATCAGGAGAGAATTTGACTTTTTCCAGAAAAAAAACTCGTGAACATGATATGAGGTATAGAGGGAAGAGCATTGGAGAGCAAAGCCTACATATAGGCAAACTCAGTCCAGTTGTCCATAAGTTGGCAGTGTTCGTCAAGATCAGTAGGGATTTGGTAGTCAAATGTGCCGTTCTTTGGCCATTGAGACTGGTTATCAGTCTCAAGACTGTATCCAGGCTGTGTTACAACTAAACAATTATGTGGTAAGGGTTAATGGTCCAAGTTACAGATGTGGCAAAAAGTCACCAGAACACCACCAGAAGTTTTTTTATGTGTTTCTCTCTATGAAGTCATGCAAACAATATCCAGTGAAGATTGGCAAGGTGAACAGGTACCATACGGCATTATCAGTAACAACCAGTGTTAGCAGTGCCCAACAATGACCAGAAAAGGATGGTAAGGTACACCAATACTATACAGCACTGTCCATTGTCTGCTGGGTTATATTTATACCATTTCTAAACATCATGTTTTCTATCAAGCAACACTGCTCTAGCAAAACATGACATGCCATTTTTCCAGGCTGCTTCCAGAAAAAAAAAAAAAAAAAAAAAAGCCACGTGTCTGTTTTCAGCAAAACATCCTCCCACATGTCTGCTTCAGCAAAAGCATCCTTTCATAAGACTGTTTCCAGAAAAACATCACATCACACAACTGAGTCTCAAAGGAAACCAGAAATTTCCACTAAACTAAACTAAATAGGAATAAACATTTTAATAATATTCTTGTATATATAAGAGTTAACCAGAAAAACAAATTCAATGAGGTAGACAGACATACTAGATGATAGGTTATAATTTTCATAAATAGATTATGATGCTACATTAATAGGTAGACAGATGATTGGTTGGTACATATATATATATATGTATGTGTGTGTATGCACATAGATACATAGATGATAGATAAATATGTTGATACGTAGTTAGATACATAGTTAATAGAGAATGCTCATATTGTATGAGTTACTTTTTTTGTTTTGATGAATTATTATGACCAAAAGCAATTTTAGAAAGTTTTTTTTGGTTTATAACTCCAGAGGGTTAAATATACAGAATGGCAGGGAAGATATGGTGACAGGAGCAGGAAGCTAAGTATCCACATCTCAATGACACTTAGGACATAAAACAGAGGGAAATGGAAATAGGATGATCCTATAGTCTTTGAAAGCTCATTCCCAGTAACATATTTCTGCCAATAATGCTCTGCATTGAAAATTTCCATAGACTCTCCAAATAGCAACTTCAACTGCATTCCAATGTTCAAGTACAGGAGGGAATAGGGAGAATTTGTCTTCCCATCCACCACAATTTATATATGCACAGGAGAAATTTTATTATGAGATTATCTCTCAAAATTAATGCAAGCTGAAGAACCAGGTCAGCATTGATGTTTTCAGTCCAAAGCTTAGTAACTGGAATGTGATGATGTAACTTCAAATTTAAGGCCAAAGACTCTGAGATTAATCATCATTCAGCAATCTATCCTTTTTTTAAAAAAACTGTGTAGTATTACATTATATAGGTAAACTATAATTTGTTTATTCATTTACTATTAGATATTTGTGTTCCTTTCATTTTGATATTCTATAAATAAATGTGGTGTGTTCATTTATTTGAAAGTTTTTATAAGGATACTCTATTGGTGAGTTTCATTCTTACATAATGCTACCCAACCACCACAAAAAGGCCCTTGAAAGTGGTGTGTGTGTGTTTGTGTGTGTGTGTGTGTATGTGTATTTGATTATCTGGGATTAGAAGATGACATTGCATCCCTTAGAGAAGGAGTTTCAGGTGGTTGTGAGTCATCCTACATGGATGCTAAGAACCCAACTTAGATCCTTGCGAAGGGTAGTGTGTGCTTTTAACCACTGAGCAATCTCTCTAGCCTAAGAGAAAAGACTTGTTTTAGCTCATGATTTCAAAATTTCATCCATCATATTAGGAAACTATGACAAAAGTGAGATTGGCAGCTAGGAAACAAAGGGAAAAATGCCAACATTCCCAGACTTCCTCTTTCTTCCTATGTATTCTGTGTCAGTCTCCAGGCTATTATGTATCACTGTCAATAACCAGTGTCTGTCTTTCACCCTTAACTAGTTATCTGTGGAAATATCCTCAAAGACATTCCAAAAGGCATATTTGACTAACTTACTCAAACCAATCATTTTAACAAAGAAAGGTAAGCAGATACTTTGGTCTATCTTCTAGAAAGTACTCAGTAACACACTGGGAGAAGCATGTGGCAGCAATAATTCAGCCATATAACAAACTGCTAGGTCTTCATAGTGGCCACCATATTACATGCCTATTGGTGATAGGTAAGATTTCTAGTTCCTGTGTATTCTTCTCAACAGTTGGTATAATCTGTTGCTTTACACAGTGCATGATGACTTCTTTCTTTAGGCAACTTCTGGGGTCTTTAATTTTTTTAATGTAGCATCAAAAGAGTGGTTATTCTTCCACTGATCACTTCCCATCACTGAAACAAGGGCCTTCTGAATGAGCTGTTCTATAACTAGTGGACCATGAAGCTTTCCTTTCTGGATGTTGAATATTGTTGGAATTTCCAGCCCTGGAGGCTCTACGCTGTTCAATCCATCTTGGGTGTTTCTTCCATGGAGCTCTGTTACTCTTAAATGCTTGTGACTCTCAGTTCTCAGTCAACTGCTTCTGTGATAGGGGAGACCTATGCAAGACCACATTCTTCATCTGTGCAACACACGAGTATTTTCAACTTTGAGGTCTTCAGTGCTTACCAATTTACCTGCATCCCAGCCCCACTTCTTATCCTCCCATCTCAAAATCCCCAAGTCAGTCAGATGGGACCTTTGTAGCATTGACCTTCCCTGTTTCCTGTCTCATGGTAGCTACTGCCCTTGAAAACTATGATTTTCTTTCTCTGTTTCCTCCTTTTTTTATTGTTTTAGGAAGAAAATAAAATTGATCATTATTATTTCTCCTTTGCAGACAAAAGAGAGCTTCTGCCACTTTTTGACAATTTTCATTGGTTCAGGACATGTAGACTTACTCCTATTTTGGAAGATAAGAATAAGACCCTCTAATTTTCTTAGATATACAACTAAAACAAAGAACTTTAATTTATAGCATGCTATTATGTGAATAGGTAAAAGCTCCAATTTTGTTTGGATAAGTTTCTCAAAAAAAATCTTCTACATCCTTTTCTCCTTTCCACTTGCAAGGGATGATGATTATATAGACAATATTTGTGTTTTAGTGTTTTACATGCAGTTTGAGTTAATGATTTCCCAAGCCACACTCCTTCAGCTCCAATATCTGTAATGGGGGTGGTGGTGCTGGTGACTGTCCCGCGCTACGGTCTCGCCAGCAAGAACGACGCGGCACACATAG